>JALGQJ010000014.1:6755146-7462945 GCA_023055345.1 Quercus wislizeni
ACTTATCTATCTCCTCCTCTAGCGATAGACGAGATGAGGCCACCCCCTCTACAGGTATTGCTGCAACAATCAGAGGAGCTTGCGGAAGTGGGAGTGCAACTGGGAGGAGATTTTGTAAAATTGGCCGCGGAACTGGAGGAAGATCCATCCGAGCCAAAAATCCTAGCTTTGAAATGTCAATCCGGGCCAATCTGGGACTCCCAACCCTTATAGCTTGGCCTACGTCTTGGAAAATACGAGACAAAGGTTCGTAGTCCAAAATTAAGGGAGCCGCTCACAACTGCCTGTCCTCGCTCACAAATATCTCTGACCTTAAGAGATAGTTGAGAGCCTAAACATTAGTGTGACCGAGCTTAAGAGAAACATGTTCCTTATCTGCAAAAATGTCCGAGAAGAAAATCAAGGTCAGGTTGACAAAAAAATTACTGCCGAAAAAGAATGAAGTGAAAATATGTATGTATATGTTAACACCGAAATGCCAAATCCCTTTCCGAAGAAACTGGACCTAATGGTATCCCACCTGGATCTCCTGCCCGAGTTGGACAATGAAGACCGCTAGTCTACTCCCCTAAAACGATCAGGTAGTCATCCTTTATACCCTTATTGGATTTGGGGAGACAAGATATTAGCCTTACGACCTCAGACCGGGACTTAAGATAGTACCCTGCATCGGAGAGTTGGCGGCATTCGTACATGTGGACCACGTCATGCCACGTAAGCCCTAAACCCAACTACTCGTTCAGAGCATCTACACTACCCCAAACTCTAAATAGGTTAGAGGCGCATTGGTGAGGGGTTAACCTATGGTTAAGCAGGTAATCCCTAGTTATTTTACCCATGGAAAGCGTCATTCCTCCTTCTATAAAAGCAATCATAGGGATGAAAACTTGAACCATTTCCCTATCAGTATGTACTCGGCCTGGAGAATAGTATTCTAAAACTACCCCTGGTGGAATATGATATTTCTCTCTAAAACCCTCCATATTGGCCGGTGAATCTACTAGGTGCTTGAACCTACCTATCTAAATAAACAGAAAGGCCGAGAAGAAATGTCGAGAAGAAAAAGGGAAGTATAAAAAGATGAAGACTTATAGGAATATGTATATTAGTCTTGGGGAATTTCAGAGATCTTTAGTAAAGCTCTTACTGGAAATATCTATGAAAACTTGGAAGTTAGAGTGGTTTGTGAGATGGTGCGCTGGGATTCTCTGAAGATCTTGAAGGTTTTATGAAGAAAATTGGAAAATGGTATCCCTCAGGGCCTTATATAGAGGGAAAAGGTGAGTGGGAATGCTCCCGCTCAAAATACTAGGTGAAATGTCCTCCGTCAGATTGGCAGATCACCGTTGGATGTGAGGGACATAAAGCCGCCTGGAGTAATTAGTAACGCCTTGTGGGCTACGAAACGTCGATAACATTAATGGGGCATGTAAAACCACGTTCCCAGACGTGTAAGTCAAAAATCATTTGAATTTATTCTTTAAAAGAGGTCAAAACCCACTTTCTCTCCTCAGATGGTGAAGAGAAACCGAAGTTTTGAAGGGCTATTGTGGGGGTATAGGTCCAAATTAATATGTTGGGCCATGGGCCTGTCCGAGGACAATAAATCGTCCGAGGAGATTGCCAGTGCATAATAAAGGCCCAGCATAGGGCCCTGCAGATGAGAAGCACGTGGAGGGGTGTCCGAGGATGAAAATCCTCTCGGACATGGCTAGCAAACCCCAAATTTGCATCCCAACTGCTAGAGGAACCTTCCAAGAAGCTTTAGAGAGGAGGACGTGTCCTATGGATTTGAAATGAAGGTGGGAAAGCACAAAAGGTCTGAGGAAAAGCTATTGCTGCCGCATTAAATGCATTGTAACCACTTTCCTGGCCGCATTTATGTGGAGAAGACATCTGAACAGTGAGACTTTGCTTACTACAACTCACAAAGAACCAGAAAATGAGGCTGACAGGACTGACACTCAAGTGAAGTTTCAAATGAATGACAAGTGTAGGGTTAAGATGATCAGAAAAAAGCTATATAATGTAAAGAATCCTTTATGTATAGGGGGGGGGGGGAGAAAAAAATCAAGAAAAAAAGCTTATCAAGAATTACATGAAAAAGAGATCGCTTGATATAAAAAGAAAGCCCCTCAGATTGAGGAGGTTTTTCTGTTTGGTTCGGTGTTTTCATTCAAACTATCTTTGAACTTGTGATGATGGTAGCCTAAATTCACTAAAGCCCAGTTTTCCAACCCATTCTTTACAAATTTATTGTCTTGGGCTCGTTAGGCCAGTGCATAATCAGTTTAGACCACAAACCGAGTCCCCACAAGACCTATTGGTCTGACTCAGGTAACCTTTGAACCAGGTAGAAAGCTGGTTTTTTAAGTAGGAGTTCGATCGTGTTATGACATTTTAAATATAATTTTTTCAAATAATGGAGGTAGAAATCCGATTTTTTAAATAGGAGTTACGGTTCATGTTGAGATTTTAAATATAAAATTTTTCAAATAGTGGAGGTGAGGGATGGAACCTTAAATATAAAAATTTTCAAATAGTGGAGGTGAAGGATGGAAGGGATTAGCAGGTCAAATACTGATACAATAACCAGTAGGCTATACTCCTTTGTTGTGTCATTCTTGAATTCAATATTTTATTTATTTTTAGTTTAGATTATACTTTTTCAATTTAGTAGATTACCCCCTCTCAATCTATTATTATTCTATAATTTTATTAGAGGTCGTTCAAGAACTTTATATTTGAATATACAATTTATTAATTTATGTTGAAAATTGATTTTATTTTAGATAATTTTTTTTATTTAAAAGATTACTAAAAATAAATTTTTAACACTTGTTTATGCTTTATTATTTTCTATTAACCTTATAAAAATGGTGAAAATTCATTTGAAAGTTGTTCAATATTTTTAGACATATTTTTAGTAATTTTTTTTAATGTTTTCCATTTTAATACCTTTATTTGTATTTTATTATTATTAAATTAATTATGACATTATCACAGTTTGACCTCGGTTGAATTTTGGTCTGACTTTAAAAACCTTAAACCTGTCCCTTTTTCAGTTCATTAAACAGTTTGGTCAGGTCTAAAAACCATGAGAGTTAGTTAGACTTTTATTTTAAATTTATACAAAACATGGGTTTTCTCTATTTTATCTAGTGGATTCCAAATTTATCACCTTGTGAACTCAAGATATCCCTCGTGTATTCGAGGTTTACTACCAGAAGCTAATAATTTAGTTTCTGTTCCACCTAAGAGAATATCGCATGTACTTTTTCCAAATTTCTGCAAATGAGGATTGTTATGGTTCATATATACATGTTTGGCAAATCCCAATGCTTTTATGACAAATTAGGTTCTATCAATAGAATTGAATTAGGATTGATTCTGGTTTAGAATATACAAGTTTCAATCGCTCAAAGACGACTAATCTTTTGTTCTATAATGAATTTCTAAGTAAAACTTGTTTATTTGAAAGTAAATATCTAGTGCCTTAAAACATACACAAATTTGAACTATACTCAAGCAAAAAAAAATTCCCATTTAGCAAAATCATTGCAATATATAGTCCTAATTCTACTAGAAAAATGGTTATTGCTTAGTTTTAATGGGAAATTACATTTTACCACCCTAAACTATGTACCGGATTACACTTTGCGTTCTAAACCATGTGAATGCACATTTTACATCCTAAACAATCACACTTATCATATTTTGCACCCCAATGTTACTTTTGCTGTTATGTTTGATGGAATTCTATTGCATGTGACAAGCACATGCTTCTTGCTTAGGTGGAATAAACTTAAAAAACTGAAACACCCTTCTTCAAAATCAATTAAAACAAAAGCCAATTTTTTCCATTGGAGTGCTAGAAGTTCTAGTTTCCTTATATATAAGGAGTTTGTGATGGAAATCACCATATAGAAAGATTCTAGAGGTTGGGGCTGGTGCCTGGTGTGGCAAGAAGGCCAATGTGGTGTTTGTAGAGGTTAAAATAAAGAGTTTTGAATAAAATAATTGTAAGTCAACTGTTTACCCATTCGTTTATAGTGGATGTTCAATTTGGTCTCCAAAGTGTTTTTCTATTACAGATGTTTTTCACTAATTTTTCACTTTGTTTTTAAGTCTTTTTGTGATTTTATTGATTTCATTATAAATATTTTTTTAGATTTTGCATTTGATATTTGTGGTTCAAAAATCCGCTTGTGTGTTGAATTGAAAATAAATTTATTGAATAATTTTTTTCCCCACTGCATATAACACACAGGCGTTAACCTACATTTTTCAAAGGAATGACATATTGTGGGTAAAAAATTTATTTCTCAGTGAAATGATTCTGTATACTATAGTGCAAAAGTATGTAGCGTAACAATATATATTACTAGGATGTTGGATGCTGAAGTTAATAAGTTAGTGATCTCGTTAGACTAGAGATATATGTTAAATCTTGTTTCATCCTCCTTTAAAAGTTATTATGACTTTTGAGTAGAGTTGTGGTGTGTTTTTATGTTAAAATGTATTTTCCCCTCCCTTGTATGTGTGTGTTTATTTCTCAAAAAGAAAAAAAAGATATATTAAATATTTAATTAGTGATGTGAGTGCCTTAAAGGGAGCAAGGCATTCGTATTTTGGTTAAGTTATTATATACACATATACTACATCTTATTATAAATTTATTTATATCAATTTTCCCCTCCCTTGTTGTCAGTTATTGATTATTATGTTAATTTGAAAAACCCATCAGGTCGTATTGCTGCGAGGCCACAAGAATTTTCATAAGTACTGTGCGCCGAGGGTGGTGTCACTCGCTCCTATCCATCATGGTAAATCAGCGTATCGGTTAACAGAGGAGTATAAGCTTATATTGACAGACTACTTCATTGAAAATAGTGGCAAGACTGATGAAGAACTATATGAGATTATTAAGGAGAAAATCAAACAATGGAGGGAGTACTATGATAAGGAAGTGACAGAGAAGTATAGTGATGAAGACTTTGCTTGGATGTTGTTGCTTGTTGGTAGACGGGTGTGCAACACTGCAATTCATAGACTCGGTTGTTCATGAGAAGGTCAAAGATTTCAAAATTAAAAATGATCAAGTGGCCTTTGTGCAACAAGATTTGTTCTTGTTGGAGAATCAACTCCTTGACAATTTGATGAAAAATCTCCATTTTCATTAGTGAAACTGGCAAAAGGGAGGAAGTCAAGGCTGAAGCATGACTTGATTAGTAAAAAAAGTACGAGCGTATGGACAAGTCATCGAGAGCATAGGCAAGAACGAGCATATAGGCTTTGAACCAATAATAAAGGAGATCTGGTTGGGGAGGGATAAGTGAGGAGACCTGTGCTTATTGGAGACTGGAACTACTATGCGATACTAAGGTCGAGTGGCTTGCCAACAAGAAGTAGAACCCCCTTATTCCAATCATCCATGAGGCCCTTTTTAGAGGGAATCCAGATCTTTCTTTATGTCTTTTAGAGGAATAGTTTCACAAAAATGGAGACGAACCAGAATAACGTCCAATCTAGTTTCTGGATTGAGTGGAAAAGGGATATATGAAGTTCGTTTTGTTCCTCTGTGCATCTCTATGATATGTAAATTCCCATGAAAAAGGGGCAACTTTTGTGTAGTTTGTGATTGGATGTAATTGTTAATATTTTCTCTTGGATAAATCTTTCTCTTAATAGATCTCTTCTTGTTCCTCAATCTTCGGAGAATGCGGCGTTGTATTATTGTAAGTTCTCTGTTCCGAACATTTCCTGAAAGTAGACGAAAAGTTTTAAATCTTAATGCAAGCAAGGCATATCTCATTGAATCAGTCTTTTTCGCCACTCAATCTTGAGAAAGAAGGCCTTGTGGGGCATCTCCAACAGCGCCAAAGAAGGAAGATGGAAAGTATTCTTTGTAGACTCGCACCGCTCACTTACGGTTTTATACAGAGGGGGGTTGTATGGAAGGGCCATAAGCTTTGAATCAATATGCGTTGGTTCCAATCTAGATCTCGTTGTTTGGGTCTCGAGATGATATTCAGGAGACAAAAGAGCAGAGCTGATAGAAATGCTAATTCTAATGGAGATACTAATAAAAACTTTAATAAAGACTTGTGCCCATTGTCCAAGATTCCTTTGTGGGACTTTCTTTTTCTTCTTCTTGACTTGACTCAACAACCCTCCCATTCAGGACAGAACTCTAAGGGTATCTCTAAAGATTAAAAATACAGAAGAGCGACTGCCAATCAAGACAATATTGAAGCACGCGCCTTAGGATCGATCCCAGTGAAATAGGAAAACGAATCTGCGTGCTACTGACTAGTAGAGTCTCCTTCATTGGTCGGAACAAAACTAGCAAAAGAAACTTTGAGGGAGCTGTGCTATACATAATACTAAGGGACCCAGGCAGATTGTTCAAGAGGCGCTGCCGCAGGCGCCAGCACCGACAAAAGTTGCCGACCCCGCTCCTTCCAATTATTAGCTGACTCGATCCATAAACGAGCTTTGAACTAACCCCCTATGAATTAGTTCTAAGAAAGGAATGCGATAACCAAAGAAAGAAGAAAGAGGCGATGGGCTCCATACATCAGAATGCAAAAGGGCTAATGAAATTAAAATAATCAGAAGAGTGGAATTCGTAGGTGTTGCCCATGTTTGGCCAGCTGGCAGCTAAACCAAGAAAAGAATAAAGAACTAGCGGATGCAGGAAGCAATTGAAAGCGTTCTTGTTTGTGTTTCATGTAGTCAAAGACCTAACAACCAACAAGAAGACCTCTAAAAGCCCTTAGTTGCCTAAGATTAGGAAGCTCTTTGTTATGAAGAAGCCACACAAATAAATCAGAGGAAAATCAAGGTCTAAAGCATATATGGGTTGGCTACGGGCGGCACCCTATAGCTATGACATTGTGCGTGTGTAGATCCTTGACAACACAGAGGAAGTTGAAGTAAAGATGGCATAGCTTTAGCGATCATTAAAAAGTTGTCCAACCGATCAAATCTTTTGAGAGACTGACTTTAAATATAGAGAAGGAAGAGTTGAGGAAGTTGATCCAAAAATTCATCAATACGCAAAGCATGCTAGCTGATTCAGTTGAAAAAATACAACAAGAAAATGATGAAGAAGCTATTCATCTTCTAGGTCTTCTGCGGAAAAGACTTTTAAGTGTCCCTCAGGAAAGTCCTGGCAATGAAGGAGTGCTTGAAAAAGAAATAAGTGGCATTCATTTCGCAATGTGCAGGACCTTAGAGAGGTAGGAATCCATTTGAAGCCCAGAAAAAGTAGACACTTGGGAGAGAGAGAATTTACCAAAAAATGGAATTTCTACCCGGGAGTCCTTTGGATGTCTCAAAAAACAGTGGATGACTCAACGGGGCCTAAGTTCTTTAAATTAATAGCCTACGAGATGTGTCCGGATTTCGACAATGACTTTGGGATCACCTCTTACATATCCTTCCTTGATTCACTTATTGATGAACCCAAAGATGTTATTGACCTCAGGAAAGCAGCCATACTCCGAAAACTCCTCGACAGCGACGAAGAAGTGGCTCTAGTCTTCAATGAGATAGGCATCGACTTGGTGCCTAACCCTGAATATATGAAGATGTCAGAGTTCAAATCCAAAAGTACTACAACATGAAGTCAATGACCTGGATATCTCAAGTCCTTCATACACATTTCAGTAGCCCCTGGACGGTCATTGCTTTCCTTGTCGCATTCTTTGCACTTGGTCTCAGTGTCGTACAAACGGTACTCTATCTTGGCATATTAACAAGCCATCAAACGGGGTTAAGATTGTGAAAGAATATAACTTATTGCTTTTTAATTGTGAACGTGGTAGAATTTTAGATAGACATTTTTCCTACATGGCAGCACCTCCTTAATTGCAGAAAAAGGCTTCTGCTTTTATGTATAGAGTAAAAGCACACACCACCCCTAATATAAATAACCTTAACTACATTGATTCTATGTCTTTCAGATTGTTGTTTAATAAAAGTACCTGTAAGAGTTCTATTGCTGTCAGGATTTCACATAGGCCTCTCTCCCTCTCTGGTACACATCCTCTATGGCTACTTTGTCATTCCATTTGTTTACTTTCCTTTGGTTGAACTCCCTTGCTCGTTTAAATAAGTCAGTGTGGACAATGTACCTTTTTTTTTCTTTTTCTTTTTTCTGAGGAACAACCCAGCATGGGTTAATTATTTATACCGAAGACAAGTCTTTTACAACAGAATTGAAAATGTTTGGAGGAACATCTTTCCCCAAACTCTTATAGGAAAAGAGAACTTAGCATCCCTAGCTAGAGCATGGCAACATGGTTGCCTTGTTGCCTTATATGGATGATAGAGTAGGATTGAAAATAACCCCTTATAGACATAAAGTCTTTTACTAAATGGCTAGCCAGCACATTTGAGTCTGTCCTTGTCTGCAAACTCTTCACCACAAGTTCTACATCTCCTTCAAAGCACACCTTATGAAAGCTAAGTTCCCGAGCAAAGACTGCAGCTCTTCAAGCAGCAAGCATCTCCAAAATCTCCTCTGTTGTTGGCATGATCACCTTCTCAGACAAGGCAGCCAGCATCTGCCCTTCATTGTTACGTATGACCACCCCAATGCCTGTTTCTTGGTCCTCCCTGAACACCACCCCATCAAAATTGTCTTTCACTGTATCCTCTAGTGGGGACTGCCACCGCACCGGTCCGACCCTATTCTTTGGTTCTTGTCGCTGCTTTCCCTGCTGAAACTCAACCAATAGGGCCAAAGCTGACTGAGCAAGCTTTGTACTTGGTAGGGCTGCTTCATTGATTCTCAATTTGTTTCTCCGAATCCAAATTAACCAAGCAATCATTGCAAACTCCTCCAAGTTTTTCCCCTTAGCCTTAATGATGCTAACCAGATCGCTCATTGATTCGATGCTCATATTTACTCCTTACATCTGTAAAGGAAGGCACCCACCCCTCCCCTCACGGATATTGTCACAGTCCCAAATAGTGTGTAACACGTCTTCAACCCTGTAACCACACTGATCACATATAGGGACTATCTAGCATTTTCCATTTCTATAGGTTTGCCTTAGTTGGGAGCGCATTTGAACAAGCTCTCCATAGGAACACCTTAACCTTCTTTGGAACTTTCAACTGCCAAATACTCTTCCAGAAGCTTTTTACCTTGTTAGCACTAGAACTAGATGGCAAGGCATTCAATTTAGTCTCACACAGCAGTTGATAGCCCGTTTTAACTGAGTAGGAACCTGACCTGCACCTCGGCCATGTAATGTGGTCCTTCTGATCTGTTGGGTTTTAAGACTTTAGGTTTAAATGTATTAGAAATTCATTTTGTAATGTTGGCAAACCATAATCAAAACATTTTGTCTTGTTTTAGACTTGCTCAAAGTATGTTTATGTGTAAAGTTGGAATCGAGTGTACTGTAGGATTTATTGTATGAATTTGCCTGGCTCAATCGATCGAGAATTAGACTTGATCGATTAAAGCTCGTGCAGATTGTTTTTCTTTAGAATTTTCCAACTCAGCCCAAGCCCATTTGACGTGTAGGGTTTTATTTTTTGCCTTAAGTATAAAAGGAAAAACCTTAGCCACATTTTTATGTTGTTGTTTATGTTGTGTATGTGAATCTCTTGTGAGATCTCGAGGTGGTTGCCTTCACATATACTTAGGGTTATCAAGATTCAAGATTATGTCAAGAACTTGATAATTGTTTCAGTTGCTGCATAAAGAGATTAAAGATACACAAGTGGGAGTACTTGTGCTAGCTGTGAATCCAAGAAAGAAGTAGTCCGTGGACTCGGAGCTGTCATGTGGTTGTGGTAGTAAGTTTTCAACTCGAGGTAGCAATAGGATGTTAGTGGTCTAAGTCGCTATTGTATAAACTTCAATTCTTTCATAGTAGATCTTTTTTACCTTGAGGATAGTTAGGTTAAATCCTCCCCAGGTTTTTTACCGGTTTGGTTCTCCTGCGTCATCATATCTTTGTGTTAATTATTTTCTGCCGCTTTACATGATATGATATGTTTGTGTTAACCTAGATTTGAATAATTTGACTAAGTAATTACTTGGCTAATTAATTAGGTTAATTTGGTTGTGTTTTAAGGGGTCTGAAAATGTACATGATCTGTGACACACAAGGGAGTGCCCTTGATTCTTTGAGCTTCAAATGGCAAGAAGAGTGCATCCACTAGTTGGTCATTCCAACCCTCACCCCTCGACGTCAACAATTTTGCGACTACCCAATTTGAGGCCTCCTCATTCTTTGGAGAAACTACACAAGCCAAGTACCCCCCCAAGCAGCCACTTATCTCCATAAATGTTAATCTTCCTTCTGTTCCCCACTCTCTAAAGCAACCCAGATTGGACAAGCTTTCTAGCCTTAACAATGCTTTGCAAAGCATACGAACCTGAAGCTACCTTTGCATCAAAAATTGACCCCCTTGGGAAATATTTCTCACTAAAAACCCGATAAAAGAGGAATGAGTGATCTACCAATAATCTCCACACTTGCTTTGCAAGCATAGCCTCATTAAACTTTTCCAAGTCTTTAAAGCCCATGCCCCCCAAAGCCTTTGGTTTGCACAAAGTGTCCCAATTCTTCCAATGGATCTTTCGTTGATCTCCCCTTTGACCCCACCAAAATTTTCTTATCATCATCTCAATATCCTTTAATAGTCCGGAAGGGAGTTTGAAACAACTCATCGCAAAAATGGGTATAGCTTGAACTACCACTTTTAGGAGCACTTCCCTTCCCGCTTGTGAAAGGAGCTTTTCCTTCCAACCTTGAAGCTTATTCCACACTCTCTCCTTAATGAAATTGAGACTCGCCTTTTTGTTTCTCCTAACCACCACCGGAATACCAAGATATTTCTCATATTCCTACACTTCACTTACTCCCAAGGGATCTATTATCTCTAGCTTCCTCTCCTCCAGTGTAGCCTTGCTAAAGAACACGGTGGTTTTTTCTTTATTCAACTTTTGCCCCGAGGCTTGCTCGTACAAACTCAAAATACATTGGATAACATCTAAATCACTCATTGTAGCCAGACAAAACAGAAGGATGTCGTTGGCAAAGAATAAATGAGTGATTTTGGGGCCATTTTTGCAAAGAGAGAAACCCCTAAAAGCTTCGGACCTGGCTGCCTGTTGCAATTGACAATTTAAGGCTTCAAAACTAATTAAGAATAGGTACGGGAAAAGAGGGTCCCCTTGCCTAATACCCCTTGTTGGGCGAATATCCCCCTTTGGAACACCTTTCACTAGAATTGAGTAGGAAGCCGAATTAATACAACTCATAACCAAAGCCACCCAACTCCAATTAAAGCCCATCTTCAACATTGTGACTTCCAAGAAACTCCACTCCATCCTATCATAAGCCTTACTCATGTCAAGCTTCAAGGCCATGAAACCCGCTTTTTTTTACTTTTGGTTCTTCATATGATGCAAGGTCTCAAATGCTACAAGAATATTATCGAAGATTGCCTTGGGTGAAAATGATTTCAGGAAATCATTTTCACCCTTTTCCGCATGTTTGGCTATCACGGAAAATATCATTTTCCTGAAAATGACTTCCGGTTGACCAATATTTTCACCTTTGACCCGGAAATCATTTTCTCGCCTCATTTTCACTTCAAATAACTTCCGGAAAAAGAGAGAGAGAGAGAGAGAGAGAGAGAGAGAGAGAAGAGAGAGCCCAGATCAGAGAGAGAGAGAGAGAGAAGAGAGAGCCCAGATCGCGCCGCTCGTTCGACGATCGCACCGCACCGACGAGCGGCGCGATCGACGAGCGCGCTCGTCGGACGCGCACCACTCGTCGGCGCGATCGAAGAACTGGTTGC
Source organism: Quercus wislizeni (assembly GCA_023055345.1). Classification (NCBI taxonomy): domain Eukaryota; kingdom Viridiplantae; phylum Streptophyta; class Magnoliopsida; order Fagales; family Fagaceae; genus Quercus; species Quercus wislizeni. Next base: position 6,766,982 of record JALGQJ010000014.1, read on the forward strand.
ATTTCTTTTGCTGGGTTTTGGTTTCTTTTGCCTGATTTGATGCATTTTCGATAAAATATTTTAATGAACCAGCCTTAATTTGCTTGTGTTATTCTGGATTTGTGTTTTCCTGGATTTGTGGCTTGTGTTTTTCTAATTTGTGTTATTCTGCATTTTCTAATTTGTGTTTTCCTTCTTCTTTTCCAAACACCAGAAAATATTTTCCGAAAAATTTTTTGAAATGCAACCAAACACCATGGAAACATTTTCCTTTTCCGGAAATTAGCATTTCCGGAAAATATGTATTTTTCGGAAAACATTTTACAGCAACCAAACACAGGCTTGATTCTTAATTATTTGATGTAATGTGAGTTTGAGATAAAATCATGATATTTATTTGCTAGAATTTTACGTGTGAGGAGGGTTGAGTGTATTATTATGTAATAAAATTTGAAGATGAATGATTGATATAATATATTACCCTATTATATGATTTAGTTTTGTTGTTAAATGTTAAAGCATGAACTTTCATATAAGGTGTATGCTTGGATATGAATTTATATGTCAATATGCATTTTGTTTTTCATCTGTAAATTTTTGAAACCACAATTTATGTAATCCTTCTTGATTTGATATTTGCCCTACGCCTATGGACGGAAATAAGGTGAAATCATTCACAAGCTGTTACCATGTGCTACTATCAACTTCTAAGTCCATTTGTTGGAGAATTTACTCAATCCTACATGTGGTCCTCCTACCCAACACAAATAATTGTGGTTCCACTTATTGTTTGAAAACTCTGAACTCTTTAAAATCAGGTGTTGATAATAATAAAAAAATTTGGTAAGAGAACCACGTTGTTAAATGCTAACCCTAGTACACTTTGTAAATTTCTTTAAAATATTAATATTCCTTATCTATTTTCCATTCTCCTATTAGTAATTCAATTGATTCTTGTAGCTTCAATTGCATGCTCAGCCGAACATAAACAATATGTTACACTCTAGAATTAATATAATAAAAAAGGAAAAAGTATTTTCTTTGTTTGATTTTTTGGGTAGTTCACAATTTGCTCATAAAACTTTAAATTAAATTGAGCAATTTCCCCCCTTAAGTATTGGAAACTAACAAATACTCCCTTGCCATTAAATTATCATTTAAATTCTAATGGAATCTTTTATTGCCTAGTCCTAGAAGGTTGGAAAGAGAAAGTGTTATGAGTTTTGAGGAGAAGTCCCAATAAACAACGATAGTAACTCTAATTGTCCCCTGGTAGTGAAATTCCTTGTCACATAGGTAGTGACCTACATGAATGGTGTACGACTACTCCATTATCTTTTCCTTGGACCCAATTTGATTTCTGAAATATTCTATTACGTAATGTCTAAAATAAGCCCACATAAATATTAAAATCTCAAAAATACCCTATGCCAAAAAAAAAATGTAAAATTTTGGGATAACTTCCAAAGTGTGGTGAATAGTAACATACTAAATCTTGGGAGAAGGTAAAAGATTTTTTAAGTGAAAAACCATGCAATATATTTGGGCAATGTGTATTTGCACAAGTGTATGCAATAAACACTAGCCTTTTTGTTTTGAACAATTGTGATGTTAGTTTTGGTTAAAAAGTGCCATGAATCCTTCTACCACGTCTAAATTTTCCAATTTTTTTTGGTGTCAAAGTTTTTTTCTTGTGTAAGCTAGTGGGATTGTTTTTCGGATTTTTCTTAGGAGGCAAAGCAATTAAGAGGTTTTTATATACGGTACTCATTAATTTTTTGAGGAGGAGTAACCCCTGACTTTGCCTCTACCAACAAGTATCCGATTTTTACTACGTGTCCAAATCGTGTGGCTCCCAAGCTCTAGAGAGCACTATAGCCGAGCATTATCCGAATCTTATACTTATGCCCAAACAAATTAAATTATAATCTCCGTACAAATATATGTCAAGTGATGGATTGAGATTAGGTGTAATACTTAGGCTGTGTTTGGTTCCCGTAAAATATTATCCGGAAAATAAAAATTTTCCGGAAATGTTATTTTCGGGAAAGGAAAATATTTTCGAGTGTTTGGTTGCATTATGAAAATTGTTGGACAAAAATATTTTCATGTGTTTGGTTCTATTCTGAAAATGCTATTTTCCTACAAATTTTTTACATTTTCTCAGCTATTTTCTCAGCATCCAAACAAATTTTATTACAGAAAATTTCAAAATCATAGCCAAATCCCAATCCACAGCCAAATACCCATCACTTGCAACCACCAACAACAACCCACAACCACCGAAATTTATACCCACCACCGAAACAACACCACACACCACCGAAACTCCAATTCAACCCACGACAGCAAACTCCGGCAATCAAAAGCCACAACCGACGGCAAGCAAGCAAAACCCACCACCACACAACAGGAAAACCACCAAAAAAACACCACCCACACCACCACCACAACAACAAAAATCAAAATCGTATACAGAGAGAGATCGATTCGTGGGTTTCCGGCGAAGTTGAAGGCTCTGGGTCGCCGGCGAAGTCGAAGGCTCTGGGTTGAAGATCGGTGGGTCGAAGGCTCTAGGTTCATGGCGTGATCTGGGCTCTGGGCGTGCGAGCGAAGTCGAAGACTAGTTCGTGGGTTCGTGGCGCGAAGTCTCTAGGTTGCCGGCGAAGTTGAAGCTCGTGGGTCGCCAGCGATGGGCTCTCTCTTCTTCCTCTCTCTCTCTCTCTCTCTCTCTCTCTGCGCGCGGGCGCGATCTCACCCTCAGTCTCTCTCTCTCTCTGTTTTCCGAAAAATGATATTTTAAGGTAAAATAAAAACGAAAATCATTTTACACCCAACACACGGTCAAATTGAAAAGCATTTCCGGAAAATGTATTTTCCATGCGCAACCAAACACCCGCATTTACGGAAAAGCATTTCCGAAAACCATTTTCACCCAATTCAAACGCAGCCTTAGAGTATTGTATTTGATGCAATTGGTATAGATGGTTGAGATTTAAAGTTGCAAAAAACAACTTTAAATCTCAACCGCTAAATATAAAAAATGAGGAAAAGTAAAAAAGTAAAGATAAAAAAAAGTATAGAAAGTATAAAAAATAAATGTGAGCGACTTGGGTGAATTGTACGTGCAATTGCATTTAGCAATTGAACTGAATCCCAATCCGTCAGGTGATAGTTTATTCATGGGTCAAAAAGGTTTATGCAAAAAAATAAAAAAGGTTTATGCCATTCCAGTGGAAAAAGTTATGTACGGTGACAAATAGAAATAAAAATAAAAATAGAATGATGCTGACGTAGCTGCCAAGTAGTATTAAAAAAAAAAAAATTAAAAAGGCGGAAGAGGATTTGCTTGCAAGGAAAAAAAAAGTTGTTAATTTTGTGTATGATATCTTAGAGAAAGTACGTAACTTTATGAATAAAAAATGGGAAAGCAATTAAGCAAGCATCACCAAATAGCATGCTTTAGAAAAGGATGTGTTGCATAATTCATCTAGCTATAAGACATTCTCCTGCGTTACTGGCCCTATAGTATGGTGTTATGAGAGACTTAAAAACTTTAAGGACACATAAAAAATCCTCAGCAGAAATTACCACTGGAGGCTTCAGCGACTTATTCTAAGCTGGAATTTCAAGCTTTGAGTATTGTAGTTTTATTATTTTATGCATTGTTCAATAATAAATGGACGTAATAAAATAACACTCAATATTATGTCATCTTTTATCATTTATGTCGTATTAAAACTCTTTATCTATTGGTTTCCAAATGGGAACAATAATTTCAAACACTTTATAATTGTAATTTGGCAAATGTTCTAGACACTAAAACTCTTTTCACTTAAAACTCTTTATCATAAAAGCTACCATTAAGGGTACGTTTGGTACGCAGTAATAACTCCTATAATGGAATAGTTATTTATATGTAATATCAATTTGGTCATTTGGTTGCATTTTTATTATATGAATTAGTTATTATATTGGAATAACTATTCTTTAAATTGAAGAATAACTATTTCTCTTTAAAATGGATATAATAGCTATTCCTTAGTCTATATAATAGTTTTTAAAATTAATATATTTCCAAAAATATAAAGTTTCCTTATACATCATCTTTTACAAGCTTTCCATATGTAACAACCAAACTTATGAATAATAATAGTTATTCTATTACAATGTCTTCTATTCCCAGTAATAAAGATTACTATTTCTAATGTAATCCATATTCATTGTACTAAACGTACCATAAATTGAAGCTCTAAATACCATAGCAATACCAAGTGAACTCTCAAAAAATTACCTAGTTTAAAGCTTTAAGTAGGCTAATCATGTGGGTTCTAGTTAGCTCAGCTGGTAAAGTCTTTGATAATTGTATAAGAGATCTGAGTTTCATTTCCCGCCTATACCAAAAATTGATTGGTGTCTTAGTTTGATAATAAAGAGCTATTATCAGAAGTGAACGTCATAGGTTGCAACCTTCTCCAAAAAAAAAAAAAAAAAAATGGTAGGCTAATCATAGTTCCATCCCTTGATATGCTAGTTAATGTCGTAAAATTAATTATAGTCAGTTGACTTAAGGAGAGTGCAACTACTTGGCACAACAAAAAACTAGCCACTTGACATATAAAAATAACTTTTATATTATATAGTACTAATAGTCTAATATCATGCTTGTGCACAAATTATTCAAGCATTATATGTAAACTATAGAAATTATTTCAATGAATATATTGAAAAATAAAATAGATAGTAAAAATAAAAGAAAAATTGATTTATATTACATGACAAATGCACGTCATGTAAGTGTAAGTTTTTCATAAAATAAAAATGGTAATAGACTAGAAAATTCTTGAAACTGTTGAAGAGTTTTGGTTGAAGCAATATTTTGACCTTTTAAAAACATTGGAAATAATTTTTCACTTAAACTAAATTATTTTAATGTACTTATGTGTCACATTATGAAATTACGTTTTTCAACCAAGGAAACTTGGAGAAAATGGGCATTTGCCCCTTTCGCCAAAACTTTTTAGCAAAATACCCCATATCTGAAACTATTTAAGGAAATGCCCTTATTTTAAAACTCGATTTTCTAAAAATCGAGTTTCAATTTAAAACTCGATTTTTGGACAATCGAGTTATAGCGAACTGAAAATTAAAAAAAAAAAAAAAAATTTCTAGAACTCGATTTCCATGTGAAGTACTCTAGTTCATAGAACTCGAGTTCCAAAAAAAAAAGAAAAATTCTAAGTCTATGTTCGCTATAACTCGATGTTTCAAAAATCGAGTTTCAAAACAGGAACATTTTCCTAATTAGTTTCAGATATGGAGCATTTTGCTGAAAATTTTGTGAGAAATGGGCAAAAACCCATTTTGGCCAAGGAAACTTATATTAATGATTGAGCTTAAATATTTGTAACAATTGGCAGAGTTTGATTTGTGTCTCCATTTTACTTAAGCTGTTGGGATCGACAATCAATCATTTATCAGCATTATTGTTTTTTGAACTTGGTAAGGGGGTAAGGCCCCTTAGCCACTGGTTGGTAGGAGAAGTCATAGCAAAACTTTACAGAATGAAGTAGCTAGATATACATATATAATACCAACCCTGCTTCATAAAGATAAAGGTACAATCATCAGTATTGAAAAAGTTCCTAAAATCTCAAATTCTAACAACCTTGTTTTGTAAAAGGTAAAAATAGTATTGTTCGTTCTCATGAAACTTGTCGTAAAACAAGTTACTAGTGCCCAAAAGTGTTTGCATTTGATTCCAGACTTGGCATGTGAATAAAGTTAAAAGACTAACTGCTTCAAGCTAACGTTTCCATTTTCACTTAATTAGCATATATAGTTAATGCTTAGTATTTGATCAATACGGTTATCATAGCAATAGTTACCTAGTTTTGGTAAACACTCACCAAAAGGCCATAACGGAGCATGTAATTTCCATGGAGGGGTTTCATTAGATAAAACTAAAAGTTGAAAGAAGAGAAGCTGATTATTACAGTCCATGAAAATGAGGGAAAATTATTCGGTACTATCGGAATACCATAAATGGGTACTCTTCCTTCTCACATAAATAGTGGGTTTTACTATGAATTTAATTAGTGGGGCCCACCACTCATGTGAGAGGAGACAATACATATTTATGGTACTCCGAGAGTACACAATTATTTTCTGAGAATGAGATAGATAGTACCTGCAGTTTCGAGGAAGAGAACTTTAAGAAATTCAAGAAGGCGCAAGTCAAAGGGCAGAATCGATGGACAACAAAACCAAAGATACTAAAGGCTGTGCTTATGCATTTAATCAAAATATAATAATTCTTTTATTAAAGTAGTTCTATATCCTATAAAAAAAAATTGCATGTTGTCACAAAATTTACTATTAAACTTTTGACCCCGTTATGTTAGACTAGTTGTTACAAAATAAATAAATAAATAATAATAGTTGTTACAAAATATATACCCACTATCTTGTGATTAATTTATTTCACCACTAGTTTGCAATTTAATTCCTTATTTAATTTATATGCAATTAACCTATTTATATAAAAGAGTCTTGACATTCTTGACATTCTTGATGCATGTATACCAGCTCTAGCTAATGCTCACTTAGGCTTTTTCCTAAGGCAGACATGGCAAATAGGTCGGGTCATGTTGGGCTTTGGGTTGAAAATGGTTTCGAGCCTAAAACAGCTCATCATAATTAGCAAGTTAGAAAATGGGCTGGGTTGGGTTTTGGTAGACCCGTATTTTTTCACATAAAAAAGAAAAAAAAAATCTGGGTGTTTGGTTCTGCAATGGAAAATAATCTGGAAAACTCTTTCCTGTGTTTGGTAACATTCTGAAATTGCTATTTTCTTACATATTTTTCACATTTTCTTAGCCATTTTCTCAACTTCCAAACAAATTTTATAACAGAAAATTTCAAAATATACACTTTAACACAACCAAAAATCAAAATAAAAACATTGAGCAAGAGGAAGAAAGAGTGAAATCGGAGGGAGAAAGAGTGAGAAATTGAGGGAAAGAGAGATAAATCAGGAAAGAGAGAGATCGGAGTGGATGGATGATGGTGGTAGCCAGATCGGGTGGGTTTGGGGGTGGAGTGGAGTGGGTTGGTGATCGGTGGCGGCTAGATCGGCGACATTGAGCAAGAGGGAGAACGAGATCAGTGTGTCGAGAATGAGCTCGGTCTTGGGTGGGTCGAGAACGAGATCGGTCTTAGGTGGTGATGATCTAGATCGGTCTTGGGTTGTGACGATCTAGATCGTGGTGCCAATGAGCTTTCGGCGGCGACTATGATGGCGACTCTCTCTCTCTCTCTCTCTCTCTCTCTCTCTCTCTCTCTCTCCACTTTTTCAGTCTGTAAAATGTGTTTGAAGGTAAAATAACTAATGAAATGGTTTTACGGGTGAGAAGGGGTATTTTACGGTCAAAGTGTAAAACATTTTCAGTTTGACCATATTTTCAATGGGTGCCAAACACACACAAGAGTGTAAAATACTTTCCTAAACCGATTTTCATGTGAAACAAACGTAGCTTAAGTCTAAGATTTCTTCTAAAAAATATATATAAGTTTAATATTTTCATATAAAACAATAGTAAAGAAATAATTAAAAATAAACAATAAATCTTCTTTTAAATATTTTAAAACTTTTGATGAGTTTTAGTTGAACCAATACGTTGTAGGACTTATAAAACTTATATTAAGTGTGCGTTTAGGATTAGCTGAATTTTTCAACTTATCTCCACTTTCAACTTATTTTTGCTACTTTTTATGGGTCTCACTGCATTTTTTGATACTATTTGTGGGTCCCACTACACTTTTTGATTCTATTAATGGGTTTCACTGTACTTTTTAACTTTTTTTAAATTTTTTTTTCTTTTTTACACTTTTAGTAAAAAGTTTTCAGTTTTTTGCAGAATAAACTATTCTAAACGGACACTAAGCCACATAGTGGAAGTACTACTTTTATGAACAAAATTTTATAATTAAGAAAAAAATAATATGGAAAATTATTTATATGATATGAAATAGATAATGAGATTTCTTTTAATCTCTAAAACCTCTTAGTAGTAGAATTTTTATTGGAGTAGTGTTTTTCTTAGGATACGTATGGTATACAGTAATATGCACTGTAATATAATAGTTATTCCTATTATTTAGTTATTTAGTAGTTTGGTTATGGTTTTATAACAAGGAATAGACATTTCTTATGAATAACTATTCTTTAAAATGAGGAATAACTATTCATCTCTAAAAGGGTTGTAATTGCTATTCCTTAGTAAGTGTATTAATTTTTAAAATTAATATATTTCCAAATAAACAAAAAAAAATAATATATTTCCAAATAAACAAACTTTTCATATGCATATAACAATTATGAAAATAAAAAATCATAAAAAATAATTAATCTCTCTTTCAAATTTTAAAAAAAAAATATTAGTTTTTAGGAAATATAATTATATGAGTAAAATATTTCCTAAAATATATCTTACATTTGATTTAAAATTTTTTCATTCCATTTTCTTCAGGGTTCTATTTTTGTGTTGTCACCAAACAAATGAATAGTAATAAATATTACGTTACAATTTTTTTTAAAGTAAACAGTAATACTTATTAGAATACACGCGAAAATAGGGAAGACAATTTTTCCCCGCCCCACTTAACCCGCCCCTCCCTGCTTCACCCCGTGTGAGTTTTCACCACCCCGCAAGGTGGTGGGGCGGGGATGGGGCAAGATTTTATCCCACACCACGGGGTGGGGCGGGGATATGTTTAGACTTTTTAGACCCACCCCACCTCGCCCCTCCTTGTCCTCGTCCCGTCCCACGTTGCTAAGGGTTATAATTGTAAAATTTTCACCCTAAAACCCAACTATTTAAACAAACATATCAATATTAGCTTATTTTATTCTACCCAATGTGGTTCTCTACATTTATTTTGTTAATTGTTATACTATGAGATTTTTTTTTAAAATTTTTTTTTTTTTAATGATTGTCTTATTAAACACTTGGATATATTATTCAATTTTTTCTAAAAATTGATTTTATTTAATGGGATAAATTTAGTTGTAATTTCAAGTATATTTTTATTAATGAAATAGGTTTTGATGGCGAACTAAAAATTGAATCAACTCCAATTCGTCCATGAGAGTCGTCCAGGTTAGAAAGATAGGAATTGTCATCCCTAGTAGGATGGTCGTCTAGGGGCATAAGGGTCGTCCATCAGGATAGCATCTGGACGACCCCCAACACTTGGGAAATTTCCATAAAGATTTACCTACAAAAGCTAGTGAATCGAATAACGTGTTACTATTTTGAAACATAAGCAAGATCCTGATTCATTGCTATAACTTCCTACTAAGTACTTAACTTCTAATGATAGTTGTAGAAGATAAGATTGAACATTTTAACTCCTATAGCGGTTGTGGAAGTTAAGTTTGAGCCTTCTAATTTCCTCAAATATTGGGTAAGTTACGAGACAAGTAACCACTCCAAAGCATACTATATAAGCACTCATCCACATCAAATGGAAGTAAGTTCTCACTACTCTCAAAGTTGGAATTCTAACGTTCTAGAGGAAAAACTAACTTAAGCATCAGAGGGTTCTTGGCCAGTTCATCCTGGTCACCTTTGATCTTGTGTCTTTTTCTTTTCAGGCCTCCTAAACAATCATTAGTCCATTGAAGCCCGGAGCATTCAGTTTACTGATTTTCGTTGCATCATCAGTTGGCGTCGTTTGTGGAAAGATTAATTTTGTGTTTTGCAATTTATCTTTCTTCGACAAAAGGTTGCATGGTTCAAACAAGATCAATGGCCACTAATCCAAGCCACTAGGAGAGTGGGAATGCTTCTAGTAATCCCCACCATGATTGTTAGTTAGCATCTGTCATGCAACTACCTTCCATCCAACACATACAGTCCATGGCAGCCACCATGGCGAAATTAACCCATCAGAACTAAGAGTTGACTAGGGAGATTAGTCTAAGGCGGCAATGCCATGAAACATATGCGAAAGGACAAGCCTAGAGTCAAGAAGTTAGAGAAGGAGAAAATGCTGAGCCTGAGAACCAGTCAAGGGGTACTGCTTCATGAAGGGTGCCACACTTAGAGAGGGAGATGGATCAGATGAAGAAGGCCATGGACGAGATGAAGGGGAACATGAGAAAGGCGAATCCTATAGATGATTTAGTACATCAAACAGACTCCCCTTTCATGGCTTCCATCAATAGTCATCCCTTGCCTCCTAAGTTCAAGATGTCTTCCTTAGACTCATATGATAGAACACACGACCCTTTTGATCATATTGCTACCTTTAAGACTAAGATGCACCTTTAAGGGGTTCCAGATGAGATTATATGTAGGGCCTTTCCCACAACCCTTAAAGGGCCAGCATGAGTGTAGTTCAACAAGATACCTTCGAACACTGTGAATTCTTTTGAAGACTTGAGTAAGTTGTTTGTCAACAATTTTATCGGGGGACAAAGGCATAAGTGTTCCTCGTCTAGCCTGTTAACCGTAGAGCAAGGGGAAAATGAAAGCTTGTGATCCTTCATTACTCGTTTCAACAGGGAAGGCTTGACGATGGACGAGATGGACGACAAGTTGTTATTGGCAGCCTTTCATAATGGAGTTAATTTTGATTTATTCATCCATAAGCTTTATGAGCTAGAGCCTCAAACCATGGTTGAACTCGTCCATTCAACCCAAAACTTCATGAATGCAGAGGACACAATCATAGCCAAGAAGAGGAAGAGAGCCAAGGGAATGGAAGTAGATCTCCCGTGACATCCTAAGCAGGGTCCTCGTCCAAAGAAGGCTCGAATAGGAGAGAAGAAAGATCGAGACAACAAGAAGTCAAGTTCTTTAGCAGGGAGTCAGCAATATATGCCCTTGACCATGCCACTTGAACAAGTGCTTATGCAAATCAAGGATGATCCATCCTTGAAGTGGCCAGAAAAAATGAAAGGAGATCCCAATAATTGCAATAGGAACAAGTATTGCCACTTCCACAGAGATCATGGACATGACATGGACGAGTGTTTTGATCAGCAGATAGAGAATCTCATTAGGCAAGGAAAATTGAGAAATTTTCTTGGACAAGATCATAAGGACTAGAAGTTGAAAGGAAATATAGAAGAGTCGTTACGACCCCCACTTGGAGAAATAAGAGTTATTATAGGAGGGATCTCAACAGGGCAATCTTCCAAGTCAAGGAAGACGTGCTTGAAGGTGGTGCAAAACGTCCAACTTTCTAGATGATCCCCAAGGACGAGGGGAACGGACGAGCAAGCCATTACGTTCACGAACGAGGATGCTGAAAGGGTTCACCACCCATATGATGATGCAATCGTCATCACTTTGCTCATTTCTGATTATATGACTAGAAGGGTGTTGGTAGACAATGGAAGTTCGGCAGACATCTTATATTACCCTGCCCTCCAACAAATGAGGCTTGGACGAGATCAACTTCATCTAGTAAATTCGCCCTTGGTAGGATTTGGAGGGATGAAAGTGCAACCCGTGGGTACCATTATGTTACCTCTGGTCGTAAGAGCATATCCACAACAAATAACCAAAGAAGTAAACTTTCTTGTTATGGATTGTTCGTCGTCATACAACGCTATCATTGGAAGACTAACTTTAAACAGTTGGAAGGTAGTAACATCTACTTACCATTTGTCTATTAAGTTCCCAACAGATTATGGAGTAGGTCAAGTGCAAGGAGACTAATTAGCCGCCAGAGAATGTTATCTAGCCATGTTGGCCATGGATGAACACGTGTAGACGATGAGCATAGACAAGAGAAGGGTTACCGTGGAGCCCACGGAAGTGCTGGAAGATGTTCTTTTGGATGAGAGTAACCCTGATAAGTTTACAAGGATTGGAGCAAGCATGGAAAAAAAGATGAAGCAAGACCTTGTCCAGTTTTTAAAGAAGAGCAATGATGTGTTCACATGGAGTCATGAGGATATGTCAGGTATTGATCCGAGTGTCATCACCCACCGTCTAAATGTGTATCCTTCCTCCAAGCCCGTACGTCAAAGGAAGAGAGTTTTTGCTCCCGAATGAGATAATGCCATTAAAGAAGAAGTCCAGAAGTTGACCATGGAAAAATTTATCCACGAAGTTTATTACTCGAATTGGTTGGCTAATATGGTGGTGGTCAATAAGGCTAATGGCAAGTGGAGGATTTGCATGGACTTCACCAATTTGAACAAGGCTTGCCTCAAGGATAGCCATCCATTGCCACGCATTGACCAGCTGATGGACTTAACTGTGGGTCATAAATTGCTAAGTTTCATGGACGCCTTCTCAGGCTATAATCAAATAAGGATGGACGAGGTGGATTAAGAGAAGACATCCTTCATTACTAGCCAAGGCTTGTTCTGCTACAAGGTGATACCTTTTGGTTTGAAGAACGTGGGGGCAACTTATTAAAGGCTGGTTAACCATATGTTTTTGGAATGTGGAATTTTATGTAGATGATATGCTAGTAAAGAGTTTGGACAAGATAAAACATTTAGACGACCTTCAAGAGACCTTTGATACGCTTAGAAGATATAACATTAAGTTGAATCCGAGCAAGTGTACTTTTGGAGTTTCGTCAGGTAAGTTTCTTGGGTTCATGGTTTCACATAGGGGAATTGAAGCAAATCCCAATAAAATCCAAGTGATACTGAATATGGGGCCACCAAGGAATATCAAAGAAGTCCAATCTCTCACCGAACAAGTTTCCGCTCTTAACAGATTTGTCTCAAAAGCTATTGACAAGTGTTTACCATTCTTTAAAGTTCTTAAGAAGTCATTCAAATGGACGGACAAGTGTCAGAAGGCCTTCCTCACCACAAGTCCTCAAGACCTACCTCACCACAGCTCCTTTGCTAAGCCCGTCCATGCCAGGTGAAGAATTATATTTGAATTTAGCGTGTCCCCGCATGCAGTGAGATCAATGTTGACTAGAGAAGAAGGGAAGATACAGAAGACGGTTTATTATACAAGCCGAGCGCTAAGAGGGGCAAAAGGATGATATCCCATGATGGAAAAGCTAGCCTTTGCTTTGGTCATGGCTTTTAGGAAGTTAAGGCATCACTTTCAGATTCATGTCATTAATGTCTTGACAGATCATCTACTAAAGAAGGCAATGAACAAGTTGGAAGTTGCAGGACGACTAATCCAATGGACTATAGAACTCAGCAAGTTTGATGTTAGGTACCAACCAAGAAGCGCAATAAAAGCACAGGTATTGGGGGATTTCATTGTAGAGTTCACTCCCAATCAAGGTGAGTTAGACGAGGTGGACGAAGCTCAGAGGTGGGTTGTCAATGTGGATGGCTCATCCACATTATATGTAGGAGGAATTGGAGTTATACTTAAGTTTCCGGAAGGAGATAAGTTGAAATATGCAGCTCGTCTACAATACCAAACCACCAATAATGAAGCTGAATATGAAACTCTCCTTAAAGGATTGGAATTGGCTAAGTCCTTAGAGGTGGAGTCAGTTGTCATCCAAGGAGATTCTGAATTGATTATCAATCAAGTGAATGGAATGTGTGAAACTAAGAAACATCGGATGAGGAAGTATCTCAACAAAGTAAAGCGGCTCATCAAAAAATTTAAAGAAGCCAGTTTTGTTTAACTCCCAAGGGAGGAAAACATGGAAGCAGATGCTTTGGTATAAACAGCTTCAGTAGGGGGAGCTATGGACAAATATGATAAAGTCCAATACATGCCAAGCATAGATCTTCCAGAGGTACAGCAAATTAAAGGAGAAGAAAATTGGATGACTCCAATAGTAGTTTATCTCAAGGATGGAAGGCTTCCAGAGGATAAGGACGAGGCTAGGAAGTTGAAGATTAGAGCTGCCAAGTATGTTCTCATAGACGAGGTGTTGTATAAACAAGGCTTCTCTCAGCCTTACTTAAGGTGCTTAGCTCCGAACAAGTCAAACTATTTATTGAGGGAAGTTCATGAAGGAGCATGCAAAAACCACTTGGGAGCAAGAGCACTAGTCCATAAGGTCGTCCATACAGGCTACTATTGGCCAACTATTTAAGCAGATACTAAGGCTTATGTCAAGGTGTGTGACCAATGCCAACACTTCAGCAATGTCCCTAGAAAACCGTCGAAGTATCTCACCTTAATGATGGCTCCATGGCCCTTTGTATAATGGAGACTGGATATCTTAGGTCCCTTCCCACTTGGAACCAAGTAGATGGAGTTTTTGGTAGTAGAGATCAATTACTTCACTAAGTGGGTGGAAGCTGAACCCTTAGCAAAAATCACTCAGCAGAATGTCAAAAACTTCATTTGGAAGAGCATTGTATAAAGGTTCGGGGTACTTAGGGTACTAGTGTCTGACAACGGATGGTAGTTTGACAACACACCTTTCAGAGACTTTTGTGAGCAATTTGGAATCAAGAATCATTATTTATCACCCTTCCACCCCCAAGCGAATGGACAAGCAGAAGTTGCAAATTGATCCTTATTGAAGATCATCAAGCCTCGGCTTAAGGGGGCAAAGGGAGTATGACCAGACAAACTATCGGGTGTTCTATGGGCTTATAGGACGATTGTAAGGACCCCAACAGGGGAAACTCCTTTCAAATTAGCCTATGGAAGTGAAGCAGTGATACCTGCAGAAGTGCACATGACAGACCATAAGATGATGAAGTATCAGGACAAGGATAATGAAGAACAACTTCGTCTCAACCTTGATCTTATAGATGAGGTAAGGATGGACGCAGAGCAAAGGACAACAAGGTATAAAAGACTCAAGGCCAAACAATATGATGTAATGGTGAAACTCAGGCACTTCAACATTGGGGACCTCGTCCTAAAAAGGGTCTTGTTGGCAACCAGAAATCCAGCCCATGGGAAACTGGGACCTAATTGGGAAGGACCTTACAGGGTTATTAATTGCAAGAGACAAGGATAATATTACTTAGAAGCCCTAGATGGGAGAAAGCTAGAGCACCCCTGGAATGTTGAGCATTTAAGAAGATATTATCAGTAAGATATCAGCCTGGACGAGCATCATCCTGGATAAGATCATCCTAGACATTGTCACCCTGGACGAGCTAAAGTTTGTGTTGTTTTCTGTTACTTGCATGTGTTCGTTATTAGCATTATATGTTATATTTTAATTTTCTAAAGGTGTATTAGTTTTTAAACTATGTGCTATCTATGGACTATGGACAAAGTCAAAGACTTGGTCTATTTGTTTGTATTTTTAATTCCCTAAAAGGCACTAGCTTCTAAGCATGTGTCATGCTTGTGGACGATGTTTATGTTATGTATATGTAGTTTGGATTTCCAATGTATGTGATGCATCAATCTAATTTCCATAATTTCATCGACAAGAAGGCTAAAGGCCCAAGACGAATAAAGTCTCTGGACGCAGGAATGCAATGTCTATAAGCTTTTCTTGAAATAAGGATAAAGCTAAGAAAAATAAGTTTAAGGCATATTTGTCTGACCAATGGACAAGATAAAACTTGAAGTGTATTCGTCCAAGAAATGGACGAGAAAATGCGTGCACGTGAGAATAATCAAAATCCATGGGTAAATATAACCAGTAGGAACAATCCAATCTTTGGACGAGTAAATGCTAGAAACATCTTGCCTAAAGACGAGTGCAAATTGTCCAGCCTATGAACGAAGAGCAAAAACTAGCTACTAAATCTCTAGAAGAGTAAATCTGGTAAAAGCAACGCCATTTGTAAGACGAGTTATACTTGTAAAATTCAATGAATGGTAAAAATGTTGAACATGAAGAAATTCTTAACATGGATGAGCTAAACGCCTCCATGAGTGGACAGACCACACTTAAAAAACCAGTATAATAGGGAAGATGTAAATAAAGAAAAATTCGTCCATACAACGATATGTTCAATAGTAAATGAAAAGTGATGGAAATAAACATTCATTCATAAAAGTTTAGAAAAAGGGTAGATGACCACCGTCCAAAAACTCATATAAATTAAAGCCTAGAAGGCAATTATTTGAAAGCTCGTCACAAAGATTATAGACGAGTAAAATGTACTTAGATAAAGTCAAGTGGTCCAAAACAACGGACCTAATATAAAAATAAAAAATAAGAGAGAGAGAGAGAGAGAGAGAGAGAGAGAGAGAGAGAGAGAAGAAAAGGAAAATGACAAATATAATATTTCAAACATCTTTCACTGAGGGTTGTCTCTAGAAATGGGATCATCCTGAGCAGGTTGGGTAGTGGCATCATCCTCGATATTGACATCTTAGGAACTCATCTGAACGAGAGAGCTTGTAGGACCAATATTGAGCTTGATGGAGCTGAAGTCAACTTCAGGGAAGCATTCCTCAGCGTCCATAAGAAAATCTGAACAAGCCAACAGCATAGTTTGCATCCAAAAGGTCAGTAAACTATTTGGAAGCTCTGAACTCCACAATAGCGTCCTCTTTGGCATTCTTAAGAAGGGTGCTTAGCTCATCATTCCTCTTCTGAAGATAGTCAAGATGGGTGTCCTTTTCGACGGTATTAGCCTTGAGCTCTTCGATGAGGTTTTGCAATTCCTTGGCCTCGTCTGTAGCCTTGGCTGCCACTTCAGCCCAGCCCCTGCAGTTGTCTTTAACCTCCTGGATCCTTGTCTCAAGCTGGATCCTCATCTTGTCCATCTATGTTGCCTGCCTGAATGTTGCAATGAACTTTGACATTGCCTAAAGTAAAAAATTAAAAAAATAAAATAAAATATAGACGAGAAAAGTGTAAAGTAACAAGATGAGGCAAAAGCAAAGTTACATACCTTGAAGAGATCATGAACAGCAGAATGTTCAAATTCCTTCAAGGACATGTCATAGCATGCAGCCACATCCTCATCAGTCATGGCCTTTTGAAACTGTTCCCAAGCCAAATCTTCATTTTCAACAAGATTCATAGGAACCCTTTAAGAAGGCTGAGACGAGGTAGGTGCAGTGGTCTTGGACATGGGCACAGACGAGTCTACAACATGGACTTGGATGGACGGCTAAGATGTAGGAGGAATAGGAAGGCCAGACTTGATAACCCCAGGCTTAGACAACCTATGCTTCGCCTTCTTGTTTCCTCGATGATTGGGAAGATTTCCCAAATCCAGCGTCTTGGATAAACTTTTCGTTTCATCTCTAACAGAAGGTCGAGGCTAAGATTAAGCCTCTGGCCTGGTTACCTCGTCCACTACCTCCTTTCCCTTATTTTCTTTCATGGTTGCCATCCTTGAAATGAAAAATTTTAGAATTATATGAGTTGTAAATTCGTGGGCTAAAGCTTTAGGAGATGGCTCAGGACCAAGTCTCCAAGTCGCAAGACAATGAAGGGTGACCAATGAATGGAAACTCCTGTCAGCGTATAGACAAGCTCTTTGGACGCGTTCAAGATAGAATCTACTCAAAGACAGTTGTCTAACAGCTATTAAAAAAAAGGGTTAGACGATTATAAACAAATATATATATATATATATATTAAAAAAAAAAAAAAACCTTCAAGACGAAGGTTCCCTAACTCTCTAGTGTAGGAGGCAAATGGATCCCTACCAACCTCAACAGGGTGTCCAGCCCAAAAACCAGAGACGAAGAAAAACTCCATCTTCTAGTTTCTATCAAATGTTACAAGTAATTTTATTAGTCTACAATCTTTGCCCCTGACTGTGAATTGATAAGCTAAGGGACTAGTTAATCTCTGAGGGTTTGTAGCAGTAGCGAAACTCGCCCATAGTGAGAGGATGATCCCCTTCAAACATTTCCCTCCATAAAACTTGCATAGAGATCACTAACCTCCATGCATTAGGATTAAATTGACATACTCCTAAACCTAACCTGGTAAGTAACTCCCTAGCGAAGGCATTAAAGGGTAACCTAAGTCCCCTTAAAAGGTAAGCTTTATAAATACCTACGCCAAAATGAAGTTGACAACGCCATTCCCTATGAATGGCTAACCTAGGGTTAAGGTCGTCTAGAATTTGGTACCAACTCCTAAGGGAAGTAAGTCTCTTTTCATCCATCTTGGAATGGACTCCTACAGCACAACTGTATACTATCTTAACCTTGTCTAAAGGAATGGACGAAGGAACACTCGTTGAGGTACCCAGAAGCTGCCTTCGTCCTAAGCTATTCCTAAAAAACCTCTAAAGGAATCCTAAGAACACCAGACGTGTATTTCTTGTCTGTGGTGTTCCCCCCCACTACTACTGTTACTACTACTACTACTAGCATTGCTGGAACCACTATAACTAATAGTGTCATGGTATTTGTCTATTGCCTTATCAACACTATTATTAGACGAAGAAATGGCAATCTTAGAGATAAGAAATTTGAAGGAAAACCTAAGAACGAGGATGAAGAGAATACCTAGCTCTAGATGAAGGAAGACTAAAGACGCAAAAATACATCTAGACAAGGCTCTAGACGACGAATGTCAAGGGAGAAAATTTAGGAAATGTGAAGGGTAGGAGAGGAATTCTACTATTTATAGATAGTGAAATTTGGCATTTGAAATGATGCGACTAACCGGAGAATGCCACGTGGTATATTCCCCGAAAAGTTAAATCGACGCGACTAGTCACCAATGAGGTCATGACACGTGGCACGACATCTAACCACTGACATAAAGACACACATCCAAAGAACAGCACTAAATTCTACAATGCTTTGGATGACCCTTGGACAAGGGGGCAACTGATGGCGAACTAAAAATTGAATCAACTCTAATTTGTCCATGAGAGTTGTCTAGGTCAGAAAGATAGGAATTATCATCCCTAGTAGGACGGTTGTCCAGGGGCATAAGGGTCGTCCATTAGGATAGCGCCTAGATGACCCCCAACACTTAGAAAATTTCCAGAAAGATTTACCTACAAAAGCTAGTGAATCGAACCACGTGTTACTATTTTGAAACATGAGCAAGATCCTGATTGATTGCTATAACTTCCTACTAAGTACTTAACTTCCAATGACAGTTGTAGAAGATAAGATTGAACATTCTAACTCCTATAGCGATTGTAGAAGTTAAGTTTAAACCTTCTAATTTCCTTAAATATTGGGGAAGTTATGAGGCAAGTAACCACTCCAAAGCATACTATATAAGCACTCATCCACATCAAATGGAAGTAAGTTCTCACTACTCTAAAAGTTGGAATTCTAACACTCCAGTGGAAAAACTAACTTAAGCATCGGAGGGTTCTTGGCCGGTTCATTCCGGTCACCTTTGATTTTTTGTCTTTTTCTTTTTAGGCCTCCTAAACAATCATTAGTCCATTGAAGCCCAAAGCATTCAGCCTATTGATTTTCTTTGTATCATCAGGTTTCATTAAAAAAATTATACTACTTGTAGGGAAAATTAACGAAAAGTAGAGTTTTACGGGGTAGGGCGGGGCTTCGCAGGGCCCCAAGGGGCGGGGATGGAATGAGAAAGTTTTCCTCGTCATGCGGGGCGCGACGGGGATGGGGCAAGACAAAACCATGCGTGGCGAGAACAAAGACCCTATCCTTCAGCACCGTCCCGCCCCATTGCCATCCTTTGACGAAAATAATAATAGTGTTTTAAACCGGATTTATATACATTACATAATCAAAGTACAACTACAAAAGGGTCTAGCATTTGTAGTTGTAGACTGTGATTATATACAACAGACACTAGACACACATAATCAATGCGAGATAAACATCCCTATTTTCTTTTTTTGAGTAAACAGTAATACCTATCAGAATACACACAAAAATAATAATAGCATTTTAAACTAGGTTTATAATACATTACATAACCAGAATATAACTACAAAAGGGCCTAACTTTTGTAATTACTGTTACAGTCTACCAAACATGCCCTTAATGTTTTTGAATATTTGGTAATAGAGTTTTACTTCGAGCAACTTTGTGAATTACGTTAATTCTAGTATTGTGTACCACATGACATAAGGAGGGAAAAAAAAAAAGAGATTGTCTACATACTTGGCACAACCGTAGTATATATGACACAACCTTTATTATATATAATATATGATACGATATAATATGATATAATTAGGACATTACATGAGTTTATGTAATAATATTAATTTTACCATGACTATTTTGATAACAAATACCAAATGACTGATATTGTACCATAGCCCTTATAATTTCACATGGAAGATTTTTATTTTTTATTTTTTTATATTTTGATAATTTTTAATAATAATGGATAAGAATTTCTACTAGTTTTAGTTAATAGTAGCTCATTGAGGCAGTGGTATAAAAAGATTAAAAACTTTATACTTTTACACTTTTAAAAACCAGAATTTAGTTTGAAATCAAACTAAATTATATGGAATTATTATATCAAGTTCTTTAATGAAGAGTAGCCATTTGGCATAAAGACAATGTGGCTATTTGGTCAAGACAATGATTTTTAAGACCAAAATTTTATTATATTGTACATGATATTATATAAATTTTCAAATTATTTCACCAGCTTCACGGTTCTGAGTGTCTGAACTCTGAAGCAGCATCCTATTCTCTGACCTCTTAATTTGAATACAATCGAACCATAGCACGGACATCTTATTTTGCTTTATTACGAGGCTTATGAGAAGATAGAATCACAAAACAAAACTTCTATTGCAATTAAAAGAGCTTATGCCTAACTTGCTAATAAAAAAAGTGGAGCATTCTTTCTCCTTTCTTTAGGAAATAAATGATGCTATAAAAACCAGGACCGTTGGTAGTAGTGGTGTGGGGTAAAAAAGTTATCATTTAAGGGCTCAAATTAAAATGTGATAGATTCGATATTTTTATTTCTTTTTACATATTAAATATTTTGGTATATATATAATGGTATAAAAAAAATTATGAAGATACTTCAAGATATAAATGAAATATTTTACAAATCAACAGATGTTGAACAAAAAGCGTTTATCAACCTTAATAAATATGTGCTAAGAGAAGGTACTAGCCAGGTATCTTTAATTAATTATCATGATGTTACTAAGTAGGTATAAACAGAAATACAAATTAAAAAAATTATTAAATATCTCCAATATTAAACTTGTATTTAATACTCATTTAGAAATTTAAAATAAGGAAAATGTTTAACTTCAAATAGGTTTGGAGCCTTAGGTTCCAATCACCAATAGTATATATGTCATATTATGTGTAATTTACATGATTCACTTAGTTGATTGGGTTAAATGACTCATGACATGAACTAATTAATGTCATCTCTTGTTGATCATTGAAGCCCAAGACTTCAAACATGGTTAGAGCCTAACTTTGTCCTTATTAGGTACTAAATATGTATGCCATGGGTTTTGTAACTTAATTGACTCCTCTTGATGTTTGTAATGGAAACGTCCATAGTTAAAATTCTACTCCCATGACATAGTCAAATATGTATATTAAGTTCTTAGCAATTTTCTTTTTAATATAAACAACTAATAAATTCTTTACAATAAAACTTGTCCTTGGAGATCCTTAAGATGTTCTTTGGGAATTGAAGTTTCAAATGTTTTCTAAATTGTCAATGTCTTTATCTTAAATAACGTATCAATACTTCTTAATTTGCGTATACTTACAATAAGGATAATTAATAGTGAAATATCCAAATTAAAGGAATTATTAGTGGCTTTAAATTTAATTATCATCAGCAAAGATAATATTATTTGTACTTTATTAATCAATATGACTATATATTTTAATTAAATTAAGGAACTTAATGCATTGTACCTAAATTTTTTGCTCATGAAAAACTCCAAGCTTAGTCGAGCCCAGGGCATGGCCGCTTGGCCCCTTAATCCACTGATCAGGAAAAATAACACACAAAAGTGTGTGTAATTCTGACTGGGCTGCATAAAAATGAAGGTACAACCATTAGTTTATGAAAAAGATTTAAGGGGACATACTTTGTCACAATTTACACGTGTATTAAGCGGTGATTGAATTACTTTTTATTAAATACCAATAATGGAATCCATGTATAAGTGTTATAATTAAATCACAAGTTGACATATAGGGTCTGTTTGGATAGAACTTATTTTGCTGAAACTGAAAATTGAAAACTGAAAACACTGTAGTAAAATAATTTTTAAATATGTGAATAGTGCGGGACCCATTTTTAATAAAAAAGTTGCTGAAAAATGGAATTTGTGGGTCCGTAAACAGTGCATAAATGCACTGTTCACGGTGGAAAAATCAACATTTGCTGTTACTGTTTAATGAACAATGCATAAACAGTAGCCGCATTATGCCAAAACGCATGAAAAAAAAAGGAAGAACGAAAACGCAGCTTCAGTGGAATCCAAATAGACACATATACACACAAGTTATGGTAAAATGTATGGCTCTAGAACAGTCGTTAGTATAATGGAAAAGTGTGTATGATTTCAAATCATAAATTAAATAACAAGCCTGTTTTATGAAAGGTGATGAGAATATAGTTTGGTTCTTTCTCATTCATAGTTTCATCAAACTTGAGTCGTAAAACAAGTTAGTAGTGCACAAAAGTGTGAGCATTTGATTCCAGACTTGTTATATGAATAAAGTAATGAAGACTCTTAAATGCTTCAAGGTAACGTTTTCATGTTCAGTTAGCAGATATAAAGCTTACTATTTGATCAATGTTATCATAGCAATAGTTATCTTATTTTGGAAAACACTGACGATGGCCGGAATGGAGCATATAATTTCCATGGAGGAGATGATCCATTCGAGAAAAGTTAAAAGAAAAGAAGTTGGTGAAGGCCATGATCAACCTGTCATTGTCTCTAGTATTGCAATCCATGGTGAGACAGGTTCCGAGGAAGAGAATTTTATGAAATTAAAGGAGGCGCGTGTCAAAGGGACGAATCGATGGACATCAAAGCCAAAGATACAAAAGGTTGTGTTTGTGCATTTGATCAAAATATAATAATTGTTTTATTGAAGTAGTCCTATATATATCCTAGCAAAAATAATAATAAAAAATGCTGCTTTTCACAAAATTTACTATGAAACTTTTGATTGCATTAAGTTAGAATAGTTGCAAAATATTTATACCCACTATCTCAGTATCTTGTGATTTATTTCACCATTATCTTGTGATTTAATTCCTTATTTTATTTGTAATTAACCTGTAACTATTTTAACTTTATATAAAGAGTCTTAACACTCTTGATGCTTGTACACCGGCTCCAAGCTTAGGTCACTTAGACCTTTGCCTAAGGCCCTCACTAGATAAAGGTTGCAAAACTGTAGATTTATCAATAATAAAAAAATGGGTGAGTTGTGCGCTCTCTCCACCACCTAAGAAGGTTCTCAAAATTGTGGATTAGTAAAAATCCAATCCAATTGAAACTTTAAGTTGTAGCTCAAAAAAAAAAAAAAAAAAAAATTTATAAGCATACCGATTCATCGTTGATTATGAATTTCATCTAACGGTGTAAGGTTTCAATTTTAGTAAGTATTATTATTATTATTATTTCCATCCATTTTTGTTAAATTTTACACCTAAACCTTGGAATTTGATTTTCTATATTGATTTAATTGATACTAATTCATTAAGTTATGTGTTGATTTCATCTTTACTTAGGCATCTTGAAGCTGTTGGGTGATTTAATTGTTAGATGAGATACTACTTACTAATTCGTTAAGTTATGTGTTGAATTCATCTCCACACTTTAAAATTTATGTATCCTCGTAATATTATAATTTTATATTATAGATTTTTTTTTTTTAATTCTACTATAAAATATCAAATTGGATCTCTTGATCATATCGCACTTTACTAACAAAACTTGATATTTAAAATTTTAGAGAGAGAGAGAGAGATTAAAATTTGAAATTTTTTACTAATATAAAAAATATATATGAAAATCCCACAAATGAATATGAAATTCATCAAAATAATATTAAAATATTTTGAAATATTATACAAAAAAATAACAATAAAAATTATTGTAATAATGTTAAAACATGTAATGTCATAATTATTGACTACATAAAAAGATTAGATTTTTTATCCAAATGTATTTATCGCTTGTAGAATTTTATTGACAAAAATTGTTACATTTTCTTTTGTAAATAAATTTATTAAAATTAAAACTAATAAAATCATACTTAAGATTGACTATTTCACAAGAAGATAAAAGTACATATGAGATATATTATCAACTAAATAATTGAGATCTTAGCTTAACCTGAATGCAGGAACTAAATTAGAGTCGTTTTTGTATTGTTAGGATTTTAAGTCCTGGTTGTGAAGCAATTAATCAATTCTTAGCCAAGTAATTAATTAGATTAATTATGTTTCAGATATGAATTGATAAACATCACATAAACATGGATCACAGATAAGCAACCAAAATGATGGCTCAAAAAAACTAATGAAACAAAGTCTTTTGCAATAAAAACTTGGGGGGATTTCTTAAGGTAAAAAAATCCACTAGAATAGAATGAGAGTTTATATAGTATACTTAACCCTATATTTATTTCTACCTCATGTAATACTTACTCACGTGACCACACGTATCTCCTAATAAATGGACTATTCTGTTCTAGATTTGTTCCACGTGAACTTTCACTCACGACTCCAAAAATACCTCCCAAAGATTTGGACCAGCAACTTGGATGTAAATTGGATGCAGCAACTTCACTTGATCACCAGATCTTTGGTATGAACTAGTTCTCCAATTGATACTTTAAGAGAGCTTGGAAAATTCTAGATCTATGTGCAATAAACTATTGTTCCACAAACTTGGAAAATATGCTTTAGGTTGCCTATATAGTAGACTTGAAGTGAAAGTAACCCTAGATCATTCACCTAATTAAGAAAACAAGACTTCTAGATATATTATGTACGATTCTTGATTGGTCAAGCTCTTCAATTCAACTAGTTGAATTAAGTGAATCTCGACATATCAAGCTGGTGTTGAAAACCAGAATAGTGGTAATCCAGTTTCTATTTTTCTTGAGTCTATCATTACTTGAATCTTCACTTGTCTTGTACTAGAACTTGTTTACAATTGAGAACCAAGATTAACTAAGATCCTAAGTGGTACAATTGTCCACGGTTTGCCAACCTAATTCTATGGACCTAACATGTATCTCAAAAAGCAAGAAGATTGGATTTAAAAAAAAAATTTAAGAAAAAACTTATAATATTAAACATTAATATTTAAATATAGAAAAATTTCAACTTAAAGTTTTTGCCTTAAGTCTCAAACTATATCAGGCCATCACAACCTGCATAAATTCTAAAAGAAATAAATTAGGAAAGATGTAGAGATTGGAGGGTACTTCTTTGATATTATATTATGGGGGAAAATATGGGGTAATTATAGTTTAATACATTGTGCTAGCAATATAAATCTTACATTGTAGATTAAACAAGAATTTTCAAAAAATATGTTTCTTTAGTGAAATTTTTTCTGTTTGGTATGGTGTAGACTATAGACTCATGTATCTTTTATTTATTTTTACTTTATGAATATGCTGAGGTTAATGAGTTTGTGATCTAAGTACAATAGGGTTTTTTTTTTTTTTTTTTTTTAAAGGATTTTTTTTGGTGCTGAAACTCAATACACTAGTTGAGATACACATATTTTTTTTTTTATAAAAATAGTTTCAACCTATGGCGCCTGCTCTTAATGATATTTTTTATCGTCAGATCAAAATACCAATTGGTTTTTTGTGTAAGCAGATATTGAATTTCAGATCTCTTATTTGATCACAAAATAGTTTACTAATTAAGCTAATTGGAACCCAATGAGATACAAGTTAAATGTTCAACACATGTGGTGGTGCGAATGCCTTAAGTTATATGTCGAGGATAATTATAGTTTATTAATCTTACTATTATAAATTGGAAGTGTTTTGACTTCAAATATGTTTGGAGTCTTGGACTTTAACCATCAATAAGAAGATGAAATGCATTTTGATTGCATATGATTCACTTGGATTGTTAAGTGAGTTGCACTTGACAAGTATTAATATTATGTTAGTTTCCTATTGGTAGTTGGAGCCAAACTTTGTCCAAATAAATTTATTAACATGTATCATTGAAATCATAAGTGAAAAAACATATTATTTATTGTAAATTTATTATACTGTTGTCAATTATCTTAATTTCTAAACTGCATGAACCATCAGGTTCTATTGCTTCGAGGTCACAAAGATTTCCAAAAGTACTGTGAGCCGAGGGTGGTATCAATCGGTCCTATCCATCATGGTAAGCCAAAGTATCGATTAGCAGAGGAATACAAGCTTACATTGGCAGAAAACTTCATTGAAGAAAGTGGCAAGACTGATAAAGAATTGTATATGGTGATTAAGAACAACATCAAGGAACTAAGGAAGTGTTTCGATGAGAAGGTGATTCACAATTATAATGATGAAGCCCTTTCATGGATGTTGTTTGTGGATGGTTGTGCAACACTGAAATTCATAGACTCTGTTGCTGATAATAATGTCAAAAGGTTCCAAATTAAAAACGGTCAAGTGGCCTTTGTGCGACAAGATTTATTCTTGTTGGAGAATCAACTTCCTTATCAAATTCTCGACAATTTAATCAAAAACAGTAAAGAGGGTGATAAATTGAGGAAGTCGGTCCAAAGTTTCATCGATGAGCAAAGTATGACAGAAAAAACAAAGGAAAAGCCAACCAAAAATAATAAAGAGGGTGAAAAAACAGAGGAAACGCCACCCAATAAAGAACCAGTTCATCTTCTGGATCTACTGCGGAACAGACTTCTAGGCTGCACTTCCACAAGTCCTAATAATAAAGAGGGTGAAAAAACAGAGGAATCGCCACCCAATAAACAACCAATTCATCTTCTGGATCTACTGCGGAACATACTTCTAGGCTGCACTTCCACAAGTCCTAAAAATAACTCTAACCAGGAAGATTGGAATTCATTTCGCAACGTGCAGGAGCTTAAAGCAGTAGGAATTAATTTGAAGTCCAGCAACAATAGATGCTTGGGAAACATAACCTTCACCCAGAAATATTGGAAATTCTATGGCGGAACCCTTAGTCTGCCTCCAATAATAGTGGATGACTCAACCGGACCCAAGTTCTTCAACTTGATAGCTTACGAGATGTGTCCGGATTTTGAAAATGACTATGGAGTCTCGTCTTACATATCCTTCCTCGATTCACTCATCGACGAATCCAAAGACGTTATAGACCTCAGGAATGCAGGCATACTCCGCAATTTCCTTGGCAGCGATAAAGAAGTGGCTCGAGTCTTCAACGAGATAGGCATCGACTTGGTTCCTAACCCTGACATATATAAATATGTCAAATGCCAAATCCAGCAATACTACGACAAGGGGAGGATGCTCTGGATAACTCAAGTCATTCACGACCATTTCAGCAGCCCGTGGACGGTAGTGGCTTTCATTGCCGGATTATTTGTACTCATTCTCAGTGTCTTACAGACCGTGTACTCTATGTTGGGTTATTATCATCCAAAATGAGACCAGAGGTATTGAAAATTTGTTATAGATTCTCTCTGGTACATCCTATGTATGGCTATGTCATTCCGTTTGTTTACTTTCCTTTTGTCGAACTCCCATGTTCGTTTAAATAAGTCAGTTTAGACAATGTACTTGATTCTTAATTTAATGTAATGTGTGTTTGAGATAAACATGATATTTATCTGCCAGAATTTCATGTATGAGGAGGATTGAGAGTATTATGTAATAAAATTTGAAGATGAATAATTGATCCAATATATTACCCTATTTTATTATTTTGTTTTGTATTTAAACTGTTAGAGCATGAATTCTCATATCAGGTGTGTATATGCTTGAATATGAATTTAAATATCAATATGCATTTTTTCATCTATAATCTTTTGGATTATAGACTGTATTTGAAACCACAATTTATGTAGTCATTGATTTGATATTTTTCCCAATGCCTATGGACGAAAATAGGATGAAATCATTCACAAGTTTTTACCATGTGCTATCAACTTCTTAGTCCATTCCTTGGAGAACTGAGTCAATCCAACATGTGGTCCTCTCCTAACCAACACAAATAAATAATTGTGGTTTCACATACTGTCTGAACTCTTTAAAATCAGGTTTTGAAAAAGAAATAACTTTTGTTTTTTGTTTTTAAATTGTTAAGAGAACCACGTTGTTAAATTCTAACCCTAGTACACCTATAAGTAATTCAATTGATTCTTGTAGCTTCAAATGCATGCTTAGCAAAACATGAACATTATGTTACACACTAGAATTAATATAATAAAAATAGAAAAAAAAAATCTATTTTTGGGGTATCCACAATTCACTCATAAACTTTAAAATTGAGCAATTTCCCCCTTTAAGTATTGGAAATGAAAAAAATACCCCCTTGCTGTTAAATTATGATTTAAATGCTAACGAAGTCTTTTATTGCACTAGAAAAGGTTTGAAGGAGAATTGTTATAAGTTTTGAATGGAAGCCCTAGTAAACAATGATAGTAACCCTAATTGTCCTAATGTAGTGAAATTCTTTGTCACATAAGCAGTAACCTGCATGAATATTCTATTATGTAATTTCCGACATGGACTCAATTTGATTTTTGTAATATTCTATAACATATTGTCTAAAATAACCCAAACTAAATATCAAAATCTCAAATATACCATATGCCATATACCAAAAATAAAAATAAAAAATAAAAAAGTAAACTTTTTTGGGATAAACTTCCAAAGAGTTGTGAATGGTGACATTTTAAATCTTGGA
This sequence comes from Quercus wislizeni, assembly GCA_023055345.1. NCBI lineage: Eukaryota > Viridiplantae > Streptophyta > Magnoliopsida > Fagales > Fagaceae > Quercus > Quercus wislizeni. The sequence continues at coordinate 6,795,656 of JALGQJ010000014.1, forward strand.
AGTAGATAAGAGTTTTTTTAAGTGAAAAACCTGTTGCTACACCATGTATTGGAGAAATGTATATATGCACAAGTAGATAAGAGTTTTTTTTTCAAGTCAGTGTTTATTGCGCACACTTTTTTTTTTTAGCCAAAAAAAAAAGTGTATGCAATAAACACTGACTTAAAAAAAAAAATGTTAATTTTGATTAAAAAGTGCCATGAATGCTCCTATACCACCTAACTTTTTCACTCCTTTTTCATGTCAGAGTTGTTTTTTCGTGTAAGTTGGGATTACTTTTTGGTTTTTTCTTAGTTAATAAGAGGAGACAGAGTAATTGAAAGGATATATATATACCACTTAAGATTTGTTGTGAAAATATTGTGAATATATTTTTTTTTTCTCTCTCTCTCTCTCTATATATATATATATAAACACGCGTATTATACGGTTACTTAGGCCTCATTTGGTACACTCACTCAAACAAATGTTTTCAGTTTTTAAACAACGTTACACCTATTTTCACACATTTTTTCACCCACACATGTTTTCAAACACATATTTTCAATTTTTAAGTGCATATACCAAACACCCCATTGGCCTTTTTTAGGAGTACTTTGCCTCTTCCAACAAGTGTCTGATTTTGGGGATCTGTCCAACTTGTGTGACTCCCGTGCACTACTGTAACTAGAGCACTAGAGCCGAGCATTATCCAAATCCTATAGATAATACCCAAACAAATTAAATTATAATCCCCATACAGATACATATCAGGTGATCGTTATTCATGTGGGTCAAAAAGGTTTATGCTATTTCACCAAAAAAAAAAAAAAAAGGTTTATGCTATACCAGTGAAAAAAGTGTACGGTGACCAATAGAAATAAACATAATAATACAATTATGCTGGCGTAGCTGCCAAGTAGTATTGAAAAAAATAAAAAAAAGTTAAAAAAAGCGAAAGAGAATTTTGCTATATGATATCCTGGAGAGATTTAACTTATGAATAAACAGGGAAAGCAGTAGCATCACCAAATAGCATGCTTTAGAAAAGGACGTGTTGCATAATTCATCTGTAAGATATAATCTTTAGGGACTTATTCTAAGCTGGAATTTCAAGCTTAATTTTAGTATTGTAGGTTTTTTTTTTTTTAATAATAAATGGACGTAATATAATAACACTCAATATGTCATCTTTTATAATTTTTAACGTATTAAAACTCTTTATCTATTGGTTTGCAAATGGGAGCAACAATTTCAAACACCTTATCATTGTAATTTAACAAACTTTCTAGACACTAAACTCTTTTCACTTAAACATCTTTATCGTAAAAGCTCTACCACTAAAGCTCTAATTATTATAGCAATACCAAATGAAATCTCAGAAAATTACCTAGTTTAAAGCTTTAAGTAAGCTAATCATAGTTCCATCCCATGATATGCTGGTTATTGTCGTAAAATTAAGGGTAGCCACTTGAGGAGAGTGCAACTACTTGGCACAGCAAAAAATTAGTCACTTGATAGATAAAAAGTAAATTTTATTATATAGTACTAATAGTCCAATATCATGCTTGTGCACAAATTATTCAAGTATTATGTATAAAATATAGGAATTATTTCAATGAATATATAGAAAAATAAAATAGACAGTAAAAATAAAAGAAAAAATTGCTTTATATTACATGTCAAATGCGCCTCATGTAAGTGTAAATTTTTCATTAAAAAAAATGATATTAGACTAGAAAATTCTTGAAAGTGTTGAAGAGTTTTGGTTGAAGTTTTGACTTTTTTTAAACATTGGAAATAAATTTTCACTTAAACTAAATTATCTTAATGTCACATGATGAAATTATGTTTTACAACTGATGAAACTTATATTAATGATTAAGCTTAAATTTTTCTAATAATTGGTAATTTATCATGGAATTAGAGTATGAAATCCTAAATATGATCTCTGTATCCATTCTGCTTAAGCTGCTGGGATTGACAATCAATCATTTATCAGCATTTAAGTTTTTTGAACTTGGTAACTTGGTACGGGGGTAACGTCCCTGGACCCTTATCCACTGGTTGGTAGGCGGAATCATAGCAAAACTTTACAAAAGTAGCTAGATATACATATATAATACCAACCCTGCTGCATAAAGATAAAGGTACAATCATCATCAGTTTATTGAAAAAGTACGTAAAATCTCAAATTCTAACAACCTTTTTTTTGTAAAAGGTGAAAATAGTTTTGTTCGTTCTCATGAAACTTGTCGTAAAACAAGTTACTAGTGCACAAAAGTGTATGCATTTGATTCCAGACTTGACATATGAATAAAGTTAAAAGACTAACGCTTCAAGCTAACGTTTCCATTTTCACTTAGCATATATAATTAATGTTTAGTATTTGATCAATGCGGTTATCATAGTAATAGTTACCTTGTTTTGGTAAACACTAAACACTCACCAAAGCCATAATGGAGCACGTAATTTCCATGGAGGAGTTTCATTCAAGAAAAGTTGAAAGAAGAGAAACTGGTGAAGCAAGCAGAGGCCATGATCAACCTGTCAGTGTTGTTGTTGCCAACGAGGAGCTGAGTATTACAATCCATGAGAATGAGATATATAGTACCAGTTTCGAGAAAGAGAACTTTAAGAAATTAAAGGAGGCGCAAGTCAAAGGGAAGAATCGATGGACTACAAAACCAAAGATACAAAAGGTGGTGTTAATTTGTGCATTTAATCAAAATATATAATAATTTTTTTATTAAACTAGTTCTATATCCTATCAAAAAAATTGCATGTTGTCACAAAATATTATACCCACTATCTTGTGATTTATTTCAGCATTAGTTTGTCATTTAATTCCTTATTTGATTTATTTGTAATTAACCTATTTATATAAAAGAGTCTTGACATTCTTGGTGCATGTATACCAGCTCCAAGTATTGGTCACTTAGGCTTTTTCCTAAGGCAGACATGGCAAATAGGTCGGGTCAGGTCGGGGTTCAGGTCAAAAAAGGTTTCGAGTTGAAAACAGCTCGTCATAATTAGCAGGTTAGAAAACGGGTTAAGTTGAGTTCAGGTAGATCCGTATTTTTTCACTTAAAAAAAAAAAATTAGAAAACATATATATGCCACTTGGTAATATATTTAAACCATAAATATACTAGTATTATTATTGTAGTGAACATAAACTTTTTTCCTCAAAGAAGCAATTTAATTTGGCCCTAGATACTCCCGGATTTGTGTCCCTCACTTGTGTCTTGTCTTACTAGCTATCACATATATAATCACAATATGTGACGACGTAACACATTGCAAGCCTTCAGCATTTTCTAACCACAATCTTACATGTTGATAATATATATATATATATATATATTATCAACACATTGCAAGCCTCCAGCAATTTCTAACCACAATCTTACACTTCAATTTCAGAAAAAAAAAAAAAAAAAAATTATCAACACTCTTTAAATCCAAAAGCCCACCTATTTATTGTGAAATAAGTATCATTTTCGTTCCTATGAATAAAATAAAAGTTCCCACCATAGGGGTAAAAGGAAAAGTAGGACAAAGTTATGAAGAAAAAGAGAAGATTTTACTATGAACAATTTATATTAGTCGAAAGCTAAATTATATTACAGGAGAATGAAAATAGATAGATGTTGGAATACAAAGGTAGAGGAGAATAAAAATAGATAAATATACTTGTTCTCTTGCAACTACTTTGATGTCAAAAGCAATAGCTTTGGTCAAGGTCCACATAAATACTTCCACAATCATTATACAACTTCTAGAAAAGCAGATAAGAAAAGAACCCAAATACTCTCACTCTTTATAGAGTGAACCAAATGATAACAGTTTCATATAAGAAGCTTAGCTAAGTCCAAATTTAATAATCGTCCATCCTGGCGCCTTCTCTTTTAAGAAAAGAAAAAAGAAAAAGGTTGACCCAAAAAAAAAAAAAAAAGGATTGGGTTACAAGTTAATTAGGTTGGGTAAGGTCACGAGTCTACTTGTTTTTGCTTTGAGTAAAAAATTCAGGTTCAAGTCAAATCCAATTTCACCACGTCTAGCCTAAGGCCCCCACTAGATAAAGCTCCCAAAACTGTAGTTTTTTATCACTATAAAATATATGAGTTATGTGCTCTCTCCACCACTCAAGAAGGTTCCCAAAATTGTGGCTCAGTAGAAATCCAATTAATTTGAAACTCTAAGTTGTAGCAATATATATTGTAAGCATGTCAAATGATCATTGATTATCACTTGCATCTAACATTTTTTATGTTTCAATTTTTGTAAGCCAAAGTCCCACAAGTTATATTGTCAATATAAGAAACAAAATCTCTCATATGGTCACACACGAAACAATCACTCTATTTTTCATTACAAAAACCAAAGCTGGGAATTAGATTTCAACTTTCCTTCATCATGCATTGCCTTACCTAAGGTAATGAATATTTTTTTTTTTTTGGAAATAGATAACAATAATAATTTTCGTCTCTTTTTGTTAAATTTTATACCTGAATGGTGTACTTTTAATTATTCTCTATCTAAAATTAATATTGGCTTAATTGGTACTAATTCATTAAGTTATGTGTTGACTCGCCTTTACTTAGGCATCTTGAGGCCATTAGGTGATTCCATTTTTAGGTGAGAAAATAGTGCCTTTAATATATTAGAATATATTTTTCAATGCTTTAAAATTTATTTATCATTGTCATATTATAATTTTATATTGTAGATAGTGTTTCTTTTATTATGTATTCTTTTTCTACTAGAAAAATAATCACAACAATGTTGAGACATGAAATGTCATAATTATTGGCTATATAAAAATATTAGATTTTTTCCCCAAATGTATCTATTGCTTGTAGAATTTTACTTACAAAACTTCTTACAGTTGTTTTGTAAAGATTTCAAAAAAAAAAAAAAATTGATACAATCGTACTTAAAATTACTATTTCACAACAAGATTAAGTAGATCAATTAGAAAGATTATCAACTAAAAATACAAAAACTGAATTATAAATTTTTTGCATCTCAAAGGGCAAGAATTTATGGAATTTAAATTTATATATATAATATTAAAAGTTAAGATTCAAATATTGAAAAATTCTAACTTAAAGTTGTTGCCTTGAGCGGGAAGCTATATGGAGCCATCCCAACATACATAAAATGTAAAAGAAATAAAAGAAGAAAGACATAAAGAGTTGGTAATTCCTGTATATTATATATATTGTGGGGAAATTTTCTTTTTCTTTATTGAAACTTTTGTTGTTTGGTGTAGTGTAGACTCATGTAGCTTATTTTATTTTTATTTTCTGGAATCAGGCTCTTGTAGATTTACTATATTGTTGACAATTATTACTTCGTTAGTTTCTAAACTGCGGGAACCATCAGGTACTATTGTTGCGAGATCACAAACACTTCGAAAAGTACTGTGAACCGCGGGTGGTATCAATCGGCCCTATCCATCATGGTAAGCCAAAGTATCGATTAGCAGAGGAATACAAGCTTACATTGGCAGAAAACTTCATTGAAGAAAGTGGCAAGACTGATAAAGAATTGTATATGGTGATTAAGAACAACATCGAGCAACTAAGGAAGTATTTCGATGAGGAGGTGATTCACAATTATAATGACGAAGCCCTTTCATGGATGTTGTTTGTGGATGGTTGTGCAACACTGAAATTCATAGACTCTGTTGTTGATAATAATGTCAAAAGGTTCCAAATTAAAAACGGTCAAGTGGCCTTTGTGCAACAGGATTTATTCTTGTTGGAGAATCAACTTCCTTATCGAATTCTCGACGATTTAATCAAAAATAGTAAAGAGGGTAAAAAATTGAAGGAGTCGGTCCAAAGTTTCATCGATACGCAAAGTATGACAAAAAAAACAGAGGAACTGCCGCCCAATAAAGAACCAGTTCATCTTCTGGATCTACTGCGGAACAGACTTCTAGGCTGCACTCATGACATAAGTCCTAAATCTAATGAGAAAGAATGGCAATCATATCGCAATGTTCAGGAGCTTAGAGCAGTTGGAATCCATTTAAAATCCAGCGACAGTAGTTGCTTGGGAAAGATAAACTTCACCAGAAACCGGATTTCCTTATATGGCGCAATCCTTTCGCTGCCTCCAATATTAGTGGATGACTCAACCGGACCCAAGTTCTTCAACTTGATAGCTTACGAGATGTGCCCAGATTTTGAAAATGACTATGGGGTCACCTCTTACATATCCTTCCTCGATTCACTCATTGATGAAGCCAAAGATGTTATAGACCTCAGGAAAGAGGGCATACTCCGCAACTTACTTGGCAGCGATGAAGAAGTGGCTCTAGTCTTTAATGAGATAGGCACTGACTTGGTTCCTAACCCCGAAATATATAGAGACGTCAGGTCCAAAATCCAGAAGTACCATGAGAAGAAGAGGATGACCTATATAAATGAAGTCATTCACAACCATTTCAGCAGCCCGTGGACAGTAGTGGCTTTCACTGCCGCATTATTCGCCCTTATTCTCAGTATCGCACAGACGGTGTACTCTATCTTGGCATATTATCAATGACACCCAGAGGTATTAAAAATTTGTTTGCTTTATTCCCTTTTCAACTGCATCTAAATACACTGATTCTATCAATTTTCAGATTGTTGTTCAAATAAAAGTATCTGTATGAGTTCTGTGCCTGTCAGGATTTCACATATATAGATCCTCTCTGATCTGTCCTATATGGCTATGTCATTCCGTTTGTTTACTTTCTTTTTTGTCGAACTCCCATGTTCGTTTAAATAAGTCAGTGTGGATAATGTACTTGATTCTTTATTTGATGTAATGTGTGTTTGAGATAAACAAGATATTATCTGCCAGAATTTTATGTGTGAGAAGGGTTGAGTGTATTATTATGTAATAAAATTTGAAGATGAACAATTGATCCAATATATTACCCTATTTTATGATTTAGTTTTTGTAGTTGAACTGTTAAAGCATGAACTCTCATATTATGTGTTTACTTGGTTCTGAATTTGTGTTTAATATGCATTTTTTTCATCTGTAAACCTTTGGATTAGAGACCATGTATTTGAAACCAAAATTTTAATTTTATAAATAAATAAACCACAAATTTTTGTAATCCTTCTTGATTTGATATTTGCCCAACGCCTATGGACAAAAATAATGTGAAATCATTTACTATGTGCTACCATCAACATCTTAGTCCATCAATAAGAAGAACATGAGGGATTGGATAATGGATAGTAACATCAGTGAAGGTTTTTGGTTTGTGATGTTGTTCTTGGATCGGGTGACCATGGGGTAAGTTGGTTGAGTAGGCACATCTGGTTGTGAGGTGTGAGAAGTTTGTATTGGTGAAGAAGAAAGGAGAGTCAGGTGATGTATCAAGTGGAGGACATCATGGGTTTATTTTTTTGGTCTAATCCTTTTATGCTATTACACTATTCTCCTGCTGCAGTTCCCACAAAACCCATTCGTTTCTTCAAAACAAAGCTCTACAAGAACCAAAAATCATAGAAATTGAACTCAAACTTAATGGCTAGACACATATAAAGCCTATTCAGACACCCAAATCAAGCCATCAACTCAATGTGTTTCGAGCATCGTTATCTTCCACAGCAGCTCCAACAATGGAGGGGGATCAGAGTGAAGGTCCGAGACGGGAACCTAGAGCAAACACTAACATGGATACAGCAGAAAATGCAGTCAAGTGGGATCGAACGACTAATAAGGAAGCAACAGATCCACCACATTAAGAACTCCGAGAAGCTCATTTAGGCCCAAAAGAACCTCAAGCGCAAGATTAAATCCCAGGACCTCGCTAGAAAACTCAAGGCCATTCTTGTCAAGAAAGTCAGGTAATTACTATTTATTCACCTCCAAATTCTTTAATTTATGGCACCCTTTTCTTTTTTAAATGGTTTTAATGTGATTTAACTTTGTGGTGTCCATTTCATAATGATTTCTCTTTACCGTTGGAACAAAATACCAATTTTTTTTTTTTTTTTAAATGTAAATGGGATTTGAACCCATGTTGTTTATTTGAAGACGAGAGAAATTGATTTCTAATGTCAATGTGTCTAATTAGACAATAAGAAATTTTATCAGTTAAGCTAATGAAACTCATGATTACTGTTTAGTTAGTTGTTATTAAATAGTTTAAATTTGATTTTTGGTAAAGCCAAGAACCAATCTTTATTGTGCAAAACTAATAATCTATAGTGTTTCATTCTATTGTAATTACATATGGCCAATGCTTATGCGTAGAGATTGAAAGATAGACATGGAATACTCATAGTAATCTTTTACTGGGTGCTACATTTTCTTTTTTCTTTTTTTGGGTGTGTTTGTGGGATTTTTTTGATAGTTACAACAATAGGGAGAGGAATTTGAACCCTTGATAATCTGTTTGTCGGATTTTGTGCGTTTTATAATGTATATGCTAAAATTCTACCTCAACTAGTATGAAATCTGAATGATTGAGAGAATGATTTCATTAATTAGAAACTAATTACATCTAGCTATTTATAGCTAGGAAAAAGAAGAATCTAGAGTCTAACCAACTAACTGAAAAAACAAAAAAAGAAATCCTATTCTAATTGCACTAACACGTATATATGCATAACAAAATCTTAGGCGTGCTTCTTATTGTCATTTAAATACATTGCTAAAACTACTTGTAGCTTTCCATTTACACATCTAAACTACTTGTCATTTTTAACTAAAATGACTTTCTTGTTCTACTTTGCATCTCCGCTAGTATCTTTCTTCTTCTTCTTCTTCTTCTTCTTCTTCTTCTTCACTTTGATGGCTTGCTATGCTTGAGTAGTAGAGCTCTACTCTTCATTACTGCTATTTAGACCTTTGACAGCTTGATACTCCCCCTCAAGATGAAGCTTATTGTGTATGTTAATAAGGTCCATCTTGGACAAAAGATGTTAGGTTCTAAAGACTTAGGTTTTATGTATTTAGAATCCTAATTTGAATTGTTGGCAAACCATGATCAAAACAATGTATTTAAGTTGTTTTAGAAGTGCTCAAAGTTGGTTCTTTGTTGTAAAGTTGGAATAAATTACTAAGCTAATTAAAAAACAGTTTTAGTACATTTCGATCGATCGAAGCTTAGGCTTGATCAATCAAAAATCGTACCTGGCATTTTTTAATTAGGTTTTCCAACTCAGCCCTAAAGTGTTTTAATTGGTTTAGGTTTCTAATTTACCCTAGCTATATAAGGGAAACCCTAGTCACGTTTTTGTGTTGCTCATATTGCGGTTTATGTGAATCTCTTGTGAGATCTTTGAGGAGCTTTCCTTCACATAAACTTAGGGTTTTCAAGGAGAAGATTTTTCTACACCTTGATGATCATTCCAGTTGCTACCATTAAAGTTTAAAGAAAACATAAGCGAGTGTGCTTATATTTGGTGGAGAATCCAAGAAAGAAGAAATTCGTGGATTCGGAGCTTGCACGTGGTCGTGTCAGTAAGTTCTACTGGTGGGTAGCAATAAAAAGTTGAGCATGGGGGCTTGTAAGTCTTATTGTATGAACTTCGATTCTTTCAAGATAGTGGATTCAAGTTTACCTTGAGGATAGCTAGGTTAAATCCTCCCCAGGTTTTTACCGGTTTGGTTTCTAGGGTGATCATATCTTTGTGTTATTTATATTTCCGCTGCTTTACTTGATATGATTATTTGATTGTGTTAACCTAGATTTAATTAATTTGACTAAGTAACAACTTAGCTAAATTCCTAGGTTAATCCAATTGTATTTTAAGGAGTCTAAAAACTAACAAAAGAAAACTGAACTGCTAAGCACTAAGTGCTTTGGTAAGTAAATTTGCTAGTTGTGACTTAATTCTGACATGAAAAAGCTTTATAACACATTCCATCACCTTATCTCTAACAATGTGACCATCAATTTCAATATGCTTAGTCCTCTCATGAAACACAGGATTGGCTCCTATGTGCAGGGTTACTTGACTATCACAAAACAATAAAGATGCTCTAGGATGTTCTACTTGCAAATCTCGAAGAAGATAGAGTAACCAAATCACCTCACATACTGCCATTGCCTTAGACCTATATTCTGCTTCAGCTGATGATCTAAAAATAGTTTGTTGTTTCTTGGATTTCCATGAAATTAGAGAATTTCCAAGAAAAACACAAAAACCTGTCACTAATCTTCTAGTATCAAGGCATGAAGCCCAATTTGCATCTGCAAAGGCTTTGATATGCAATTCTAAAGTGGCTGAGTACAAAATTCCTTGACCTAGTGTGGCTTTCAAGTACTGCAGAATCCTATTTGCTGCAAGAAGGTGAGGCTTTCTTGGTTGAGACATGAATTGACTCAACCTATGCATAGCATAGGTGATATCTAGTCTAGTGATAGTAAGGTAAAACAACTTCCCAATTAACCTTCTATATGAGCTGGGACCATCTAACTTTTGCCCTTCATACTTGCTAAGTATTAGATTTTGATCCATAAGTGTCTTCATAGGCTTATTGCCAAGCATACCAGTGTCACTTAACAACTCTAATGTGTACTTCCTTTGGAAAATATTAATGCCTTGAGCTGATCTAGTCACTTCCAACCCCAAGAAACATTTCAACTCCTCAAGGTCTTTCAATTTGAACTTTTGGTCTAGCATCACTTTCAACTCATCCACGGCTACCTTGTTGTCACTTGCTATAAGAATATCATCTTCATAAACTAACAAGGCAATCAAAGCACCTTTGTTCTTCTTAGTGAATAGTGAATAATCAGATTTAGATTGCTGAAAACCCAACTGAAAAGCCAAGGCAATGAGAAATTTAGAAATCCTCTACCTAGAAGTTTGTTTTAAACCATAAAGGGGTTTATTTTACTTGCAAACCAACTCCCCTTATTGTGAAAGCTTGGGGGAAGGCCATGTAAACCTCTTCCTTGAGATCACCATGCAAAAAGGCATTGTTGACATCCAATTGGCATAAAAACTAACCTTTCACAATAGCCACAGCAAGAACACACTCAACCAAAACCATTTTGGAAACTGGAGAAAAAGTTTCTATATAGTCCAAACCTTCCTTTTGTGTGAAACCTTTGGCAACCAACCTTGCTTTATACCTCTCCACTGAAACATCAGACCTATGCTTGATTTTATATACCCATTTACACCCAATGGGCTTCTTGTGAGAAGGCAGAAGTGTCAAAGTCCAAGTGTGATTAGCTTCCAAGGTTGCAATCTTAGCAGCCATGGCATCCCTCCACCTGGGATCTAGAATAGCTTGGCCATATGGCTTGGGTTCAACAATAGTACAGATCATATTGCAAAAGTGTTTATGACTAGGAGACAACTTATCATAATATAGGAAGGAAGAAAAAGGATAAAGAGTACATGAGGTGGATGAAGCAACAGGTGAAGGCACATGAACTTGGTTGCAATGGTAAGAAGTAAGGTAAGAAGGCTTGTGGGATGGTCTAGAAGACCTCCTAAGAGGATTAACCTGGTCAGAGATGGGAGCAGGAACAGGTGCAAGTTAAGGATCAACAGGAGCAGGTAAGGGATCAACAAGGGTAGGTAAGGGTGCATCGGGTGCAGGGGTAAATTGAAGGATGGCTTTTGCAGGAGGTTCTGCAAGAATAAGGACATCAACAGAAACAGTAGTTTCTATTGGATTGGATATATCAATATTGGACTTTGTAGAAGTAGGAACAACAACAGGACTAGTAGAATTGTCAATAGGAGTAATGGTTATAGGAATGGAGTAATCATGAAAATCAAAAGTGCTAGAAGGCAAGGGAATTGAAGGAGGCAGAGAATCAAAATTTGAAAAAGTGGGAGAGAAAAGAAAAATTTGTCCATAAAAAATGACATCCCTAGAGATAGAAATAGCTCTAGTTTTGAGATTGAGGACCTTATAACCCTTTGTATTAAAGGGATAACCTAGAAACACAAAGTGAGAAGCTCTAGGATCAATTTTTGTCCTGTTAGAAGCTATAGTGGATGTAGAGCAAAGGCAACCAAATATCCTCAGATGATTATAGGTAGGAGGTTTATTGAAAAGTTTTTCAAAGGGAGTCAAATTATTGAGTAACGGGGTTGGTAGCCTATTGATTAGGTGAATTGCAGTGACTATGCACTCACCCTAGTATGCAATAGGAATGTGGGATTGAATCTTTAGAGCTTTGGCCATAGCTAAGATATGTTGATGCTTTCTCTCCATAACAAAATTCTGTTATGGAGTGTAAGCATAACTCTTTTGATGAATTATGCCATTAGCACTAAAGAAGTCAACAATACAAAACTCAAATGCATTATCAGAACGTAGTGCCTTAAAACTAACACCAAACTGAGTAAGAATCATTTTATGAAAGGAGATAATGAGAGGTCTAACTTCAGATTTAGACTTCATCAAGAAAGCCCAAACTGGTCTGGTTGCATCATCCACTATAGTCAAAAAATATTTATAACCATCATGAGTAGGAATAGAATATGGTCCCCATACATCCACATGAATCAAATCAAATGCAGAAGAACACATGTAATTATTGAAAGGAAAAGATAAACGTTTTTGTTTTTCCAAAGGACAAACAATACAAACATTATTGCATACACTAGATAAAGAATGTAAAACACTCTTAAAGGGTAACATCTTATTGAATGAGGGGAGACCTAACCTAAAATGCCAGATAGTAGACATATCTAGAGTATAAGCTTTAGCTGAGAAAACATTGGTATGTTTAGATTGAGTAAGACATTCATGGAGAGAAGGGGGCAGCCTTGCTGATGCAGAAGAAGGATGCTGTAGCACGTAGAGTCCATTGCTCACTTCACCCACTCCAACTATCTGTCCTCCAACAAATAAGGTCCTGGATAAAACAGTATTGAGCCAAGAAAACAAGACAATATGGCAACTTTTGTGTTAGTTTACTAACTGGCAAAAGGTTAAAAGAGAAGGAAGGGACACATAGGACATTATGAATGGTTAAAGTGGTTGATATATTAACAGATCCAATGTGTGTAACTTGGGTAGACTCTCCATTGGGTAGTTCAACAATACAATTGGTAACATAAGTAATTGAGTGAAACAAATTCATAGAAGACACAATATGATCACCAGCTCCTATATCTATAACCCATGTCTTATAACCAAAAGCAGTCTTATTCACAATTTTGGCAGCAAAAACAAAAAGTTTAAGACCAAAATTAGGTTGAGAGAAGATACCTGCCAAAAGGGTGGTCTATTGTGGAGGAAGGGAAACATTGTTAGTCGTTCCTTGAGAGGTTGAAGGTGTTTCCTGTCCACCAATCATTGCAAGTAACTTCGGGCACTACTCTATTGTGAATGGGAATTGGAATTGATTCTGCATAGGAACTTGAGATTGATTCCCAAAAGGAAATGGAGGAAATTATGGTTGAGATTCAAACTGAATTTGGCATTGTGCACAAGAATCAAGTCCAAGATCAATGCTTGACACTTAATTAGCCAAAGCATTCTTTGATTTGGACTTATACCCTAGTGGATAGCCATGAATCTTTTAGCATTTGTCCACATTGTGTCTAATCACACCATAGTGACTGCAGAAAGGTCTCTCTTTGCCCTTCTTCTGATTCTTGTAACCACCATTTGAGAAAGATCCAGGTCCAAAATTGACCTTTGTAGCAAGAGCAGTAGACTCAACAAAAGGTCCATTGGAGTTTCCAATGCAATTGACCTTTGTTTTTCCTCTTGAATCAACAAGGAGTAAACCTTATTGAGTGAAGGCAAAGGATCCCTTAGCAAAATCTGCCCTTGGACTTGGGCAAAAGATTCATTGAGTCCCATTAGCAATTGCATAACTGAATCCTTGTGTTGAATACTTGCAATCTTTCCATTGACATTGCATGTGCATTTACCAGATGAGCAATAAGGAAAGGGACTAAAATTCTGGATCTCATCCCAAAGAATTGTCAGCTGAGTGAAATAATCACTAATAGTGGTATCAACCTGTGAAATGCTAGCAAGATCTTTCTGCAACTGAAAAACCCTAGGTCCATTGCCTTGAGAGAATCTCTTTCGAAGGTTATTCCAAACATCTAGAGCAGTATTGTTATATGTCACACTTGTAGCAATTCTTAGTGATACAAAATTGAGGATCCAAGTGACAACAATATTGTTGCAGTGAGTCCATGCTTGAGCAACTAGAGGCTCCTTTGCCATGGAGGGAGTAAGAATTAATGTTCCATCAATAAAACCAAGCTTGTTCTTAACACTGATTGCTCTCTCCATTGATCTTGCCCAGGCTGAGTAATTTTCAGTTCCAATCAAAGGCTGTGAAATCAAAACTGTACTTGGACTTTCAGAATGGTGAAGAAAGAAAGGATGGGATACATCAATGGTGCTTAAGGAAGCAAAAGCAGAGGAATCAGTGGAAGCCATTGAAGAAGCTTCAGAAGCTTTGGAATTGAAACATCGGGATTGAAGAACAAGAAAAAGGAAAAATGAAGAACTCTAAGCGAAAGCAATTTTCTGCTCTGATACCATATGAAATCTGAATGATTGAGAGAATGATTTCACTAATTAGAAACTAATTAATCTAGCTATTCATAGCTGGGAAAAAGAAGAATCTAGAGTCTAACCAATTAACTGAAAAACAGAAAAAGAAATCCTATTCTAACTGCACTAACAAGTGTGCATAACAAAATCTTACACGTGCTTCTCATTGTTATTTAAATACACTGCTAAAACTACTTGTAGCTTTACATTTACACATCTAAAGTACCAGTTTTTAACTGAAATGACTTTCTTGCTCTGCTTTGCATCTCTGCTAGTATCTTTCTTCTTCTTCATCACTTTGATGCTGTGCTTGAGTAGTAGAGCTCTGCTCTTCATTATTGCTATTCAAACCTTTGACATCTTGATAACTAGTAAATAAGATAGAAGACCTCCCTTTAGGGAACGAAAACAATAATGGCTGACCCACTCTGAATGTGAGGAACTGATTAGGAAAGCTTGGGAGTAAAGTGTGAGTTGCTCAAATGCCTTTATACTGGTAAATAAGATACATGCAGTTAGGCGGAAATTGGTACTCAGGATCAGAAAAGTGTTTGGAGTGTTTGAGTTTGAAGTAGAAGCTGAAAAGAAAAAACTCAAATTCATTCAATCCAATATTAGCTCGGTGGATAACGTGTTGTTAGAAAGGAAATTCAGTGAGGATTTGGAGGATTTACTAAGGAATACAGAGATTATATGGGCCCAAAATGCAAATGGGACCAAATGGGACCCCAACAGCTTTCTTCCAATCTTTCTAGAGTTATACTGGTATAAGAATGCTCAAACAAATTCAAGACTACAAATGGAGATTGGTCAAGTGCAAATGTGGAAGATTACTCTAAACCCAAATGAGAAATCCTATTGTAGGTGGAGGGCAAAAGGAAGAAACAGGCAAACCAAGGGGGAAAAGATTTTCTGCAAGACTGATTGGGAAACAAATTATTTGCAGGATGCTATAGCAAACTATTTGGTAGCAAGCTTCAAGAATCATAGCACTCAAAGAAGCTTTGAAGAAGGGAGCTGAGATAGGTTACAGAAATCTGATTATGTTGACACACAGAACAATTTAAAGAATGCTGCATAAATGAAGGAAGCGGTTGTGAGGCTGCTGTTAAGCCGCATTACTAATCGGTAATCACCAATAGAGCATAGATGTGGATGAAATTAGTTGAAACTGCAAGAACTAAAATTTGTAGCTAGTGCAACTTGAAGCTTAGCGTAGGGGTTAATCATCTTGGATTGATAATGTATAAAGCTTGCTGATCTTGGCTGGAACTGGAAATCAAGGGTACTCTGTGAAGTAACCACTAAGTGAATTTGTTGTTTGATGGGTCTTAGGTGGATCATTTGTTGCATATTGGGTGTAAACGGATTGTTGAAGATGGTTTTATCTCATCAATTTGGGAAATAGTTCAGCTTTTTGCCTCTCCTTGGGATGATTTTCTATAAATGCAAAGGCATTTTTTTATCTTGGTAGTTTAGATATTGAAAAGTTTCTGCTTCCCCTAGGGATTTGATGCATGGGATTGGTGCTCATTGGACTACCATTTAATCTTCCTCAAGTGGTGGTAAAAGTAATAGTATCATGGATTAATGGCAAAAAACGTGTCAATTTTTTCTTACTTGTATGCCAACTTGGAGAGGTAGGTAATGGTTCTAGAGTTTGGTTGCTTTGTTATCTTCTCTTTCTTGAGCTACTCTCATCTGTTTGCTTTCTCATGTTGACATTTAAATCTTTGAAATTCTTTATTTATTTTTGCTCATGAGCACTGATATGCTTGGTTGAATTTTGCAGGGGTCTATTAGATATCATGAGAAGAGTTACTTGATAGATAGAGGACATCATGAGTATGCTTTTTAATTTGTAGGCATATCTTTCTTTCACAAGTATATTCTCTTTTTTGAGACTCGATGCATTCTTCAAAGATTTCATAAATTCATTCTCTTTACAAGTCAAACCGAAGCCCAAAATTTGTTCAAAGGGGTAAAGCTAGTTGGGCAATACACTTGGTATGGTCGCCACCAAAATATATTTTTCGTGCGGCGGCCAAGGTCCACTTTTAGTACTTTGGGCCTCTGGTAGTGGGCTTTGGATCTTTCATTGAGTGGAAGACAAAAATAGGGTATTCCGTCTATTGCTATTGCCACCTACCACTAAGGGAAATTTTGGAATAAAACTTATTTAAAAAAAATTTTGGGCCTGATTGATCCAATTAAATTCGATTTCTTAAACAAAAGTAATCCATTTTATAAAATTTGGACTAATTTTTGTTACAAATGCCTTAGCTTTCGATTTTGTAGGATTTGGGCCCAAAAAAAATAGTTATCAATCTCATAATAAAATTTCTCTATCCTTACTTCAAATTTCTCAATGGCATAGGCCACCCCAAAGCGACAAGGGATGAAATTGAAGGCATTATTGTAAAGGTATTATCCATGTCGAATATAACAACATCGTCCTCCTTGAAATTATTTTGGAGTGGAAATTTCAGGTTTGGGAGGGACAGGAGTCTTTGGGCATTGCTTGGCTTCATTATGGGTTGCATGCTATGAAAGATAAAGCAAGAGGAGATTACAATTTCAAATCCATTACTAAAGTCTTTTATTTTTTAATCTTGAAATGGTCTATATCTTTATCCATGGGTAATGACTTTCTGAGATATATATATATATTAGGTGTGTCCACTATCTAGTCCCTGTTTATATACATTATTTTTGTACTAGCTTAATTGATTTAGCTTTTTACTTGGAAAAAAGGACATTTAGAATGGTCTTGTTGCCTCCTCAATATTTAGACAAGGTTTTTCAATTCCATTGGTTAGCTTTACAACCCCCCCCCCCCCCCCCCCAAAAAAAAAAAAAAATTTTGAGAATGAGCAATAAGTAAACCTATTAAAATTGGACTTGGACTTACTAACTTGCTTGAACATAGAATTAAAAAAGTATGCACAAATAGATGATTTTTATAATAAAATGATCGAACTTATAAACTCGTGAAAAAACATGTCAACTCATACTTGGGCGAATAGAATGATAGGTTTGGGTCATGTTTGCCCATTTTCATTTTTCTTTTTTCTTTTTATTTTTTTTTCATTTTGAATATAATTTTTTTTTTT
The DNA here is from genome assembly GCA_023055345.1 of Quercus wislizeni. Taxonomy (NCBI): domain Eukaryota; kingdom Viridiplantae; phylum Streptophyta; class Magnoliopsida; order Fagales; family Fagaceae; genus Quercus; species Quercus wislizeni. The sequence goes on from JALGQJ010000014.1 coordinate 6,813,265, forward strand.
TTTTTTTTTGTAAAACAAAAACTCTCATCATCTTCAATCTGAATTTTAAGGAGAAATTTAATCTATCTATATAAAAATTATAGATATAAAATTTAATGTTTAGCCCTTTTGCCTAGTAAATTTTATGACACAATTCTATATTATACATTAAAAAACATATGACATTACCCTCTAAGTTGAGGTGAAAATATTTTCAACATTGAATCTACTATTATCATTGTGTAGTATTTCTTAGGTTTAGATATTTTCTTTTTACAATTTACTTATACTTTTTTACTTAACATGTTATATTTTATTTTCAAAACTCCATATATTTAGTTAATTTTAGATTTAATTTAATTTAATTTCATATTTTACACCCAACAAGTGGTCTAATAATAGGATATTGGGTCACTTGAAATCTATGTAACAAATTTACTAAGACCATAATTTTAAAAACAACTTACCTTCATAGCAAACTGTGAGTGATAGAGTAAAAATGGTGGATCCATGTAGAATTACAACTCCACCACTCAAAACTTGTCGTGTGGACAAGTTGTGGTAAAGGTTTTTTATTTTTATTTTTATTTTTTATTTTTTATGAGCAAGTTGTGGTAAAGTTATGTTAAAAGTTGTGGCATGTGATGTTTTAGTTAATAGTGTACATTTTTAGACCCCTTAAAACACAATTAGATTAACTTATGTAATTAACCAAGTGATTAACTTAGTCAAATTAACAAATCTAGGTTAACAAAAATATATCATATCATACAAAGCAGCGGAAAAATAAATAGCATAATGATATGATGACCCAGGAAACCACACCGGTAAAAACCTGGGGAGGATTTAACCTAATTATTCTCAAGGTAAACCTGAATCCACTATGAAAGAATCAAAGTTTTACAATAGCGACTTAGACCACTAACATCCTATTGCTACCCACCAGTAGAAACTTACTGACACGACCACGTGCAAGCTCCGAGACTATGGACTCTTTCTTTCTTGGATTCTCCAGCAAATACAAGCACACCCACTTGTGTATCTTTAAGCTCTTATGGCAGCAACTGAATGATCATCAAGTTCTTGAATGAATCTCCTCTTGGTAACCCTAAGCTTGTGTAAAGGAAAGCTCCTCACAGATCTCACAAGAGATTTACACAAACCGCAATATGATCAATATTTAAAACATGGCTAGGGTTTGCCTTATATACTTAGGGTAAAAATATAAAACCCTAAACGTTTTAATGAACTACGGCTGAGTTGAAATTTTGCAGAAAAACGCATTCTGCCCAATTTTCGATTGATCGAGCCTAAGCTTCGATCGATCGAGCTAGGCTGAAATGCACTATCAATTCTGTATCAGCTCGAATCCAACTTTACATAAAAGACACAACTTTGAGCAAGTCTAATCAAGACTAAACAACCTGTTTTGATCGTGTAATACACATTAGAGTTCTAAATACATTAGTTCCTAAGTCTTTAGAACCTAACAAATAGTATCCACATTGAGGGAGTGGCATGAAAAGATTAAAATATTTATACTTTTACTCTTTTTAAAATCCAGAATTTTATTTGAAATCACCTAAATTATATGGAATTATGTAGTTTATCAAGTTCTTTAATGAAGGGTAGCCATTTGGCATAAAGATAATGTGGGTATTTGGTCATGACCATGATTTTTAAGACCAAATTTTTATTATATTGTACATGATTTTTCATTATTCCACCAGCTTCACGATTGATCTCTCGTGTATCACATTTGTTCTGTGTCTGAAATCTGAAGCAGCATCCTATTCCTTTACCTCTTTTTGAGAAAAGATAACCGTGACTTCTATTTTAAGTACAATCGAACAAAACTTTTATTGCAAAAGAGCTTATGCCAAACTTTTTTTTTTTTTTTTTTTTTTTTTGAGAGTGAGCTTATGCCAAACTTAATAATAAAAAAAGTGTAATATGCTTTCTCCTTTCTTTAGGGAATGCTGCTGTAAACCATGCCCGTTGGTAGTAGTGGTGTGGATTTGGGAGTTAAAAAATCATCATTTAACCTATCCAAAAAAAAAAAATCATCATATAAGGACTCAAATTAAAATGTGATAGATTAGATATAAATGAAATATTTTACAAATCAACAGATGCTGAACAAAAAGCGTTTATCAGTCTTAGTAAATATGTGCGAAGATCTATCGTTAATCAATTATTATGATGCCACTCAGTAGGTATAAGAGGAAATAAAATTTTTTAAAATTACTAAATTAAATATCTCCAATTAAACTTGTAATTAACGCTCAATTGGCACCTCTTTGCATTTCGAATTGAAATGTCTACAATCCAAGTTTATCTCCCCCATTATAACTATTAAATTTATCAAAAAACAGAGTATCAAATATGTATATAAAGTGTTTAGCAATCTTCTTTATGTAAACAACTAAATTATTTACAATAAAACTTGTCCTTGGAGATCCTTAAGATGTTCTTAGAAAAATAAAGTTTCATAAAATGTATATCCATAGGTGTTATGTTTTATAAATTGCAACATCTTTATTTTAAATAAAGTATTAATGGTTCTTAATTTGCACATGCTTAAATTATAAAAGTTAAATTAAAATATGGATAAATAATAGTAAAACATCCAAATTCTTGGTAAAATTAATTGCATTGAATTAATTATCCTTAGTAAAGATAAAAGATAACATTGTTTGTATTTTATTTGTCAATGCGATCATGTGTTTAAATTTAATCAAGGAATTCCATGTACTATGCCTAAGTTTTTTTCTCATAAAAAGACGTTAAACATAGTTGTGGCTGATTTCGAATTTTGACCCCTTTTTAAATATTTTTCTCCAATTGGCTTCTTTTCTTAATTAATGAGGCTTCTCCGCATCTTGTAGGTCTCCGAGTTTGAGTTACGTTCAACCCACTTAAGTTAGAGTCTATCATAATCCATATCCCTTAGATAAAACCCATTAGCATGTAAAGCTTTTTTACACCTATAAAAAAAAGATAATTCATAATCAGTCACGAAAGAACATAAAAGTAAAACTAAATATGCAAATATGAGTGTACTTTATTTTATATATTTTATGCACATTAGTGGCATGGCCACCTGGTCCCTTAGCCACTGGTCTAGAGGAGGAAACATAACAAATAAAAGTGTATGTATATCAAATATTAATAACAACCAGCCAGCTGCATAAAAATGAAGGTACAACCATTAGTTTATGAAAAAGTTTAAGAATACACACTTTGTCATAACTTGTATATGCATTAAGCAGTGATTGGATGAACATTCACAAAAATATTTTAACATAGAGTAGATACTTTTGACCTGGTACCAATGATGAAACCCATATGTAAGTGCTATAATCCAATTTTAAGTTGATATATGTGTCAGTTGTGGCAAAATGTATGACTCTCTAGACAAATTGTTAGTTTATTGGAAAAGTGCACAATTTCAAATTTGTAAATCAAATAACAAGCTTGTTTTGTAAAAGGTGAGAAAATAGCCTTCTTCGTTCTCATACACAGCTTCCACAAACTTGAGTCGTTGAAGAAGTTATTAGTGCACAAAAGTGTGTGCATTTGATTCCAGACTTGGTATATGAATAAAGTTAAGACTAAATGCTTCAAGCTAACGTTTCCATGTTAACTTGGCCTATATAAAGCTTAGTATTTGATCAATAGGTTAATCACACCAATAAGTTACCTTGTTTTTGTAAACACTTACCAAGGCCGGAATGGAGCACGTAATTTCCATGGAGTTCCATTTGAGAAAAGTTGAAAGAAAAGAAGCTGGTGAATCAAGCAGAGACAATGATCAACCTGTCATTGTCGCTGGAGACACCCATACGCTGACTTTTACAATCCAAGAGAGAGGCAGTACTAGTACCAGTTCCAAGGAAGAGAAGTTTAAGAAATTAAAGGAGGCGCAAGCCAAAGTGCAAGTAGGAACAACACCAAAGATACGTCAGGTTGTGTTAATGCATTATAATAAAAGTAAAATAGTCCTTTCATTAATTTAGTCCTATTCATGTTTCTCAAAAAAAAAAAAAAAAAAAGTCCTATTCGGCTATTCATTTCATAATTTTGTTGTCACAAAATTTTTTACGAAACTTTATATCCCATTAACTTAGAATAGTTGTTACAAAATATTTATTTCCATGATTTATTTCTCCATTCTCTAGTGATTTAATTCATTATTTGTAACTAAGTATTTTAAGTATATATAAAAAATTCTATACATTTTATGATGCATATATACATAGTAGGGCTGTCCAGTCGGTTTGAGTTGGGTTTGTACCTAACGCAAAACCAACCTAACTCTGTCAGGGTAGTAGATGGGAGAGCCTACCGTCAATCAAAACAGTGATCAGATCGGTTCGGGTTGAGTTGGTTTCGGTTGAAATTGAGAAGGTGGCGACGCTAGAAGGGATCTCATCAGAATCTTCAGATCTCTGGCAAGATCGCTAGATCTCAGCAAGATCTAGGCAGAGATCACAAGATCTTGGCCAGATCTCGTCGGAGATCACGTGATCTACATAAGATCTAGGTAGAGATCGTTGTATTTTCTCCAAACCTAGGCCAAAATTTTGGTAAAAATGGAGGATTCTAACAAGTGTTCTATGATTTTTGGGTGGAGGGACTATCGGGTCGGTTTAAATTGAGTTTTAGAGGGAACACCTGACACTCGACCTACTCCCATTGGGTTTTGGAGGAGATCACACGTTGTTGACTACCACAGGTGTCGATTCAGGCGATGGTAGGTTTGGTTTTAGGCGAGTGGAGTGAGTGGGTCAGGTGACTGGATCTATTGTACACCCCAAATACAATGGATTGGCTCTAGGTTTAGCCGTTTAGGTCACTTAGGTCCTTGCCTAAGACTCCCATTAGATAAAAGCTCCAAAATTGTGAGTAAAGTCAAATAATCATTAATTGATGATTAATTTCCTCTAACAGCTAGAGGTTTTTAATTTTTGTAACACAATCTCCCATAGGTTACATTATCAACATAAGCCACAAAATTTCCCACACAAGCACACACCAAAACAATCTCTCTATCCCTCATTACCAAGATCAAAGTTGGAAATTAGAAATTTCAATTTTCTTGGACTTGCGTCATCTTCCTCAAGGTAATAGAAAACTTTTTTTTTAAAAGTAAAATTCTACATTTATTTTATTAAATTTTATGCCTAATTTATGATATTGGATTATCTATATGAAATTGATGTAGATTTAGTTAGTATTAGTTATGTTTTGAATTCATTTTTATTTCGCACAGGATAAGGCCATTGAATCATTATATTGTTAAGTGAAAGAATAGTGCGGTCATAAATTAGATTCTATTTTTATATGTTTTAATGTTTATCTTATCCTTATATACATTATAATTTTATATTAAGTTAGTGTTTATTTAACTTTTAAATATTTTTAAATTATAATTGTTTGTTGAAACTATCTAGGGTAAATTACAAAGTTGGTCCTTATCCTTTACACCGTATTTTAATTTAGACCTTAACATTTCAATTATGTCAATTTAGTCTCCAACCTTTTTAGGATGGTGTCAATTTAGTCACTGTCGTTATTTTTTGGATGGAAAAAGCTAATGTATCAAACGGAACAATAAAAAATTATTTTCTATGCCACATCATTTGCTAATTATACCTCCACATCAAATTATAAATAAATAAAAAAAATTAAAATTTAGAGACATCATCACCAAAATCCCTAAAATCATTAACTCATCTGTCTCTTCTCCCTCTCTCTTGTTGGTGGTAGAAGATCCTCCTCCTAGCAAGGAACCTTGCTACCCCAACAACAACCATGCTAAGAGTAGACTCTTCCTTCATTGTTTCTAAGAAAGGAGTGTAATCTTCTAGTGTTGGATTAACAACACATACTATAGCTATAGAATTCACAGGTGCACCTACTCCATAAATCCACTTCAATCTCAAAATTGAGACCCCAATTAACTAGAAGAAACTAGCCAATTCTCATAAGCATTTAGAAAACTAACCAAGAAGAATATTAAAAGAAGAACCAATTCTGATAAGCTTATTTAATTCTCTCTGTGCTGTACCACCAACAAACAAAACCGATAGAAACAAAGAAACAAAACCACCAAGAATCCCACATCACGACACGATGACACCACCAAATACCCAGCCAACCACCATTCAGTCAAACCAAAGACCCATCCAACCACCACAGCATGGCATCATCAAAGACAAATATATATATATATATATATATATATATATATATATATATCTCTCTCCTAAACCACCACAACGACACCACCAAAGACAATAAAACCCAAACAAAACCATATCAATCACCTAAATCCAACGTTAAACCCATATTTCATTCACGTGGGTTGAAGAAGACCCATTTGTTGGGCAAAGCTCCAATTCACACTCCAAGGCATAGGAAAGTGAAGGTTTCAAGATTGAGCTAAGCGACGGTGCCGAGAACAATCTAAGCAACGATAGAGGTGTTGTGGTGGTGGTGGTTCAAGAGAGAGTTTGTTTCTTTTCTTTTTTTTCTTTTTTATTTTGGGTTGTGGGTGTTTGGTCTGTTGTGGCAAGAAATATGTTTCTCGATGGTGGAGATGAAGAAGAGTTAATAATTTTAAGAATTTTGGTGTGTACATGTCTAAACTTTAATTAAAATTTTTTTATTATAAAAAAACGACATGGCGGTATAACTGGAAGATGATATGACATGGAAAATAATGTTTTATTGTTTCATTTGACACGTTAGTTTTTTCCATCCAAATAATAATGGTATGGACTAAATTGACACAATACTGAAAATGTTGGAGACCAAATTAACTCAATTGAAAAGTTAGGAATCAAATTGAGATATTGTGTAAAGAATAGGGACCAATTTTGTAATTTATCCAACGATCAATTCAGAGAGAAAGTGAGAGTGAGAGATGATTTGAAATATATATATATATATATATATATATATATATATATATATTTAAATCAATGTAAAAAGTTAGATGAAAATCTCATACATGAGAAATAAATACATTAAAAATATATAAAATATTGAATCAATACACCAAAAAATAACATGAAATAATCATAATGAATTAGGCATGTGATACCACAATTAATGATTATATAAAAAGACTAGATTCTTTACTAAATGTATGTATTGCTTATAAAATTTTATTGACAACACTTATTATAGTTGTTTTTATATAAAGAATTTTTTCAAGATTAACATTGTTAAAATCCTAGTTATGATCGATTAAAATGTTAGCATAATCTAAATTCAAGAATTTATTAGAATTTTTAGCATCTCAAAAAGCACAAAGAATTGATAATATATATATATATATAATATTATTCAATTGATATTTAAATATAGAAAATTTCAATTTAAAATTGTTGCCTTAGGTTTCAAACTATATCCAGTAAACCCAACATATATAAAATGTAAAAGAAATAAATGAGAATTGTTATGGTGCATAAACACATGTTAAAATTGGGTTGTTTCAGTAGAATTTTGTTAGAGTTAAGTCTAGGTCAAAAGTTGTTCAAAGATGGTAAACTTTTGATCACTCAAAAATTAGGTCTTATTGATCAAAAGGCTTTTGCCCATATCTTTTTCACTACAATGAATTTCTGAGCAAAACTTGTTTTTTCTAGAAAGTAGATATTTAGAGCCTTAAACAAACACATATTTTACTATAACTTAAGTGAAAAATTTGTCCCTCCAGTAAAATTGTTGTGACCTATACTCCTAATTCTACTAGAAAAAGGATTATTGCTCAATTTTAATTTTACTTTGTGCCCCTATAGAGTATGAACAACTTGTTTCACATTTTTAGAGGCAAGAAAGGCAATTATACCAAAGTAGAAACCTTCAAATCTTGATGCATTCTTCCAGAGCCTATATAGAGAAAAAAAAAAACTTCCTTGTGCTGTGAGCAAAAACAAGAAAAAGAAATGTGTGATGATCGATGATAATACCTTGTGCCTTAAACCTTTCTTTGAAACCACAGTGAGTTCATCACTGCAGCAAATATTCAATGAGGTTCATTGGAGAGTGCTAGAGGTTCTAGTTTGTGTAGATAAGGAGTTCATGAAGGAAATCACCATTGAAAGATTCTAGAGGGTCTTGGGGCTTGTGTGGTAAGAAGGCCAATGAAGCATTTGCAGATGTTAAAATTAAGAGTCTAGTTATACAAATTTTAACAAGTCGACAGTTGTAACCGTTTTTTTATAGTAGATTTTCTAAGGGATTTGGTCTTAAACTGTTTTTCCACTAAAGATGTTTTCATTGATTTTCTGCTTTATTATTAAATTTTTTTGTGCTTTCACTAATTTTATTATTATTATTATTATTATTGCCTTAGATTTGGTATTTTGATATTGTGGTTAATAGATTTGCCTATGTATGGAATTGATAATAAACTTGTTGAATTAATCTATTCATTTGACTGCATAGAACACGAAGGTGTTAACCAAGATTTTTCAAGGAAAGACATATTGTGGGCAAAAATTACCTCTCTAGTGGATGTTGTATGCTAAGATTAATGAGTCACTGAACTAGCTACATTGGTTGAGTCTTGAGACATATCTTAAATATTTAATCTGTGATGTGAAAGCCTAAAAGGAGCGAGGTATATTCATAGTACTTGGTCAGGCTAGCTATATGTACACGATATTTATATCTTATTATTTTAAATTATTTTATATATAGCATTTCAATGCGTTGAAAAAACATATTATTTATTATCAATTTATTATATTTTGTGTCTGTTATTGATTATGTTAATTTCTAAATTGCGGAACGATCAGGTTGTAATGCTGCGAGATCACAAGCATTACCGAAACTACTGTGAGCCGAGAGTTGTATCACTCGGTCCTATCCATCATGGTAAGCCTAAATATCAGCTAACAGAGACGTACAAGCTTATGTTGGCAGACAAATTCATTGGAAAAACTGGCAGGACTGTTGAAGAATTGTATGGTATTATTGAGGATAATATCAAAGAACTGAGGGAGTACTATGATGAGAAAGTGACACGGAAATATACTGATGAGGACCTTGCTTGGATGTTGTTTGTGGACGGGTGTGCAACATTGCAGTTCATAGACTTTTCTGTTAATGGTGGAACAGTCGAAGATGTCAAAATTAAAAACGATCAAGTGGCGTTTGTGCAACAAGATTTGTTCTTGTTAGAGAATCAACTTCCTTATCAACTCCTCGACTATTTAATGAAAAATATTAAAGAGGAGGAAAATAGTAAAAAGGGGGAAAACTTGAGGGAATCGATCCAAACTTTTATCAATAGGCAAAGCATGCTAGCTGGTGAAACAAAATCTCCAAATGCTCAAAAAGCCATCCATCTTCTTGATCTTCTGCGGAAAAGACTTCTAGGTACGACTGGCAAGGAAGAACATAGTACTGAGGGGGATAAATCTGGCGAGAAACGCCCCTGCTGTTTTGGGAAAACTGTGACCGACAAACATAGTTCTAAGCATAAGAATGACAAGAAAGGTCAAGATTGGCATTCATTTCGCAATGTGCAGGAGCTTAGGGAGGTAGGAATCGATTTGAAGCACAGAGAAAGTAGAAGCTTGAGAGAGATAAAATTCACCAAAAAATGGAATTTCTACCCTGGAATCCTTCAGCTTCCTCCAATAACAGTGGATGACTCAACTGGGCCTAAGTTCTTTAACTTAATAGCCTACGAGATGTGTCCGGATTTCGACAATGACTTTGGGATCACCTCTTACATATCCTTCCTTGATTCACTTATTGATGAACCCAAAGACGTTATTGACCTCAGGAATGCAGGCATACTCCGCAACCTCCTCGGCAGCGACAAAGAAGTGGCTGATGTCTTCAATGAGATAGGCACCGACTTGGTGCCTAACCTTGATATATATAGAGAAGTCAGAGTTCAAATCGAGGAGTACTACACAATGCAGTCAATGACCTGGATATCTCAAGTCATTCATACACATTTCAGTAGCCCCTGGACGGTCATTGCCTTCCTTGCCGCATTCTTTGTACTTGGTCTCAGTGTCGTACAAACGGTGTACTCTATCTTGGCATATTATAGAGGGTAAAAAGAAACACCACCCCTAATATAAATAAGTCAGTGTGGACAATGTACTTGATTCTTAATTATTTGATGTAATGTGTGTTTGAGATAAAAACATAATATATATCTGCCAGAATTTTATGTGTGAGGAGGGTTGAGTGTATTATTATCTAATAAAATTTGAAGATGAATGATTGATATAATCTAGGAATAAAGTCACTTTTAGTCCCTACATTTTTAGGCGATTTCCATTTTAGTCCCTAAGTTTTATTTTTACCGCTTTTAGTCCCTATTCTGGAAAACGCCTCCATTTTAGTCCCTGCCGTTACATCAGAAACAGAGAAAGCTGACGTGACAAACGGCAGGAATAAATAATATTAAATTAATGCCCACGTGGCTTAAATTAATAATAAAAAATATTTTTTGACATTAAAAAAAGCCACGTCAGCATTTAAATTAAAAAAATTAATTTATTAATTTTAACTAAATAAAAAAAAATTAAAAACAAAAAATCACATGCCCAGAAACTTTAAAAAAAAAAACCCAGATCCAGACCTAAAAGACTTCCACGGCCTTTTCAGCAATACCCATTTGAGCATACCCTGAAATCAAGACCTAAAAGCATCGGGAAATGGAAATGCAGAGTCTTTTTTAAGGTCTTGGAGAGTGTTTCAGTACAAGTCAAAGGAATGAAGATGGTCTCAGAGAAAGTGCAACGGAGGTGTTTAGATCGGGAAGCCCAGATGAAGAAGCCGAAACCCAGTTCGGGAAGCCCAGATGAAGAAGCCGAAACCCAGTTGAGGATTTGGGTTTTGTTGGATGACAGAAGCGACAATGTGGGACGAGATATGAGGGAGTAAGCGTTCCAAGGCGGGTTGTTTGTTGAGGATGGAGATGACTAGATTGGAAATAGTAGTAGTGATGGGATGATCGGACCATGGTGGTTTCTCGGTTTGGAGGAAGAGAGTTGAGAGTTTCATCTTCGCCGCCGTGAACATACTCACCTCCTTTCTTTCTGATTATTATCTTCGCCCACCGCCGCCGCGTTCACAAGATCCTCACAAACAAATACTGCATCGGCTCCACCAGACCTGGATCCGGATCTGGGTTTTTTTTAAAAAATTTTCTGGGCATGTGTTTGGAATAAATTTTCTGGGCAAGTGGGTAATCTACGCAAGTGAGTAAATTTTCTGGGCAAGTGGGTAAAGTTTATGGGCATGTGTTTTTAATTTTTTTTATTTAGTTAAAATTAATAAATTAATTTTTTTAATTTAAATGCTGACGTGGCTTTTTTTATGTTAAAAAATATTTTTTATTATTAATTTAAGCCAGGTGGGCATTAATTTAATATTATTTATTCCTGCCGTTTGCCACGTCAGCTTTTTCTGTTTCTGATGTAACGGCAGGGACTAAAGTGGAGGCGTTTTCCAGAATAGGGACTAAAAGCGGTAAAAATAAAACTTAGGGACTAAAATGGAAATCGCCTAAAAATGTAGGGACTAAAAGTGACTTTATTCCTATAATCTATTACCCTATTATATGATTTAGTTTTGTTGTTAAACTGTTAAAGCATGAACTTTCATATAAGGTGTATGCTTGGATATGAATTTATATGTCAATATGCATTTTTTTTCATCTGTAAATTTTTTAATTAAAGACTACGTATTTAAACCACAATTTATGTAATCCTTCTTGATTTGATATTTGCCCTACGCCTATGAACGAAGATAGGATGAAATTATTCACAAGTTGTTACCATGTGCTACGTACTATCAGCTTCTAAATTCATTTGTTGGAGAATTTATTCAATCCTACATATGGTCCTCCTGACCAACACAAATAATTATGGTTCCACTTATTGTCTAAAAACTCTAAACTCTCTAAAATCAAGTGTTGATTAAAATAAAATGGTTAGAGGACCACGTTGTTAAAAGCTAACCCTAGTACACTTTGCAAATTTCTTTAAAATATTAATATTCATTATCTATTTTCCACTCTCCTATAAGTAATTCAGTTGATTCTTGTAGCTTCAGTTGCATGCTTTGTAGAACATGAATAAGTTACACTCTAGAATTAATATAACAAAAAGGGAAAAAGTATTTTCTCTGTTTGAGTTTTTGGGTAGTTCACAATTCACTTATAAAACTTGAAAATTGAGCAATTCCCCCCCCCCCCCTCCCCTCTCTCTTAAATATTGGAAACTAACAAATACTCCCGTACCATTAAAGTATCATTTAAATTCTAATGGAATTTTTTATTGCCTAGTCCTAGAAGGTTGGAAAAAGAAAGTGTTATGAGTTTTGAAGGTAAGTCCTAGTAAACAATGATAGTAACTCTAATTGTCCCAAGTTGGTGAAATTCTTTATCATATAAGTAGTGACCTACACGAGCGGTGTACGACTACCCCATTATCTTTGCCATGGACCCAATTTGATTTCTAAAATATTCTATTACATAATGTCTAAAATAACTCCCAATAAATATTAAGATCTCAAAAATACTCTTTGCCAAAAAAAAGGTAAATTTTTGGGATAAACTTTCAAAGTGTGGTGAATAGTGACATGCTAAATCTTGGGAGAAGATAATTAAAAGTTTTTTTAAGTGAAAAACCTGTTTCCTATGATGTATTTGGGCAATGTGTATTTGCACTAGTGTATGCAATAAACACTAGCCTTTTTGTTTTAAACAATTATGTCAAAGTTTTTTTTTCTTGTGTAACATAGTAGGATTGTTTTTCGGATTTTTCTCAGGAGGCAAAGCAATTAAGAGGTTTTATATACGGTACTCATTAATATTTTGAGGAGTAACCCCTGACTTTGCCTCTACCAACAAGTATTCGATTTTTACTACGTGTAGGAATGGCAACGGGTCGGATTCGGGCCGGGTTTTTCCATACCCGAACCCGACTCGCGGGGCAAGACCTGTGGCCCGGACCCGGCCTATTTAGGGTACCAGGTTTTTTCCCGGGGCCCGGTTTAGGGCTTGGGCCCAGTTCGTGGCCCAACCAAAAAAAAATTAAGCCCAGATTTATTTTTGCCGTTCAAGCTAGATTCAAACACCGTAAACATTTCAAAAAAACACATTTATAGCTTACAATATCAACAAAGAATTTAAAACCATATTGGGTCTTTCTATTTCTAAAATTCATAAATGAGTAAACTAGGAGAGATACAAGCATATAGATTATGCAAACCAATATTTACAATAAATTCAACAATAATTTATGAATCTCGGCTCTCTCTATCTCTTCTGGTTTGTCTTCTTGGGTTTCAACCTAAACACCACAAACACCGAAACCAAATCTAAAAATCCATCCACATGATAATAAGATAAGAAAAAAAAAACCCCTTAAAAAGATTTTCCATTATAATCATTTTTTAATGTAATTAAAACATAGAAAACAAAAAACATATTAAAAAAACCCCATTTTCTATCTTAATCTGTTTTCAAATGGGTATCTTCTAAACATAAAATCAAGAGCAAGAAAAGTAGGAAAAACCCAACAAAAAAAAAAAAAAAAAACTCACTGTTTCTTAGTCTTATCTGGTTGCTCTTCTTCCTGGTCTACAGCTTTATTATTCGTCTGCTCAGTATCATTCACTGCCTCACTGGATGCAGATGAGATCGAGGAAGAGTTAGGCGTGGCAGGCTGATTCAACACCTCAGAGCACTCTTTTACAGCTGGAAGTGGATCGGACTGAGCTGATCGGAGTGAGGAAGTGTTGGACTGAGCTGCGCGTGAGGCATGAGGGAGAGGGAGGCGTGAGGCGTGAGGCGTGAGGCGTGAGGGAGAGGGAGGCGTGAGGGAGGGAGGAGTGCGGAGTGTTGGACTGGGCTATGCGTGAGGCGTGAGGCAAAAAGGAGGGAGAGGGGCTGCGGCAACTGAAGATTGAAGAGTGAAGAAGAAATGAGGGTTTAGTTAGGGTTAGATTATAGGTTTATATATATATTAGGGTATTTTTGTAATTTTAGGTACCGGGTTTTTAAACAGGTTTTTATATGGGTCGGGTCTGGGTTTTTAATAAAACCCGAACCCGACCTGAACCCGTTTCGGGTTATTTTTTTAAAACCCATACCCGACCCTATTTCTAATCGGATCGGGTAAAACCCGGCTCATTAGGGTCGGGCCGAATCGGGTATCCACAGGTCGGGTAAAAATTGCCATCCCTAACTACGTGTCCAAATCGTGTGGCTCCCAAGCACTAGAGCACTAAAAGCCGAGCATTATCCGAATCTCATAGATATGCCCAAAACTAAATTATAATCCCCATACAAATATAAGTCAGATGATCCACTCATGATCGTTTATTCATGGGTCAAAAAGGTTTATGCCAAAAATAAAAAATAAAAAATGGTTTATGCCATTCCGGTGGAAAAAGTGTTCGGTGACGAATAGAAATAATAATAATAATAATACAATGATGCCGACGTAGCTGCCAAGTAGTTTTAAAAATTAAAATTATTAAAAAAAAAAAAAAAAAGGCATAATTCATCACCAAATAGCGTGCTTTAGAAAAGGATGTGTTGCATAATTCATCTAGCTATGAGAGACTTAAAAACTTGAAGGACACAAAAAAATCCTCAGCATAAATGACCACAAGAGGCTTCAGGGACTTATTCTAAGCTGGAATTTCAAGCTTTAAGTGTTGTAGTTTTTTTTTTTTTTTTTTTTTTTTTTTTAATGCATTGTTCAATAATAAATGGACGTAATAAAATAACACTCAATATGTCATCCTTTATAATTTTTAACGTATTAAAACTCTATATCTATTGGTTTCCAAATGGGAGCAACAATTTCAAACACTTTATTATTGTAATTTGACAAACGTTCTAGACACTAAAACTCTTTGGAATGGCCCTGTTGTCTCCTTAATATTTAGACAAGGTTGTTCAATTCCATTGGTTAGCTTTACAAAAAATAAAATAAAAAAAAACAACGAGAATAGGAAATAAGTAAACCTAGGAGTGTTCACTAAACCGCAAAAACCGCACCAAAATGGAATAACCGTACTGCACCGCAAGTAACAGTGCACCGCATCGCACCGCACCCTCTCTATATATTAATATATTTATTTATTTTTTATATTATATATATTATTAATAGTTTAATAACCCTAATTTTCCCAAAAAACAAAAGTTTGATAACCCTATCAAGTATTGACTATGAAAACCAGCCCAAAATAAAGCAAAACTAACTCAATAGTTTAAAACTTGATCAAAAACAAAGGGAAAAAATTAGTTTTGGACTAGGTAGGAAAAAACCAAAATTTGAAAAATATACTGACTTCATACCATTCAAACCGCATCTTATACGTAACATCGCACATGTGACTGCAAAAATGAGGAGCGGTGCGGTTATGGTTTTCGCTAAACTCTAAACCGTACCGCACCACACATGTGACTGCAAAAATAAGGTACGGTGCAATTATGATTTTAGCTAAACCACCACAAAGTACGATACTAAAAATGGTCCAAACCCGCACCGCACCGCACCACGATCACTCCTAAGTAAACCTATCAAAATTGGACTTGGACCTATTGACCCGCTTGAACGCAGAATTAGAAAAATTGGCACAGATAGATGATTTTTATAATAAAAGGATCAACCTGATATAAATGTGTAAAAAAAATGTGTCAACTCGTACCTGGCCAGTAGAATGATAGGTTGCAAGTTGACCCATTTTCTTTTTCTTTTTTTCTTTTTTTGCTTTTCATTCTGAATATAATTTTTTTGTAAAACAAAAAATCTCATCATCTTTAATTTGAATTTAAGGTGATATTTAATCTATCTATAAAAAAAAATTATGGATATAAAATTTCATGTTTAGCCCTTTTCCGTTGTATACTAAATTTTATGACACATTCTATATTATACATGAAAATACTTATGACATTACCCTCTAAGTTGAGGTGAAATTATTAAATATGAAAATATTTTCAACATTGAATCTACTATTATCATTGTGTAGTTTTTCTTAGGTTTAGATATTTTCTTTTTAAAATTTACTTAAACTTTTTTACTTAACATGTTATATTTTATTTTCAAAACGCCATAAATTTAGTTAATTTTAGATTTAATTTAATTTCATATTTTACATATAACAAGTGATCTAATAATAGGATATTTGGTCATTTGAAATTTATGTAACAAAATTGCTAAGGCCACAATTTTTAAAATAATTTATCTACATGGCAAACTGTAAGCGGTGGACTAAAAATAATAGATCCATGTGGATCTACAACTCCACCACTCAAAAGTCAAAACTCAGCGTAGAGACAAATATAACTCTTTACTCTTTAGGCTGAGTTTGGATTGCACGTTTGGCGTTTGGCGTTTGGCGTTTGCGTTTTTCATCTTTTTTTTTTTTTTTTTTTTTTGGCACGCATTTGTGAGTCTGCGGCTACTGTTCATGTACTGTTCAATGAACAGTAACTGAAAAGTTTGACTTTTCTATTTTTTTAGCCAATCAGTACACATCGTGCACTGTTTATGAACCCACAAATTTCACTTTTCAGCAATTTTTTTTATTAAAAATGGGTCCCACGGTACTATTTACATATTTAAAAATTATTTTGCTACAATATTTTTCAGTTTTCAGTTTCAATTTTCAGTTTTTAGTTTTCAGTTGTATCTAAATGGACTCTTAGTCTTTATTACATAAGTTTGAAAGTTGAAACCGCGTGGGCTATTAACTGTATTGGGCCATAGAACCCAATCAGAACTGGCTCAGAGGCTCTAACTCAAGACCGTTACAGATAGAGCACGAGTTTTGGGCTTCGATTTCAAATTTCAAAATTCAAATTATTAGCTAAGCCCATTATGTAATTTCGACCGTTGGAAACTAAGTCGGTGATATATGGGTCTATTATAAATATGTGACCGGCTTAAGATGACAGCTCTGTTTAGAAAGTTCTGATCATCTTGATCAGATAGTAATCAAAGGATATCCGAGAATCAAAAACTTTCTGCGGAAACAATGGTGGAAAAGGGCAATGAAATTGAAGATGGGTCTGTGTCTGGGTCTGGTTTACTTGAGATCGAGAAGATGATAGACACACTAACGCAAGCTGGGCGTGTGGGCGACACGCGCCGTCTCGAGGTTTTTGCGGCGTGTGATGTTTCGATTTTTGAGAAGGTTTTGCCACACTGCAATGTTGATCAGTTGATGTATGTGGAGAAGTGTTGCAAATCCAGGGGGAGAGATCTGAGCCTTGTGACTGATCAGTTGTGGAAGAAATTCTACGAAAGGGAATTCGGGGTTTTGAAGGCTGATGCTGTGGTTCAAAGGATGAGGGAAAAGAAGGTTTCATTCAAGTGGGTGATATTGTATGAAGCTAAACTGAAGGAAGGGCTGAGGCTGAGAACAAAGCGATTGATCGAGTAAAACAACTATACAAGAAAGAGAATGAGAGGAAACAGAGTAGGCAACTCAAGGTTTGCGAGGCGGTGAAACCCATCACAAGAAAGAGGGGATGTGATGAGATCTGTAACATAAAGAAGGGAAACTTGATGAAGAAGGCAAGAAAAGAGTTTGAAAATTGCAGAAGGGTGAAGGATCTTGCTGCTATCAACAGGATTGCCTTGCAAAGGAAATATCATCATCGTCCCTCTTTGTTCATTAAGTGATTTGGCTGTTTGGGTTTTCTGTAAAGAAGAGATTTTGTTGAAATTGCTCATGGGATTTTTTTTTTTTTTTTTTTTTTTTTGGCAATTAGGGTTTTTATTAGGCAGGAGATTTTGTAGTAATGTAGAAAGGATTTTTTTTTTTTTTTTGGGATTTTTCTAATCCTTTTGCCACTGTCTGTTGGTCAAGTGTGTCTGGCTAATGGGTTTTCATTAGAAGACATTTTTGTATGGAAGAAACTTAAAAGGATTTGTTTTTTTTTTTTTTTAGTAGAATTTCCAAATGTCAGCCAAGAGAGCCTGGCTACAATATCAGGAATACATTTTGTTATACTGAATTTGTGAAATCATATTCCTTGCTTCTTTGCATTTACTTTACATCAAAAAAATTTCTGTCATTGAGACTACTAATGATTTTGACTAATGGTAATGCTTTGTCATTGAAGACAGATATGATGGGTTTCTAATACAGATCGAAGGATGAGGCAACATAAAAGGGTTAAAAAGCTTTATAAATAAAATTCCAAGTTAATTTTGGCCTGTCTCTCACAATTTCATAATGATTTCTCTTTACCGTTGGAACAAAATAAATTTGATTTTTGGTAAAGCCAAGAACCAATCTTTATTTTGCAAAACTAATAATCTATGGTGTTTCATTCTACTGTAATTACATATGGCCAATGCTTATGCGTGGAGATTGGAAGATAGACATGGAATACTCATAGTAATCTTTTACTGGGTGCTACATTTGTTTTCTTTTTTTGGGTGTGTTTGTGGGATTTTTTTTTTTTATAGTTACAACAATAGGGAGGGGAATTTGAACCCTTGACAGTCTGTTTGTCAGTTTTTGTGCGTTTTGTAATGTATATACTAATATTCTACCTCGGCTAGTAAATAAGATAGAAGACCTCCCTTTAGGGAACAAAAACAATAATGGCTGACCCACTCTGAATGTGAGGAAGTGATTAGGAAAGCTTGGGAGTAAAGTGTGAGTTGCTCAAATGTCTTTATACCAGTAAATAAGATACACGGAGTCAGGCGGAAATTGGTACTCAGGAACAGAGAAGTGTTTGGAAGGTTTGAGTTTGAAGTAGAAGCTGAAAAGGAAAAACTCAAATTCATTCAATCCAATATTAGCTCGGTGGATAACGTGTTGTTAGAAAGGAAATTCAATGGGGATTTGGAGGAAAACAGAGATTATATGGGCCCAAAATGCAAATGGGACCAAATGGGACCCCAGCAACTTTCTTCCAATCTTTCTAGAGTTATTCTGGTATAAGCATGCTCAAACAAATTTAAGACTACAGTGAAGGAGATTGGTCAAGTGCAAATGTGGAAGATTACTCTAAACCCAAATGAGAAATCCTATTGTTGGTGGAGGGCAAAAGGAAGAAACAGGCGAACCAAGGGGGAAAAGATTTTCTGCAAGACTAATTGGGAAACAAATTATTTGCAGGATGCTATAGCAGAGTATTTGGTAGCAAGCTTCAAGAATCGTAGCACTCAAAGAAGCTTTGAAGAAAGGAGCTGAGATAGGCTACAGAAATCTGATTATGTTGACACAGAGAACAATTTAAAGAATGCTGCATAGATGAGGGAAGGCTACCATTTGATTGCTCAGGAATAGCAGAGGACATTAACATAGTATTTGAAGCTTGTATCTAGCTACTTTAGCCTCAAGATGCCATGTCAGTGTCTTTTGGACTACTGTTTTGTACTGACTCTTTTGTTGTATAAAAATAAAAATAAAACTAAAATCTACCTAGACTGTGTTCTAGTTCCCTCGCTTGTCTTCTTTTTTTTTTTTTTGTTGGGGGGGGGGGGGGGGGGGGGGGGGGGGGGGGTGGGTGGTTGTGGGGGTGTGGCAGCAGTTGTGAGGCTGCTGTTAAGCCACATTACTAATCGGTAATCACCAATAGAGCATTGATGTGGATGAAATTAGTTGAACCTGCAAGAACTAAAATTTGTAGCTAGTGCTTCTTGAAGCTTAGCGTAGGGATTCATCATCTTGGATTGATAATGTATAAAGCTTGCTGATGCTTGGCTGGAACTGGAAATCAAGAGTACTATGTGAAGTAACCACTAAGTGAATTTGTTGTTTGATGGGTCTTAGGTGGATCATCTGTTGCATATTGGGTGTAAACGGATTGTTGAAGATGGTTTTATCGCATCAATTTGGGAAATAGTTCAGCTTTTTTCCTCTCCTTGGGATTTGATTTTCTGTAAATGCAAAGGCATTTTATTATCTTGGTAGTTTAGATATTGGAAAGGTTCTGCTTCCTCTAGGGATTTGATACTTGGGATTGGTGCTCATTGGACTCTCCTCTTAATCTTCCTCGAGTGGGGATAAAAGTAAAAGTATCATGGATTAATGGCAAAAAACATGTCAGTTTTTTCTTACCTATATGCCAACTTGGAGAGGTAGGTAATGGTTCTAGAGTTTGGTTGCTTTGTTTAAGCACACACTGGGAATTTGGATAGGGATCTCCTACCAAGAGGGGTGCTATCTTGATAAAGCATTATGGTGGGACTATGATTTGCATATATATATTTTTGTCATTTTTCATGTTATCTTTGTTATCTTCTCTTTCTTGAGCTACTCTCATCTGTTTGCTTTCTCTTGCTGACCTTTAAATCTTTGAAATTCTTTATTTATTTTTGCTCATGAGCACTGATATGCTTGATTGAATTTTGCAGGGGTCTATGAGATATCATCGGAAGAGTTACTTGAGAGATAGAGGACATCATGAGTTTGCTTTTTAATTTGTAGGCATTTGTTTCTTTTCCAAGTATATTCTCTTTTTTGAGACTCGATGCATTCTTCAAAGATTTCATAAATTCATTCTCTTTCCAAATCAAACCGAAGCCCAAAATTTGTTCAAAGGGGTAAAGCTAGTTGGGCAATACACTTGGTATGGTTGCCACCAAAATAAATTTTTCACACGGCAACCAAGGTCCACTTTTAGTACTTTGGGCCTCTGGTAGTGGGCTTTATGTCTTTCATTGAGTGGAAGACAAAAATAGGGTATTTCGGCTATTGCTATTGCCACCTACCACTAAGGGAAATTTTGGAATAAAACTTATTTAAAAAAAAATTTGGGCCTAATTGATCTAATTAAATTCGATTTCTTAAATAAAAATAATTTATTTTATAAAATTTGGACTAATTTTTGTTACAAATGCCTTAGCTTTCAATTTTGTAGGATTTGGGCCCAAAAAAAAATAGTTATCAATCTTATAATAAAATTTCTCTATCTTTACTTCAAATTTCTCAATGGCATAGGCTACCCCAAAGCGACAAGGGATGAAATTGAAGGCATTATTGTAAGGTATTATCCTCGCCAAATATAACCACTTCGTCCTCCTTGGAATTATTTTGAAGTGGAAATTTGAAGATTGGGAGGGACAGGACTCTTTGGGCATTGCTTGGCTTCATTATGGGTTGCATGCTATGAAAGATAAAGCAATAGGAGATTACAATTTCAAATCCATTATTAAAGTCGTTTATTTTTTAATCTTGAAATGGTCTTTATCTTTATCCATGGGTAATGACTTTCTGATATATTAGGTGTATCCAGTATCCAGTCCCTGTTTGCATACATTATTTTTGTACTAGCTTAATTGATTTAGGTTTTGCTTGGCAAAAAGGACATTTAGAATGGTCTTGTTGCCTCCTCAATATTTAGACAAGGTTTTTCAATTCCATTGGTTAGCTTTACACCCCAACCCCCCCACCCCCCACCCCCCAAAAAGAGAGAGAGAGAGACAGAGAGAGAGAGAGAATGGGCAATAAGTAAACCTATTAAAATTGGACTTAGACTTATTAACTTGCTTGAACATAGAATTAAGAAAATATGCACAAATAGATGATTTTTATAATAAAAGGATGAACTTATAAACTCGAGAAAAAATGTGTCAACTCGTACTTGGGCCAATAGAATGATAGGTTGGATCATGCTTACCCATTTTCTTTTTTTCTTTTTTTTCTTCTGAATATAATATTTTTTGTAACACAAAAACTCTCATCATCTTCAATTTGAATTTTAAGGCGAAATTCAATCTATCTATAGAAAAATTATAGATATAAAATTTAATGTTTAGCCCTTTTGCTTTGTATACTAAATTTTATGATACAATTCTATATTATACATTAAAAAACTTATGACATTACCCTCTAAGTTGTGGTGAAATTATTAAATATGAAAATATTTTCAACATTGAATCTACTATTATCATTGTGTAGTATTTCTTAGGTTTAGATATTTTCTTTTTACAATTTACTTAAACTTTTTTACTTAACATGTTATATTTTATTTTCAAAACTCCATATATTTAGTTAATTTTAGATTTAATTTAATTTAATTTCATATTTTACACAAAACAAGTGATCTAATAATAGGATATTGGGTCAATTGAAATCTATGTAACAAATTTGCTGAGGCCATAATTTTTAAAACAACTTACCTACATGGCAAACTATGAGTAGTAGAGTAAAAATGATGGATCCATGTGGATTTACACTCCACCACTCAAAACTCGTCGCGTAGACAAGTTGTGATTTTTTTTTTTTTTTTTTTTGATGAGCAAGTTGTGGTAAAGTTATGTCAAAAGTTGTGGCATACGATGTTTCTACAACTTTTAGTTAATAGTATCCACATGAGGCAGTGGCATGAAAAGATTAAAATATTTATACTTTTACTCTTTTTAAAATCCAGAATTTAATTCGAAATCACATTAGTTATATGGAATTATGTAGTTTATCAAGTTCTTTAATGAAGGGTAGCCATTTGGCATAAAGACAGTGTGGGTATTTGGTCATGACCATGATTTTTAAGACCAAAATTTTATTTTATTGTACATGATTTTTCATTATTCCACCAGCTTCACGATTGATCGATCTCTCGTGTATTACATTTGTTCTCAGTGTCTGAAATCTGAAGCAGCATCCTATTCCTTTACCTTTTTTTGAGAAAAGATAGCCGTGACTTCTATTTTAAGTACAATCGAACAAAACTTTTATTGCAAAAGAGCTTATGCCAAACTTAATAATAAAAAAAGTGTAACACGCTTTCTCCTTTCTTTAGGAAATGCTGCTGTAAACCATGCCCGTTGGTAGTAGTGGTGTGTGACTGTGGAGTAAAAAATTTATCATATAAGGACTCAAATTAAAATGTGATGGATTAGATATTTTTATTTCTTTATATATATATATATATATATATATATAAAGTATGGAAATAGTTCAAGATATAAATGAAATATTTTACAAATCAGCAGATGTTGAACAAAAAGCGGTCATCAATCTTAATAAATATGTGCTAAGATGTATCGTTAATCAATTATTATGATGTTACTAGTAGGTATAAAAGGAAATAAAAATTTAAAATATTACTAAATTAAATATCTCCAATTAAACTTGTAATTAACACTCTTTTAGAGAATTAAAATAATCAAGTATTAATATATATGTTAAGAGTTTTGTAGCTCAACTGGCACCTCTCGGCGTTTTGAATTGAAATGTCTATTATCCAAGTTTATCTTCACCATTAAAACTATTAAATTTATCCCCAAAAAAAAAAACAGAGTATCAAATATTTATATAAAGTGTTTAGCAATTTTCTTTTTAATGTAAACAACTAAATTATTTACAATAGAACTTGTCCTTGGAGATCCTTAAGATGTTCTTAGAAAAATGAAGTTTCATAAAGAGCATCCATAGGTGTTATGTTTTCTAAATTGCCAACATCATTATTTTGGATAAAGTATTAATAGTTCTTAATTTGCACATGCTCAAATTATAAAATTTAATTAAATTAAAATATGGATAAATAATAGCAAAACATCCAAATTCTTGGTAAAATTAATTGCATTGAATTAATTATCCTTAGTAAAGATAAAAGATAACATTGTTTGTATTTTATTGTCAATGCGATCATGTGTTTGAATTTAATTAAGGAACTCCATGTACTATGCCTAAGTTTTTTTCTCATAAAAAAATGTCAAGCTTAGTCGTGGCTGAATACAAATTTTGACATTTTTTTAAATATTTTTCTCCCATTGGCTTCTTTTCTTAGTTGATTAGGCTTCTTCACATCTTGTAGGTCTCTAAGGCTACGTTTGGGAACCACGTTTGCGTCTGCGTTTGCATTTTCTGTTTTTTTTTTTTTTTTCACACATTTGTGAGACTTGCGGCTACTATTCATGCATTGTGCATGAACAGTAGCCGCAAAGTTTGACTTTTCTTATTTTTTTTCAGCAAATGCACACCGTGCACTGTTTATGGACCCACAAATTTCACTTTTTAGTAACTTTTTCATTAAAAATGGGTCTCATAGTATTATTTACATATTTAAAAATTATTTTGCTACAGTATTTTTCAGTTTTCAGTTTCAATTTTCAGTTTTCAGCTGTATCCAAACGGACCCTAAGTTTGAGTTGGGTTCAACCTACTTAAATTAGAGTTTATCCATATCCCTTAAATAAAACCCATTAGCATGTAAAACTTTTTATTTACCTATAAAACAAAGATAATTCATAATCAGTCACAAAATAATGTAAAAATAAAACTAAATATATAAATATGAGAGTAATTTATTTTATATATTTTATCCACATTAATGGCATGGCCACTGGTCCATAGGAGGAAACATAACAAATTAAAGTGAATGTATATCAAATATTAATAACAACCAGCCAGCTGCATAAAGATGAAGGTACAACCATTAGTTTATGAAAAAGTTTAAGAACACATTTAACCAAAAAAAAAAAAAGGTTTAAGAACAAACACTTTTTCATAGCTTGCGTATGCATTAAGTGGTGATTGGACATTTACAAAAATATTCTAACATAGTGTAGATACTTTCACCTAGTCCAGTGATGGAACCCCTATGTGCTATAATCAAATTTTAAATTTATATGTGTAAGTTGTGGCAAAATGTACTAGTCTCCAGACAAATTGTTAGCTTATTGGAAAAGTGCACAATTTCAAATTCGTAAATCAAATAACAAGCTTGTTTTGTAAAAGGGGAGAAAATAGCTTTTTTCGTTCTCATACACAGCTTCAACAAACTTGAGTCGTTAAAGAAGTTTTTTTTTTTTTTTTTTTGATAAACTCGTTAAAAGTGTGTGCATTTGATTCCATACTTGGTATATGAATAAAGTTAAGACTCTAAATGCTTCAAGCTAACGTTTCCATGTTCACTTGGCCAATATAATGCTTAGTATTTGATCAATAGGTTAATCATACCAATTATAAGCTACCTTGTTTTTGTAAACACTCACCAAGGCGGGAATGGAGCACGTAATTTCCATGGAGGAGTTCCGTTCGAGAAAAGTTGAAAGAAAAGAAGCTGGTGAATCAAGCAGAGACAATGATCAACCTGTCATTGTCGCTGGAGAAACCCATAAGCTGACTATTACAATCCAAGATAGTACCAGTTCCAAGGAAGAGAAGTTTAAGAAATTAAAGGAGGCGCAAGCCAAAGTGCAACTCGGAACAACACCAAAGATACAAGAGGTTGTGTTAATGCATTATAATAAAAGTAAAATAGTCCTTTTATTAATTTAGTGCCATTCATGTTTCTGAAAACAAAAAGCCCTATTCGGCTATTCATTTCATATCCCATTAAGTCAGGATAGTTGTTACAAAATATTTATTTCCACTAGTTATGATTTATTTCTCCATTCTCTAGAAATTTAATTCCTTATTTGTAACTAAGTATTTTAACTGTATATAAAAAATTCTATACATTTTTATGATGTGTATATACATAGTAGGGTTGTTCACGGGTCAGTCCGAGTTAGGTTTGTACTTAACCTGGAACCGACTTGACTATGTCAAGGTGGCAGATGGGAGAGTCCGCCATTGACTGAAACAGTGATCAAATTGGCTCAAATGGAGTTGGTTTTAGTTGAAACTGAGAAGGCAATGGTGCTAGGAGGGATCTCATCAGAATCTTCAGATTTCTAACAAGATTGCTAGATCTCAGCAAGATCTAGGTGGAGATCACAAGATCTTGGCCAGATCTCGCTAGAGTTTAGGGTAGATATCATTGTATTTTCTCCAAATCTAGGCCTAACATTTGGTAGAAAGGGAGGATTCTAATGAGTGTTCTGAGATTTTTGGGTGGAGGAACTGTCGAGTCATTTTAAATCGGGTTTTAGAGGGAACGTAGGGCTGTTCACGGGTCAGTCCAAGTTAGGTTTATGCCTAACCTGGAACCGACTTGACTATGTCAAGGTGGCAGATGGGAGAGCCCGCCATTGACTGAAACGGTGATCAGATTGGTTCGAATTGAGTTGGTTTCAGTTGAAACTGAGAAGGCAATGGTGCTAGGAGGGATCTCATCAGAATCTTCAGATCTCCGACAAGATTGCTAGATCTCAACAAGATCTAGGTGGAGATCACGAGATCTTGGCCAGATCTCGCCAGAGTTTAGGGTAGAGATCATTGTATTTTCTCCAAATCTAGGCCAAACATTTGGTAGAAAGGGAGGATTCTAATGAGTGTTCTAAGATTTTTGGGTGGAGGGGCTGTCGAGTCGTTTTAAATCGGGTTTTAGAGGGAACACCTGACATTTGACCTGCTCCCATCAAGTTCTAGAGGAGATCACACGCCGTTGACCGCCACAAGTATCAGTTCAGGCGGTGGTCAATTTGGTTTTAGGCGAGTGGAGCAAGTGGTTCAGGTGATCATATCTGCTATACACCCCTAATACATTGAATTGGCTCTAAGTTTAGCCGTTTAGATAAAAGCTCCAAAATTGTGAGTAAAGTCAAATAATCATTGATGATTAATTTCCACTAATAGCTATTGTTTTTAATTTTTGTAACAAATCTCCCATAGGTTACATTATCAACATAAGCCACAAAATCTCACACATGACCACACACCAAAACAATCTCTCTATCCCTCAACACCAAAATCAAAGTTGGAAATTAGATATTTCAATTTTCTTGGACTTGCTTCATCTTCCTCAAGGTACTAGAAAACTATTTTTTTTAAGTAAAATTCTTCATTTTATTTTATTAAATTTTATGCCAAATTTATGATATTGGATTATCCATATGAAATTGATCTTGATTTAGTTAGTATTAGTTATGTTTTGAATTCATTTTTATTTGGCACAGGTAAAGGCCATTGAATCATTATATTGTTTTTTTTTTTTTTTAGGTGAATCATTATATTGTTAAGTGAAAGAATAGTGCATTCATAAACTAGATTCTATTTTTATATGTTGTAACGTTTATTTTATCCTTATTATATTATAATTTTATATTGAGTTAGTGTTTATTTAACTTTTAAATAATTTTTTTAATTATAATTGTCTGCTAAAACTATCAAGGATAAATTACAAAGTTGGTCATTATCCTTTACACCATTCAATTTAATCCTTAACATTTCAATTGTGTCAATTTAGTCTCCAACCTTTTCAGGATTGTGTCAATATAATTCCTGTCATTATCTCTTGGATGGAAAAAAATTGATGTGTTAAACAGAACAATAAAAAATTGTTTTCTATGCCACATCATTTGCTAATTATACCTCCATGTCAAATTAAAAAAAAAAATTAAAATTAAAATTTAGAGACGTCATCACCAAAATCTCTAAAATCATCAACTCATCTGTCTCTTCTCCCTCTCTCTTGTTGGTGGTGGAAGATCTTCCTCCTAGCAAGGAACCTTGCTGCCCCAACAACCATGCTAAGAGTAGACTCTTCCATCACTGTTTCTAAGAAAGGAGTGTAATCTTCTTGTGTTGGATTAACAACACATCCTATAGCTAGAGTATTCACAAGTGCACCTACTCCATAAATGCACTTCCACTTCAATCTCAGAATTGGGACTCCAATTAACTAGGAGAAACTGGCCAATTCTCATAAGCATTTAGAAAACTAACCAAGAAGAATATTAAAATAAGAACCAATTTTGATAAGCTTATTTAATTCTCTCTCTGTGTTGTACCACCAACAAACAAAACCGGTAGAACCAAAGACCCAAAACCACCAAGAATCCCACATCACAACACGACAACACCACCAAATACCCAGCCAGCCACCATTTAGTCGAACCAAAGATCCATCCTACCACCATGGCATGGCACCATCAAAGACCAAAAAAAAAAAACTCTCGCCTAAACCACCACAATGACACCACCAAAGATAATAAAACCCAAACACAACCATATCAATCACCTAAATCCAACGTCAAACCCATATTTCATTCATGTGGGTTGAAGAAGACTCATTTATTAGGCAGAGCTTCGATTCACACTCCAAGGTTGAGGAAAGAAAAGGTTTCAAGATTGAGCTAAGCGACAGTTCCAAGAACAATCTAGGCGACAATGGTGGTGGTGGTGGTTCAAGAGAGTTTTTTTTATTTCTTTTTTTTTTTTTTTTTTTGCTGTTGTGGGTGCTTGCTCTGTTGTGGCAAGGAATATGTTTCCCGGTGGTGGCTAATGAGAGCCAGGGGGGGGGGAGTTAATGATTTTAGGAATTCTGGTGTGTACGTGTCTAGGTTTTAATTTAATTTTTTTATTTAAAAAAATTGACATGACAGTACAGTTGGAAGATGACATGACATGCATGGAAAATAATTTTTTATTATTCCATTTGACACATTAGCTTTTTCCATCTAACTGATAACGATAGGACTAAATTGACACGACACTGAAAATATTGGAGACCAAATTAACATTATTGAAAAATTAGGGATCAAATTGAGATCTGGTGTAAAGAATAGAGATCAACTTTGTAATTTACCCAACTATCAATTTGGAGAGAAAGAGAGTTGATTTGAAATAAATATTTTTTAAAATCAATATAAAAATTTAAATGATCTCATACATGAAAAATAGATAAATTAAAAATATATAAAATATTGAAATTGAATCAATACACCAAAAAATAACATGTAATAATCATAATGAATTAGGCATGTGATACCACAATTAATGATTATATAAAAAGACTAGATTCTTTACTAAATGTATGTATTGCTTATAGAATTTTATTGACAACACTTATTATAGTTGTTTCTGTATAAAGAAGTTTTTCAAGATTAACATTGATAAAATTCTAGTTATGATTGATTATTCATATAAGTGATTGAAAATGAGATGTTAGCATAACCTAAATTCAAGAATTTATTAGAAATTTTGCATCTCAAAAAGCACAAAGAATCGATAAAAAAATTATATATATATATATATATATATATATATATTATTCAATTGATATTTAAA
This sequence comes from Quercus wislizeni, assembly GCA_023055345.1. Classification (NCBI taxonomy): domain Eukaryota; kingdom Viridiplantae; phylum Streptophyta; class Magnoliopsida; order Fagales; family Fagaceae; genus Quercus; species Quercus wislizeni. Next base: position 6,842,176 of record JALGQJ010000014.1, read on the forward strand.
TATAGAAAATTTCAATTTAAAATTGTTGCCTTAGGTCTCAAACAGTATCTAGTAAACCCATCATCTATAAAATGTAAAAGAAATAAATGAGGATTGTTATGGTGCATAAACACATGTTAAAATTGGGTTGTATCAATATAATTGTGTTAGAGTTAAGTCTAGGTTAGAAGTAGATCAAAGATGAAAAACTTTTGATCACTCAAAGATTATGTCTTATTGATCTTTTGGCTTTTGCCCGTATCTTTTGCGCTATTATGAATTTCTAAGCAAAACTTGTTTCTTTGGGAAGTAGATATTTGGAGCCTTAAAACATACACATATTTGACTATAACTTAAGTGAAAAATTTGTCCCTTCAATAAAATTGTTGTGACCCATACTTCTAATTCTACTAGAAAAAAGATTATTGCTCAATTTTAATTTTACTTTGTGCGCCTATATAAAGTATGAACAACTTGTTTCACATTTTTAGAGGCAAGAAAGGCAATTATACCAAAGTAGAAACCTTCAAATCTTGAAGCATTCTTCCAGAGCCTATATAGAAAAAAAAAAAAAAAAAAAAAAAAAAAAAAAAAAAAAAATCTTCCTTGTGCTGAGAGCAAAAACAAGAAATAGAAATGTGTGATGATCGATGATAATACCTTGTGCCTTAAACCTTTCTTTGAAACCACAGTGAGTTCATCACTGCAGCAAATATTCAATGAGGTTTATTGGAGTGTGCTAGAGGTTCTAGTTTGTGTAGATAAGGAGTTCGTGAAGGAAATCACCATTGAAAGATTCTAGAGGGTCTTGGGGCCTGTGTGGTAAGAAGGCCAATGAAGCATTTGCAGAGGTTAAAATTAAGAGTCTAGTTATACAAATTTTCGCAAGTCGACAGTTGTAACCCTTTTTTTATAGTAGATTTTCTAAGGGATTTGGCCTTAAATTGTTTTTCCGCTAAAGATGTTTTCGTTGATTTTCTGCTTTATTATTAAATTTGTTTGTGCTTTTACTAATTTATTATTATTATTATTATTATTGCCTTAGAATTGGTATTTTGATATGGTGGTTAATAGATTTGCCTATGTATGGAATTGATAATAAATTTGTTGAATTAATCTATTCATTTGATTGCATAGAACACAAAGGTGTTAACCAAGATTTTTCAAGGAAAGACATTGTGGGCAAAAAATTACTTCTTTAGTGGATGTTGTATGCTAAGATTAATAAGTCACTGTACTTGTTACATTGGTTGAGTCTTGAGACATATGATAAATATTTAATCTGTGATGCGAAAGCCTAAAAGGAGCGAGATATTCATAGTACTTGGTCAAGCTAGCTATATGCACACGATATTTATATCTTATTATTATAAATTATTATTATTATTATTATATATATATATATATATATATAGGATTTCAATGTGTTGAAAAAACATATTATTTTCACCCAAAAAAAAGAAAAAACATATTATTTATTGTCAATTTATTATATTTTGTGCCTGTTATTGATTATGTTAATTTCTAAATTGCGGAACCATCAGGTTTTATTGCTGCGAGGTCACAAGCATTACCAAAAGTACTGTGAGCCGAGAGTGGTATCACTCGGTCCTATCCATCATGGTAAGCCTAAATATCAGCTAACAGAGGAGTACAAGCTTATGTTGGCAGACGAATTCATTGGAAAAACTGGCAGGACTGTTGAAGAATTGTATGCAGGGGCGGAGCTACATGTTAGGGTGGGGGGCCATGGCCCCCCCAAAATTTTTAAAAATTTCTTTTTACTATATAGAAATATTTAATATTTCAATAATTAGCCCTCAAAAATGGGACTTGCCCCCCCTCCCCCTAACTATTTGAGTTGGTCCAATAATGTTCTTAAAAAAATTGTCTAATTTGTCTAGTAGTTATAGAGAATATATTGTTTCTCAAATTCATTTTTTATGGTAAAATGTGTTCTCATATTTCTTAAAGTTTTGGGTCATTTATGTCTTTGAATACTTCATTAATTCAATTGAAATTTTTTTACTCACAACGGTAGACAATTTGGTAGCTTATATTGAAAATGAAAATGGTAAGGATTTCACTATGGAAGATGGTGAAAGATTAATTTAATTCTATGAAACATTAAGTCAAAAAAAAAAAAAATCTATGAAACATTTAATTTTAAGGATTTATTATGAAAGATACTAATTTTTTTTGTATGTGTATAGATGCACGTGTTTGTGTATGTGTATGAAAGTTTGTATAAACTAATAAATTAGCAACACCAATCGGCCCCCCCCAAACAAAAGTTTCTGGCTCCGCCCCTGATTGTATGGTATTATTGAGGATAAAATCAAACAACTGAGAGAGTACTATGATGAGAAAGTGACACAGAAATATAGTGATGAGAACCTTGCTTGGATGTTGTTTGTGGACGGCTGTGCAACATTGCAGTTCATAGACTTGGTTGCTCATGAGAAGGTCAAAGATTTCAAAATTAAAGACGATCAAGTGGCCTTTGTGGAACAAGATTTGTTCTTGTTGGAGAATCAACTTCCTTATCAACTCCTTGACAATTTGATGAAAAATACTCAAAATAATGAAGATAGAGAAAGGTTGAAGACGTCGATCAAAAGTTTCATCAATATGCACAGCATGCTAGATGTAGATACAAAACCCTCATCTGATGAAAATGCCATCCATCTTCTTGATCTTCTGCGGAAAAGACTTCTAGATACTGAGAAGGATAAATCTGGCGAGAAACTCCCAAGTACGACTGTGAATACTGAACCTAACAAGAAAGATGAAAAATCTGAGAAAATGTACCTAACAAAAATGGTAAAAAAGATAAAGACTGGCATTCATTTCGCAATGTGCAGGAGCTTAGAGAGGTAGGAATCCGTTTGGAGACCAGAGAAAGTAGCCACTTGGGAGAGATAGATTTCAAAAAAAAATGGAATTTCTACCCGGGAATCCTTTGGATGCCTAAAATAACAGTAGATGACTCAACTGGGCCAAAGTTCTTCAACTTAATAGCCTACGAGATGTGTCCTGATTTCGAGAATGACTTTGGGATCACCTCTTACATATCCTTCCTTGATTCACTTATTGATGAACCCAAAGACGTTATAGACCTCAGAAAAGCCGGCATACTCCGCAACCTCCTTGGCAGCGACGAAGAAGTGGCTCTAGTCTTCAATGAGATAGGCACTGACCTGGTGCCTAACCCCGTAATATATAGAGAAGTCAGAGTTCAAATCCAGAATTATTTTGAAATGAAGTCAATGACTTGGATATCTCAAGTTATTCATACCCATTTCGACAGCCCCTGGACGGTCATTGCCTTCCTTGCCGCATTCTTTGTACTTGGTCTCAGTGTCGTACAAACGGTGTACTCTATCTTGGCATATTATAAAGGGTAAAAAGAAACACCACCCCTAATATAAATAACCATAACCACACTGATTCTATGTCTTTACAGATTGTTGTTCAATAAAAGTACCTGTAAGAGTTCTGTACCTGTCAGGATTTCACATGGGCCTCTCTCCCTCTTTGGTACACATCCTCTATGGCTACTTTGTCATTCCATTTGTTTACTTTCCTTTTGTCGAACTCCCTTGTTCGTTTAAATAAATCAGTGTGGACAATGTACTTGATTCTTAATTATTTGATGTAATGTGTGTTTGAGATAAAAACATGATATTTATCTGCCAGAATTTTATGTGTGAGGAGGGTTGAGTGTATTATTATGTAATAAAATTTGAAGATGAATGATTGATATAATATATTACCCTATTATATGATTTAGTTTTGTTGTTGAACTGTTAAAGCATGAACTTTCAAATAAGGTGTATGCTTGGATATGAATTTATATGTTGATATGCATTTTTTTCATCTGTAAATTTTTGAATTAAAGACTGTATTTGAAACCACAATTTATGTAATCCTTCTTGATTTGATATTTGCCCTACGCCTATGGATGAAGATAGGGTGAAATCAGTCACAAGTTGTTACCATGTGCTACTATCAACTTCTAAGTTCATTTGTTGAAGAATTTACTCAATCCTACATGTGGTCCTCCTAACCAACACAAATAATTATGGTTCCACTTATTGTCTAAAAACTCTAAACTCTTTAAAATCAGGTGTTGATTCAAAAAAAAAAAAAAAAAGGGTTAGAGAACCACGTTGTTAAATGCTAACCCTAGTACACTTTGCAAATTTCTTTAAAATATTAATATTCATTAACTATTTTCCACTCTCCTATAAGTAATTCAGGTGATTCTTGTAGCTTCAATTGCATGCTTAGCAGAACATGAACAATATGTTACACTCTAGAATTAATATAATAAAAAGGGAAAAAGTATTTTCTCTGTTTGAGTTTTTGGGTAGTTCACAATTCGCTCATAAAACTTGAAAATTGAGCAATCCCCCCCCCCCCCCCCCCCCCCCCCCTCTTAAGTATTGGAAACTAACAAATACTCCCTTACCATTAAATTTATCGTTTAAATTCTAATGGAATCTTTTATTGCCTAGTCCTAGAAGGTTGGAAAAAGAAAGTGTTATGAGTTTTGAAGGTAAGTCCTAGTAAACAATGATAGTAACTCTAATTGTCCCAAGGTAGTGAAATTCTTTATCATATAAGTAGTGACCTACACGAGCAGTGTACGACTACCCCATTATCTTTGCCATGGACCCAATATGATTTCTAAAATATTCTATTACGTAATGTCTAAAATAGCTCCCAATAAATATTAAAATCTCAAAAATACTCTGTGCCAAAAAAAAAGGTAAATTTTTGGGATAAACTTTCAAAGTGTGGTGAATAGTGACATGCTAAATTTTGGGAGAAGATAATTAAAAGTTTTTTTAAGTGAAAAATCTGTTTCCTATGATGTATTTGGGCAATGTGTATTTGCACTAGTGTATGCAATAAACACTAGCCTTTTTGTTTTAAACAATTGTGTCAAAGTTTTTTTTTTTTCTTGTGTAAGATGGTAGGATTGTTTTTCGGATTTTTCTCAGGAGGCAAAGCAATTAAGAGGTTTTATATACGGTACTCATTAATATTTTGAGGAGTAACCCCTGACTTTGCCTCTACCGACAAGTATTCGATTTTTACTACATGTCCAAATCGTGTGGCTCCCAAGCACTAGAGCACTAAAAGCCGAGCATTATCCGAATCTCATAGATATGCCCAAAACTAAATTATAATCCCCATTCAAATATATGTCAGATGATCCACTCATGATCGTTTATTCATGGGTCAAAAAGGTTTATGCCAAAAATAAATAATAAAAAATGGTTTATGCCATTCCGGTGGAAAAAGTGTTCGGTGACAAATAGAAATAAAAATAATAATACAATGATGCTGACGTAGCTGCCAAGTAGTATTAAAAATTAAAATTAAAAAAAATTAAAAAAAAAAAAAAAAAAGCATAATTCATCACCAAATAGCATGCTTTAGAAAAGGATGTGTTGCATAATTCATCTAGCTATGAGAGACTTAAAAACTTTTAAGGACACAAAAAAATCCTCAGCATAAATTACCACAAGAGGCTTTAGGGACTTATTCTAAGCTGGAATTTCAAGGTTTAAGTGTTGTATTTTTTTTTTTTTTTTTTTTATGCATTGTTCAATACTAAATGGACGTAATAAAATAACACTCAATATGTCATCTTTTATAATTTTTAACATATTAACACTTGTAGGGTCACTATTTGGAGTCCAAACTCAATATAATTGGGATACAAGCCCAATGGGCCTAATACAATAAATTTGTAAATAGTGAATACAATAAATTTGTAGAGAGTGGGTGAAAAAGTTAGGCTCTTGACGAATGAAATAACGGCTAATAAGGATCTCAACTATAAACAAACATAGAAATAGATATAAAACTTGAGGAAATCGTTGTTTATGAAAGTTGATGCTAAAGTAATTCTTTTTCTCTCCTCCCTCTCAATTTTCTTCGATCCCCCCCTCATGGGGAGTCTTTTACATTATATAATTTTCTTTTAGACCATCTTGATCGCACACTTGTCAGCCATTCAAACCTTTACTCGAGTACATGTCCCATCAGGCATCTTCTCTGGCTCTCTGTGAGCTGTAGTGGTTGAGACTACACTGTTCAGGGATCTTCTCCACATAAATGCAGCCAGAAAAGTTACTGCAGTGCATTGAATGCGGTGTTAACAGCTTTTCTCTTAGATATTTCTGCATTCTTATCCTCTTCGTACACTCTTAAAGTTCATCTTTATCGTTGGAAGTTCTTAGAATGTCGGCTAAGTTACTTAAGTACTCGCTTAACCAACATTCATCTTATCTGAGTAGTATAACCTTCTCGGACTGTAACCTTCCACCTTTTTCTTTATGTGATCCTCCATTCCAGGGCTTATCTGATCGTTTTCTTCTTCTCGGACATATTCATGTTATCAAATAGGACCTAAGGCCCAGTATACAAATTTGGGACCTTGTCCCCACAAAACTCTATATCTATTGGTTTCCAAATGGGAACAACAATTTCAAACACTTTATTATTGTAATTTGACAAACGTTCTAGACACTAAAACTCTTTGGAATGGCCCTGTTGCCTCCTTAATATTTAGACAAGGTTGTTCAATTCCATTGGTTAGCTTTACCAAAAAAAAAAAAAAAAACCAACAACGACGACGACGACGAGAATGGGAAATAAGTAAACTTAGGAGTGTTCACCAAACCGCAAAAACCGCACCAAAATGGCATAACCGCACCGCGTTGCTAGTAACAGTGTACCGCACCGCACCCTTTCTATATATTAATAGATTTATTTATTTTTAATATTATATATATTATTAATAGTTTAATAACCCTAGTTTTCCCCACAAAAAAAAAAAGTTTGATAATCCTATCAAGTGTTGACTATGAAAACCAGCCCAAAATAAAGCAAAACTAGCTCAATAGTTTAAAACTTGACCAAAAACAAAGGAAAAAAATTAGTTTTGGGCTGGGTAGGGAAAAACCAAAATTTGAAAAATATACTGACTTCATACCGTTCAAACCGCATTTTATACGTAATATCGCACATGTGACTGCAAAAATAAGGTGTGGTGCGGTTATGGTTTTCGCTAAACTCTAAACCACACCGCACCGCACATGTGACCGCAAAAATAAGATGCGGTACAGTTATGATTTTAGATAAACCGCACCGCAAAGTGCGGTGCTAAAAATGGCCGAAACCCACACCACGCTGCACCGCACTGCGATCACTCCTAAGTAAACCTATTAAAATTGGACTTGGACCTATTGACCCGCTTGAATACAGAATTAGAAAAATAGGCACAGATAGATGATTTTTATAATAAAAGGATCAACCTGATATAAATTTGTAAAAAAAATGTGTCAACTCGTACCTGGCCAGTAGAATGATAGGTTGCAAGTTGACCCATTTTCTTTTCTTTTTTTCTTTTTTTTGCTTTTCATTCTGAATATAATTTTTTTGTAAAACAAAAACTCTCATCATCTTTAATTTGAATTTAAGGTGATATTTAATCTATCTATAAAAAAAAAAAATTATAGATATAAAATTTCATGTTTAGCCCTTTTCCGTTGTATACTAAATTTTATGACACATTCTATATTATACATGAAAATACTTATGACATTACCCTCTAAGTTGAGGTGAAATTATTAAATATGAAAATATTTTCAACATTGAATCTACTATTATCATTGTGTAGTATTTCTTAGGTTTAGATATTTTCTTTTTACAATTTACTTGAACTTTTTTACTTAACATGTTATATTTTATTTTCAAAACGCCATAAATTTAGTTAATTTTAGATTTAATTTAATTTAATTTCATATTTTACATATAACAAGTGATCTAATAATAGGATATTGGGTCACTTGAAATTTATGTAACAAAATTGCTAAGACCTCAATTTTTAAAACAACTTACCTACATAGTAAACTGTGAGTGGTGAAGTAAAAATAATAGATTCATATGGATCTACAATCGCACCACTCAAAACTCAGCATAGAGACAAATATAAACTCTTTACTCTTTAGTCTTTATTATGTAAACTTGAAAGTTGAAACCGCGTGGGCTATTAACTATATTGGGCCATAGAACCCAATCAGAACTGGCTCAGAGGCTCCAACTCAAGACCGTTACAGATAGAGCACGCGTATTGGGCTTCGATTTCAAATTTCAAAATTCAAATTATTATCTAAGCCCATTATGTATTTTCGACCGTTGGAAACCAAGTCGGTGATATATGGGTCTATTATAAATTTGACCGGCTTAAGAAGACTGCTCTGTTTAGAATTTTGCTCTCTGTATAACTCTGCTCTGCTTTTACAAACTCGTTTTCTATTTCTGGTGGTGAAAGTTCTGATCATCTTGATCAGATAGTAATCAAAGGATGTCCGAGAATCAAAAATATGCTGCGGAAACAATGGTGGAAAAGGGCAACGAAATTGAAGATGGGTCTGTGTCTGGGTCTGGTTTACTTGAGATTGAGAAGATGATAGACACACTAACGCAAGCTGGGCGTGTGGGCGACACGCGCCGTCTCGAGGTTTTTGCGGCGTGTGATGTTTCGATTCTTGAGAAGGTTTTGCCACACTGCAATGTTGATCAGTTGATGTATGTGGAGAAGTGTTGCAAATCCAGAGGGAGAGATCTGAGCCTTGTGACTGATCAGTTGTGGAAGAAATTCTACGAAAGGGAATTCGGGGTTTCAAAGGCTGATGCTGTGGTTCAAAGGATGAGGGAAAAGAAGGTTTCATTCAAGTGGGTGATATTGTATGAGGCTAAACTGAAGGAAAGGGCTGAGGCTGAGAACAAAGCGATTGATCGAGTAAAGCAACTTTACAAGAAAGAGAATGAGAGGAAACAGCGTAGGCAACTCAAGGTTTGTGAAGCGGTGAAACCCATCACAAGAAAGAGGGGATGTGATGAGATCTGTAACATAAAGAAGGGAAACTTGATGAAGAAGGCAAGAAAAGAGTTTGAAAATTGCAGAGAGGTGAAGGATCTTGCTGCTATCAACAGGATTGCCTTGCAAAGGAAATATCATCATTGTCCCTCTTTGTTCATTAAGTGAATTGGCTGTTTGGGTTTTCTGTAAAGAAGAGATTTTGTTGAAATTGCTCAAGGGAATTTTTTTTTTTTTTTTTTGGCTATTAGGGTTTTTATTAGGCAGGAGATTTTGTAGTAATGTAGAAAGGATTTTATTTTTTGGGATTTGTCTAATCCTTTTGCCACTGTCTGTTGGTCAAGTGAGTTTGGCTAATGGGTTTTCATTAGAAGACATTTTTGTATAGAAGAAACTTAAAAAGGATTTGTTATTTTTTTTAGTAGAATTTCCAAATGTCAGCCAAGAGAGCCTGGCTACAATATCAGGAATACATTTTGTTCTACTGAATTTGTGAAATCGTCTTCCTTGATTCTTTGCATTTACTTTACATCTTACAAATTTCTTTGTCATTGAGACTACTAATGATTTGTATGGAGACTACTAATGATTTTGACTAATGGTAATGCTCTGTCATTGAAGACAGATATGATGGGTTTCTAATACAGATAAGGATGAGGCAATATAAAAGGGTTAAAAAGCTTTATAAATAAAATTATTTTCCCAACTCAAGTATATTTGTCAGGTTCTATGTCTAAAATTTAGAGCTGAAGTCTTAGAAGTGAGTGACATTAATAGTTTCTCATTAGTCTTGTTTCTTTAAATCTTAAGGAAAAATGTATATTTGAAATTTTACAATGGTACTAGGAACTAGATCACCCCTCTAACTAACGCATCTGTGGGTGATGGATGTTGAAGAAAAAGAGGAATCACAGTAAGGACCAGTCAAGTAAAAGGGAGATTATGGCTTCTCACTGATGGCCAGGATGCCTGTAGTTCACACAAGTCTACTCCTAGATCAGGGATCCACCTGTGAAGTTTGATCACACATCCTCTGAAGATTAAGTTAGAAGTCTATATTTTGTGAGTGGAAAGCAACCGAGAAATGATAGCAGCTTTTATTAAAATCAATTTCCCTCTTTTTTTTATTAAATTCGGCTTAGGGCTTTTATTAGAGAGATTTTCTGGTATTGCTTATGGGATTTTTTTTTTTCTAGGTCAGTTCTCATTCTCTTGATCCTGAATTTTTGTCAATCATATCATTAAAATATGTTAATATGATTCTTTTTACCTGCAAAATAGGCTCTTTTTTTCCCCCCCTAATTAATGAAGTGGACTCGACAATTGAAAAGAATAAAAGGGTATAAGAAAACATATAGCGGGAACCCTTTTTAGCGTTAATTAGGAATGTTATTTCACCTTATTATAGTCATGCTCAGGTAAAAGGAATGTTACCTGTTTTTTTTTGTTATTATTAAAAAAATAAGAGGAAGGAATGTTATTTTACCTTTTGTTTCACCATTGGCGCTTATAGAAACTGTTGAGACTAGACTCTACCCTTATATCCTTTGGCTACCGTGGTTCAATTACTAAAAGATTCACGCATAAAAGTGAATTAGAATATAAAATTCCAATTTGGAACATCTTTCTCTTTTTAACACCTGAATTTAGTACAAACAGTTGCCAACTCAATCAATTATCTATTCTCTATAGAAACAAGGTGTATCCAAACTAGATTTGAATTTGTATATAGATGCATGCACAAGTTCCATTACATAAAAGGGAGTACAAAACATGCACATGTTATATTGTAGCACTAACATGTACAATAAGCGCAAAATGTGCTCATAAAGACATCAGGACATGTGATATGTAGCATTCACAGTCTCACATGTACAAGCTACGCTCAAAAGAGCTTATAGAGACATGAGGACACGAAGATCTTCATAACCAATCTCCCTCCTATCCTTTGGACCCCTACCTCCAAAAGCTTCTCTTGCAAGTTTCTGCTTTCTCGCCTGTAACTCTAATATCCTCTCTTCAATGCTGTTTCGGGCTATCAACCTCACAATCTTCACATCCTCCTTCTGTCCAATCCGGTGAACCCGATCCATTGCCTGATCTTCAACAGCTGGGTTCCACCATGGCTCCAACAAGTAGACTCTAGAAGCAGCTGTGAGGTTTATACCTGTTCCTGAGGCCTTAAGACTTGCAAGCAAAACTGTGGGTGAATTTGGTCCAGGAATTGCAAATTCTTCAATTACATTAGCCCTTCTCTTTGCATTCATAGACCCATCTAAGCGCAAAATTTTGAAACCAGCATCTTTCAGTGGCTTTTCAAGTAATATCAACATCTTTCGGAACTGTGAAAATACTACTGATTTTATAGCTGGGTTTTGATCTCTTGATTCCACAAGAAGTTTTAGAAGAGTGGAAACTTTCGAAGATGCTGTTGTTTTTGAAGAGGATACTCCAGCATCATCAGCATCAGAATTTTCTGGAGGGGCTGTGAACAGATCAGACTGTTGCACAGGACGGCGACAAAGGGGGCAGCAGGTTTTGCGCTGTAGAGTTTTTAAAATACAAGCTTGGCAAAAAATGTGAGCACAACGTGTAATTACAATATTGGTTGGTGGTGACATGCAAATTGGACAGTCAAAATCTTCACCCTCTTGCAGTACCTCAACCATCTTTTTCAGCAACTCCGGGTTGTTGGATACATCTGCTTATAATCAATTTTAAGTTGTCAGTCCAGAATACACATAGAAAACAAATTGGTAGCAAAGATGTTTTTTGTAATCTGCATGAGATAATAATAAATAATTTTTTTTTTATAAAAGCAAGCCACTGTAAAAAGGTGCAAGAACACAAGCGCAACATTCCACTAAATGACCACTCTCATACGTCACCTAAAGAGCACTTTATTGGACAACATGCATCAAGGTAATTATCAAGATAAAGTGAAAAACAATCTTCTAATTCCAAGCAATACGAACTTCTTAAACTAAAATGCAAACAGAAAACTAATATTTGAATGAATGTTGCACATATATATTAACATAATCTATCACTAGTAAAATCACCATCATTAAATTATTAGCCTATTAAATATGTCCTGAATTGCACTAGCACACTGATCTATCTCGTACCAAAAAATAAAAACATAAAATATTGATATTATCATCATGGAGTGTGGAAGCAAATCAAGAAACCAGACCACATATGTTCCAGTGTACCAAACATTGTGAATCAATATCCACAAATGTGAGAATTGCCCCCAGAGAGTCCCGGCCAATAACCTGAATGCCAATATAGCCACGTGCCAAAGAATGGGATATGATTAATGAAAGATATCCACAACCATATCCTCTCTAGCAATATTCTCAGGCCAAGACCATCTTGTCTCTTGGGTTGATCAAATACATCCCAACTAACCAAATACTCCTGCCTACCCTACCAACAACCAGCCAATAAAAAGTCCTGTATATTCTCAATTCCTGTGACATTCTAACTGGAATCATACAAACACAAAAGATTTGTAGATGAAAACTGCCACACCCTTGAAATACAACTCTTCCATCTGTCCGCTCTGTCCCACCCATCCTTTCCACCACAGTCATAAAACTCTATATCCAATGGTTTTCTTATAACAAAAGGCCCAAGTAATTCATAAATGACCAACCAACCAACCTGAGCAGGGTTAACAATATCTCCTTTCCACATGGTTGTGTAAGTATGCTGTATGTCTACCAAATACTTCACAAGTAATGGAAAGTACCCACAAAATACATCCAGAACCAACAAACTGCACCTAATTCCATTTAAAATTGGTTTCCACTTTCCACCAATTGAATATAGTAATCAGCCTCACTCTCCTAGATAGCATCTTCTGAACTCTACAAGTACTTTGAGGTGATGATGTTGTCATATATGCAGCTCCTGCTTTACACCAATTAATTCTACCAATAAAGCCTCCCAAAATGGAGTCCAATGGCATTCAATCACAGTGAAAATGGTGGTGGGGCATAATAGTGAGGGTAGGCAGTCGAAGTTATTTGAAGAGCAGATTTGTTGTACAGTTAACTGAGATAGGTACGTTGACATATGCAGCTCAAACAGTTAGCTAATATGATCAAAATACTCCCTCTGTCCCAAATTGTTTGTCAGCCTTAGCAAATCCAACTTTTGGGGGGAAATCATGTATTGCACTGTCTTCGAAGTAAAAATTTACTGATTTCTAAAATTAGCCTCATTAAATTACAAACAGATAATGCATATGGAAAACGGATATTGAATTTTCCAATAAAATAAATGGCAATTTAGGATTATGAAATTGAGTTAGTTGACTTTTCAAACTAGACATGCCTACCATAGCTTGAGAATCTGCATTCTTTAAAGCAGTGCCCATGGTCAATGGTAAGCCAAGTCTCAACGATTCTAAATCATCACTTACAAAATATGGCTTCTTAGAAATATAGGAGAGATTAGTGAGCAGTTGGATGGCAAGGGATCTAGTCTTCAATTTCTTCAAACTGAATTGTAGATCTATACCAACTATCTACACCCACAAGAAGCAAGAACTCCCCACATGCCAACCCCATGGTCCATATCTCTATCTCTCTCTCTCTCTCTACAAATATCTGACTATTCTACTTTGATGCTCAAATTGACTGGCTAAATTTGACTAAGCTCATTTGTCTTCAGTTGGTGGCCATCTCTTTAGTTTGGTGTCAGTTCTCAATTTCCCAAAATTGGCAAGGTTGGTTTGGTGGAAAAATACCCTCAAAACCACACTAAGCATACTGTAAGCATTTTTGGGACCTGTAGGCTATTTGAGTCACTATTAGCCTATAAGATCTTATTTTTAAAATTTTAAAATCCAAAAGTAGCGATCTTTATTTTTTACTACAGTCCAGGTCCCCAGAAAAGACACCCAAAACTTTGGTTTTTCTTCCTTGTTTAAAATCCATCTCATACCCCTTTCCTCAACCCTTTTAGAAACACTAAATTCCCTATGGTTCCCCTAACCTTTGCCCGCTTTAAACCTTAACCCTAGCATCCAACAAACCCAAATACTGCTGCCAACACAACTCTTACAACTTAATTTGTAGTCTCCTACAGCTAGGGTCTTCAAAATTCAAAATTTCCTAGTCCAAACTCCAAACTGAACCATAAACCTCTAACACTAATTCCGTACTAACCCAAAATCTTCAATCTTTTCCTCAAGCTGTCACCCTAGTACTTACTCTAGAAAGGCTCTCTTTGCTGCGGTCTTATGTCATTAAGCCATCCAGCCAGCCAACTTTTAATAGGCCCCAGCTTTGTTGATACTCAAATGGAGATAACCATAACTTCAAACCACAGAGGAACTCTCATGTAATAAGGTATTCTAGCACTAATTTTTATGGCATGAAGACATAAATGTAATGGACTTTTGATTCTCCTTCAACTGACAATGTAACCTCTGTTTGCAATCCAACAACGAAAGAACCCAAAAAGTCACTTTCTAAGAGACTTTATGATCTTTTGATAACTCGATAATTACAATGGGGGAGAGGGGATTTGAACCTTAGATGTCTCCATTAAAAACACTAGAAGGTGCCAACCAGTCAAGCTACAAGACTCTTGGGGATATTGCTTTCATGGTTTTTATGATGATACTCGTATTTTTAATATTCGTTTCCACATAGCTTGTCAAAAGACCCACCGAAAACAATGAATGGCCTGAAAATTTTTCACATTTCCACCTATAATTTGCAGCATTGCATCATTTGTGAGTATGTATTCCACTCAAAATTTCTCAAAAATCATGTATGAAATCAACTAGCCTTTTTTTTTTTTTTTAATACCTTAGAGAGTTATCATACAATATATACAACATTAACAAGTCATCATACTCACTTGATGTTAACCTTTTCTTTTTGCTTTTGATATTTTTCTAGGCTATTAATTTTTAAACCTAAATCTTAGGTCAAACACACAATAAGTTTTTTTGCATAGAAGACTCTAATAGTTTTCCATGCAACTCACTTTTAAGTCTTACACTATGTTTGTTTAGAAGGAATGGAGGAGAAAATGGAAGAGAATAGACTCAAATTCCGTTGTTTGGTTAGAAGGAAAGAGAGAAGAGAAATGGATTTCATGGGTCCCACCAATTTTTTATTTTTTACTTTCCCACCAAATCCATAAAATTACTAAAACTTTGGAAAGTTTTGACTTTTTGTGAAATTACTTTTATATCTGTTGATCACCTGCTGATTTCTTGTCCGGTTTCTCATTTTCTGTGGATGTATATGCTTCGGTTGTTTGGGATTGATTGGGTCATGCCAGGTTCCATTGCAGACTTATTTTTTTGTTAGTATCATTGGCTTGGGAAACATAATTCTAATATTTGGAATTTGGTTCCAAGCTGTTTAATGTGGAATATTTGGACTGAACGGAATCGGCGTTCTTTTGAGGGGAAATCATTGGATCAATTGTTAGATTTATGCAAACGGACCCTTTTTGATTGGTCTCAAAGTTGGGGTCTCTTGGATTGTTCTACTCTCACGGATTTTCTTTTGTCTCTTAGAATAACTTAGAGTCCGTTTGCTTCTTTTTACCTCTTTTTTCTATTTGTTCAGTATCGTGAACCTTGTGTTTGTTTCATGCTATTCCTTTTTCAATAAAATTTTTTCTTACCTATCAAAAAAAAACTTTATAATTTAAAAGGATAAAATTGTAAAATACATTTCATTTCTTTCCTTTCTCTTCTCCTTTACATCAAAACACATATTTTCATTTCCCTTTAGTTTTCCTTTCCCTTCCCTTAAACTTTCGTTTCTCGTCCCTTCCCTTCCCTTCCCTTCCCTTCTTCTTTCTTCCATCCAACCAAACATCGCCTTAGTGATAGCCTCGATAAGAAAGCAATATACCATCATCCTCTCTCAGACTCACGCTATAATATAAATTGAGAAGCTTCACTAATGAATCAATAACAAAATACCTCTATTGCAAAAAGGAGACGAGAAAACCACCAATAAAGTAATTCTAACTACTTAGACTAAAGAGTATGATAACCCATTAATTTAGGAATGAGCAACCAAATGAAATCCTCAAGCCTAACAAAATTGACATTTTGAGATGGCAGATAAAACACACACAGACACACAAAGACAGAACTATCTGCTAAATAACAGTAGGGAGTTTCACGGAATCTAAGCAACTAAAAATCTCAGTAACTTAATAAAATAAAAGGAAAAAAGAGAAGATAATTTTACATCTTTCATATTACCTTCAATATTGTGATCAGGAAGTAACGATTTGAGATCTGAAGGGCACAACGCCAAATCAATACATATCTGGCGAAGTCGTAGGAGTATACTAAGTACAGCTGAGTAGTTGGGCATCTGTCGACCAGCATTAAAATAATTCCGGAAAACACTCTTAGCTTCCCCTTCCATATTGTCATACAATTCACGTTCTTCTTTAGAAAGTTCCACATAACAAATCTCTATAGTTTTAGGTGGCAACCCAACCAGTCCCTTGTCTTTTGTTCTTCGCAGAGAAATGGTTGCCATTAGAACCTGAAATTGTAACCAATTAAATTCAATAAACTGCATTCATATGAATCAATCTGCAGAAGACAACAGAATGAAATAAAAAAGCAGAAAATGGAACAATTAATCACAAACACAAGACACTGTAAAAAATTTCTATGAAGGAAAAAGAAAAAGGCAGATCATTCTCTAAATTAGAAGTGTTACAGCTTTTCAGTACAACAATGAGCCTTGGCTCAAATGTGCATGGAGGGTGTTGTGAGTTCAAATCCCACTAGGTGAGCGTATCACTAACAAATCTAAAAAATAGAAATAAAACATTCATTACCTTTTGATTAAACCTAAATACCTAATAGGCTTTTTATTAATCCATGTTACCCACGTCATGCTATTAATCAGATATATTCATTGTTATTTACTTTTCCAATGAAATCAATTTGCTCTTCTCCAAACCTTTCATATAATCATTTTAAAAAATCTAATGCAGAAAACCTATCCCATGCATTGCATATTCTGCATATAAAGTTCATAACATGTACTTCCTTATAAATCAAAAAGGTTCTCTTTCATCAACATGAGACAATGAAACAACTAATTAGTCATGCAGAGGTATGCCTGCAAGAACTACCTGCACTTTGGCTCAGGTGGTAAAGGATGTGGTAGGGTTGGAATAGGCATTCTGTTCAAATCCTACCATTCAATCAAATATTAAAGAAAGAAATAATCCATTTTAATACATTGCCCCACTTTGCCTTTTATGCAAGGTGGTGAAAGACAAGTTGATGGACAACTCATCCAATAATGACCTGAAATTTTACTTATAAACATATAAACAAATAAAGACCTGAACTCTGCCAAGATACAATTGTAACAAAAATGGATTTTCAGAGAAACTTTATGTGCTTCAATCATTTGTTAATCTATATTCAGTAACATGGTTATAGTAATTGAAATTGAAATCTTTTCAGAGAACCTTCTATGTTCCATAGTGCTGTACAATACATAGATTTCATAATCTATAGCCAATAATCTTAATAATTTACTTAAATTTAACTGCTTAAATAGATACTCCTCACATCCCAGTAAGAGTCCTCCTTCCAATTTTGATCTGCTGCAGGATATTGGTCAATTTCAAAAAGTGAAGATATAATTTCTCTTCATTTCCTCAACAAACCCTCCATCCAACAATTTCTCTTCATAGTTCACATGAGATGTTCCAATCAATTAGAAGCAAATCGGACTTATTTGGGATTTTATATCAGAATACATTTTTCTATTAAGAAACCGAAACCAAAAACAAAGGACTCTTGTGGAAAGGAAAATTTCGATTCCAATAACTGAAATTAAAGAACAAGAGATTGAATTGGACCTGTTAGGAACTGTTCTCTGAAAACAGATTTCTGTTTATAAACAAAAGACTCCTTTTTTTACTTAAATATATATCTGTAAAAATAAAAATAAAAAGACTCCTTTTGCAAGGAAAAATTGTTTCCAAGTCATGGGAAACATTAAAAGAAAATTTCAAATAACCAAAGAAATTGATCAGAAAACCTTTCACAATAAAAGTAAAGCATTTAGCCATATAGAACAATGATTTCCAACCTCAAAGAACGCATAATTCAGTAACACAAAACCAACATCCCTTTTTAGTAAAAAGTAAACAAAATCTGTAACATGAAATTACCTGTAGACGTGAGAGGCCCTTTTGGTCCCCCTGAGAAAGTGGACGCTGTACCAAGCTTTGCCAATAGCTCTTAATTGAAAATGGCTCAAACCGCAAGAATGACATCAAAGAAAACAAATCAAATGAGCCATTCTGAATTGGTGTTCCCGTAACAACCCACCTCCGCTTGGCTTTCAAATCAGTGACAGCTTCACTTTGTCTAGCATTCACATTCTTTATCACATGTGCCTCATCCAAAATGACCCGCCACCACTCAATCTTACTCACAGGGGACCATGGCCGTTGAACTTCAGCAGCCAGAGTACTATACGTCGTCAATACTATATCATACTTCTTAAGCTCCTCAACATCATTTGTTCTCTCCCCGTAATACATATACACTTTCAACTTTCCTCGCCAAGTATGCTCTTGAAGCTGTGTTACCCACGTCGAAAATACAGAAGGCGGGCAGACGATTAAAGTTGTCTTGATAACAAAATTACTAGAAGAGCTCTCACAAACACCAGCAGACTTCCCTATTACATTGGCATCTAATCTTGCATCGTTAATTTTACGTTTCTTCCGTGACAAAGTACCCTTCTTACTTACTCTACCTCTCTTACCCTTCTTGTTGCTACTATCCCCATCCTCCTCACCTATTTCATCTAAGTTTTCTAAATCTACACTACCACTACGAATTTCATTAACAGAAGCACTATCAAATTTATCGAATGCAATCAAAGACAGCAAAGTTAGAGTCTTACCCAACCCCATATCATCCGCGAAAATCCCACCACGCAAAGGCTCGGGCCGCACTTCAGTACTAAAATTCGTCAATATATTGACATAACTTCCATCTTTCTCCTCCCAAAACGGAGGCAAATCGTTCGAATTCTCTCTATTAACCAACCACCCCAACCCCTCTTTCTGATGCTTAAAGAGCTTCGATTTGATCACATTCTGGGGCGGTTCCAAACCTTCCAAACGACCTTTCTTGCTCACATTCTCGTCCACAAGCTTGAAAATTTCATCCACGCTCTTGAATTCCTCAACACCCTTCTTCTTCTCCTTCACCACCTCGGCTTCCGACAGAGTAAAAGACGGATCAGAATCCGAAATCAAGTGCAACCCACCTCGCGAAATAGCCGATTTCACGGTCTGAAACGCGTCAGCCCTCGCGAAAACGTGGACCTGGCAAGGAATCTTGTACCTATTACCAGGCACACGAGTGTTCGGCACAATGCCTTCGACGTGAATCGCAAGAGAGTCGATCAAAGGCGCTAGGACAGAGGCGACGTTGCGTTCGATGTGGCCGACTTGGACGGTGCGAGTGTTGAGAACCTTGATAGCGTTTGGGTCGTAAGTATTGAGAGGCTCGCGAACCAAACCCACCATTTCTCGACCGCTTATAGTGCCCGAGTAGTATTGGATTCCAACTATATTCGCGATTATGAAACCCACCATGAAAGTCTCCGGAGGAGGCTGTGACGGTGGAAAGTCCTGCAGAAGTGAAAACTCATCTGGGTCTTGCCACTGCTCTAGACTCAAGAAAAGTGATACTGGGTCCACTTCGTCTTCCATGGAAAAAACACAGACAGAGCTTGTTTTCAACTTCTGGGTTTTTAGAGAGAGAAAGTTAGAGAGATGGGGTTTTGGGGTTTGATGTATAGGTCGCTGTTGGTACCGTTTCAGATGGGGTTGTTTAGTTTTGTTTAGTTTAGTTTAGTTTAGTTTTTTTTTTAACTTTGAATGAAAACCGAAAGGCGCGTTTAGAGAGAGAAACAAAGAGTAAAGAAGAATAGAAGGCACTACCTCTCTCTCTCCCTGCGTCATTCTCCATCTATATCATTTTTATTTCCCTTTCTTCGAGGTAATTCGACAGTTGAAGAAGGTGATTTTGAATCTTAAACTTTTCGTTAGCGATATCAGAAACTGACTGACTCTTTAAATATATCATTATTATTTTATTTTATTTTTTATTTTTTCGGATAATTTGATAGTTAAGACGTGATTTGAATTCTAGACATCCCTTTTAAAAATATCAAAATTTAAGACATCTTGCATCAAAAAAAAAGATTTAAGACATCTTTTTATTTATTATTATGGAATATTAAGACATGTCTATTAAACTATAAAAATTTGTCTAACTAATATATATCATGAGTTTTTTTTTTTTGAAACAAATATATATCATGAGTTAAATGTTCACATTTTTTTAAAATTAAATGTGAACACAAAGGAGTTCATAGTTTACATATGACATATAGTAGACCGTGTATTTCGAAAAGTAAAAACAATATTTTTTAATTAAAAAATATTGTTATCCCAAACTTTGAATTCTTTTTTTGAGGAGACCAAACTTTCAATTCTTGAAATTTAAAGGATCACTTTTAATCCCCAATATAAATGTCTGTTTGGAAAGTTTTCAGTTTTTAAACAACATTACATGTATTTTCACATATTTTTTCATCCACGCATATTTTCAAAAAATACAAACAATGTTACTAGAAAAATATTACCAAACGGCCCAAAGTAATCCCCAATATTTTTAAATATATATATATATATATATATATTAATCCCAAACTTTCAATTCTTGAATTTTAAATGACCGTTTTTAGTCCCCTACCATAAAGTGATCAATTTTAATCCCTAACATATTTAAAATGAATAACATGTCAATTTTGAGTTCAGTTACATTATCTAAAGAATTAAAAGTGATTAACGATATGGATTAGAATTTCTAATCTAGATAAATAAACAGGAACTAGAATTACTCATGGCTGAATTTTAGGTATTTACTTTTAGATATTTGAGACCTAATTTTCTTTTCTATTTTTCTTTTTTAAATTTGAAGAATCCTTTAGAAAATATAAGTGCTGTCTAATTGTCTATATTTGTTTGTCTGTGACTCTATGTGTCGCTGTTTGCTAATTTGAGCCGAATTCAAAAGCAAAAATATAATTGGAAGATGATGGAGGTGGAGCCAGCACTCAGCAGCACATGTAAGCCATGCATTCTTGAGAAAGTGCTAGAAAATAAATAAATAAATAAGAATTCTTGAGAAAGTGAAACTTTTTTGATGAAGGGAAAGTAGAAGTTTTTATAACAATAGAATTTTCCGGTGAGGAGGGTATAAATAATTGGTGCATATTTTTATGTTAGCTTTTCTTTTTTTTTAGTGAAGCATATTTTAGTTTGTAAGCTATGAAAATATGCATGAAAAAAGGTCGGCAGGAGAGCGAAAGTTGCAAAAAGACGTAGTAGCTAGCACACTCGTGCAAAGTCAAAAAACTCCCAACCAGCAAAACGGCACTAGCTGATGATAGAGTTGAAACATTGGAAACTCCTAGGAACTCACACTAACACTGTTAGTTACACATACATTTATTCAACTACCAATTTAGATTCGATTTTTTTTTTTTTCTAAATCATTTGGCGACAACAAATTAAGGAAAATGAAGAGGAAATTCTCCTCAATTTGCATGAACTTGTGAGGCTTGCTTCTTTGTAATATCAACTTCTTCTTTCTACCAACTTATCCTTTTTTTTAAGAGAGTTTTTAATTTATAAGGTCCGTTTGAAATATGTTTTTAAAAATTGAAAATTGTTTTTTGAAAATATTTATGAAAATATATCTGGGTAAAAAAATATGTGAAAATACATGTAATGTTGTTTAAAAACTAAAAATTATTATTTGAAAACACAAACTAAACACCCCGTGTTTGCTTTTGATGATAATTCTCTATCATTAGATCAAAATACCAATCAATTTTTAATATAAACAAAAATTAAGTTCAAATCTCTTATTCAACTTTCAACCATCAATTTTTTTATTTAAAAAAAAAAAATTTGCTTATTGTTTTACTTTAGTGGAACTCTGGGAGTGTGAAACCTGTTTTTTTCTTTATTATATAGGGAAGTGTGAAACCTTAAATGATGTTGACATCACTATGGTAGTTTCCATCATTAATAAGTTGGATTTTTTTTTTTTTTTTTTTTTAAGTAGACGTTAGATTTTTTTTTTTTTTTTTGAAACGACGTTAGATTTTGAACTTGAACCGTTATTTACAAGTATTAAAAAATAAAAATAAATAAATGAAAAAGTAGATTACAGGTGTGAAGCATGCCTTGCTGGCCTGAAAAATGAGCGTTTCATTATGTAAGTTCAAACCATTGCTAGCATGAAAAATGAGCGTTTCATTATGTTCAAAAAGTCAAATTAATTTTATCAAAAAATTAAATTATTGTTAAAAAAAAAAAAACTCAGTTCACCTGATTATATTTGCATTTGACTAATTCTTATTTCCTCATGGAAGTTTTTAAGATTAAGAAATGATGCAGAATTGTTTTCATGAAATGAGAACGCATTAATTGTATAATAATAACAATAATTGAGGCCAAAAAAAGGAATATGAGGTTAAACTCCTCAACTTAGGTGGACTCTTCTTTATAGGCTTTATAAAAGAGAATTTATCACACGAAATAAATTAATCCTTTTATAATGAGAGGAGTAACACCACATTAGCATCAGGCCCAAATTTTTATTATAAAATGCTCTCATTCTTTTTTTCTTTTTTTTTTAAGAGTTTCAACTTATAGCGTCCGTTTCTGATGATAATTCTTTATCGTCAAACCAATACATAAATTACTTTTTAATATAGGCGAGGATTGAATCCCGGGTCTCTTATTTAACTATATCTTTATTATAGTATATTAAAATAGAAGCTCAATCACAAATCCAAATCATTTATATTAAAATAAAATCTAAGAAAAGTTCAATCAATAATCTAAATTAGATTTTAATTTCACTCCAATCTTGTATTAAGTGTCATTTATTATCGATTCTAAAAAAAAAAAAGTGTCATTTATTATCCTATAATTTTATGTTAAACGTTTACTTTTTAAAAATAATGTGGAATGCATGATAATTGTTCTTATTATTAGGCTATGACACCAATTTATTTTTTTGTGTAAATGAATTTCAAATCTAGATCTTTTATTTGATAACAGGAATCATGCCCCTCAATATATATATATAACACCAATTTTAGTCAATTATCTTTCCAATATATATAAAGTCAAAGTTGAGAGAAATCATTACATATTTTAGAAATCTAAAACTTAAAAAAAAGGTATAAGTTGTAACTCTTACACCAAGTATAATTTGAACTTATATATGTATATAATTGTAATTGTTTTTAATTGTACATATGCATATGCACAGGATTATACACTAGTTATACTTTAATAGTTTAATTGTGTGCCAATTATGTTCACATGCAAATTTATGTGTTTAAGATTAGAAATTCAAAATTGACAGAAAATCTAATTAGATTCTAAATCAAAGTCCCCTTTTTCGCCACATATCCCATCTTTTTTCTTTTTTCTTTTTTTTGTGCCTAGTGAATTATTGGATGTAAAAATCAAAGAGCCCAAATCCAATTAGATTTCTAAATTATAGTTTAATTTTGCGTCACATATCCCATCTAATTTTTTTAATTTTGTGGCAAGTGAATTATTTTGTGCAAAAACTGAAGAGTTCAAAACCAATTAGATTCTAAATTTTATATATATATATATATATATATATATATATATATATATATATATATATATATATAATGACAAACCATTACATATTTTAAAAATCTATGACTTAAAAAATGTGTAAGTTGTAACTCTTATAGTACTAGGTATAATTTGAACTTATATATGTATATAATTGCGTTTTTCTTTTTAATTGTACCCGTGCATATGTACGAGGTTATACACTAGTTATAATTTTTTTTAAAAGAGTTTCAATATATAACGTCTGCTCCTAATGATAACTTATACACTAATTATAATTTTTTTTAGAGAGTTTCAATCTATGACATTCGCTCCTGATGATAACTTTTTATCATTAGACTAAGACACCAATTGATTTTTGGTATAAGCAAAGATTGAATCCTAGATCTCTTATTCAACTATTAGAGACTTTACTAGCTAAGCTAACTGGAATCCACTACACTAGTTATAATTTAATTGTGTGTCAGTTATGTTTACATGCAAATTTATGTATTTAAGCTTAGAAACTATAAATAGATTCAATTTGAATTTATCATACTTCTATGTGATACTATGAATGTGTATCATTTATTGCTTTTTAAGAAAAAAATGTTATATAAATCTTTGTGTGCACGAATGTGCTATACCCCTACATATACAGAGGTTACAAACTAGTTAGATTTTAATTGCACTCTAATTTTTTGTAAATATCCCTTAAATTGCCTTATAATTTGGTGTCAAATGTCTTTGTATTTTAAATCCTTCCAATTTCATTTGCAAATGTTATTTCAATTATAATTTAATTTTGCTTCAATAATATTTACATGCAAGAAAAGTCATGCATCTACGTTTAAAAAATATAAAAAGATTCAATTCAATTCTATTATTCATGTATTTATTTGTGGTTGTAAAATACAGTATATAGTAATATACAACGTCAATTTGCCGTTACAAGCAAACACAATTACAAGAGGATCACTAAGGGTCTGTTTGGATTGAGGGAGAAGGGAGAGAGAGCGAAGGGGAGTAGAGTAGAGTTGGCTGTAAGAGCATTCCCATCAAGGGAAGTAAAATATTTAGCATATACCACTTCAAAACCCAAAAGTTTAGCTTTTAACATCTCACTTTATAATACATCATCCATCAAAGATTCTAATTTTTTTAGCACTTCATTTAAATATTGTTTTTTTTTATTCTCTATTTCTTTCTCTATCTCTCCCTTTCTCTAAAAACCCACCCCTTTCTTTGCAAACCCACACCCATGGCTACCGCTGCGGGCCACCACCATCAAAAACAAAAAAAAATAAAACCACCCGCCGGCACCACCACAACTACAACAACTGCCACTGTCACCACCACCCACAACCATGACCACCAACCACCAAAATCATAACCAAATCACAAACCCAAACCCACAACCTCATCACCATTCACCACCAACAACCAGAAAAAGAAGAAGAAAAACAACCCTCCAAAATCACAACCAAATCACAAACCCACAACCTCATCACCACCAACAATCGGAAAAGGAATAAGAAAAACAACCACTAAGAGAGACCCACGCAATTAGAGACCCACTTCGAATCTTAGCCAATGACCCACGCCGATCTACCCTCAACGCCGATGCCCACGTCGATCAAATCCAAACCGCCAAATCCGTAACCCACACAACCACTGCCAAATCTACCATCAAATCACAAACTTAAAAAAAAAAAAAAAAAAAAAAAAAAAAAAAAAAAAAAAACCACTGCGATAGAGATCGGCTTGCCTTGATGCCCCGACCTGCGTTTTGTCGGAAAGGGAGGCAAAACGTCCAGTAGAGGGAGAGAGAGAGAGAGCAGAGAAATGGTTGGAGGCTCTTAGAGCAAAAAATGAGAGACGGAAGAAAGCCAAGAAAAGGAGAAGAAAAAAAAAAAAAAGGAAGCGGGCCCCACAGAATAAAAAATAATATAACTTTTACAATTTATGAACAGTGCGGTCCCAAATTTGAGATTGCACTGTTCATCAATGCCAAAAATTATGGCATTTACAATGTTTGATGGAAGTGTTTTTTAAGGGTTTGGGGTGCCAAATGCCAAATATTTGGCATTTGACACCTTTGATAAGAATGCTCTAAATAGACTAATTTTAGGCAAATTCTACTCTACTCTACTTTACTCTTTCTCCTCCTTCCCCCTCAATCCAAACAGACCATAAAGAGTTTTTATGCGAGCTCCCTCAAACAAAAGAAAAAAAGGGCAAAGGTACTACAATCCTCTCATAAATATCTAAACAAGTTGTCAAAAATAGACTTAAATGATGAATGAGGTGACACTTACTATAATGACAGATTTTTGTGAGGGAATGTAGCTTTCACAAATGACGTGCTTGTGAGGATTTATCCTATTGCAAATGGGAAAATTCTAGTGCACTCATGTTTTACACACATTGCAAAAATACACTAAGAACATCATTCTTTTTTTTTTTCTTTTTCTTTTTTTATAGAAAGTTTCAACTTATGACATCTACTCTTAATAATAGTTTTTTATCATCAAATCAAGACACATTGTATGCAATAAACACCGTCTATTGGAAACCATTTGTTGTGAGCCACTAAGTGGGCATGGGGCCATCTCCCACCAAAAGCTCATGAATTCTTTTTATTATATGTATATATAAGCTAATTTTTTATATTAAATATTTGAATAATGCTATACAAATTATTTTATAAAAAATTTTACAAATTGTTGATGTGGTGAGTAATTATTGGTAAATGAAAAAGTGACATTAATAGTGGGCCTAGATGAAAACCAATAAGAGGTTAGCCACATCAACATTTTGTAAAAATATTGTAAAATAGTTTATACTTGTAGCATTACTCTAAATATTTTAGATGGCTCCTTCAAAATTGATTTGTGTGTAGTGTGAAGATATATATTAGAATTAAAGTGTGAAGATATTGTGGGTTCCAGTTAGCTCAACTGGTAAAATCTCTAATGGTTGTATAAGAGATCTGGGATTCAATCCCCGTCTACACCAAAAACTGATTGATGTCTAATAGCTCATAACTCACAACCTCATTACAACTCTTAACTTTCCAATTAACTAAAATATTAAAATGAAATAAAACAAGATCAAAATAACATGATTTTCTCGTCCCTTCGAGTACATCCGATAAAATTGGAACATGATTTTCTCATGACTGAACAAAAAAGTCTAGTAAATCCACATTTTCTTTTGCACTATGTTTTGGAGATTAAGACAAAATAGTTCATTTTTCTTTTCTTTTACACAATGATTTTAATCAAAGATAAGTAAAATTTGTAATGTTTTTCTTAATCCTAGCTTATATTTATTAATTTTGATAAATATTTTTTGTTATACATCAATTAGTTTATAATTAATAAATAAATAAATAAAACTTCATTTGCAAGTTGAACATATTGATTAACTTTTTACACTGTTGTTTCTTTATTTATTTATTTTGCTAACTTGGTTATCCAAAGTTCTTCAAGCATCTAACTATTGCTTTAAGTGTGTAGTCACTTGTCCCCAAGGACGAACCCAGGATTTCAAGTTAGGGGGCCAAAGTATAAGCAAAAAACAAAAAAAAAACAAAAAAAAAAACTTGAAATAGGCATCCATATAGTATTAACAAACTATAAATACACAAAATCATTGTTTCTTAATACATTAAGATACAATCATCTAACAACAAAAAAAAAAGAAAAAAACACACAAAATAATATTGTTTTTTAATATTAAGGTGGCTAGGATTTTTATTTATTTATTATTCTTATGTTTAAGCTATTGTTTTTGTTAAGTTTTCATAGGTTGGATGGTTGCTAGTTGAGCTAAGTTGACTAGGCTGATTGAAGAGGAGAGGGGCCTAAGCTTTTGAAAGAGAGGGGAGCCACCTAAAAAAATGAAAAATATAACCACTAAAAAAAAGTCTTTAGGCCAGGGGGGCCCTAGACCTCCTTGGGTACATCCTTGCCTGCCTCACACACATACCTCGTAATTGTAGAGAAGGACCTCTTGGTATTGGCTCTAAAAAAATGTTAGGATTTTTGAACTGAAGGCCTCATAGATCTCAAAAGACATTGGGAACCACTAAATTAATTCCCTAGGGTTTTCTACACTACTATACATAATATAATATATTGCGTATATAAAAAAATTGATCATCACATTTTAATTTGACCATTCAAAGATAAATTTTTGACTCCATCACCGTTAATTGTGAGGGTCTTTACCTATTACAAGTAAGATATGTGTGAGGGTATTTATCAATCACTAATAAAGTATTTGAAAGAGCACTTACATATCATAAATAAGGTAATTGCCAAAGAATTCTATTATAACAAATAGGTTAGCAATATTTGTTGGGTGCGTGTCATCATCAATAATAATTTGATA
Organism: Quercus wislizeni; assembly: GCA_023055345.1. Classification (NCBI taxonomy): domain Eukaryota; kingdom Viridiplantae; phylum Streptophyta; class Magnoliopsida; order Fagales; family Fagaceae; genus Quercus; species Quercus wislizeni. The sequence continues at coordinate 6,870,185 of JALGQJ010000014.1, forward strand.
GGCTAGCTGTTGTGAACACACACACACACACACACACTCATGTTACAATCGAGACTTTTAGTGTACTCTTGCAAAACATAGACTCATACAATCCAACCCAATCAAATCAACACAATTTGGGTATCTTAATCTCACACATACTTAAATTTCTAATGTCCTCGTCTAGGCTCACATTGTGTTCTAGTGTTCTCGAGCCACATGGTGTTACCAGGTTAAATATGATACCATTTGTTACAACATGAGGAATTTGCTAGTCACTTATGCGTTTATACCCACGAAGGACTAGTTGACTTACAATTGAAAGCTCCTTATAATCACTTAACTAATGTGGAGCTTAGCAAATGCGTGCACACCCAATTCAATTCTTAATGTCTTGATCAGGGTTCACATTGTGTTGCGTTGTCCCTGAGCTACATGGTGTTACCAAATTGGTTCTAATATCATTTGTAATGACTCAAGAAAAGTGCTAGTCACATAATCTATAACATTCACAACCCAAATCTATAGCCTTATGGACTTAATCATATGACCAAAAACTAGCAAATTACACATATACAAAACTAATATACATAAATATATATATAAGGCACGACCCAACCATATAAGAAATCAAAATAAAAAGCACTTCCATCAAAACCCTCAATTACACCAATTCAATTAAAAAAATGTTCCGACTTGAATAATGTCATAAAATTTCTAATGAAGTCTCGAAAGCACCATAAAAGTTCCAAACATTCCATAAATAACTAAAAACAACAAATCTGCGACAATCTGCTTACAATAGCTTTTCCTCAATCTGAAAATTTTGGAATGGGTAAGCTTGATAGTTCAGTACCACTATCCCCATCCTCCTCACTTATTTCATCTAAGTTTTCTAAATCTACACTACCACTATGAATTTATCGAATGCAATCAAAGACAGCAAAGTTAGAGTCTTACCCAACCCCTCTTTCTGATGCTTAAAGAGCTTCGATTTGATCACATTCTGGAGCGGTTCCAAACCTTACCTTTCTTGCTCACATTCTCGTCCACAAGCTTGAAAATTTCATCCACGCTCTTGAATTCCTCAACACCCTTCTTCTTCTCCTTCACCACCGCCGCCTCCGACAGAGTAAAAGACGAATCAGAATCTGAAATCAAGTGCAACCCACCTCGCGAAATAGCCGATTTCACGGTCTAAAACGCGTCTGCCCTCGCAAAAATGTGGACCTAGCAAGGAATCTTGTACCTATTACCAGGCACATGAGTGTTCAGCACAATGCCTTCGACGTGAATCGCTTAAGAGTCAATCAGAGGCGCCAAGACCGAGGCGACATTGCGTTCGATGTGGCCAACTTGGATGGTGCGAGTAGGGCTGTCCAACCCACCCAGCCACCCGCCCAACCCACCCAAACCGCCTGTACCCGACCCGCTTCCACCTGATCCGACTGCTCCGGTGGTCGGACGCTGATCCCGAGCTCCAAAACCCGACGTCGGCGGGTCGGTTTCGAGTCCCCTCCTTCAAAACCCGTGAAACCCGACCCGCCCGAAAAGCATGAACATTCTGGTGAATTCTCCAGCTTTCCGACGAGATTTCAGCTTGATTTCACAGATTTCGTCAACCAAAACAATCAGATCCGGCATAAATACAACAGATCCGACGATTCTTAGCATGATTTGGGGGAAAAATCATCGGATTTGAAGAAATCTCTACCAAATCCGGCTAGATCTCACCGAATCGGGCGAGATCCGGTGAGATCTCGCCGATTTTCAATGGTTTCCAGCAGGTTTCAGCTTCACCCGAAACCGATCCCACCCGACGGACATCTAACCCGCGAAACCCGAACCTCTTAATGGGTCGATTGCGGGTTGGATTCTTGCTGACCTGATCTCTTACGGGTCGGTTGCGGGTTGGGCACAAACCCAACCCACTTGACCCAAGGACAACGCTAGGTGCGAGTGTTGAGAACCTTGATAGCATTTGGGTCATAAGTATGATAGCATTTGGGTCATAAGTATGAGGCTCATGAACCAAACCCACCATTTCTCAACTGCTTTCAGTTTCCATAACTCATAACTCAATGGCAATATTGTAATTAAACACACATAAGGGACCCACAAATAGTACTCAGCCACAACTTTTGACCACTTTTGACTTTTTTTCTTTTTTTTTTCCTTTCTTCTCCTGATTGGCTATTCGGTTTTTTTTTTTTTTTTTTTCCTTCTTTTTTCTTTCACTTCAGTCTGTTCTGGGTTTTTTTTTTTTTTTTTTTCACTGGTTCGGTCTGTTCTTGGTTTCTTTTTTCTTTTTTTCCTTTTTTTTTTTGTCTCTTTCAGTGGTTCGGTCTTCATGTACTTTTTTTTTTCCACTAGATTCGGTGAGTTTGGGTATTGAAAAAAAAGAAAAAAAGAAAAAAAAGAAAGAAAAAAAAAGCCTACAATGAGTGACAGGTATGAGGCCCACAAATAGTGTGAAAAATATTGAGTGATGAAAATTGAGTGATAGTGCCAAACGGGTGTAGTATTTAAAGTGATGAGTGATGAGTGATGGAAATTGAGTGATGAAAAAAAACAAACCAAACAAGGCCTTAGCCTTTACTGGCCAAAAGTTTAATGTATCTTTTGAGAAAAGCTTTTGAAACATTCCATGATCAATTGAAGCACCATGTATCTTGAAGTCAACCTAGGCTAATGCAGTAATGGAGTGCTTGATTTTTTTTCCAACTTTTTGGTGATGGTGGAGAAACTGTCAAAAAAGGAGCTAGAACAATGGACCATTACGTCTAATTTGGAATGCAAGAATAAACTTACTTTGAGAAAATTTAGAAACAACCATAGGCCATCTTTGGAGGGAGCTTTAGTGATGTTGGAGACATAGCACAAGCTATCGGCTACTCAAGCACATTCTTAAATATGGGGCTACAGTTATTTACGACCTGGGCTTGTATCTTCATCGAATGATCGAAAGGTTTTTGTTTGGTTGAGGGATAGCCTAGTTATTTTCTTTGGCTATTTACCTTTGTATACGGATTTACATTTCTTTGAATAAAATTTTCTATTAACATTGAACGTATTCTCTAATTTTGACACAAGAGTTCCTTATTTATTTATACAACAATCTTAAGAATGTAGAGTTCAAACCAAGAGAATGTACTAACATGTTTTATCCTTTCATGATATTATTTTGAGAATGTAATTGATTGTGTGATTTTATTTTTAATTTCTAATGCTTCAAGTTGAACTAGTAGAAAATTTTTGATGTTGCATTACAATCACAAATCGATACATGAGATGAAAGATAAACAAGAAAAGGATTTGATCCAAGAATGAAAAAACTTCTATTGAAATGTAAACTTTGATTACAAGAACATAATAATAATAACAAGAGTTTTAATAAAATATACACATCCATGGGCAAAGATTCGCTTAAAATAGATGGTGCCAGCAATTTCCAAATTGCCAACACGAAGCATTACTTGACAGAGTGGCTCTGGAGTTGGACCTCTTTGGATAAGCTCAAAAACATAACCATCAGGATCCTTCACAAAGGCAATAACAGATTGTCTGCCTTTAACAGGACCAGGCTCTCTAGTGACAACACCACCCTTGGCCGCTCAGGAGTTGGACCTCTTTGGATAAGCTCAAAAACATAACCATCAGGATCCTTCACAAAGGCAATAATAGATTGTCCACCTTTAACAAGACCAGGCTCTCTAATGACAACACCACCCTTGGCCCGGATGTCTTCAACCAATTTGTAAACCTAAATGTTCAAAGAATGCATAATTCAGCCTCAACACTAAAACAGAAATTACATCAACAATCTTCCAAGAATATAAAAATGAAACTTACATCTGGAGTTGCAATAGCAAAATGACCAAAACCAGTTCCAATATCATATGAAGACACACCATAAACTGTGAAATCAATATCAAAGTAATTTTTTAGAAACCATACAGTAGTCATAATTAAAGTAACATTATCACCCAATTTGTCATTTTCAATAAGTCTCAACTCTGTCACAAAATACCCTATGCATATTATCATGAAATCCACACAATGTCTCTCCAAATCCTCTTTCTCTCTGTGTGTGTGTGTGTGTTCCTTTTCCCCTCTTTTTAACTAGGACCACCAAGACAAGTTTTGTTACTTGTGAGATTACATCCCTAAATCAACCCTCAAGGAGAAAAAAAATTTAAAAAGGTTACATTCTCTTTTTCATTGCTTATCTCTTCATATTATATGTGCAAATCCAGAAGATTAATACACTCACCCATTGCAACTTTTTTACACTAATACATGCAAAGCCCATCCAACCACCATTCATTGGTTTCAAATCCAAACAAAAGCTAAAACCATTACACCAAGGACACAAACAGGCTCACCATCAAACAGAAATTCAATCACAGCATATTCAGCCATTATAGAACCAATTTAAATCCAAAAAGACTAAGATTAAAGATCCAATTTCATTATAGAAATTATAACTAACAAACTTCAAGGATAATGATCTGCATCTGTAGCAATTTCTGGGGATGTCAAGAAAATTGAAAATCTGAAAAAGTAAATTTTGTATAATTAAGAATTTGCTACCTATTTAGTTTCTTCTATATCTAAGGAGTGACACTTGATATGAATCATTCAACACAATAAAAGCATGCCTTTTTAACAACACATCTACAAGAAGTCTTTAAATTCACTTTTATATAATTAACTCCAAATGAAAATATGTGCTGTCAAAAATTTTCTGTGAAAGCCTTTCAGTGTATTGAACATTCATGCTTTGGTTAAATAGCTCATAAAGGTTCAAACTTTCATCATTAGGAACCTAATAGTAAGCCCATTGAATACAAATTACAAGGATTCAAGCATTTTTAAACAATTGACAAAAATGCAAGCAATATAAGACTTGATTTCAATTCCTAAGCTAAAAACCCAAAAAAGAGAAAACAGAATTAAGTTCAGCCCCAATGAGAAAAAGAGTTTGACCTTTGAATATTTTCAATATCCATGGCAGTTTTCATCAAGCATAATAAAGATATGTAAAATCTACACTAAATTCCTCCAGAGTCCTTAAGTTGAGCAGCCACAATCACTATTTTTGGAAGATGTACAATTCTAATCTACACTAAACGCGAATGAATTACACATGTATTAGCAATTACCCTCTGCATTTCAGCTTTCGAGACAAAGGAATGAGCGACATTCTCTAAATTGTCGTTCAACACTTTCGTCAATGCAGCCGTGATTGCCTTCGCTTGTTTCGATGGCACGCCTTGTGCTTCTAAGCCCCTCACCTAAATGGCAAAACCGTAAATAAGTCACTCAAAATCGAAAATTCCTAAACTCTCACAAATAAAATTGAAAGAGAAATGAAAATTCCAGAGCCAAAGTATCGACGAGAAATGTGCGCCTGAGACAAGCCCAAATCGGCAAGGCTGGCTCATCACAACCACCACCTCTGATGGTGGCTTCTTCTCTCCTTCGACCAAACTCTCTTTCTTTCTCTCTCAATCTCATATCCCTCCATAGATCAACTTCTCTCCAAACCTTAATCCTTACTTTCTCTGATCTGGGTCTGAAAAGCATTAAATTCTTACTTAAACACCCGATTCTCTCCAACCCGAACCCTTACTCTTTATGATCTGGGTCTAAAAAGGGTGCACGTGTTTGGGGGTCAGGATCTCTGATGGTGAGTCGCTGTTTTTTCTTTGTTTTTGCTTATGGGTTTGAGTTAGGTATGCGGGAAGTGGTGATAACGGGGTTGAGGGAGAGGCAGAGAGCAAGCGTGGATGTTGAGAGAGTGGTGGAGGCGCAGTCGAGGTTGAGAGAGTGGAGCGTTAGGGAGAGTGACGGATAGAGCTCGGAGGTATTGAGAGAGAGGAGAGAGAGTTTTAGTGAAATTCAAAAATGGGAAGCTGAAATGAAAAAGCCCATGAATTGCCAGCGTATCCTGGTGAGGTGTCAAAATAAGGAATCATTGGATTAAATAGATGGTTGGGATTTGAGGTATTGCACGGGATGTGAATCCGGTCGTTGTTGGTATCGTTTCAGATGGGTTTGTTTAGTTTTTTTTTTTTTTTTTTTTAAACTTTGAATGAAAACCAAAAGGCGCGTTTAGAGAGAGAAACAAAGAGTAAAGAAGAATAGAATGGACTCTCTCTCTCTCTCTCTCTCTCTCTCTCCTTGCGTCATTCTCCATCTATATCATTTTTATTTCCCTTTCTTCGAGGTAATTTGACATTTGAAGAAGGTGATTTTGAATCTTAAACTTTTTGTTAGCGATATCATATCAGAAACCTGAATGACTCTTTAAATATATCATTATTATTTTATTTTTATTTTTTTGGTTAATTTGACTTAGATAATTTGATAGTTAAGACGTGATTTGAATCCTAGACATTTCTCTTAGAAATATCAAGATTTAAGCTATCTTGTATCAAAAAAGAAGATTTAAGACATCTTTTTATTATTATTATTATTATGTAATATTAAGACACGTCTATTAAACTATAAAAATCTGTCTAACTAATATATATCATGAGTTTTTTTTTTCTTTTTTTTTGAGAAACTATCATGAGTTAAATGTTCACATTTTAAAAAAAAAATTAAATGTGAACACAAAGAAGTTCATAGTTTACATATGACATATAGGAGAACGTGTATTTTGAAGCGTAAAAACAATAATTTTTAGTTAAAAAATATTGTTATCCCAAACTTTCAATTCTTGAAATTTAAAGGATCACTTTTAATCCCCAATATAAAGGGCCTATTTGAAAAATGCATTTAAACAATAGTTTTCAGTTTTTAAACAACATTACACGTATTTTCATACATTTTTTCACCCACACATATTTTCAAAAAATACAAACAACATTACTAGAACAACATTACCAAACAGGCCCAAAGTAATCCCCAATATTTAAAAAAAATATATATATATTAATCCCAAACTTTCAATTCTTGAATTTTAAAGGACTGCTTTTAGTCCACTAACATAAAGTGATCAATTTTAATCCCTAGCATATTTAAAATGAATAACATGTCAATTTTGAGTTCGGTTGCATTATCTAAAGAATTAAAAGTGATTAATGATATGGATTAGAATTTCTAATCTAGATAAATAAACAGGAACTAGAATTACTCATGGCTGAATTTTAGGTATTTACTTTTAGATATTTGAGACCTAATTTTCTTTTCTATTTTTTTTTTTTAATTTGAAGAATCCTTTAGAAAATATAAGTGTTGTCTAATTGTCTATATTTGTTTGTCTGTGACTCTATGGGTCGCTGTTTGCTAATTTGAGCCGAATTCAAAAGCAAAAATATAATTGGAAGATGATGGAGGTGGAGCCAGCACTCAGCAGCACATGTAAGCCATGCATTCTTGAGAAAGTGCTAGAAAATAAATAAATAAGAATTCTTGAGAAAGTGAAACTTCTTTGATGAAGGGAAAGTGGAAGTTTTTAGAACAATGGAATTTTCCGGTGAGGAGGGTATAAATAATTGGTGCATATTTTTATGTTAGCTTCTATTTTTTTTTTAGTGAAGCATATTTTAGTTTGTAAGCTATGAAAATATGCATGAAAAAAGGTGGGTAGGAGAGCGAAAGTTGCAAAAAGACGTGGTAGCTAGCACACTCGTGCAAAGTCAAAAATCTCCCAACCAGCGAAACGGCACTAGCTGATGATAGAGTTGAAACATTGGAAACTCCTAGGAACTCACACTAACACTATAAGTTACACATACATTTATTCAACTACCATTTTAGATTCAATTTTTTTTTTTTTTCTAAATCATTTGGCGACAACAAAGGAAAATGAAGAGGAAATTCTCCTCAATTTGCATGAACTTGTGAGGCTTGCTTCTTTGTAATATCAACTTCTTCTTTCTACCAACTTATCTTTTTTTTTTTTTTTTTAAGAGTTTTTAATTTATAGTGTTTGCTTTTGATGATATCTCTCTATCATTAGATCAAAATATCAATCAATTTTTAGTATAGACAAAAATTGAATCCAAATCTCTTTTTCAACCATTAAATTTTTTATTTTAAAAAAATATTGCTTATTGATTTACTTTAGTGGAACTTTGGAGGTGTGAAACCTGTTTTTTTTTTTTTTTTTTTTTTTAATGTATATAGGGAAGTGTGAAACCTTAAATGGTGTTGAAATCACTATAGTAGTTTCCATCGATAATGGTCTGTTTGAATTGAGCTTATTTTTGCTGAAACTGAAAACTGAAACTAAAAATACTATAGCGAAATAATTTTTAAATGTGTAAATAGTGTTATGAGACTCATTTTTAATAAAAAAGTTGCTGAGTGTAATTTTGGGACCTGTGAATAGTGCACAGATGCACTATTCATAATTGACCAGTCAACTATTGCAGGCTGAACCGAAGAAAGAAAAAAAAAAAGAGAATAACGCAGAATAGAAACGTAAACGCCAGAATTAGTGCAATCCAAACGGGCACTAATAAGTTGGAATTTTTTTTTCTTTTTTAAGTAGACGTTAGATTTTGAACTTGAACCGTTATTTACAAGTATTAAGAAAATAAAAATAAATAAATGAAAAAGTAGATTACAGGTGTGAAGCATGCCTTCACTACAACCACAAAGTTCAAAACATTGGTGGCATGAAAAATGAGCGTTTCATTATGTTTAAAGTCAAATTAATTTAATTAATTCTTGTAAGCAAAATAAAAAAAGAAAAAACTCAATTCACTTAATTAAATTTGCTTTTAACTAAAAAAAATTTCAAAGTTCAAACCATTGCTAGCATGAAAAATGAGCGTTTCATTATGTTCAAAAAGTCAAATTAATTTTATCAAAAAATTAAATTAATTAATTATTGTTAAAAAAAAAAAAAAACTCAGTTCACCTGATTATATTTGCATTTGACTAATTCTTATTTCCTCATGGAAGTTTTTAAGATTAAGAAATGATGCAGAATTGTTTTCATGAAATGCGAACGCGTTAATTGTATAATAATAACAATAATTGAGGCGAAAAAAAGGAATACGAGGTTAAATTCTTCGACTTAGGTGGACTCTTCTTTATAGGCTTTATAAAAGAGAATTTATCACACGAAATAAATTAATCCTTTTATAACGAGAGGAGTCAAGGCGGTGGCAGAACCACATTAGCATCAGGCCCAAATTTTTATTATAAAATGCTCTAATTCTATTTATTATAATTTTTTTTTTAAAGAGTTTCAACTTATGGCGTCCGCTCCTGATCATGATAGTTCTTTATCGTCAAACCAATACACGAATCAGTTTTTAATGTAGACGGGAATTGAACCTCAAATCTCTTATTTAACTATGACTTTATTATAATATATTAAAATAGAAGCTCAATCACAAATCCAAATCATTTATATTAAAATAAAATCTTAGAAAAGTTAAATCAATAATCTAAATTAGATTTTAATTTCACTCCAATCTTGTACTAAGTGTCATTTATTATCGATTCTCAAAAAAAAAAAGTGTCATTTATTATCCTATAATTTGATGTTAAATGTTTACTTTTTAAATATAATGTGGAATGCATGATAATTGTTCTTATTATCAGGCTATGACACCAATTTATTTTTTTGTGTAAATGAATTTCGAATCTAGATCTTTTATTTGATAACAGAAACTTCACCATGTTAAAACACCAATCATGCCCCTCAAAAAAAAAAAAAAAAAGAAGATAAAACACCAATTTCGTGTCAATTATCTTTCCAATATATATAAAGTCAAAGTTGAGAAAAATCATTACATATTTTAAAAATCTATAACTTAAAAAAGGGTATAAGTTGTAATTCTTACACCAAGTATAATTTGAACTTGTATATGTATATAAGTGTAATTGTTTTTAATTGTACCTGTGCATATGCACAGAATTATACACTAGTTATACTTTAATAGTTTAATTTTGTACCAATTATGTTTACATGCAAATTTATGTGTTTAAGATTAGAAATTCAAAAAGATTAGAAATTCAAAACTGATAGAAAATCTAATTAGATTCTAAATCGAAGTCTAATTTTTCACCACATATCCATCTAATTTTTTTTTTTTAATTTTTGTGCCAAATGAATTATTAGGTGTAAAAATCAAAGAGCCCAAATCCAATTAGATTTCTAAATTGGAGTTTAATTTTGCGTCACATATCCCATCTAATTTTTTTAATTTTGTGGCAAGTAAATTATTTGGTGCAAAAACTGAAGAGTTCAAAACCAATTCAATTCTAAATTATATATATATAAATATATATATATATATATATATATATATATATATATATATATATATATATATATATATATATATATATAATGACAAACCATTACATATTTTAAAAATCTATGACTTAAAAAATGTGTAAGTTGTAACTCTTATAATACTAGGTGATATCGCTTCGAATCAGTGGGTTGGATAATCTGGCTTCGGTGAGACTACCGACGGTGGTGGAAGGCCTGCAAAGAAGGAAACAGTCAAAGAGGAGACCGGAGATGACCGGCCAAACCCCCTCCGATGAGAAAGTTAGTATGGAGTTACAAATGTTTTGGAGATTTTTGTTCAAGAGATTTCCTACCTCCATTTGGTTCAGACCGGTCCTTTATATAGGGATCTCAGGGTAGTTATTTTCTTGGTAACTTCCCCAAGATTCACGGAAGCCAGGGAGTTCGGAGATAACTTCCTCAACGGCTGGAAACTGCTGATGGAGATCAACTGCTCCAAGAACTTTGGGCGACAGTCATGGATTTATTAACCGCTCTATCATGTCGGGTTTTCCCAAGTGTTATCTGTTCGTCCGTCCGTTGTATGGACGATTGGATCGTCCACTCCTCGTTATCGTCCATGGACGAAGTCCATGGATGGCTTCACTGTGGTCTATAGACAAGTTCCACGGACGACCTAATGATCGTCCAAGGAGGACCTCGTCAACTGTATACTTTGTTCTTAGTCTTAGGAAACTCAAGTCTTTTATCAATGATTCCTGTCACTGTCCACTTTTGGTCATGGACGACCATTATGGACGAACTGGAGACGGCACAAATTCAGTATCCTATCAGTTGCCCCTTTGTTCAAAGGGTCGTCCAGGATAAAAATGTAATCTATAGCTCGTTCATTTCGTCTTCCCAAGAAATGTCACGTGTCGAATTTTGATTGGTGCGCGTCGCTTCGCGAACCCTGTTGTGTCGATTGCTTTTCCCAACAGTTTCGCCACGTGTCGTTCGCTGGATGGACGACGTCGTTTCATTGTCCCACTGCGCCACGTGTTGCACGCAGAGTGGGTGACGTCGCTTCGTTGTCCCTACTTCTGGGCCTTATATATATATGTATATTCTCTCTCTTGCCCCTCACATCTTAAACAATTCCCTTCCTGCCAACTCGTCCAAGATCCTCGTCTAGCTTCCTTCTTAGTTTCCAGGTATTTATTCTTCCTTCTTAGGTTCTCCTTTTATACTTTAGTTATGTCTTCGTCCAATAGTAGCTTAGAGAGGGAGATAGACGAGTATCAGGACGTGTTTTCTGGGAGTGACGGTAGTTATGAGAGTAGTGATAGCAGTACAGCCAGTAGTGAGTCCTCAGACGAGCATTACTCGTCTGGGGTACCTGGAATTCCTTTAGAGGAGTTCCAGGAATTGCAGCGTAGGAAGGCTTCTACGTCTGGGGTGCCTGGAATTTCTTTAGAGGAGTTCCAGGAATTGCAGCGTAGGAAGGCCTCTACGTCTGGGGCTAGTTCGTCTAGACAACCCCCTAGCCCTCAAGACGAGGAGGAAGAAATCATATATAGTTGTGCCCCTGAAGTAGCATCCATTCTAGACGATGTTAAGTTGAAAACCCTTGTAGATAGATATCAAATCCCCAAAGAATTTAATCCTCGTCTTCCCAGAGAAGGTGAATGGTGTTGTTCTCCTTCTTCTGGGTTGGGAGTGTACAGCTCTTATCTTCTAGCTGGCCTTAGGTTTCCTTTGAATTCCTTTTGTAGAGGTCTCCTCCATAGGTTGGGTATTGGACCTAACCAACTTAACCCCAATGGATGGAGGACGGTAGTGGCCATGCAAGTGTTGTGGCGTGAAGCATTGGAAGGGAACTGTCCTATCACCGTGGACGAGTTCCTTTTCTGTTATAAGCCTTCTGAGATTAAGAGATCTGCTGGTTTTTATCAGTTCTCGTCCAGAGGCTCTTACTATAGTTTAATCAAGGGCCGTAGCTCGTCTGACAGGCTCTGGAAAACAGAATTTTTTATTATTTCTGGAAACTGGGCTGGGGATCCAGTAGATGTGCATAGAGCCCCCTTCCCACCTTTTACCAGTCCTATAGGTCGCCTTCGTCCTGAGGGTATGTTTTCTTCCCAATTTATTTTATTGTTTTCGTTTTTTTAACTTTCAATCGTCTAACTATCCTTTATATTGATGCAGCTGTCATTCGTCCACGCTTGGACAAATTTCATTTAGAGCGTATAGAGAAAGTACGTGCCTTCCCTGGGAGAACCTTTCACGACTTGGTTACTCTCAGTCGTCTAGCTGCTTGGGGTCTTGGTCCACTGCCTACTGCAGAGAACCTTAACCACGAGGAAACCACTCGTCGAAGTGAGTATTCTCAATTCGTCTTTCCCTTTTCTCGTCCTTGTTTTGTTTTGTTGTGTTTTTTTTTTTTTTTTTTTTTTTTTTTTAACTCAATCTTCCTTGTTATAGGAATAGTTACTATGAGGGAAAATAGGGAGAAGAACGTAACAAGTGGGGACGAGGAAGCTACCGCTACTCCTATCGTCCAGAAAACCTCCGTCCAGGCTGGGAAGAGGAAGGCCAAGCCTATTTCATCTACTGTGGATCTGGACGACCTTCCAAGTCGTCGAGGTCCTAAGAAACAGAAATCCAAGGCAGACAAGGCTCCTCTTCCCAAGGTGCCTAAATTTGTACCTCCGACGGTGAATTTGGACGAATCTCCAGTAGATGTGGAACCCGTCCAGACAATTCATCCTAGTCAAGGAGAACCTACCCCACAGACTAAGACTCCTCGCAAGCCTTCGTCGTCTGAACCCTCTGATCGTCCTTCTAACCTGGTGTTGGACGAGAACTATGCATGGAGAACGTTCAAAGGGATCATCACTGACAATGAAGTTAATGAATGCTACAATATGTCAGTGAAGGAATTTGAACGTTCCGGTATCCATGACCTTTTCAAGGTAAGTCTTATTCGTCTTGGTGCATTTTTGAAAATATTTCCAAAATAATGTTTTAACTTACCCTCGTCTATGCACAGGCTATGTCCAAATTTTATACTGCGACATGCCAGGCTAAGGAGCTTGCTTCAGAGGCTAAGACGGCTAAGGAGAAAGCGAAGGAAATGAGCAATGAAGTTTTGTTGAAGAAGGGGGAGGTCCTTAGACTGACAGAAGACTTTAACCGTCTGCAAGGGAGTGAGACGAGGCTGAAGAATGAGGTGGAAGAGCTCAAATCTGATAACATAGAGAAAGACACTCGCATCGTCTATCTTGAAGGGCAGATTTCTGGGCTGGTTTCGTCCTTGGAGAAGGCACGTGAGGAAGCTATAGCGTCCTTCAAGAAGTCTGACGAGTATAAAGGTCGTCTAGACAGTCACTATGCTGCTGGCTATGAGGACTTCCGTGCTGACGCCAAGGAGACGTTCCCAGATCTGGATTTTGACTCTTTCAAACTCCCTCTCGCCACCGAAAGCTCCGTCTTGCAGACGAGTTCTGAGGATGTCAACGTCATGGACGATGCCAATAACGAGGTAACCCAAGGTGATCCAAAGACTGGGGGTAGCGCACCTGGTGGTTCGTCCAAATGATCTATATTTTCTTTTAAAACATTAAATTACTTTTTGTTGGAAGTGCCCGTTGTTTTGGGCTTTATTTCTGCCTTTAAATTCAAATTTGTACAAGTACAATTACCTCGTCCAAGTTTATGGATGAGTTATTTATACACTTAAGGGTTTTTGGTACGTTGGTCGTCCACCCTTTTTTTCAAATCTTATGAATAAATGATTATTTCTCATTAACACCAGTGTTTGAATATGTCCATTTTTATATATGAACTTGTTTACAACGTCCATTGGTATTATGTGGACATGTGGTTCGTCCACTAAGGGAGTTTGCTTACCCCGTCTTAAGTATGTAGGTGAATTTCTTTTACATCACCAAAACAGAGTAGAATCACTTTTGTGCTTGTCGAGTAGATCTCGTCTACGAACAACGTTAGTAGAATAATTTCCATTAAACTTCCGTCCATGCACAGAATTGCTGTGATGGTTAGATCTCGTTTATGGGTTTGCATTACATAACCTTGCTCCGTCCAGGGTTTGGACGGAAGGTTTGGTATTGCTCTTATTCGTCCATGTGTTGGACGAGGGGTCTAAATTTGGCACACCTTGGTTCCTTCATGGCTTAGACGAGGGTTGTTAGGATTGCATCCTGTCTTAAGCTTTAGACGTGCATGCCTTGGTGCTTTTTTTTTTTCTTTGAGTCAAACTTACGGACGATACATCCTTGCGTCCAAGGAATTTACCCGTCCATGTTTGTTTGCCCTTAATGGATCGTTCTGGATAAATGCATAAAAAGAATGAAGGATTTTCATACAACTATGTATGTATTTGAAAACACATCATATATATATATAACTGAAAATCCAAACTTATGCAAATACTTGTCCATAGGTATGGCACATGCTCGAGAGCTAGTGCCTTGGGGGATAAAAACACACAATAATAAAAGCCACACAAATTCATCCAAGAATAGTACAAGTACTTTCTAGGGGATTATTAACAAACATAAAGCAGTAAACAAACACGCACAGTAAACTCCGTTCGTCCAGGGATGTCGTCTATGGTCACTTTCGTCCAGAGTACGGAGCCAACACTTACTGATAGTATCTTCTTAGATGCTCAACATTCCAAGGGTGTTCAAGCCTCCGTCCGTCCAGAGCTTCCAGATAATAAGATCCTTGCCTCTTGCAGTTGATGACCCTGTAGGGTCCTTCCCAGTTTGGTCCCAGTTTCCCATAGGCTGGGTTTCTTGTTGCCAAGGTAACCTTTTTCAGGACGAGATCCCCAATATTGAAGCGCCTAGGCTTCACCATGGCATCATACTATCTGGCCATGAGATTTTTGTACCTCGCTGTTCTCTGTTCTGCATCCATCCTGACTTCGTCCATGAGGTCAAGGTTAAGACGGAGCTGTTCTTCGTTTTCTTCAGCTTGATACTTCCTCACCCTGTGGCTCATCATGTGTACCTCTGCTGGTATAACTGCCTCGCTTCCGTAGGCCAGTTTAAAAGGAGTTTCCCCTGTCGGAGTTCTCACTGTTGTTCTGTAAGCCCATAAAACACCTGGTAGCTCATCCGGCCATACGCCCTTTGCCCCTTCAAGCCGAGTCTTGATGATCTTCAACAAGGATCGGTTTGCTACTTCTGCCTGGCCGTTGGCCTGTGGGTGGGCGGGTGAGGAGTAGTGATTCTTTATTCCAAGCTGTTCACAGAATTCTCTGAAAGGTGTATTGTCGAACTGTCGTCCATTGTCAGACACTAGTGCTCTTGGTACGCCAAATCTGCATACAATGTTCTTCCAGACGAAGTTCTTGACATTCTGTTGTGTAATTTTTGCTAAGGGTTCAGCTTCCACCCATTTTGTGAAGTAGTCTATTCCTACTACCAGAAACTTCATTTGCCGAGTCCCAGTTGGGAAGGGCCCCAAAATGTCTAGTCCCCATTGCGCGAAAGGCCAAGGGGCTATCATGGGCGTGAGATACTCTGCGGGTTGTCTGGGAATGTTGCTGAAGCGCTGACATTGATCACATACTTTAACATATGCCTTGGCATCAGCTTGGATGGTTGGCCAATAGAATCCGCTACGAATGACTTTATGGACGAGTGATTTGGCTCCCGAATGGTTGCCACATGCGCCTTCATGAACCTCCCTTAACATGTAGTTTGCCTCGTCTGGGGCCAGACATCTTAAGAGAGGTTGGGAAAAACCTCTTTTGTATAACACTTCGTCTATAAGTACATACCTGGCTGACTTGACCTTGAGCTTCCTTGCTTCGTCCTTCTCTTCTGGAAGCCTTCCATCCTTCAAGTATGACACTATAGGGATCATCCAATTTCCATCACCTTCTATCTGCAGCATCTCTAGAAGGTCTATACTAGGCATGTATTGTACTGCATCCAATCCGTCCACTGCCTCATTTGCAGATGCTTCCTTTGCCAGAGTATCCGCTTCCACATTCTCTTCCCTTGGGATTTGAATGAAATCAGCTTTCTTAAATCTCTTTACAAGGCGCACTACCTTCTTTAAATATTTCTTCATTCTGTCTTCCTTCGCTTCACATAGCCCATTTATTTGGCCCATGACCAACTGAGAGTCTCCCAAGACAAGTATTGAGTCTGCGTCTACAGACTTAGCCAACTCCAACCCCTTTAAAAGGGCTTCATACTCCACTTCATTATTAGTAGTCTGGTATTGCAAGCGAGCTTTGTACTTCAACTTGTCCCCTTCTGGTGACTGTAAAACAACTCCAATTCCTCCAGCATAGGATGTAGACGATCCATCTACATGGACAACCCATTTTTTATCGTATTCTCCTTCGCCATGGTCCTCGTAAATGGGAGTGAACTCTGCAATGAAATCTGCTAGGGCTTGAGCCTTTATTGCATTTCTCGGTTGGTACCGAATGTCAAATTCACTAAGTTCCACCGCCCATTGAATCAGTCGTCCTGCGGCTTCCAGCTTGTTCATTGCCTTTTTGAGCGGATGGTCTGTCATGACATTGATGACATGAACTTGGAAGTAATGTCTTAACTTCCTGGAAGCCGTTATTAGTGCAAAAGCCAATTTCTCTATAAGTGGGTACCTTCCCTCTGCCCCTCTAAGTGCTCGGCTAGTGTAGTACACGGGTTTTTGCACTCTTCCTTCCTCTCTGATTAGAGCTGAACTTACGGCGTGTGGGGACACCGCTAAGTACAGGTACAGTTCTTCTCCTTGCTCGGACGGACTTAACAATGGAGCTCTCGTGAGATAGTCCTTCAGGTCTTGGAAAGCCTTCTGACATTCGTCCGTCCATTCGAATGCCTTCCTGAGGATTTTAAAGAAAGGTAGACATTTGTCAGTGGCTTTCGAAACAAACCTGTTCAAAGCAGCAACTCGTCCAGTGAGGGATTGGACTTCTTTGATGTTCTTTGGTGGCTCCATGTCCAGTATGGCTTGGATCTTGTCTGGATTCGCCTCAATCCCCCTTTGCGAGACCATGAAGCCTAGAAACTTTCCCGATGACACTCCGAACGCACATTTACTTGGGTTTAATTTCATCTTATACCGCCTAAGTGTTTCAAAGGTTTCCTGTAGATCGTCCAAATGGCTTCCCTCGTCTATGCTCTTCACAAGCATGTCGTCAACATAAACCTCTACATTCCGTCCTATCTGCGGACGAAACATATGATTTACCAGCCTTTGATAAGTTGCCCCCGCGTTCTTCAGACCGAAGGGCATCACTTTGTAGCAAAACAAGCCTTGGCTAGTGATGAAGGAAGTCTTCTCCTGATCAGCTTCATCCATCTTAATCTGGTTGTATCCTGAGAAGGCGTCCATGAAGCTCAGCAATTGATGGCCAGCCGTAGAGTCTACTAGTTGATCAATGCGTGGCAAAGGATAACTATCCTTGGGACACGCCTTGTTCAAGTCAGTGAAATCTACGCACATTCTCCACTTGCCACTGGCTTTCTTCACCATCACCACATTGGCTAACCAATCCGGGTAATAGACTTCCTTGATGAACTGGGCAATGGTTAATTTCTGAAGCTCTTCCTTGATTGCCTTATCTCGCTCCGGAGCGAATACCCTCTTCTTCTGGCGAACAGGCTTAAAAAAGGGGTACACGTTCAATCGATGAGTGATTACACTTGGATCGATTCCCGGCATGTCGTCATGATTCCATGCAAAGACGTCGATACTCTTTCTCAGGAACTGGATGAGGTCTTCTCTTGCCTTCTCCTTTATACCTGTTCCAATCCTAGTGAACTTCTCGGGATCATTTTCTTGTAAAAGAACATTTTCCAATACTTCTATGGGCTCTGCAACAACCCTTCTCTCCTCAATACTCAATGTTTGCACCTGCTCGTCCAGAGCCATCATGGCTAAATAACATTCTCTAGCTGCCAACTGATCTCCTTGTGCTTGGCCTATCCCATACTCCGTTGGGAATTTGACTGATAGATGGTAGGTAGACGTTATCGCCTTCCAACTGTTCAGGGTTGGTCTTCCGATAATGGCATTGTACGAAGATGAACAATCCACCACGAGGAAATTGACTTCCCTAGTTACCTGTTGTGGGTATGACCCTACCACTACTGGTAACGTAATGGTGCCCACTGGCTGCACCTTCATTCCTCCGAACCCTATCAGTGGTGAGCAAACTGGACGAAGTTGATCCCGCCCAAGCCTCATCTGTTGGAAGGCGGGATAGTACAATATGTCTGCTGAGCTTCCATTGTCAACTAACACTCTCCTGGTTGTATAGTCTGCAATAAGCAGAGTAATGACAATTGCATCGTCGTGCGGGTGATGGATCCTCTCAGCATCTTCGTCGGTGAAGGAAATGGAAGGGTCGTCCATCGGATTCGTCCTTGGAGATCGTCCAGAGAGCTGGACGTTCTGAACTGCTTTGAGATACGTTTTCCTCGATTTGGAAGATTGCCCCATTGAGTTTCCTCCAATGATAATCCTTATCTCTCCAAGTGGGGGGCGGGACGATTCCTCCATTTTTCCTTTCAACTTCTCCTCTCTATGATCCCTTCCGACAAAATGCCTCAGCTTTCCTTGTTTAATCAGATTCTCAATTTGCTGTTTCAGATCGTAACATTCATCAGTGTCATGCCCATGGTCCCTGTGGAAGCGACAATATTTATTCTTATTGCGCTTATTGGGATCTCCCTTCATCTTCTCTGGCCATTTTAGAGAAGGGTCGTCCTTGATTTGCATGAGCACTTGATCAAGGGGAGCATTCAAGGGCGTGTAGTTTTGACTTCTTCCTGAAGGACCAGTCTTCCTGTCATCCCGTTCCTTTTTATCTTCCGTCCGTCCCTTCTTTGGACGAGGGCCTTGCTCTGAGTGACGTGCTGGACGTGCTTCCATCCTGTCAGCTCTTTTCCTCTTCTTGGCTATGATTGCATCTTCTGCATTCATGAAGTTTTGAGCCGAATGAACTAGCTCGGCCATGGTTTGAGGCTCCTTCTCATACAGTTTGTGGATAAATAGGTCAGAATTAATCCCGTTGTGGAAGGCCGCCAATAGAAGCTTGTCGTCTACCTCGTCCACACTAAGGGCTTCTCTGTTGAAGCGAGTGATGAATGACCGTAGGCTTTCATTCTCCCCTTGCTCTATGGTCAGCAAGCTGGACGAAGAACGCTTGTGCCTCTGTCCCCCAATGAAGTTGTTAACAAACAATTTGCTTAACTCTTCAAAAGAACTTACAGAACTTGGGGGTATTTTGCTGAACCAAACCCGCGCTGGGCCTTTAAGGGTGGTTGGGAAGGCTCTACACATGATTTCGTCAGGAACCCCTTGAAGGTGCATTGTCGTTTTGAAAGTAGCAATGTGATCAAATGGGTCACGCGTTCCATCGTACGAATCCAGGGAAGGTAGTTTGAACTTTGATGGTAGGGGATGACCATTGATGGAAGCCGTAAAGGGAGAGTCTGTTCTGTGGACCAAATCTTCTATTGGATTCGTCCTCCTCATGTTCTCTTTCATTTCCTCCATGACTTTCTTCATTTGGTCCATCTCTTCCTTCACCGTCCGAGAAGTGGTGCCTCTAAACTGACTTCCAATCTCAGGATTTTCTCTTTCGCCATGACCTTGTGTTTGTCCTCCTCCTTCATGCTCCTCACGTGCCTGTCTTCTCTGATTAATCTCCATTCTTAACTCCTGGTTCTGGCGAGTCAACTCTGCCATCGCAGCCGCCATGGATTGCACATGCGACGATGTCTGCATGGCTGGTGCAGATTGGCGATCACGTTGGGGATCACTTGAAGCGCCTCTGCTTCCCTGACGACCTGGGCTAGTAGCCCTCGACCTGGTCCTGACCATCCCAACCCTTTTGTCGCGGAAGAGTCACAAAACAGCCTTACACTCTTCCCACAGACGGCGCCAACTGATATCGCTTCGAATCAGTGGGTTGGATTATCTGGCTTCGGTGAGACTACCGACGGTGGTGGAAGGCCTGCAAAGAAGGAAACAGTCAAAGAGGAGACCGGAGATGACCGGCCAAACCCCCTCCGATGAGAAAGTTAGTATGGAGTTACAAATGTTTTGGAGATTTTTGTTCAAGAGATTTCCTACCTCCATTTGGTTCAGACCGGTCCTTTATATAGGGATCTCAGGGTAGTTATTTTCTTGGTAACTTCCCCAAGATTCACGGAAGCCAGGGAGTTCGGAGATAACTTCCTCAACGGCTGGAAACTGCTGATGGAGATCAACTGCTCCAAGAACTTTGGGCGACAGTCATGGATTTATTAACCGCTCTATCATGTCGGGTTTTCCCAAGTGTTATCTGTTCGTCCGTCCGTTGTATGGACGATTGGATCGTCCACTCCTCGTTATCGTCCATGGACGAAGTCCATGGATGGCTTCACTGTGGTCTATAGACAAGTTCCACGGACGACCTAATGATCGTCCAAGGAGGACCTCGTCAACTGTATACTTTGTTCTTAGTCTTAGGAAACTCAAGTCTTTTATCAATGATTCCTGTCACTGTCCACTTTTGGTCATGGACGACCATTATGGACGAACTGGAGACGGCACAAATTCAGTATCCTATCACTAGGTATAATTTTAACTTATATATGTATATAATTGTGTTTTTCTTTTAATTGTACCCATGCATATGCACGAGGTTATACACTAGTTATAATTTTTTTTAGAGAGTTTCAATCTATAACATCTGCTCCTAATGATAAGTTATACACTAATTATAATTTTTTTTAGAGTTTCAATCTATGACATCCGCTCCTGATAGTAACTCCTTATCATTAGACTAAGACACCAATTGATTTTTGGTATAGGCAAAGATTGAACCCTAGATCTCTTATTAAACTATTAAAGACTTTACCAGTTAAATTAATTATAATCCACTACACTAGTTATAATTTAATTGTGTGACAGTTATGTTTACATGCAAATTTATGTATTTAAGCTTAGAAACTATAAATAGATTCAATTTGAATTTATAATACTTCCATGTGATACTATGAATGTGTATCATTTATTGCTTTTTAAGAAAAAAAATGTTATATAAATCTCTGTGTGCATGCATGCGTTGTACCCCTGCATATGCAGAGGTTACAAACTAGTTAGATTTTAATTGCACTCTAATTTTGTGTAAATATCCCTTAAATTGCCTTATATTTGGTGTCAAATGTCTTTGTATTTTAAATCCTTCCAATTTCATTTGCAAATGTCATTTCAATTATAATTTAATTTTGTTTCAATTATATTTAAATGCAAAAAAAGTCATGCATCTATGTTTAAAAAATATAAAAAGATTCAATTCGATTTATTATTTATGTATTTATTTGTGGTTGTAAAATACAATATATAGTAATATACAGTGTCAATTTGCCGTTACAAGTAGACACAATTACTAAAGGATCACTAAGGGTCTACTTGGATTGAGGGAGAAGGGAGAAAAAGCGAAGGGGAGTAGAGTAGAGTTGGCTACAAATAGACTAATTTTGGGCAAATTCTACTCTACTCTACTTCTTCTCCTCCTTCCCCCTCAATCCAAACGAACCATAAAGAGTTTTTGTGCGAGCTCCCTCAAACAAAAGAAAAAAAGGGCAAAGGTACTACAATCCTCTCACAAATATCTAAACAAGTTGTCAAAAATAGACTTAAATGATGAATGAGGTGACACTTACTATAATGACAGATTTTTGTAAGGGAATGTAGCTTTCACAAATGTCGTGCTTGTGAGGATTTATCCTATTGCAAATGGGAAAATACTAGTGCACTCTTGTTTTACACACATTGCAAAAATACACTGAGAACGTCATTCTTTTTCTTTTTCTTTTTTCTTTTATTTTTATAGAAAGTTTCAACTTATGATGTCCAATTCTGATAATAATTTTTTATCATCAAACCAAGACACATTGTATGCAATAAACACCGTCCATTGCAAACCATTTGTTGTGAGCCACTAAGTGGGCATGGGGCCATCTCCCACCAAAAGCTCATGAATTCTTTTTATTATATGTATATATAAGCTAATTTTTTATATTAAATATTTGAATAATGCTATACAAATTATTTTATAAAATTTTTACAAATTGTTGATGTGGTGAGTGATTATTGGTAAATAGAAAAGTGAAAATAATGGTAAGCCTAGATGAAAACCAATAAGAGGTTAGCCACATCAACATTTTGCAAAAATATTGTAAAATAGTTTATGCTTGTAACATTACTCTAAATATTTTAGATGGCTCCTTCAAAATTGATTTGTGTGTACTGTGAAGATATATATTAGAATTGAAGTGTGAATTGGCACCTCCCCATGCACAAAGTGCTTGGGAGTCTAGGGGGGGAAAGGGTTCGAGCTGCGGGGATTGCAGCATGTTGTAATTATTTCTCCAAAAAAAAAAAGAATTAAAGTATTAAGATATTTTTTAGCATTTGGAATTGATGGTTTCTTAATTATCTCTTTAAGCCTTCTTATGTAATAGCTCGTAACTCACAACCTTATTACAACTCTTAACTTTCCAATTAACTAAAATATTAAAATGAAATAAACAAGATCAAAATAACATGATTTTCTCGTCCCTTCAGGGACATCCGATAAAATTGGAACATGATTTTCTCATGACTGAACAAAAAAGTCTAGTAAATCCACATTTTCTTTTGCACTATGTTTTGGAGATTAAGACAAAATAGTTCTTTTTTTTTTTTTTTTTCTTTTACAAGATGCTTTTAATCAAAGATAAGTAAAAATTGTAATGTTTTTCTTAATCCTAGCTTATATTTATTAATCTTGATAAATATTTTCTATTATACATCAATTAGTTTATAATTAATAAATAAATAAATAAAACTTCATTTGCAGGTTGAACATATTGATTAACATTTTACCCTATTGTTTCTTTATTTATTTATTTTGCTAACTTGGTTATCCAAAGTTCTTCTAGCATCTAACTATTGCTTTGAGTGTGTAGTCACTTGTCTCCAGGGATGGACCCAGGATTTCAAGCTAGGGGGGCCGAAGTATAAGCAAAAAAAAAAAAAACCTTGAAATAGTCATCCATATAGTACTAACAAACTATAAATACACAAAATTATTGTTTCTTAATACATTAAGATGCAATCATCTAAGAGCATCCACAATAGATGTGCCAAATGTGCCAAAGGCCAAATATTTGGCACATTAGGCACACCAAACACCAAAAAATCTCCTTTATTAGATGTTCCAAATCTCATAATTTTTGCCATATGTGAACAGTACCGTTGCATTTTGCAACGGTACGAGCGAGAATGCTAAAAAAAAGAAAAGTTTTTTATTCATTCTCTCTCATCCTTATTGACTTTCTCTCTTCTCTCTCTTTCTTTTTCTTTTTTCTTTCTCCACCACTCCATCTCTGTCACTGGCCATCCTCTTTTCTTCTTCCTCTTATCCCACTCTGAGCCACTCCATCACTTCTCTAGATCCTGCTCTCTCTCCTTTCTCTCTGTCTAATCGCCCTCTCTCCAATGAAGGATGGGTTCCGATGTAGGTATATCCTGGCATGGGTCAAGTGACGGTGTGGGTCGTGGGTATGGCGGCGTGGTGGGTCTCGATGAGGTGGGTCATTGTAAGGTGGGTCGCGACAACCTGGGTAGTGGCGAGGTGGGTCATGACTAGCTGGGTCACGGCAAGCTGGGTCACGGACTCACGACAGAGGTGAGTGGGTTTTGATGGGTTTATGGGTTTGTGGTTTCTTGGTGGCTGGATCGATGATGGTTGTTGTTGGTGTTTGTTTGTTTGAAACGGTGGCTAGATCGGTGAAGGTTGCTGTTGGTGTTTGTTTGATGAAATGATGAATTGGTGGCTGTGTTTGTCTGTTTGAATTGGTAGCTATTTGTTTGTTTGAATCGGTGCTAAATCGGTGGTGGTTTGGCATTTGGGTGGTGGTTGTGCTTGGTGATTGGTGGTGGTTTCTGCCTTGATGGTGTGTGTGTGATGGTGGGGTGGTGGTGGTTGATGCCTTACTGGGGTGTGTGTGATGGTGGTGGTTGCTACCTTGTTGGGCATGCGTGGTGGAGAAGTGGTGGTTGTGCCGGTGGTGGTTGGTCGGTGTTGTTGCAGCAGTGGTTGTTGGTGGCTGGTCGATGTGTCGTTATTGTTGTTGATGGTGATGACAGGGAGGAGATAATATATTATTTTAATGTGTAGTAAATATTATTTTAATGTATAGAATTGAATGATAGAACATCTGATAAATGAGATATTGTAAAATGATGTAGTAAAATAATAAAGTA
Source organism: Quercus wislizeni (assembly GCA_023055345.1). Classification (NCBI taxonomy): domain Eukaryota; kingdom Viridiplantae; phylum Streptophyta; class Magnoliopsida; order Fagales; family Fagaceae; genus Quercus; species Quercus wislizeni. Next base: position 6,894,672 of record JALGQJ010000014.1, read on the forward strand.
GGCTTTTAGTGTGTCAAAATGACATTTTTTTTGCAACATCTGCTGTGAATGCTCTAACAACAAAAACAAAGAAAAAAACACACAAAATAATACTGTTTTTTAATATTAGGGTGGCTAGGATATATTTTTTTATATTTATATTTTTATGTTTAAGCTATTCTTTTTGTTAAGTTTTCATGAGTTGGATGGTTGCTAGTTGAGCTAAGCTAACTAGGCTAATTGAAAAGAAGAGGGGCCTAAGCTTTTTGAAAGAGAGGGAGGCCACCTACAAAAATGAAAAATATAACCACTAAAAAAAATTCTTTAGGCTAGGGGGGCCCAAACCCCCTTAGGCCTGTCCTTGCCTATCTCACACACATACCTGGTAATTGTAGGGAGAGACCTTTTGGTATTGGCTCTAAAAAAATGTTAGGATTTTTGAACTTAAGGCCTCATAGATCTCAAAAGACATTGGGAACCACTAAACTAATTCCCTAGGGTTTTCTACACTACTATACACAATATAATATATTGTGTATATATAAAAATTGAACATCACATTTTAATTTGACCTTTCAAAGATAAATTTTTGACTCCATCACTGTTAATTGTGAGGGTCTTTACCTATTACAAATAAGATATTTGTGAGGGTATTTATCAATCACTAATAAAGTATTTGAAAGAGCTCTTACATATCATTAATAAGGTAATTGCCAAAGAATTCTATTATAACAAATAGGTTAGCATTATTTGTTGTGTGCGTGTCATCATCAATAATAATTTGATAGGCTAGCTGTTGTGAACAGACACACACACTCAAGTTACAATCAAGGCTTTTAGTGTATTCTTGCACAACATAGACTCATAGAATCCAATCAAATCTACACAATTTGGGTATCTTAATCTCACACATACTTAAATTTCTAATGACCTCGTCTAGGCTCACATTGTGTTCTAGTGTTCTCAAGCCATATGGTGTTACCAAGTTAAATATGATACCATTTGTAACAACATGAGGAAATTGCTAGTCACATATGTGTTTATTCCCACAAAGGACTAGTTAACTTACAATTGGAAGCTCCTCATAATCACTTAACTAATGTGGAGCTTAGCAAATGCCTGCACACCCAATTCAATTTTTAATGTCTTAATCAGGGTTCACGTTGTGTTGCGTTGTCCCTGAGCTACATGGTGTTACCAGATTGGTTCTAATATCATTTGTAATGACTCAAGCAAAGTGCTAGTTACATACTCTATCACATTCACAACCCAAATCTATAGCCTTATGGACTTAATCATATGACCAAAAACTAGCAAATTACACATATACAAAACTAATCCACATATAAATATATATATATATATATATATATATATATATATATATATATATATATATATATATATATATATATATATAAGGCACGACCCAACCATATAAAAAATCAAAAATAAGAAGCACTTCCATCAAAACCCTCAATTACACCAATTCAATTCAAAAAATGTTCCGACTTGAATAATGTCATAAAATTTCTAATAAAGTCTCAAAAGCACCATAAAAATTCCATAATTTCCATAAATAACTAGAAATAACAAATCTGTGACAATCTACTTACAATAGCTTTTCCTTAATCTGAAAATTTTGGAATGGGTAAGCTTGATAGTTCAGTAAGCAAATATGTATAGTATAGAATTATACACCAAAACAGGATCAAGCTAATATTTTAACTAAAAAAAAAATCAATTCATCAAAATAAATGGAATGTGCTTAACAAACGATCAATCAAAATCAGAGGTGGAACTAGGACTTCAAGAATGAGGGATCAAAAATAAAATTTTAATTAATGAAGGTTATTATAGAAAAATGAAGTATTTGGGATATATAAACTTTAGCTAAATATAAGGGTGAAAGATGAATTTTTGGTAAGTTTGGGGGGACAATGCTTTATTTGGTACGGCCCTAATCAAAATACACATTTACTTGGAAAACACATTTGGAATGCAATTTCTACCTTAAAAAACATATATTTAGAATGCAATTTTATTTTTAAAAAAGGACTAAAAAAGGCATTTATTAATTGAAAATAGTTTAATGCAAGAGAGATTGAGCAAACTCCCTATTGGCTTAGGGGTACCAAACTTCCTTGGCCATAACTATATTAGAAACTGATTCCCCACTAAAGAGCACGTAGAGTCATAGACTCCCTCCTAAATAGGGCACCAAACTTTCATCAACCTTATTCAAAAACATGTTTAGAGTTTTCAAATCATTAAATTAAGTTAAAATTCACAATTTTGATTTTCTTTTTTTTTTTAATACAAGATAAAATTTATACTCTAGCCTAATCTAAGTGTATATGTGTGTAAAGCTCTCTCCTGGAAACTTAAACCTCGGTCATTACCCCCTACACCTCACAAGCATTTATACTTATGGAGTGACCACCGCACCAAGGGTGCGTGGCGGTCACAATTTTGATTTTTGAAGTCATTACTATAGTATTAAACTTCAGATACATGGTTCACAAAGTGCCTAAATCATAGGATGTAAATAAGTTTGAAAATTAGATTATCATAGTTAAAATAAAATTTTAAAAAAATTCCAAAAATGCAGAACATAACAATGAGATGAATTCAAGAGGAGTCCATAACACTACATAACTTGCAAGAAAGAAAATCTTATCAGCTTATGAAGAGGATAAAGTTTTCATTCAAACTGGGTTGGAGGAGACGGCCCCTTAGAAGTGAAATAGGTCAAAGGTTTTTAATTTTAACCTGTCCTGAGCTATTGCAATTTGCAATGGCTAGGACTAACTACTGCAACAACTTTCACACTAGAAAATAAAAGAAACACGCAAAATGAGGGAGCATTATTTAAAACAAAAATACTCTTATAAACATAATTACATATAGAAATACAAAAATCTTTTTTGGTCTATTTCCTTTTCTCCTTGATCATTATCTCGACTCAAGCTAACAATCTCACAAGTTATAAACTAGCTAGTTTGAAGGTTTAACTGTTTAACGATACTGTCAAGAAATGGAAAGGAACAAAATGGAATGAAATATATTTGAATAATGGAAATGATGAGTGGAAAAGAAATTAAGGAATAGAATGGAATTAAATATAATCTTGTTATTTGGATGTTTTAATATAAATGAATGAAAATGAATAGAATAATGTAAATAACATTGTTTGAGAATAAAATAGAAGAAATGAAATGAAACCATTTTATAACAATATTACTATTATACCCTTATTTTAAAATAAAGAGCTAAATATATAAAGGTATTTTAGGAGTTTTAATGAAAATTTTATTAAACTTATTTTCATTCCCTCTGCTAATTCCTCCAAATTTTAAGAGGAATGAAAATTTGTGATTTTAAAGGAAAGAGAAATGAATGAGTGTTCCTTTCTACCAACTCCATTTCCTCCTACTTAAACTCTAGAAGAAGAAAATGATTTTTCTATTCCCTAAATTAAAACTTCCAAATAAGGAAATAAAGAAATATTCTAAAATAATATTTTAATTTCATTCTATTTCATTTTATTCCCTTCTCCAAACGGAGTCTTGTATTTTCTTATTGGAAATTTTTTAATTATGAGATGAATCAAGAGCCCCAATTCCCAAAGTATTCGAATGCCACATAATGACTGAATTTGCATGAAACCATAATGGATAACTTTGTGCGTTATTTTTTCTTCTCCTCTCGTTAGGAGCTCTCCTTCTCATCTTGGGTGAGACTTTCTTCCTACTCTTTTTTGGGACAAAGGTACACACTTTCGCTACTGATCCTTTCCATTAAAGCTGCACCAGTATTGTATTTGCTTAACATGGATTCGGATTTCATAGAACGATTACGACAAGTGAGTTTGACGCCGGAGGAGGGTGAGGTCATACAGGTTCATTCTGAGCATCGTAAACAAATATTAGAAGAATGCTCCTTGAGTCTATTGGGTAGGTTCCTCACGACCAAACTAATAAACCTTAGGGCAGCAAAAAATCTCTTGAGGTCAGTATGGAAGATGGGCAGCGACTTGAAGATTACGAATGTTGGGGACGGACTTATACAGTTTAAATTTGCCATCGAGAGCCAATTAGTGTGGGTGCTTAACAACAATCCATGGAGTTTTGATAACCAACTGTTTTTACTTCGCCGATGGGAGAAAGGGATGACGGCTTTCTCAGTTAACTTTCAATATGTGCTGATTTGGGTCCAAGTGTGGGGATTGCTGTTCGACCTTATTAACGATGAAGCAGGTAGAGATATAGGGAAGGCAATTGGCCGAGTCATTGAGGTGGATTGCAAGGAAATTACGTCGGACCAAGCAAGGTTCCTTCGTATCCAAGTAGAGATGCCAATAGATAAACCAATACGGCGCGGTGCCCCTGTGCTCAATCCAGAAGGTGATCAAGTTTGGGTGGCATTCCAATACGAAAGGCTTCTGGGTTTATGCTTCCACTGTGGCTTGCTAGGCCATGAATCTAAGTCGTGCACAGTTAGGCTTAGAGAGGGAGAGGAAACTCTATATAGGGAGTGGCTGCGTGCTGGTTTTCGAATGCCAAAATTTCAACAGACACGGGCACCACCAACCCCACCACACCGGGACCGGGGAGATACAAGTGATGGAGCGCCACCGCCGTCAGGCCACTATCCTGAAATGGTAAATCCTCCACCTGTAATTCATGTGATTAATGGTATTGATAAGGGGGTAACGGACAAGAAGCCAGCCTTAATAACGAATAAAGAGACATCCGTTTCTGTTCCAACTGACTCTAAAAACGGTCTTGTTATGATGCACACCGAATTTAATGGGATAGAGCACAATCCCGAAAATAATAGAGCACAGCTTGTGAGTGTTCCTATCTCCTACATGGATAATGTGGAGAGCAAAGAATCTGAAACCCTAGCAAACACAAGCATGAGGGAGTCACGTGACACAAAAAAGAAACCTACTACGAAAAACCTTCCACAGTTCAAAAACATTCCACGCCTAGAACATGACTCCTTTAGTAAACCCGTGGTCTCTGAAGGTTTGGTGGGGAATAAGAGAACGTGTGAGGTAGAGAATGAGGTTGTTGAAGAAAGGAAGCATACAAAAACATGCACAACAGCGGCGACTGCCATTCAACTCCGCCGAGCACAATGATTGTCTTGAGTTGGAACTGTGGGGGGCTTGGGAACCCCTGTGCAGTCACTGTCCTCTCTCACTTGGTGAGGGAAAAAGCTCCCAACTTTTTGTTTCTCATGGAGACGAAGCATACAGTAGATGAGATGAAATTGATACAAGCTGAGTTGCACTATGATGGTATGTTTGCAGTTCCCTGTATACATAGAGCCGGTGGACTAGCTATGTTATGGAAATAACAAAAAGTAGATTTACACGTCGAAAATTACACTCAAAACCATATTGATGCTCATATTAGGACTAACCCATCTGTACCATGGAGAATCACAAGTTTTTACGGCAGACCGAAGGAGTATCGAAAGCATGAATCTTGGAGTTTGTTGAGACACCTTCATACGAGACACTCACTGCCATGGTTATGTTTAGGAGATTTCAATGAAATCCTCTCATCTGTGGAGAAGCAAGGGCAAATTCTAAGACCGCTTCGTTTGATGGAGGAATTCCAGAGTGTATTGCTGCATTGTGGACTAATTGATCTTGGCTTCAATGGTAACGGGTTTACTTGGAGGAATGGTAGAGGGGGTGATGCGTATGTACAAGAAAGATTGGATCGTGCTTGCACAACAACTGAATGGAGGGATATCTTTCCAAACAGTAAGCTTTACCATCTTCAGGTAGCATATTCAGACCATGACCCAATAATGCTCAACACCCAACCGTATTCACAAGGTGCCTACCAAAAAAAAATACCGCAGCATTTTGAGTAGAAGTGGGCCTCTCACCCGGAGTGTGAAAATGTAATTTTTGAAGCCTGGAATGGAGTGGTGATCAGAGGCGGCCCCATGTTTTAGCTCTTTGAGAAGATCAAAAAATGTCGAATGGCTTTAGTGGCATGGGGAAGAAACTTGGGAAACACCAAAACAAAAATTGAAGAGAAGCACAAACAATTAGAAGCAATGACTTCTATGAATACGGCAGACAATATTGAATTAATACAAAAGGTGAGGGATGAGATTCAGTCACTACTTTTCCAAGATGAACTATTCTGGAGGCAAAGGTCGAGATCAATATGGTTATCAATAGGCGATAAGAATACAAAATATTTCCACCAAAGAGCTAGTCAAAGGCGGTGGAAAAACTAGATTCATGGTTTCTTAGATGATAATGGTCAATGGTGCACCTCTGAAACAGATACAGATAGGGTGGCTGAGACATATTTCCAAAATTTATTCACATCAACAAATCCAACAAATCTGGAATCATTGTTGGACTTAGTGGATAGAGTAGTAACTCCAGACATGAACCACACACTACTCCAACCATACACTCCTGAAGAGGTCAAGCGGGCTCTTTTCCAAATGCACCCTTCCAAATCACCAAGACCGGATGGTATGTCCCCTTTCTTTTTTCAAAAATATTGGCACATAATTGGAAGGGATGTTACTACTGTTGTATTATCTGTTATACAGTCTGATCATTTTTTGCAAAAAATGAATTAGACCCATATTGTACTTATCCAAAAAAAAAAAAAGAATCTAGATCTGTCTCAGATTACCGGCCTATTAGCCTAGGCAATGTAGTGTCCCGTATTATATCTAAAGTGTTGGCCAATAGGCTGAAATTAATCCTGCCAAATGTAATATCTAACTCCCAAAGTGCTTTTGTTCCTAACCGGTTGATTACTGATAATACCACAGTAGCTTTTAAAGTTTTACACAAGATGAGGAACAAGAGGACAGGAAAGAAAGGGCAGATGGCAATAAAACTGGACATCAGCAAAGCCTATGATTGGGTGGAATGGGCTTTCCTCCAGCAAATTATGCTCAAATTGGGAATTAATGGGAGATGAGTGCGGTTAGCAATGGAAACAGTCCACACTGCATCATACTTGATCCTTATTAATGGTGAACCAAAAGGATATATCACCCCATCTCGTGGTATAAAGCAAGGTGATCCACTCTCCCCATACTTGTTTCTTCTGTGTGTAGATGGCCTATCCTCATTGATCAGGAAGACAGCAGAGTCACAGCAACTACATGGCATTTTATCTTGCACAAATGGTGTTTGTATATCTTATCTGTTATTTGTAGATGACAGCTTTATTTTCTGCCAAGCTACAACGGAAGAGGGCCAACGCCTCCTTGAAATTCTTGGGCGGTATGAAGCAGCGTCGGGGCAGGCAATCAATAGACAAAAGGCCTCTATCTTCTTTAGCCGGAACACAAGCCAAGCTATTAAAACATATATCCAAGGCCTCTTTGGAGCACGGATTATGGAGGATTGTGAGTCCTATCTTGCTTTACCTATGGTGGGAGGCAAATCAAAGGTTAACACCTTTAAAGATTTACAGGAAAGGATAACAAAAAGAGTCATGGGCTGGAAGGAAAAATTTATTTCAAAGGCGGGAAGGGAGACACTCATCAAAACAGTTGCTCAAGCTATTCCGACTTACTCCATGGGTATTTTCAAACTCCCAAAAGCTTTATGTGACACAATTAATTCTACTTTGGCAAAGTATTGGTGGGGGCAGACAAAGGATGAAAAGAAAATCCACTGGATAAATTGGAAAAAATTGTGCAACCCAAAGGAGAGGGATGGTATGGATTTTAGGGATATTCATGCCTTTAATTTAGTTTTGCTGGCAAAACAAGCGTGGAGGCTGATTCATCAAAACCACTCTTTATTTTTTCGGGTCTACAAGGCTCGATACTTTCCAAATTGTTCGTTTATGGAAGCTGAGTTGGGGAATAATCCATCCTATGTATGGCAAAGTTTACTGGCTGCAAGGGATATACTTAAGGAAGGCCACAGTGGAAGGTGGGGGATGGCCAATCTATTAGTGTGTTTGCTCACAGGTGGCTGTCCCATAAGCCAATTTTCCTTGGTGAGCAACAACACAACCTGATGCTAAAGGATCTGATTGATGCCCATACTTTCCAATGGGATAGGGAAAAAATATGTGACCTCTTCGCACATCGGACACGTATGGAAATTTTGTCTATCCCATTGCAAAGTAATTCGACTCGGGATGTACTGGTTTGGAAGGAAAACAAATCCCACTCTTTCTAGGTAAAGTCAGCTTATCAAGTTGCTATCAGATTGCAGGAACAAAATTGGGTTGAACACTCCACAGCTGGTAGGGACCGAACTCATTGGAGGAAAATTTGGAAGTTGAATGTGCCCCCAAAGGTCTGTAATTTCATCTGGCGAGCCTGCTCCAATATACTGCCTACCAGAGAGAGCCTACATCAGAGGAGGGTGAATGTGGATGCTCGGTGTGAACTGTGTTGTCAACAACCTAAATCTGCAGGTCACTTGCTGTGGGAGTGCCCTTTTGCAAGAAACGTATAGGCCTTATGTCTGGGGAAAATCCAGAAATGCCCAAAAGAAGCCAATGACTTCTTCCTGCTGTTCAAAACGTTGGTACAAAGACTCTCTATGAAGGAACTAGAAATATGGGCAGTGGTGTCTTGGGGAATTTGGAATGCACGGAATAGAGTATATTTTGAGAGAGTTCAACCCCACCCCAAAGCCATCTTGGCAGGGCCTATTGGGTTCTTGCAGGAATACCAAAACCTCAACAACGCACAAAGGAACAGTAGAGAGAGCTAATCAGATGTTTCACGACGAAGATCAATTCTTAGGCTTGTAGTGATATTTGTAATTAGGGGTTAAAACTTCCCTGGTTTCGGATGTGCCTGAACAAGGCTTATATACTTCTTTGTATACTGTTTTCTTCAATCAATAATATTTCTATCTCTTACCTCAAAAAAAAAAAAAACTTTGTGCGTTACTACATGACACGTCCTAATAAATCAAAAGACAAGTTGTTAACATGCTTTGGTAGAAATAAACTGCAATATATATTTGGGCTGGCCCTTGTTCATTTGCCCATAAAAATATTTTCGGCCTTCACTTATTTTTGAGTCCAAATATATGTAATAAGTACCTTTTTCAGAAAATTTAAAAATTTCATGAAACAAATGGTAGTAAGTGACAAAATAACTTTGGCAATACTGTTCCATATGGAGGATATTCCAACTAAACACATTAGTTTGTCGACGATATCAGACCTTTAAAATAAAAATTCAATACCGTACTTGCCCAAACATATGTATCATTTTTTTTTTTTGGATCATCAAACATATGTATTGCGGTGAAACGTAAAACTAAATAAGTCTAATTATATAAATAAATCCTGTATAAGGTAGACGGCAGCTTAAAACAAAATAGGTAAAAATAATGAATATTAATGTGTCAATTAGAAAGGTAATAGATATTATTTTAGCTATGATAGGTTGACTAAAAGGAATGTATATATGAGTGGTTTCTAGTTAGGTTAACCAGTAAAATTTCTGATAGTTAAATAAGAGGTCTAAGAATAAAATCTTAGATCATCTAAGTATTTGGAGGGTGGCTAAGGAATGAAAGGGCCAAATGGGTTTTTTTTTTTTTTTTGGGTTTTCTTTTATTAGAAAATTTTTTTTCACCTAATTGATTTTGTTGGGTTTTGCTTTTATTGGATTACTTCCGGAAATCGAGAATCAAATTTATATTTTGAGATAAAAAATTCAAAATCTTAGGAGGGCTCAGTAGTTAAAGTTTTGTGTAATTTATAATTCTTATACTACTTTTAATAGAAGATTAGGAAAATTTTTGAAAAGTTAAGGGGCATGGCTCCCCTGGCCCCTTCCTAGCTCCACCACTGCTTGTATAGGTTGCAATTCCAAAGTCAAAGTAAATTTCCAATGACATAAATTCGAAGTAACTTGATTTGAAGTGAGTTATTCCTAAATAGACTATTGTGAAGTGCATTGAGAGGAAGTAAATTAATTTGAAGCACACTATATCGAAGTAAACTAACTTTGATTAAATCTTAAGTCATGATTCTACCATCAAATTGATTAACGAGCATAATTCTAGATCAAACTCAGGCTAACAATAAAATATTGCACTAAACTTAATTAAATAAGATCACAATTTACAAAGGAAGCACATACAAGCATAAATATCTTCTTTGCAAATTATAGGAACTAGAAGATCTCCTAAGAAACAAAATAAAAATTATCTCAATAAATTCTTTGGTGTGTTTGTAGTGCCATTTTCTTGCAAAATGAGCCTCTATTTATACTTGAGTTAACAGTTATTATCGGTTATGCTTTTCATGTGTTCCTTCCTTGTAGAATTTTTGTACCCTATGTCGTAGATCTAACAGATCTTAGTAACTCGTTATAATTGCTTTGAGGCAATTGTTCCCATGTTGCTTGTGTCTATTCGGCACATGTCTTTTCCTCCGCCTATTCTCATAATTGTTCAAGGTAACTAACTTTAACTTCATTAAAGTAACTATTTCATTTCTTCATAATTGCTTCGAAGTAGGTTAAGTTGATGCCACTTATCATTAGCTTAGGCATTGTTGTTGACTTTGCTTATCCTATTTGGATTACAATGTTATCCTTCCTTCTTCCATATGTCTATTACCTGTCACACCATGTGTATAAATTATTTTGGCCTTAACACTACTATCTTGAAGGTTAGGATGGAAAATAGGAGTCAACACCTAGTTCAGGGTCTAGGAAACACTTTGACCTATGTGCAAATCTCTAATGTTAGCAATTTATGAGTCTAGAGTTAACGTATGAATTTGGGGGGTTGTAAGGAATCCAAGTCCACTAGATTGAATGGATCAACATCTACTTTTGACCTCCTAGCAATATTTGAACTTTGAAGGTGATATGTGAAAATGCGATGAGTTTCACAACAAATGCTTATTATTATATTGATTTAGGCTCTATAAACAAGTATAAGAAGAATTAATCATAATTTGATTAATCATTTCAGAGTACAATTCAAATGTGGCTAACGCTGTCTTTTGTCATGATAAATGCTATAATAAGAGTCGTTTGTTTGTTTAGACCCATTTAAACTAGATTAGTTTAACATAATTAATTAACCAAGTAGTTACTTAGGTTGATTATTCAGATCTAGGTTAAACACATGCAATCATATTACTCAGTGCGGAAAATTAATTATATTTTTGGCCTCTTCAATTTTGATTGCAATTTTTATATATACATAATCAAAATAATCTAAACAACTCATAATGTAGAGATAGAGATGTCATCAAACCCAATCCTAAATGTTGGAATGAAAATTTTCACCTACTAGTTACTAAACATGTTAATAAACTTAAACATATCAATAACAATATTTGTTGAAGGTGAACATTATTTCTGTAAGGACCAAAAAGTTTGTAGCCCAAGCCCACTTAGAGTAATGGGTTGTGCCCTTCAAACCTGGCCCAAATCAATAAAATTTGTAAGAGGAGGGAAAGAATAATAACAATGAGCTCTGCCCGGGGACAGTTAGAAGGAAGCATTAGGTTTGTATTCAAAAGCAAATGAGTATCAGACTCTACACAAATGCTCCCGAGGAGACTAGGTTTGTATAAAAAGTGGTACTGTTCACTTTCTTCTCCCAATGTTCTTCCTTATGTTTCTTTTCTCTATTTTTTGATCCCTTTTCCATCTTTTTCTATCCCTTTTCCAATGCTCTTTCCTTTCGTTATATACCTCGACTTCCATCACATCTTCACCATCCATTTCTACCTAACCTCCCTCCTTTTTCGACACTTGTTACCTTTCACATCTGAAGAAGATGGTGGAATGAATCTGCTTAGCTATGACTGACACTGTTCAAGTCACTTCATATCAATGCGACTAACAAAGTTGTTGTCTACCATTTAATGTGGATGCAATAGGCTACAGAGTATCATGACTTCCACTCTCCTCATATCCTAACTTCCACTTAGAATACCACAGAGTATCATGATTCATTTCTTCTCCTCCTCGGGCGGCTTCTTCCCTTGGGCTTTTGGCTTGCAGTATTTTCACGTCAATGTTGCGACCTTTCAACTTCCTCCTCGGTCCTCGGGCCAATAATGCAACCCTTCAACTTCATCCTCGATCCTTGGGCACCCACAATTTCTATTCTAAAATTTGATTTTTAAATTTTCTCAATTTCTCATATGATAGATAAAAAATTAGAAAGCCAATACTCAATAGAGTTGAGAAAAGTTAATTTATAAATCTTCAACATGAAATGGATTTCGTTGACTACAAAGCAAATTACAATGATTATTTTTCCTAATTTAATATGTCATATATTTAATAATTACTCATTATTATTTCACACACTAAATTCTATTATAAAATGCGGTATACACTCTAATTGAAATCGTCAAGACACTATTTCAGTTATATTATATAATTGTAAAGTTGAGCTTTTGGGTCTTGTCTCATGAGAAGTGAGTTATGATGTGTGAATATGAAACCTAGCTTGCAATTGGGTCATCGCCCTCAATAGCTTATCAAAATTTCAAAATTTTGGGCTAAGTTATCGAACCCAATCAAAACTTCATATAACCCATTTTGCCAAAAAATAAAAAACAGAACAGTCCGAGTCAGTGAGCCCTGTGAATCAGACAGAGCAACCTTAAACATTTTATCTTTTAGATTGAGATCCCATGCAATATTTAGCTCAAATCTCAACCTTCCATTAAATCCAATACTTCAGAAATTGATGCATCATTCAAGCCACGTCAGTGATTCGTGTGCACCTTCCACTTCACTTTCTGGTTTTAACTTTTTACGCTCTCCTCTCAATTTTCAAATTTTCAGCCTCTCTCTTTCATTCCACCAAATCTATCTGGGACATCCATGGCCAAACTTCTATGGCTACAACTAGCAGCCACCAAGTCCCACGCCACCGCAACCAGCAATTCATGCTGGTATGGCCTTCTCCTCTCTAAAAATTTCTCTGTCTCTCTCTGTTTTCTTGTTCTCCCAAGCCCAGCCGTGGCCGAGCTTCTCCTTGCAACCACCGTCTCTGACTTGTTGCCGCCAGTCTCCATAGATGGATTTGTCAACACGGTATCGAAATCACTTTTGCCCAACTCGCTCTTCTTGTTATTATCTTTAGGAAAAAAAAAAAAAAAAATCTTTGTCTTTTATTTTTTCTGTATTTTGATGTTAACTGTTTTGTATGTTTGGTTTTTTTGTGTTTATTTTGTATTTTTTCTAATTGTTGTAATTACTTGCTGAGATTAATGTGATTTTGTTGTATTTTGGGTGGCACTGAAAGTGTTTGATGAAACTCTTCATAGAGTTATAATTTATCTCTTTGTATTGGGGTTTTTTTTTTTTTTTTTTGGGTGTGTGGATGTTCATGTCAGTTTGGTGCTAAGACCGTGATTGTAAATGTATAGAAATTGTCGTATCTTTGAGAACTTAAATTCTTTCCTTGATTATTCTCTATGGATTTTTTTATTCTTTCCCTGATTTATTTGCAAAGATCATCCCATTGAAACATAACTATGCTTTCTTAGCTTAATAATAATTTCCTAGTTTGAAGTTTGTCACAAACTCACAATGTATCAGTTCTATCTTATTCCATTTGTTTGTTGTTGTTGTTTATTTATTTATTTATTTTTTATTTTTTTAAGAATATTTGTTTGTTATTACTATGGTTTGAGTTTGGCAGAAGTTGATTATTTTATTTTAATGTTGATTTTAGAATTGCACAACAGATGTTTGTGAAAATATCTCTTAGAGAAACTATGAAGTGATGTTAAATTATTTTATATGCATGTTGTGCAGTCTTGAGGGAGATTCATCATGATGAGAAATGCGCCAGGCTACTCTGAATTTCTGTGATCATTCTATATTGAGGGTTATCCAGATATTGGGAAAACTAGGAAATTGGAGGCGGGTGCTACAAGTCATTGAGTGGCTTCAGATGCGTGAGCGCTTCAAATCCCACAGGCCCAGGGTATCTTTTTCCCTTTTATTTTATTTTATTTTATTTTTTTATTTTTGTCTCTCTAATGAACATTACACATGTTTTAAAAGTGCATTTTTTTTTTTTTTTTTTGTGTAATATTTTTTTTGATACTCTTCTTTTCTGTAATTAGTATTATGAATATTAAGCATTTGAGTAATGAATTTTGTTGTAGGTTACATGTGTTTTGAAAGGGCATCACAATTTCATTGAGCCCAAAACTTCCTTTAAACAATCAAACTATATTGTTTGAAATTACGTATATTAAAAAAAGAACTACATTGCTTCAAATCATTTTACAGGTTGTACATAAATGTCACGACAGAATTTCTAGAGAAACTCTTACAATTGGATGATTTAGCTCTAGCTCTCTTAGAGAAAACAGTCAAACCTTGTATTCAATGCATCACAGGACATTAATACAAAGTTTTGAAGAACTATGTATTTGGATGAAGCATTTGATTACAGAGTATGTTCTAATGGGTTTAGAGTGGGTAGAATGGATTAAATTGGATCTGGTCAGGGTGGGATTGATGATCTTCTGTAGTTAGTTGCACTTTTTGTGGTTCTGTCAACTGCATCAGAGCAAGCCATGGTAATTGTTGTCGTGGTGTTAGGATTTACTAACACTAGCCCTGGTTGATGATGTTACTGTAGCATAGAAGTTGCAATATTGATGGTGAAGGGGGTAGTGGCTTTGGTGGTAATGGTCCTCATGGAGGTAGCAATCAAAACTTGAATCTTCAGTAGTCATCTTTAGGAAGCTACTTCTTTTTTTGTTTTGTTTTTTGGGATAAGTGTCATCTTTAGAAAGCTATTCCTTTAGAGATTCCCTTTTATTAATGAAAATCTTTATTACTTATAAAAATATGGAGGTACCAATAGAATAAAGGTCCTGATGGAGGTCCTTACATATTTATGAGGAAAATCTGTTTTGAACTTGCTTCAACCAATTTTTGGCTTGTTTGAGTATTTATAATTTCAAAGTAGTTAATCAATATTGTAGAAGCTCTAAAGTCGTTGATCAAACAATACATATTTCAAAATATTTTATCCATGGTACTAATATATATATATATATATATATAAAATCTATGGTCCTGGAAATACTATTTGGCTCTAGCGACTTAAGACCATGGTTGTTGTATAGAAAGGGTCTTTTGACTACATTTCCTCTTCATTTTGTAGATTTATATACACGACTGCACTTGATGTGCTTGGAAAGGCGAATAGGCCTGTGGAGGCACTCAATGTCTTTCATTCCATGCATGTATTATACATTTATTTTTATTGCATATAGCATGCTTTTTGCTTGTGCACTACACCTTGAGAGAAAATACAATTCTTTTATTTATTTTTGTTTAATTTCTCTCCAGCAACAAGTGTCTACATATCCTGATTTAGTTGCTTATCAATGTATTGCTGTTACTCTTGGAAAAACAGGGTATTTGAAGGAACTTTTTGATGTAATTGATAGTATGCGATCTCCTCCCAAGAAGAAGTTCAAAACCGGGGTAATTGGGAAGTGTGACCCAGAGTTGGAACCAGATATCATGGTTTACAATGCGGTGAGTAATACTTGATTGAACTCAATTTGCAAAAGATAATGGTCTGTATTTGCTTCACTGGTGTATACCTGCATGATTGGATAGTTTCTATACCTGTTACATGACATACTTTTGAAGATAGAAATTAAAAATTGTAATTATTTTAGAAATGTTTAAATCTGTGAGCTGCAACTAAAGTATGACAGAATTCTTGAAATTGTCAGATGGTAATTTTATTTCATTGATTCAACACTTTCTAATGTGTAAGTGATTTTTTTTTTGGGATAAGTTATAGATTTTGTTGAATCAATAATATAAAGGCATAGGCATAGCCCAAGTTTTTTTTTTTTTAATAGATAAAGTAAATGATAATATATTGAGGCATAGCCCAAGTTTATAGGGAGTATAATAAAGTTATACCCACAATTAAATTCTAAAAGTGCAATGATCCATCTGATCTAAGAGAGTAGAATAAGACAACCAGCTATATGCAACCATCCATTCAAATAAAGTTTGAAGAAACATCAACTTCAGATCCAATAGATTTCATTTGCAGCACTCAAAACATTTGGAATTCGTCTCCCGCCAAAGACACCACATCAAATAATGAAGAATCGCCTTCCAAATTTCTATGCACTGATACTGCCACAACCCAACCTACCAACAAGCTAGCAGTTCTGTTACTCCTTTAGGCATTGGCCACTGAATTCAGAAGAGGCTAAATACCATAGATCACACCTCTCTAGCACTAGAGCAATGTAACACTAAATGATCTACCATCTTGGCACTCCTTTTGCACATACAACACCAATTTATCACAAGAACATGTCTTTTCCTCATATTGTCTACAGCTAAAATCTGCACCAAAACTGCAGTACACAAAAAGAATGCCACTCTTGATGGGACCTTAGGCCTCCAAATACTTCTCCAAGGGAAACACACCCTGCCATGTGGGGCTAGAGCTTTGAAATAAGATTTAACCTCAGACCTCCTTTGTTTAGAAGGGGTACAACACAATTTATCCTCTTCTCAGCCAATCACTTAAATAGAGTAAATATTGTCCAAGAAAGGCTATATAGACTCCAACTCCCAATCTTGAACAATTCTATTCTAATAAAGTTCCAACCCTAGTAAATAATGTCATTGCTTCATTGCTTCACTACTGATGCATCTCTTTTTTTTTTTTTTTTGATAGGTAATAGGATTTATTGATATGAAAAAAGGGACACCCTAGTAGTCAGGAAGTGAATAGGGGTTAACAGATCAAGTAGAAAAATTACATAATTCAAGTAAATCAAGAAGAGAAGAAAATGATTGGTTTCGCAAAGTTGACAACCAATCCAATAAGATTCTAAAGAAAAATAACTTGAGGTCTGGCATAGATCTCTCATTATCTTCAAAGTATCTACTATTTCTTTCCCACCAAAGACGCCAATGTAAACAATAGGGAATAGTTAGCCATATATGTCCATTTCGATGACGACCAAACCAACCTTGCCTCCAATTCCCAATCATTGACAACCCAAAAAAAAACTTTTTTTTTTGATAGGTAATCAAAGATTTATTTCATAAAAAAAAAAAACTTACATCCCAATGAAGGAAACCATTAATGAATTTCATAAACTCAGCCACACTTTCCTTCTTATCTTGGTAGATTCTAAATAATTCGGGATAGCTATTGCAAGAGGTGTCTCCCCACACCATCGGTCTTGCCAAAACTTCACCCTCGACCCATCACCAATTTCATACAGAATATAATGAGACAAAGAAGGACAATCCTTCCTAATATTTTTTCAGAAACTTAAACCATAGGGACCAGATACTGCACCAGTACAACAACCACCCCACACACATCCATACTTTGCCTCTATCACTTGCCGCCAAAGAGCATCCCTTTCAAACCCAAATCTCCACAACTACTTCCCAAGCAAAGCTTCATTAAAAAGTCTCAAATTTCTGATCCCCAAACCACCAGAAGAAAGTGAAGCATAAATAGTAGCCCATTTAATTGAATGAAATTTGGGTTCATCCCCCATACCACCCCTAAGAAATTCTGCTGAAGTTTGGGTTCATTACCCAACCTGTTTCATGAAAAATTGTGCCATATTTTTCAATATGATGACTCACACCAGCTGGAATAGGAAACAGATATAAGAAGTAAGTGGGTAGATTTGAAAAAGTGCTTTTTATTAAAGTATCTCTACCCCCTTTCAAGAGATACAATCACTTCCATCCTGTCTGTCTTCGTTCCAACTTTGACTTGCCTAGATTAACCTTCAAACTGGAAACAGCTTCAAACTGAGTGATTTTAGGTTTTGTAATAAAGGCAGGGCTTTTTTATTTGTTATTATTATTTTTGTAATTTTTAATGTAGGGTTTAGTTAGATCTCAAGCTAGTACACGTAGCTTGTAATAGGCACTAGGGTTTTGACAGTTGGTTTTATGAATTTGGAGTACTCTTAGCATCTTTTGGTATTGTTGTAGAAAGTAGAGATTAAGTAGAGTTTGGAGATAAAGAGCTTTATCTGAAAAGACTTCTGGTATTGTTTGATTTGCTCTGCTTATGTTAGGGAGGAAAAGATTTTATTTGAAGGGGTGGTGATATCCTTGGTCAAGGTTAAGATGACATATTTGCATTCTTTTTTTTTGCACGGATGATTAAATCTGCCTGTATTTATCTTTTCTCTTTTCTTGAGTTTAACGATTCCTTGATTTTTGAAATTTCCACAGTCTAAGGTGGTCCTCTCTTCATACTCATGGATCAACCCCTTAGCATTGCCTAAACGAATTTCTTTAGTTTAAAATAGTTTTACCAAAATATCTCACTTATATGATTTATATGTCTCTTCATTACAGGTCCTAAACGCCTGTGTCCAGCAGAAAAAAATGTGAAGGAGCATTCTAGGTTTTGCAGCAATTAAAGCAACAAGGTCAAAAGCCCTCTTCTACAACATATGGACTTGTCATGGAGGTAATAGCTGCCATTAGTTGCTTTCTTGTGGTCCATTCTTTCACTATTAAAGTAACACTTTAATGGCATGGTACTCAGTTTACTTCTTTCTTGTGAAAATTGTTTTATTAAAATACTAAGATGATTGTGGTTTTTCAATTGATTTCCTGATATTCATGAATATGTATCCTCCCAGCATGCAATTTCTGAAGTTGCCATGTGGGATATTTTTTTCTTGTAGCGTTTAGTTATTATACAAAAGAAATGTGTGGAATTGCTTGCTATTGGCCCAAAACTATATAAACGTTGTTGAACTAGCTTTTCCATCCAAATGAAAGTGACTATTTTCACATCCTATACAATCTTATTTGACTTATATAGTTATGTGCTCCATTTAATATCTTATTTTGGAGCTCAAACATAATTTGACACCATGATAGTCTGGGTTCGTAAAATATGCGACTGAACTGCAACTTCTGCTTGAGAAATAAAAATATTATTCTGAGTTTATGAAACTAGCTGAAATCCTCTTTTATAAGAACATTGTTAGACTGGTTCCATGTTTTGGGCCCTGGTGAGATACATTCTATTTTAGATTCCATTGATTCTCTTTCTTTTAGATTGCAACTCTGAATAATTGCTGTTCTCTAGGAGCACTTTATGTATGTTTCCTGAGCACATGAGGTAGATCCTCTTCTTTAATAAATTTATACTATATATGAAGATATTTTGCAGTTTTATGTTGAATATCCCTTTTAATTGTTAGTGTAGACCTGGAAAATTCTATACCTGAAGCGTTTTTGCTTGCGCAGGTGATGTTTGCATGTGCCAAGTACAACTTAGTTCATGAATTTTTCAGAAAATTGCAGAAATTTTCTATTCCAAATGCTTTAACATATAAAGGTATTTTACTTAGCTTCTTTTCTTTTACATGCTATCATGTTTGGTTACATTATGACAATGACTTCTGTTGTAAACAGTGGTTGTGAATACACTTTGGAAAGAAGGTAAAACAGATGAAGCTCTTTTGGCTGTTCAACACATGGAAAGGTGAGGAATAGTAGGTTCTGCAGCTCTTTATTATGACCTGGCTCGCTGTCTTTGTACTGCTGGAAGGTGCCAAGAAGCATTGAAGCTGGTACTTTTGTTAAGCTTTATCTTGCATTTACATTTTTTACGTGGATGTTCCTTTTATGTATTTAAGCTTTGGTAGGCTGGTACTTCATCTTGTTTTAGTGATAATGTAGCTATTAGGTGCTAAAAAGCTTGGACAAAGCTTCTCTTAATGCTCTGGGAGTAGTATGACTAGAAAAGTTGGTAATTCAAGAAGATAATGCTACTTAGGAAGTAGTTAGTGCTCTCTCTCTCTCTCTCTCTTCATTGCTGTATTTCTTTAGTTTCAACCAAAACTAACACTTCTTTGCTTGGTTTTCAATTACAAAACTAATGTAGGACAAACCAGGGGATTTGTCTATTTGTTCTTGTTTTCGGAAAATTTGTGGAGTCAGGGTTAGAACTTTTAGAAAGAAGGGTTAGGCTTCAAGAATGACTAGGGTTGTAGTAAATAAGGGAAAATATCTGATTTAGGGTTGCAAAAGAAGTGAGAAAAAACTAAAATTGAATCTGTCAACAATCTGTGAACAATAACCTTGAAGGTCAACATACCTCAATGGCTCAATGCACAAAACATACATTATTAATTCCATTTATCTCTTGGTACATTGAGAACAAATAATATAAAAAGACTTTTTATTTTTTATTTTTTTTATACTAGTTGTATTAGTAATCCCTGGCTGCTTTGTGATCTTTTCGTATAAAGTAGTCTTTTTTAATCAATTTTTTCTTACTTATCCCAAAAAAAAGGAAGTAGTATTAGGAATCCCTAGTTTAACTACTAAACTAAAAACCTAAGAAAAGATTAACTGGAACTAAAAAAAAAAAAAAAAAAAAAAAAAAATTCAAAGATACTTAGGATCTCCTAGAAATTATAGACTTAACTACACTACCGAGGTTGGATGGCACTTGCCGCCTCAACAAAGCTTGACCTCTACTCAGCTAACTACCAAAATACCCTTAACTTCGCCTTACTTGCAGTATTTACAATTTTGACTGTAACTTGTTAAATAAAACTCAAATTAAAAACTTTCCTTTTGGACATTACATGTGGGTCCCGTAGAATAAATCTTGAATCGGAAAATTGGTGAAATAGTAACAAATTTATGTTCCGTGGTTACATCAGCGGATCTCAGGTTAGACAGGTTTTAGGTATGGGTTTTGATGAAAAATTGGATTGAGCTATGCTCTAATACCAAGTTGATGCAGCATGGGTTGCAAACGCTGGCTTTGCCATCTAGAGCTGCCTAATACCTTAGGCTTCACCACCTAAGGGTGCTTGGAATCATCACCAAGATAGAGAGAAAAATCAATTCCATTTTATTCTTTAAATTCAACGTATCAATAATGTTTCCTTTGGGGCCTATAAATAAGTTCCCTAGTTACAACAAAATAACAATCAAATATCTTAAACCACTCAAATCAATTAAAACTAAATTGAGTCCATAATCTAGACCAATGGAATCAATCAACAGTAATCTAGTATCTGCATTGTTGTTACTTCTAAGGAGAAGGTTCTTACTACCAAACTAGTATTCCCTAGCTCTACCTGTAAGCTTAATTGTGGCAAACCTGGCCTTCTGTTCATCTAATAAACCTATCTGTTCAAAGAATTGCTTCATCTCATGTGACGAACATCAAGAGTAGGTTCTTCTAATGTAACACCGTGCACTAAAATAATAAGCTTCAACAAATTGTAATAAGAATTGGCTTGTTGATCTGGACTAGGCTGGGAGAGTACCTGCCCTTACGCTGGTTGTGAACCTGCAGTGTACAAGGTTTGGCATAACTTGTGAAGACCACAGGACTATTAAGTGTGTCTCCCACAACGTGTTGCTAAATGAAAATAAGTGTCTCCCAAAGCGAGCTTATGGTCCAGCTGGAGATTCCCATTGTATTGAGCAGGGGTTGAGAAAGTTTGGTCACTGGTTTGTAGCAATAATTGAAAGCTCATGGAGTTGATTGGTGCCCGAATCGGATTATGGGTGTCCAATTAACGTTTCTCTCTCTCTCTTCTTGTTTGGTTCTTGGTGAGGGTCTTTGGTCATGATGTCAATGTGTTGGTTGGGGTTTCCGGTCAATTGCAATAGTGGGTAAGTTGGCATTTTGGCAGTGTTCTGGTTTAGGGTTGGCAGCTTGGTTGGGGTTCAATGGTGGCTAGGCTTTGAACCTTAGTGTTTGGATTTTGTTATGGTGGCGGTTTGACTTGTTGTAATCTGATTATGTGCTTTGAAGGTTGGTTCACAACGGCTTGTTGGTGGTGGGTTCTCATTCATATGGTAGGTTGCTGTTTAAGGGCTAGTCTATTTTGGAAGGTGGTGGTTGTGGTGATTGTGATGGTAAATTTTGATGGTTTCTAAGGATGCTTCTTGAATTAATTTCAATTTTTTCTTTGATACCAAGTTGATGCAACATGGAGATTGCAAAACTATGAAAGAAGGGAAAAACCTAACAACTCTAGGTTACACCACCTAGAGCTGCCTAAAACCCTAGGCTTTATTGCTTGGAATCACCCCCAAGCTGGAGAGAAAAATCTCAATTCCATATTATTCCATCAAATTCAATGTCTGATAATGTTATCCTGTGACCTTAAAGTAGAGCTTCCTGCATCCAGAAATTAAATCTTTCCTTCTCCACACCTTGCTGGATTGGAGTTCGGTTTTTAATCTTTTTCCATGTTCTAACTTTTTTCCAATGCTTGATCTTTGTAATGTAAGAGTTCGATGTACAGCCCATGTACAGCCTCGGTGTACCTGTATCTTTGATTAATACAATTTCGTTATTTATCCCAAAAAAAAAAAAAAAAGTTACAACAAATAAGGAAAACAACAATATAATCAATTACATTATATTCAGAAATAAAATCAAATGAAATTCATACCAAATAAAGTCAATTAGCTTTCTTCTGGCTGCGCTTCCTGCATCATTATGTCTTGGAATTCTTATTATGTAAGCTTGTACCTAAAAGCAAAAAAAAAAAAAAAAAAAAGTGGCAACAAAAACACTTTGAACTATAACACATGCAACATAAGAAATGAGCCTTTAAGCTTTGACTCAAGTGGTAAGGTGGGAATTGATTAGGTGTTAGGTTCAAGTCTTAAATAATAAAGTGTTAGGTGTTAGGTTCAAGTCTTTGCATGGGCTTATGGATTCCCCTTTAGAGGGAGGTTTGTTCACTTGGTCTAACTCCTCCTCGGCATCTAGAATTGATCGGTTCCTTTTTTCTCCTGCTTTGGTTGATCATTTCACTGACTTCTCCCAAAAAAGGCTTCCTAGAGTCTTATCCGATCACTTCCCGATTCTTTTGGAGAGTGGGAGACATAAAAGAGGTAGTACTCCTTTTCGTTTTGAAAATATGTGGTTGAAGACGGACGGGTTCGTAGATAAGGTCAAATCTTGGTGGGAAAATTACCTTTTCCAAGGGTCCCCCAGTTTTATTCTTGCCAAGAAGCTGGCTGCTCTAAAATCTGACCTCAAGAAGTGGAATGAGACAGATTTCGGCAATATTTCAGTAAAGAAGCAGCAGCTGTGGTGCAAGCTGAATGCTTTAGATGTAAAAGAAGACTCTCAATCCTTATCCGAAGAGGAAAAAAGGGAGCAATCCACTCTTAGAGCCGATTTGGAGAAGGCAGCCTTACTTGAGGAGATTAGCTGGAGGCAAAAGTCCAAAATATTGTTTCTAAAGGAGGGTGACTCGAATACGAGATTTTTCCATAGAATGGCCAATTCTAATAGAAGAAACAATGGTATTGATTCCCTTATGATTGATGGGGCTGTGTCCACCAACCAGGATAGGATCGTTGAGCATGTTGAACAATTTTTTAAGACCCTCTACTCTGAGCAGCTAGTGCAGCACCCATTTCCGGAGAGTTTGGACTTCCCTTGTATTTCTAGGGACAATGCGGCTTGGTTAGAGAAACCCTTTGAGGAAGCAGAGGTTCTTAGTGTCATCATGGAGTTGAATGGGGACAAGTCTCCTGGACCCGATGGGTTCACGATGGCCTTCTTTCAAGCTTGTTGGGGAATTCTCAAAACTGATATCATGGCTGTGTTCCACCATTTCCATGTCTCTTGTCAGTTTGAGAAAAGCTTAAATGCAACATTCATAGCTCTCATTCCAAAAAAAGTTGCAGCAGTGGAAATAAAAGACTTTCGACCCATTAGCCTTGTTGGGGGAGTTTATAAAGTTCTTGCTAAAGTTTTGGCTTCTCGTCTTCGCTTGGTTTTAGGCGAGATCATTTCTGCTCCTCAGAATGCCTTTATTCTTAATAGGCAAATTCTAGATTCTGTTCTCATTGCCAATGAATGCCTTGATAGTAGATTGAAGTCTGGTAATCCTGGGCTGCTCTGCAAACTAGACATTGAGAAAGCCTTTGATCATGTGAACTGGGATTTTCTTACTCTCTTGCTTGAGCGGTGTGGCTTCCCTGAGAAGTGGCGGCGCTGGATCTCTTTTTGTCTGTCTACTGTCTGTTTTTCTATCCTTATTAATGGTACTTCTCATGGGTTCTTTGGAAGCCATAGGGGTTTGAGGCAAGGTGATCCGTTGTCTCCCTTCTTATTCATTCTAGTTATGGAGGCATTCAGTAGAATGTTGGATAAGGCCGCCCTTCAAGGTCGCTTGTCAGGCTTCAATGCTGGAACTTCGAATGCTAGATCTTTGTTGGTCTCTCATCTTCTTTTCGCGGATGATGCTCTTGTTTTTTGTGATGCTAAGATTGATCACATGCTGACTCTCCGTATGGTTCTCATTTGGTTTGAGGCTGTGTCTGGCTTGAAAATCAACTTGGGTAAGTCTGAGCTTGTGGCTGTGGGGGCTGTTCGCAATATGGAGATTTTGGTGGCTGTTTTAGGCTGCAATCAAGGGTCTCTCCCTATGAAATATCTGGGGCTCCCCTTGGGGGCAAAATTTAAAGATAAGTCCATCTGGAATCCTATTCTGGAGAAGATGGAAAGAAAATTAGCAGGCTGGAAAAAATTATACTTATCCAAGGGAGGAAGAGTTACTTTGATTAAAAGCACTCTCTCTAACCTTCCTACTTATTTTCTTTCTCTATTCCCAATCCCTGCCTCAGTGGCCAATCGTATTGCTAGGCTTCAGCGGGACTTTCTCTGGGGTGGCCTAGGAGATGAGCCCAAATTTCATCTGGTTGATTGGTCGCTGGTGTGCTCTCCGCTCTCCTCAGGTGGTTTAGGGATTAGGAATTTGAGAACTTTCAATTTTGCTCTTTTAGGGAAATGGCTTTGGAGATTTGGGCAAGAGAGGGAGGCTCTTTGGCGTCAAGTGATAGAGGTCAAGTATGGTAGTGAGTGGGGGGGCTGGTGTTCTAGCTCGTCCTCTGGTCCGCATGGAGTCAGCTTATGGAAACATATTAGAAAGGGGTGGCACTCCTTATCTCGGTTCATTAAGTATGACATTGGAGATGGTTCTAAAGTGTTGTTTTGGCTTGATTGTTGGTGTGGGTCATCTTCGCTCGCTGCCCGCTATCCTGAACTATATAGGTTGAGTTGCAGCAAAGAGGCAAGTGTGGCGGATCTTATGAGGTTTACCAATGGAGTCCTCCATTGGGAGATTCAGTTTTGTAGGGAGGTGCACAATCGGGAAATGGAAGCTCTCAGGAGCTTTATCCATTCCATATATGGCATCCCGGTTAGGGGAACCGAGGAGGATAAGAGGCATTGGTTGCCTTGTAGGAGAAAGGGGTTCACGGTTAGTGCTTACTACCATCTTCTTATTGGCCATAAGGAGCATTCTTTCCCTTGGAAAAGCATTTGGAAACAGAAGATTCCCTCTAGAGTGGCTTTTTTTGTCTGGACCGCAGCCTTAGGGAAATGTTTGACTATTGACAATCTTAGGAAAAGAAAGGTTTGCATTTTGGATTGGTGTTATATGTGCAAGGGTAGCAGTGAGAGTGTTAGCCATCTTTTCCTTCATTGCCCGGTTGCTGCGGAGGTTTGGGATATGGTGTTTGGTTTATTTGGAGTTAGTTGGGTCATGCCTTCGTCAGTGGTTGGTCTCCTTGCTTGCTGGCAAGGTCACTTTGGTCGTCTTCGCAACGGAGTTATTTGGAAGATTGTTCCTCCTTGCTTGATGTGGTGCATCTGGAAGGAGAGGAATAATAGATGCTTTGAAGACTCTGAGCGTGCTATCCCCGACATCAAGCTTCTCTTTTTCCGAACCTTACTTGAATGGTTCTCTGTTTGGAGAAACCATTCTTTTTCTCTTTTGGATTTACTTGACTTTTGTAATTTTCGTTCTTGATTTGCTCTCCCTTGTATACTCCCTGTGTGCTTGGGTGTCTCTCTTTTTTTCTCTTCAGTAAAATTTTATTACTTATCAAAAAAAAAAAAAAAAAAAAAATGCTATTTAATAGTGTAAACCACTAGAACATTACAATGGTTATAGTCAAGACAAAACTAAGTGCCCTAAAATTATTGACTTAGATTTGAGCTAATCTTATCACTAGGCGATTAACGTGATTATTTTTATGTCAGAGTGACAGTTAGTGTGTGAACTAGTAGAGGTATCACGAACGAGTTCGCTATCCTGTCAAAATAGGTATACATCAAGTATTAACACTGAGTCCTTATATTTTTTTTTGATAACTTATGTGAAACGTATTAGAAAGAGAATAACCCTAGTACACTAGCGGTGTACTAAGAGAAAAGTACAATCATGTCAAAATACAATGATCAAAGGAGAAATAAAAGCAGCACTCCTACAAAGTACGATAGAAGAAGGCCTTAATTTCAAGGATATTCTGTTCACATCCCTTAAAACTTCTGGAATTCCATTCTTTACAAAGACACCACATAATGCAATGTGGCACAGCCCTCCAAAAGGTTATGTTCTATGCTTGCTGAAGGACCCCTGCCAAGCTGCAAACATATCAATGACTCTTTTTGGCATAGCCCAATGAAGTCCAAATAAACAGAATGCCACAGTCCATAGCTCCAAAGCTATAAGACAATGAAGGAGCAGGTGATCCATGGACTCCCCCCATTTTTTGCACATGCTGCACCAACCTAAGATCAAAATATCTCTCTTCCGGAGATTGTCAATAGATAAGATCTTCCCTAGAGCAGAAGTTGAAGAAAAGTAGGCAACCCTAGATGGGGCCTTTGAACACCACACCATCTTCCACAGGAAGGACAGACCATTAGGTGAGGATAGGGAACGATAATAACATTGAGTCCTTATCTCTTTGCACTAGTTAAAGATGATTTTATTAGATCGATTCAAGATGAAATTCCTTTGTAAATGTTTTTTCGGATGATTTCGTGTTAGTTGATGGTACTAGGGTAGGAATTAATTTCAAGTTGGAAGTTTGGAGACTTCGGAATCTAGAGGGCCTTAGGTTGAGTGGGACTAGAACCGAGTATGTAGAAAACAGGTATTTTGGATTAATAATTTACAGGGATAAAGAGATTGAGGAGGGCATGATTCATATAATAAGAGGGGGAAAGATTACATATAACCAATCCCCCATTGGTTAATGAGAATCCATGGCCAATTCCAATTTATTGGGTTTTAGGCATAGTTAAGTTTAATGAATTGAGTATAAATATATATATATATATATATATTTTGCATAGCATACACTCTTATCACTTATAATTTATTTTCACATAGTGTGCTTTTCTAGGATGCATGGACCTGGACATGGGTATAGGTATGGGTATGGGTACGATATGGCGACACGAGCAATTTTTAAAAAATTATAACATGATACGGCAGATTGGACATCATTACGACACGGGTACGGCACTCCAAATGAAGTGTTTGTGCATCCTTGCTTTCTTTATCACATAATAAAGTATAATATATGCAAGGTGGATGAGCAGCATTACCTCTGGATCAAGCCACTTAAGTTCTTTTTTTTTTTTTTGGGGGGGGGGGGGGGGGGTGGTCAAAATATACAGGTTTCTTTCTGCTTCTTTGATCTGCAAACCAAATGGAATGCAGTATAGCATATAATGGTGGACCTTTGTTTTTTGTCCTACCCAGTACAACATTCCTACAGTACCCTTGGCCCTTTTCTTGGGATTTGCTGTTAGCTGATAATTTTATTGTCAGTCATCTACAAGAAAAGTGTATGGATGATTACAATATTAACATTTGGCTGAGCTATTTTCCTAGAATGTGTGTGTGTGTGTTCATTCATGGTTGCAGCTGAGAGTTTGATCACATTTTTCACGTTCATTATTTTGACAGATGGAGAAAATATGTAAGGTCACAAATAAGCCTCTAGTAGTGACTTACACTGGCTTAATTCAAGCTTGTATTGACTCAGGAAACAATGAAGATGGAGCTTACATTTTCAAAGAAATGCAGAACTTTTGTTCCCCAAATCTTGTTAGTTGTAATATAATGTTGAAAGCTTACCTAGAACATGGGATGTTTGAAGAAGCAAAAAAACTGTTCAATATGATGTCAGAGGATAGGAACCATATCAGCAGGAAATCTGATTACAGGGCTCGTGTGATACCAGATATCTACACATTCAACACCATGTTGGATGCATGCATTGCGGAAAAGAAGTGGGATGATTTTGAGAATATTTACAGAGGGATGCTGCACCATGGTTTTCACTTCAATGCAAAATGTCATCTTCGGATGATATTAAATGCTTCTGGGGCTGTAGAGGTATCTTCCCTTCCCCCCTGTTATTTCATTTCTTGGCATAAGGTTAATGCTTAGGATATAATTGAATGGTGGAAAATAATCTGTGGCTAACTCTGACTAGTTGATTGAGGATCCATAGCCCGCCCTGAAATTTTGAGGCTAAGGCATGGTTACTGCTGTTGTTTTTGATGGGGCATAATACTTGTTTGGACATCTTATGGAAAGGAAATGTTCATGTGTTATGGTGTTTATCCATTGGAGCGAATGGAACATTTTCCATATATAGATATGATAGTAAAATCAAACAAATAATATTTTCAAAAAACCCAAATCTGATCCTCTATGTCCAAGATATTTAGATTTAGTTCAGATTCTATTGTAAGCAGAGTGTATGTTCATTAAGTGCTATGAAAGGAACAGGGAGTAATTAAACTTCTAGGGATATCTGGATATGCTGCCAATTAAAATGGAAAGAACAAAGAAACTATAATATTGGACTTCAACACTGAAAGAATAGAAAAAGTGAAACTGATAGTATGGTAATGCAAGGGTCTAAACTTTGGTTTTGGGTTATGTTGGAAATTTATTATCAAAGATATTTCCTGGTTTACAAACAATCATGCACACCCATGCACAAACGTACATGTTTGTTTGTTTTTGTTTATAATTTTTC
This sequence comes from Quercus wislizeni, assembly GCA_023055345.1. Lineage (NCBI taxonomy): Eukaryota > Viridiplantae > Streptophyta > Magnoliopsida > Fagales > Fagaceae > Quercus > Quercus wislizeni. The sequence goes on from JALGQJ010000014.1 coordinate 6,923,526, forward strand.
TCCTCTGAGCATCGTGACATCATCCGCCCTGCTTTGTCACCCATTGTCTAAAACATTGACAATCCACACTCATCTTAGTGACGTCCCCAAGGATTCAGTGTTTTTGAAAGATAATCTTTTAGCGATATCATACCAGGAAAAAAAGGATCTCTGATTATATACTCTTCATATATATACTAACTCTTAAATATTTTACCTATATGTTTCTCTCAAAAAAAAAAAAAAAAAAAAAAAGTTTACCTATATCATTCAAGAGTGTTTATGGAGTTTTACATATGTACTTGTGTGTCTCTCGTGGCCTTATTATTTATTTTGTTCTTATTTTTGTGCACATGCATGCATGCTTTCACACAGATGTGAGTTTCAGAATGAGATGTTTAATCATCAACCAGAATCTCTCAAATGGTGGCATAACTTGAATCTCCAAAATCTCTGTCGCACTGCATGTCACTTGGTGTTTCCCTTCTGTAGAATACTAGGAAAAGAAAATCTCCTTGTTAGTAGTTTAATTTAATCTTCAGTTTCTATTTTTATTCATTGGTGGGAGCTATGCATAATTGCCAGGGAGTGTTACTGGGAACAACTTGGAATCACTTGGCCAAGGCAGATAGGACTCCACCACCTGCCCTCGTCAAAGAAAAGTTTTGCATGAAGCTAGAGAACGATGACTATATGGCTGCTCTCGCCTGTATAAACTAGTCATTCCATTCCTGAGTTGCAGGCATTCTCTAATTCGGCATGGTTGAATTTGCTTAAGGAAAATGCTCACAGGTTTAGTAAGGATGCTCCTTTTCGGTTGATACAAGAGGTTAGCATCCATACTAACAGACCTGAATTGTCAAACCTAGCAGTCCAGAATCTCATATCAGCTTATAAAGAATTTTGTAGGATTCATATGACATTAGCTGAGATTAAAGAAATCGAATCTGTTTAAGTGCTCAAACTGAATTAGCTTTTAAATCCTGATTAACTATTATTTGTGTTCATCTTTACCATTATATAACAGAAACAAGCATTCCTACTTCTTAGAGTACCTAGTGCTTAGGGTGTGTTTGTTTGGAGGTAAAATAGGGTGGATGGAAAACTTTGGAAAGAAAATGGAAAAGAAAATTTTTTTTAGAGTGTGTTTGGTTGTGTGGGAAGGAAGGAAAATAAATAGTAGGGCTCAGGTGTTTTCTTCCTGGGCCTACCAAAAAGTTTTCTTCTCAAAATGGAGAGAAAACTGAAGGAAGAAAATGAGGCTACTTAATGCCCATGTGCAATTTATCCAATTCCTTTTTTTTTTTTGGTTTGTCACTTTTCTGTTTTAATTGGCCATCATTTTTTAACAAGGGGATATGAGTAAATTTATATAAACTCATTTTTTCCATCTCTCCAGTTTTTCACTTCCAACAAAACAAAAAGGAGAGAAATTAAAATCCTTTTTATTCTCTCACTTTTCCATTCTCCCACAATTTTCTGTCTTTCCATTTTTCTATCTCTTCAACTAAACAAACTCTAAAACTCCCACTTTTGTGGGGTATGAGAGAGGTGGTTGGTAGATAGTCTTACCCTGATAGTTTTTGAAGAGGCTTATTCTTGGATTAGAATCCAACAGACATTAGATTGCATACTTGTCTTTTCAGAGGCAAAGAAAGGCCCATTTATAGCCTCTTTTTTTTTTTTTGGTGGTAAAAGACACCTGCTATCACACTAAGGCCCGGCCTTTATTCCTATTTCTTATAGTGATTTATGTGAATCTAAATTTGAAAAAAAAAAAAAAAAACACGCACAAACTTTTTTATAAAGAAAAGAAAAACAAAACTGATATGGACTATCTTGTGTATTCAAATCCCTCCATCTCCGTCCCAAAACAAATTTATTTGGACACTCAAGCCCATTTGCGTGACCAATTGGAGCGCTTCTCTAACTCAAAGGCCCTTAAATCATTAAATGGAAGTCTTTTGGAATCCTAAAATGACTGGTTGCTGATATGGACTACCTTGCTTGATGTGTAAACAACGTTTATAGAGTGTAACTCTAAGTCTGGTATCAAGCCAAAAATAAAAATCAGTCTAATGCTGTGAAATGGAATTTGCCTATTTAATGAAGTTGATTTGTGTTATGGCTAGTTTGGATGGAGGGGGAGTAGAGCTAATTTCCGGCCAACTTTACTATACTTCCCCTCCATCCAAATTGGATGGGTTCATCGGGAGGGATTACTTGGGAAAAATTATTAGTGCAAGTTAATAAGCTAACACCAGGTGATAAAACTGTCGGGGTGAAGAAAGTGGTGCTCATGGTTATTTCTGAGGCCTTTGTTGGAAACTGACTTGTGGTTGCCTGGCAGACTTGTGATTCTATCAGCTATGGGAAACGTCTCCACAGCCATAAAAATCTGCACCAAAGATGCACATATTATGCCTATGACCGTCCATTGCTGCTGAGACTGCATGATTGCTGAGAAGAAGAGAGTGAGAACAAGAGCCCTGTGTTGTGATAGAAGAACGTGATGGTCCTTATTTATAGAGTTAGGGGTGGTGTCTCATTATGTGGAAAAAGTTATAAATACTTGTGAAAATGATTAAATTAACAAATAAGGTTTAGGCTTTGTTAAACTCAACCAACCGGGCCTTAATCACAATTACATATGTTTGATGATCCAAAAAAGAAATGATACACATGTTTGGACAAGTACGGTATTGAATTTTTATTTTAGAGGTTTGATATCATCGACAAACTAATATGTTTAGTCAGAAATTGTTATCAATTCTCTTAAACATGGTGATATGTTTCACTCTTCTGTTGGTCATATTTTAAAAGATACGTTGTCTTATGTTAGCCCTCTACAAAGTTATTCTTTCTCTCATGTTGGTTGGCAAGGCAATATTGTTGCACATGTCTTAGTCCAAAGAGCAAGACTTTCTTTTTCTCTTGTAGTTTGGATGAAGTATGTTCCTCCAGATTTAGATTCCTTTGTTTTGTCTGATTTATCAAATTTTGATTAATAAATAATATTTGTCTTCCTTCTTAAAAATAAAAATAAAAAAAATGAAAAAGTTGGAATATCCTCCATGGAAGGGTATTGCCAAAGTTATTTTGTCACTTGCGTAGCCGAACACCTGTTACATATATTTGGACTCAAAAATAAGTGCAGGCCGATATTTTGATGGGAAAATGAACAAGGGCCAGCCCAAATATATATTGCAGTTATTTCTACGAAAGCATGTTAACAACTTGTCTTTTTGATTTATTAGGACGTGTCATGCAGTAATGCACAAAGTTATCCATTATGGTTGCACGCAAAATTCAGTCGTTATGTGGCATTCGAATACTTTGGGAATTGGGGCTCTTGATTCATCTCATAATTAAAAATTTTCCAATAAGAACATACAAGACTCCGTTAGGAGGAGGGAATAAAACAAAATAGAATGAAATGAAATTTATTATTTTAGAATATTTCTTTATTCTCTTAGTTGGAAGTTTTAATTTAAGGAATAAAAAAATCATTCTCTTATTTAGGAGTTTAACTAGGAGAAAAAGGAATTAGTAGAGAGGAACACTCATTCCTCTTTCTTCTCTTTAAAATCTCAATTTTTTTTTTTTTTTTGAGAAACTAACACACACACACAAGGGAGAGGGAAAGGGGTTCTAAGCATGAGAAGAATTTTATTTTATTTTTTCTAAATGGAGAAGAGCAAAAATTTAAAATCCTTTTGTAGACAACTTATGTTATACCGGTTAATAATCTTTAGTTGAGCTTAAAATATGTTAACCTAGGATAATTGAAGCTATTTTGATATTTTGAAAATAGTCACAACGCAGAAACACTCAAAACCGCTTAGAAAATGGTGCTAAAAAAATATTTGCTCATTATTTTGACCATAAATTTTTAACTACAATTTTTTTTTAAATGAGGTTTTCTTGTGCTGGAAATTAGACATATAGGGGCTTCAATTTGAACAAAAATTTTGCCAATTTGTTTTATTTAAAATGAGTAAGTTGAAACCGTTTGAAGCCGGGATATCAGTTCTATTAAATTTTAAGGTTCTTGGTGAGTCTATGTATGAAAATCTGAATTAAATAAATTTGAAATTTAGAACACCCAATTGAACAAAAATAAAGTTAGAGAACTAAAATGCATTTTAATCAAACTTAGAGGGTGTAATTAACATTTTTGCCTATATTATTTTATTGGGTAATTTATATTATTTTGATGAGTTGTATGTTAAACTAAAATGTGATATATGGTGAATTGTAAAATAGTATGTTAAATAGATAAAGTAACTTTTTAGAATATAAAATGTGTAATTTTATAAATACCTAGATGTCAATGCAAAGTCTTCATAAACTTGTTTGCTTCTTTTATTTAAAACTAGCATGTAATCCAAGCAAACACATGGATGCATTTAAAATTAAACACAGTTTTTATTATAAAAATATAAATAATTAGTCAAAATATTAAAAAAATAGCATGTAACACATGATGTATACATTTAAAATTAAACACAGTTTTTATCATAAAAATATAAATAATTAGTCATTAAAAAAAAAAAAGTAAACATAATTAGTCACATATTAAAATTCTTACCCAAATTTAATACTACTCATGATCATTTTTTTTCTTCTAATTTTTAATAAGATAGAATGTGTGGTGACCTTTTTTGTGTGGTGATTTTTATTGAGTATATGTGATTATTTTTTAAAAATATTTTTTTATAAATTTTATAGTTCTTTAATATTAGATTCTTAGTATTTTGCACTCGTTAACTCACTTGACACAAAGATTAAAAAGTTTAAGTGGACATATGACACAAACTTAAAGAGATAATTATGGTGTGGTCTCCACATAAATTTAGACACATGACACAAAATTGGATTCTAATTTCAAATGCTAATTAAACTTTCTTTGAGTTTTGCTTATTAATATATACTAGCTTGTAACCCATACAAACACATAGACGCATTTAAAATTAAACACAGTTTTTATTATAAAAATATAAATAATTAGTCAAATTATTTTTAAAAAAAGCATGACACATGCATATGTACATATATATTTAAAATTAAATACAATTTTTACCATAAAAATATAAATAATTAGTCAAATTATTATTTTTTTTTTAAAATAAACGCAATTAGTTACATATTAAAATTCTTACCTAAATTTAATACTACTTATTATCATTTTTTTTTCTTCTAATTTTTTACCAAGATAGAATATGTAATTGTACGGGGCACAACTCCCTCTAGGGCTCCTGTGTTCCTAAGATCCAATGTATTCGTGCCACGTATACGAGGCTTTAACCTTGTTGGGCATTGGGCCTTGGACCTTAGGACCTTGTGTGCGCTTATGTGTTCTATTGGGCTCACGGCCTTGGCCTAGATAAGCCTTGGTACCCTTCCAAAACTCAAAGACCACAATTATACCATTATGACAAAAGCTGCAAATGTTTTTCCCTGCCGGTCAACTCTAACTTGGCCGGGAAGTGTAAATCTCTCGGGAAGGTGGATTCATAGATGCTCGGTATTGCCTTGGGAAGTAACGCTGCTGGGAAGATCTCTTGGAGTGAGGAGCCAGTTCCAATGCCACTTTTACCGCACCCCACTCCCAACTAAACATCCACTCAGCAATAATAACATTGGACCTCCTATACCACTAACCACAAGAGTAATCATAACTCCCCACTAATTATAAGGCTATAAATAAGAGAAGATAGGGAGGAAAAGAGGTTGTTGAAAGGGGCACAAGGAAACTGAGAATATAGAGAGAGGGAAAGCGTGAAGTCAGTGTAATAGTAGTATAGAAAGAGTAAAATAGTTCAGAGAGAGAGGCGATTAAACTGGGTCTCTGTGCTGAGAACGACCCAAAGTAGGAAATCCTAAACCCACTTCATAAATAAGTCGTGAGCCCATAATAAAACTTGTATCATACATGCTATGCTTGCACTTATTAAAACAATACTCTATTTAAAAATGAATTATTAAAAGTGTCAAAATTTTTAAAATGAGTTTTATTATATATTATGTAATAATTTTTTTTTTTGAGAAACTTATATATTATAATATTTATTTTTGATAAAAACTTGAACTTATACCATATGCATTTGTCATGTAACTTAAATAATTTTTATATTTTACTTTACCCTCTTTAATAATATGTTCCCATAATTGGTTTAGATATCGTTCAAATTATGGTGTATTATAATCGTTCATTTTCTTATGAGAGAGAGAGAGAGAGAGAGAGAGAGAGAGAGAGAGAGAGAGATATCACATAAAACTCATGATAGTCTTGTTTCCATAATAGGTCACTATGTGCCACAACTTGCCCAACTCATTATTCAGTTCGGATTGAAGTTCAATTTGAAGGGGATAGCAGTGAGTAGAACATGCAAAATGTGACTTATTATGGAACAACTATAATTTTTTAGTTTATTCTTTCCAAATTTGTTTTTATGTTTTGTCAAACAAGACTAAGCATAATATTATTAATTTGTACTTTACATTGCCATAGGGAATCCTCTTTTGGATTTCAACATTGATTTTAACTTCGTAGATGAGTATTTCTGGTCCCTTGGCTTGATATCTGATGACGTTTATGCACTTCTCACTAAAGTTTGTAACAACTTTGAGATTTCCAAAGAATACATAAGCGAGAATTTTACTCCTGCTCGTGCTTTTGTGAATACCCAACTAAACAAAGAAATTACTAACTTCATTGACCAATACAATGTCATTGGGGACGTTTCTCTGTCATCTATTCAACCAAACATGGGCATGTTTTATCATCCTTTTAGCTTTAGATTTCAAACTTTGTCATCTCTCCATTTAGAATCAAATTATGCTTCTTCTACTCAGCAGGTGGTGAAGTTAATTTACTTTGTGCGTCAAAACTCATGTGATGAGAGTTTATTATTAGTTCTCTTGATTCAAAACATTAACTTTTTTCTTTCAATTGACTTTGTTTTCTCATTATCCCTTTGCTTACAGCAACCTATAGAGCAGAAAGACATCTGTGTGATACAAAATGTACAAAAGTATTTCAATAGGAATGATGTGTAGAAACCTCTTCATGCCCACAGTACAAAATACTTTAAGCCGTGGTTATGGCCTTACGGGAGGAGGTGATTCTTTTCTAGGAAGGAAAGGTTCACAGGACTTGTGCTAGAAAACACTGGTTTAGATAATTATATCATAGACCTTTGTGGATAGACATCACAACCATTTACAAGATAAGAGGCAAAGAGGCCATAGAACCAAAGGTTATGAGAAAGAGCAAAAATGGTAGAAAAGGCAATCATGGATCGCATGGCATGCCACCCTTGACCAGCTGACATTGCTTGAGAGAATAATAAACAAATCCACTGCAATAAACAAGAATTTTGAGTCCATGTTGTGAACAAAATTTCTAATTAATTTTTCTTAACCATTGACAAGTGGCTCACCTATACGCATGTATTTGGACCCACCCAACACATAATGCACACAAAAAGTCAGCCTTAGGCCATTTTTGGGCTTATCCCTCTGTTGACATTTTGGTATATGAATGTGTGCATGAATCATCTAGGAATAGTATTGCCCAATTAGTGGCTAATTAATACTTTATCATTTGGCAGAATTAATTAATTGTTGGATGGCCTAGGAAAATGTAGAGTACATCTTATTAGGTTGGGGTGGAGGGGTTCATTTCTTCAATTGCAGGCCATGAGTGATCACATTTTGTTATGGATGGGGCATATGTTACTTGTCCCCTTAAACTACCACTAAACTTTGCAAAAAGTGGCAGTCCGTACCAATTTTATATATAAACCTACTCCTTTATTTATTGAATATATTAGATGGTCAAGATAACAAAAATATTAGTTGAAAAATTAAAATGTAATCTGATTGCAAAATTGAAATTAGATGAGGACATCACTTTCAGAGGTTGAATAATTTTGAGACTTTTGGACGCATGTATTTCATGGCATGCCTTAAAATACTCTCTTAATTTATCCTATTATTTTCATTATCATTTCTTAAAGGATGCACATTTTGCACTAAAATTCACATAGTTCCATTGATATAATTGGCATTACATTTGGACTAAATTCAATCAAATTGGGAAATATGGCTCAAATGAAAGAGTAGCCAAATTGGTCTCAATATCATGATCTTAGCACTAACTTATTAGTCCATTTCATTGCACTACTTGAAAAAAAAAAGATTGGAAATAAAGATGCTATCATTATGATTGACTTGTTCCTGTACTAATCAATTGTGTGATTAAACTAATTCTAGGGAACTAGAAAAGGGAAAGAATGAGAATTCGGTGTAAAACATATTAATGGAGGAAACCAAAGTTTCATTATAATTACCGCAAATTATCACTCAATATTTTTATTAATGCCTGTTGAAAAAGGGTATTCTCATTGTCATGTACATTACATGAAATGCATGTTATGTCCCAAATTCCATTTGTTATGTTTATTTGTCGATTGCCGCTTGATATCACCAAAATAAATTTTCACTATTGTAATGAGACTGTTGAATATGATATAGGCAAAATCAAAAGGGGCAGTGGTGGAGCGTGCAATTGTTTATGAGAAAGTATACAATACCAAAGATGGGAATCCTGTTAATCCCCAAGTGGGGGAGAACATCGTAAGCACTATTTGTAACCTTTTTTTTTTTTTTTTTTGTACTTCATGCTTGAATTGTTTATAGAAAGTAATATGTTATTTGGTTCTTGTGTGAAAACAAGCTAGGATGAAACAAATTTTAAATCAAGAGGGCACATTAGTACGAGGAGTGCGTGGTGAAGGAATCCTATGGTAAAAAGAAGATGCGTTTGCTGAGTGATGGGTTCAGAGTGCTGTGGACATGTACGTTGGGTGGGTTTTGGACCAACCCCATCAGGAAGAAGTGGGTCCAACCTTTCACGCTATACATTGACTCCACTGTCGTCAAGTGAAACAACCTAGCAGATTATTGAATTGGAGACTTCGCTTGCATCTGTGATGGACCAACTTTTCTATTTATAGGAGAGGCATCAAGAGAATCTTGCCCAAGCACTAGCCCAATCAGATGCAAGGAATCAAGAGCAACTCGCTAAAGCATTAGCCTAATCAAATGCGAGGCATCAAGAGCAAATGACAGAAATGATGTTGCACATGAAAGAAATGTTCGCCCAATTTAGCCCACTTATGCATTCTTCACAGCCTGCTCTTTAACGAAACTTGTGTGTTTATTGCAATGCATTGTTATGTGATATTAATACGATGTGTTTAATATATTCAAGATAGCACTGCTGATAAATGAGGACTCTCCGTGGATATTGATCAAATCACTTTGTATTATTTTTTGGCTGATCATGACGGAATATTGTAGACAGGAATATTGTTGCGTTAATTTTAATGTATATATATCATATATTATTTTGATATTATAGACAGGTTGATATGTAGACAGATCGATCATGCCCTTCAAAGAATGATAATCTTTTTTGCAAACAAAACTTTTTAGTTGAATCTCTTGTATATGTAGACAGGTACATTGATGCTTTAACAACGTAAAAGAGTTTAAGAGGATTAAATAGTGAAGTCATGCATTGTTCTCAAGGTAAGTTTGAAATATACAAATAACGTTGGAGATTTTGGGAAGTTGACAGATATACTCTTGAAAGCTCTCAAGGATAGGCTCATGACCAAGAATGTGGTATGTTTCTCCTACTGTTGCAGTGATGTGCTTATGTTTCATCTCTTTTATTGGTACTACTCAAACACCCTGAACTTGCTAATGGGAATCCCATGTTGTAACAATGATAGGCTGAGGAGATAGCTGAGAAGCTTTGTGAATCAGTGGCAACAAGTCTTGAGGGGAAAAGGTTGGCTTCATTCACAAGGGTATCTTCAACAGTGCAAGTTTGTGATTCATCACTTTTTCCCTCCAATATTTAATCTAAACTAATTATTTCTCATTATTTCACTTTTTTATAAGAATAATGCCATGGAATGAAACAATGACTGCAGAAAACAATAAAGGAATCTCTTGTTCGTATTCTAACTCCTTGCTGGTCAATTGACATATTGAGGGATGTGCATGCTACCAAGGAACAAGGGAAGCCGTATGTTGTTGTTTTTGTTGGTGTGAATGGAGTTGGGAAATCTACCAATCTAGCCAAGGTAAGCCATGTTTTTCCCCCAATTTAAATGAAGTTTGGAATTTTATATGTAGTTCCTTTGGACATAGATTAAATTGTATGGATTTTGATAAGATGGTTTCATTCAAACATCACTTTTCCAAGTTGCCTACTAGCTTCTTCTTACCACATATATACTTGACAATTTAAAATTATTTTGTAGATTGAGTAACGTTGAGGAGTTAACTAGCGCTACCATGAAGAAATTAACTTAGGGTATGGCAATACTTGCTAACTGTTGTTTCTACAATTTGTTTTGTATCATATCATTCTTTGTAAGTTAAGAACTATTGAGTATAATTTGTTCATACAAGAAAGAAACAAATACTTTGTCTTGCTGGAATTAAATTTATTCTATTTGTTGAGTACTTTGTCTTACTCAATAATTACTACTTTTATTGAGTAGTTTCTTTTTTGTGATTTCGTAGAAAGGTTGATGATTTTGTAGACAGGTTGAATATAGTTGCATTTGTAAAACCTATAGTCGCGTTTGTAGACAGGCATTTGCCATTTGCCTAAGGGAACCAAAAAAAAAAAAAAAAAAAACTATAGCTGCGTTTTAAAAACACAGCTATAGCCAAATTAAAAAAAGAAAAAAAGAAAAAGAAGAAGTTATAGTTGCATTTTTAAAATGTGGCTGTAGGCTGAGGATCTAGAACTGCGTTTAAAAAACGCAGCTAATGTACACCCTATAGCCACGGTTTAAAAATGCGGCCTAAAGATAAGATCTATAACCATGTTTTTAAAATGTGGCTATAGCTATCCCTTATAGCTGCATTTTAAAAACGCGGCTAAAATATGTCCTATAGCCGCGTTTGCAAAAATGCGGCTATAGACCTATCAGACCTCTAGTTACAGGTTTTAGGTAATGGCTGAAAACGTTGCTATAAAAAATGTGGCTATAGACTGAATTGACTTATAGCCATGTTTTTAAAATGCGGCTATAGGGCGTATTTTTTTGTAGTGCCAGCTTATTGGATTCGACCAATGGACTTTAATTTGCAAGTTATTATATGCACTTTAAACAAAATCTTCCATCTTTAACTTAATTTTCATTTTTTCTAATTATAACAATAAGTAAGGAATGGAGATTTGAATTTTGGTTCTTTTTATAAAAGAGAGCGATCATTATCCTAATCTACAAGAATCTTGGCATCTTCAATTTATGTTTTAAGTAATCTTCTTCTTTTGGGAACAATTTAATATTATATATATATATATATATATATATATATATATATATATATATATATATATATATATATATATATGTCAAAGAAAGATTATGAAACAATGTTGTGCTGTTTTTTTTTTTCTTCTTCTAAGATAATTTTTCATTTATTTATAAACTTATGATTGATTCCATTTTATCAACATAATATATATATTTTTTATAAGTGACAACTTAGTTTTTAAGTTTTTAAAAATAAAAAAAAGAAATACTATGGTCATAACATTTTCATAACAAATCCTATGTTAGAAGTTGTTATGGGTTATTATTGGTAGAGCAAAAAAGTAATTTTAGTGATAAATTCAAATTAGAACCAATAACAACAAACTACTTATGATTTGTTATGAAAATGTTGTAAAAAAAAAAGTAATATCTTTTGACATCACTCTATTATAATTCCTTCGGCTTGCTGACCCATTGGCATTGTTGGGACTTGGGGTCCTTTGTTTTACCATTTTAGTCAAACACAACTACACACTATGATCTGAAGAATCTAGCGAATCCAACAATTGCTGTCGTGGGCTCACCTGTCAAGTCCGGAATCCGGGCATTGGTTTACAGCTTTTGTAATAAGCTCTTTATCAAGCATTTCCCTTTTACTTCTTTTATTTCTATATTTATTTATTTGTATATCATGGGGAAACCCCGGTCTCCTATTTACTTCACTGGTTGATGTTCAATCTAAAATCATTTGTAGGAAGTATTTTATCTAATGTTTGTGTAATATTTTATTTTCTAACTTATGATGATATCATTAAAACTTAAATAAATATAAGAAAGTGGAAATGCTAAAAGTAATATAATAATTTCACAAATATATTGAGAATGAACATAGTGGTTCGGCAAATTCATAATTTGCATTATAATTTTTAACTATTTCAATTAACTTAAGTGCAATTTTTTTAAAATTATTACTGCGTGTGTTACTTTGTTTTTTTGTACTATCATTATCCAAGCATGAATCGTTTCTACTTATCAAATTTTTTTTTTTTTTGGGAAAGGTTCTTCTTGTCTAAGGAAGGTAAATTACCAATAAAGCATAAAGGTCATAATGTCTAAATAATATCACATAATGATGTGTAACACTTTTGTTGTGCTACTTAATTAACCACAACATTTATGATGCAACTTTTATTATACAATAATAATATAAGATATAATATAGTAAAAAATAAATAAAAATCATTACCTCATTTTGATGTAATTTGACAGTGGAGATCAAGATTCAGTTATCTCATTCATCGGGACTCGGACATTGATAAATGGATTAGCAAAGGAGTTAGGACTAAATACAACGGTGCCTTACAGAGTATGGTTCGAGGGAAAACAGGTCTATACTCTATATACTTATATTCTTATCTCTTTATTCATTGGTGCCAAACAGTATTCTTTTTCCTGATTTATTTTATCTTGTAGGTTGGTGGATGGACACAAGTATATGGTAACACCCAACTATCCTTTGCCTTCATAAGAGAAGCTTCCCACACAGCTCCGGCTACACAACCAGAGAGATCACTAGTGCTATTTAAGGCATTTCTTGCAGGGCAACCACTACCAAAAGCATGAACACATCAAAATCATGAAAAAAATAATACTATACTAGTATTACTAATTTGAATTTTCCAAGTTGGGGAATATTTGGCCTCTTCTTGTGTATCAAGTATCTCTTCTGGTTCTTCTCAAAAAAAAAAAAAAAAAAAAAAAAAAAAACCTCTTCTTGTAAAAGCCAGAAAGTTGTATATTTAAAAAAAAAAAAAAAATTGGGTAATAATATACGCCATTATATTTGACTTGCAAATCAATGTACATATTATGCAATTGCATTTTAAAAAATACACTAACATATCAGTGTGATAATCTTCCAAGAATAATGTTGTTGGCATTTATGCCAGGTGGGCTTCTTGCTTGAATTTCACAAACCATGTAGATATAAAATTGGATTTTCAGGAAAATTTCTACTAAGATATCATCTAGAAAGGGTGGAGCTGGGAATATTTGTTTTGGGGCTGAATATACTATACATCAATATTAATAAAGAAAAATTGAAAACACATATATACTAACACACGCTGCCGGCTGCCCAATGATATATATATATATAAAATCAAGTTGGTCAGGTATCCATTACCCAACAAGCACAAAGAGGGAAACCCGCCTCAAAGCAAATGTGACTAATTATTTTTCTAATCATGCATAACATGTAATATTAGAACTAACTTGGTAACACCTAGTTTGTATACCTTCAATCACAATTAGTGTTTTTATAATTTTAGGGATTTGACTTGAAGGTGGTAACAATAAAGAATTCATTTTTGAATCAACATGTTTCAGTTCACAATTCATCAACTTTTAAGTTAGAACAAAATTATGTACGAAGTTGTCAAAATCCTTTATATGTGACTATGCACAACTATTGGCATCAAGAGGCTTATGACTTAATAGCATTGTCTGGTTCTTTTTGTGGAGTGAATTTTGATTTGAATCCCTTTTAATTAATGGTCATATTTTCCAATTAAAACATGAGTACATATATGAAGAAGAAAAAACATAGGGGAGAGAGAGAGAGAGAGAGAGAGAGAGAGAGAGAGAGAGATTAGTGAGAGTATTAATTGATTTCATAGAATTTTGTACTTTGAAAGATTATTCAAATGCGGCTTTGTTTAACAAAAGCACTAGGGTTAAAGGAAGCAAATTCAAGGAGCCCCTTGCTACGTTGAAATATTTCCATCTCTCGTTCCTCCAATGTCACCCAAGCTTCTATGCCACCACCTTGTTTTGTATCCATCAAGACAATTAAGTTCTCGAAGTAATTGCTTGAATTATTAGTGATCCACATGGGCTTTCCCCACCCAAAATCCATTTCATATAGTGGCAACTTGCACAAGCTTGTACATCTATAAATGGTAATGTCCATTATCTTCATTAATTCACCCCTCTCCTTGAGTGACTCACAAACCATTTGGAAACCTTCATCACCTTTGAATTTATTGGCCTTCTCATTGCAAAATTCTATCAACCCTTCTCTCATTTTAGCTACTAAATCGTGTAATTCTAACTCACTGTCCTTAGAAAACACTAGGAATTGCCTAATGAGATTCCCTATGCTGTTTTCAGGCAAGGGTGGCGCCATTCTTTTGCGCAAGTCCACTGCTTGGGACAATACCAATGGCCCTAAACGGCTTGATATTGACTAAGAAGCAGCCATAGCACATTTCAAGATGAGTGCCAACACTATTTCTACGTTTGTGGGGGATCGCTGTCCAATTGCACCAGCAGTTTTGGCCTTGAGGCTAGATATTTTTGTGGCATCAAAGACAAACCTCCTTGTGATGCATTTTTTAGCCTGGAAGTTCACCTTAGGATTGGGCACGATGGGCAAATCTCTAGGCGTCAACAAAGAACCTCCAATGAATTCCGGGATCACTACTTGACCATATCCACGACTAGTGACTGTCCAACTTTGGAGAAATGAGAAGAGAGACGATCCATCCATGATCTTGTGTGAAGGGCATACAGCTATGGCAATTCCACCACAGCTAAAGGCAGTGAGTTGAATAAGCAACATAGAATCCGAGGCTAATTGAGTGGTGTAAGGATCAATGATGGGACTAAAATGACTTAGTAACTCAATGTTAGGTTGGATAAGGAAGTCTACAAGTGAGCAACTAACTTGAGCTTCCACAAAATAAGCCCCTTGGTCATTGCATTCAACGGAGGCAGTGTCTTTGAGACGGCCAGCCATTGGATAGAAGGGAACCAAGGTTTTAGACAGTGAGTTTTGTAGGCGAGAAGATTGCTCCAAGACTTGAGAGGTGATACTATTACCTTTTTCATTAGGGTTTGAGGAATAGAAGAAAACGGTTGAACTATATATCGGGGAAAGATTTGGTCCAAAAGGGAAAGGCTAAAGGTTCTATGTTGATGAGGAGTTGGAATTGATGGTTTAATGGTCTTTCTTGACATGATTTCAAACTTCATTTCTGTCACCATCTTCTCCTTTGGGTTGCACCTCTGGTTTTCTTCCTTAAATTTGTCTCTTTTATAGACTTCTACTAGTATAAACAAGACAAATAGAACATATAGAAAAACCATTTTTATTTTTAAAGAATGATAGCTATAGCTTTGGGTGAATGCAAGTGTTCATCGCAACCTATGATTGGCGTAAAAAAAATGCAAGACTCACGTTCTGAATAGCTCTCGCTTGCGTGGAGATATAAAATGGTACATTTCTTCAACGCTATATATTCTAGCTAGTCTAGTTTCATTAGGAACGTGGAATTGGTAATCCATCATATTCATGAAAGTGCCAAATATTTTTCATATCAGAGACATATTTGGAATCCAAGATAATGCACAAAAAAGAAGAAGAAGACATATTTGGAAGAAACAAATAATTTTATCAATACTTTTCAAAAAAAATCATCCATGATGACAATAACGGTTTCAGGAATTTTTTTCAAGATGTTCCTTAAAAAGCATAAATTATACAATCTAATAAAAAGAGAAATTCATATATTGATAAAAATAACAATAAAAAAACACGTAAATATATAAAGTTTACAATTGCCTTTTACGAGTTTTCATATTTTGAAATTGTTGCATGATAGTCTCATTATCAATACTACAAGTTACATCTTTTTTAATATACACAACCAAGCAATCATTCATCTATTGAATTTAAAACAAATTATGAAGTAAAATTTAATTTTATTGACATAAAAAAACTAAGAGTGTTCCCAACTTTTTTTTTTGAAGGGTAGACAAATAAAAAATTTAAAATTATTATATATAAAAAAAAAATTAGGTCAGGGTGGTCCTGGGACCACCCTGGCCTTAAGGACCACCCTGGTCTTAAGGTGGCGCCGCCCTTGCATGATGATATGCCTCACCATCCTTAGATTAAGAAACATCTGAGCTTTTTTTTCTTTTGGGAGAACAAAGTCAACTACCCTAATGGTTGGTGAATTTGGACAATGCCGATTTTGGTAGTAGTGTTTAAGTATTGGTGCTCAAAATGATGCAAAAATGTGTTTAAATACTTACAATGCAAAAAATGTGTTTATTATACCATATTTTAAATAACATATTTAAAATGTAAAAAACATAATTGTATGTTTGATGTGTGTATGTTTTTTTTTTTTTTTTAAGTGATAACTCATTGAGTTGTACAGTAAATGTATACCATTTTATTTAAGGAGAGAGAAAAAGAAAGAAAAGAAGAAGGGGTTGAAGTGTGATGAGAGAGAGAGTTTCAGTTATGTTTGGTATTGTCAAGTGAGTCCCACAATTTTCAAATTATATGTTAGGACATATGTGATTCACTTGTTAGGAACATATGTCATTATTTTATGTAATTGACTAATCCTTTGACAAAATGCACTTTACTTGTAATTGGGTAGATCTAGGATGTATTTAATACTTCAAGGAACAAGAGTTCAAGTCTAGTATTGAAGTCATGCAAATCTGTCCAAGAAATAAGTGAAGAAGTGCTGATTTTTTAAAACTCGATAGCTGCTCGACACCTTTTGACATCTAGGCTATCTATCGAGCTCTTTAGCTTCTTTTTATCGCAATTTCGACACCTCTCGATAGCTAGGTCGATTGATCGAGCAACTTTCTGTCCTCTCGATAGCTCCTTGATAGCTCTTGATAGCTTGCAATAGATAGGCTCGATGCCTCCTTGACACTTCTCGATCGATCGAGCAACAGGCTTGACAGATAGCTATCTATCGAGGTATCTATCGAGAATTATGAAAATCAATTTTTCAGATCTGATTTTCGACCCATGCTTATGTATTTGTGTAAGGTTTCTTTTCTCATAACCTTATATATATATATATATATATATATATATATATATATATATATATATATATATATATATATATATATATATATATATATATATATATATATATATATATATATATATATATATATATATATATATAAGGCTTATTTTAGAGGCTGTCACATATGATAATACAAGGAGAATATATGCAAAAGGTGACCGATGCCTTATTCTCTCTAAAAGAAGCTATTGCATCTTTGTGCCTTAGGGTTTTGTAACCAAGTGCTTCTTGATCTTCATTGTTGATGAAGTGAAGAACTTTGCAGCCAACAATCTTCTTCAAGTTGCTGTGTTAGTCACGTATTGGGAGTCGTGCATCTTTGGTTAGTTACGTACTGGGATTCGAGCATTAAAATGGTGGCGTTCATATATTGAATAATTCAGAGGTTCTGAAATGGTAGAAAGTTTTAGCTGTAAGTTTATCTACGGAGATTGTAGAGTTTAGGGACAAAGGTTTTGTAGGAGATTTGAAACTTCTCTTTACTATAGTGGATTGCTGTTCGGGAAGGTTTCCCCCCAGGTTTTTTACTGTGAAACTAGTTTGTTTCATTGGTTTTCCTGAGTCATCATATTTTGTCTAATTTATTTTTCTGCTGTATGATTAAAAAACCAATCTCGCTCCCAACATAGTCTCCTATACTCCTCAGTGCAAGCAGCTACAGAATTTCATTTCCTTGCTGGCACCATCAGCCGACCCCCAAGCCGCATTCCTCAACTTATAAGATGCCATTCCCCCCCCCCCCCCCTATCCCTATCTTAAACTAAACATTGATGGAAGTGCTCTAGAGAACCCTGGTTAGCGAGTGTAAGAGGGGTGTTACGAGACCATAGGGGCCAGTGAATCTCTGTTTTTCACTTCATATGGGCCTCGTAACAAATAATATGGCTGAACTGGCCATAGTCAGACAAGGCTTGGAGATGGCCTGGAATATGGGTTTTAAGTTCATACACCTTGAACTGGATTAAAAAATGGTTCTATTCTGGCTGACAAATAATAATGTAAATTACCCGACTAATATACTACCTTTAATTTGTGATTGCAGGAACCTATTAGACCAGGAATGAGAGGTGCACGTGCAGCACGTGTACTGTAAGGCAAATGGATGTGCTGATGAACTAGTGAAGTGGGGGACTCGCTAATAGATTTTGGTGTTTATGTGTAGTACCTATCCCAGTTTTGTGGATGTATTATATGTCAGGGACTTAACTGGCATTGGGAAAACTAGACTTTATACCCTAGGTGCAGATGCTACTGTAATATGAACGTAATAAAACCTCCCGCTTTCCATCAAAAAAAAAAAAAAAATTTTTCCCCAAATTCTAGCTAGGATCTAGATATTTTGTAGTGATGCAATTATTCTTACTCTAACATATTCTTGAATATTTCTATAAAAAAAAATCATGAATACGTTAATGTACTTATTTATTCCAATCAATACAAGGTAATCAATGATTTTTTTTTTAGTATAGTTATTAGTTCAATTTGACAATTTGACCATTTGTGTTTAGTAATAAAATATAATTATATTTTTTGATAAGCTCACTTGGTGTCGTGGGCTCACTTGTCAAGTTTGGAATCCGGTCATTGGTCTTTATCAAGCCTTTCCCTTTTATTTCTATATTTATTTATTTGTATATCATGGGGAAAAACCCAGTCTCCTATTTGCTTCACTAGTTGATGTTCAATCTAAAAACATTTGTAGGAAGTATTTTATCAAATCTATGTGTAATATTTTTATTTTCTAACTTATGATATCATTAAAACTTTAATAAATATAAGAAGGTGGAAATGTTAAAAGTAATATAATAATTTCATAAATATATTGAGAATGAATATTGTGTATTTCTTGCAGGGCAACCTCTACCAGAAGCATGAACTCATCAAAATATATTTTTAACTATATCAATTAACTTAAGTGCATTTTTTTATAAATTTTTTTTATTGCGTGTGTTACTTTGCTTTTTTGGATTATCATTATCCATGAATAGTTTCTACTTATATTTTTTTTAGAAAGTTTCTTCTTGTCTAAGGAAGGTAAATCACCAATAAAGAATAAGGGTTATAATGTCCAAATACTATCACATAATGATGTGTAACACTTTTGTTGCCCTACTTAATTAACCGCAATATAAGATATAATACAGTAAAAAAATATATAAATATCATTACCACATTTTTATGTAATTTGATAGTGGAGATCAAGATTCAGTTATATATCCCATTTATCAGGACTTGGACATTGATAAATGAATCAGCAAAGGAGTTGGGACTAAATACAGCCGTGCCTTACAGAGCATGGTTTGAGGGGAAACAAGTCTATATTTATATTGTTGTCTTCATTGGTTCCAAATGGTATTCTTTTTCCTGATTTATTTTATCTTGTAGGTTGGTGGATGGACATAAGTATATGGTAACACCCAACTATCCTTCGCCTCCGTAAGAGGAGCTTCCCACCAAGCTTCGGCCACACAACTAGAAAGATCGCTACTTCTGTTTAAGGCATTTCTTGGAGGGCAGCCTCTGCCAGAAGCATGAACACATCAAAAAAATGAAACAAATAATAATGTACTAGTATTCCTAATTTGAATTTTCTAAGTTGGGAAATATTTGGCCTCTTCTTGGTAACACCTAGAACTAACTTGGTAACACCTAGTCTGTGCATTCAATCATCATTAGTATTTTTATAATTTTAGGGATTTGACTTGGTAACAATAAAAAATTCATTTTTGAATCAACATGTTTCAGTTCACATTTCATCAACTTCTAAGTTAGAACAAAAGTATGTATGAAGTTGGCAGAATCTTTATACGTGACTATGCACAATTTGGATGATTTCTTCCTTAAATTTGCTCTTTCATAGAGTTATACTTGTATGAGCATAGCCTTGGATGATTTCAACATATATAAAAAAAACTTTATTTTATTTTATTTTATTTATTTAGATAAAGAATGACAACTATAGCTTTGAACGAGTGAGAATGTTCATACAATTGGGAAAAACAAAAAATTGCACCTTCGATGAGAGTCAAGTTTTCTAGGTAGCTCTCACTTGCGTGGAGTTGGTAATCCATCATTTTCATGAGAGAGCTAAATAAGGACAAAATTTAGCTACAAAATTAGTTGTAGCCTTAGGCTACAAACTTACTTAATATCTTTTTATTGGATATGAATTTTGACAAATCCACCATTGGATTACATCTTTTTCTTATATCATCCATACTTGCAAAATTTCAAGAAAATTAAAGATCAATAGTTATGTCATCAATAAATTTTTTAAATTGCAAGTTTTTGTAATTTAAATTATGCACAAAATATAAGCTTATAGATCATATAGTAAATGATATCCGATTGACACAAAATTTAATATGTGTATTAAGGACATAAAGAACATGCAATTCAACGGTTAGATTTTCAAAATATGTTGTAGTATTTATTTTATTGAGTGAGTTTGTAGTCTTAAGCTACAACCAATTTTGTAGCTAAACTTTGTCCGCAAAATAATTATCAGACAAAGAGATGTTAGGAAGAAACAAATAATTCCATTAATTATTCACAAAAAAATCTACCCATGATATGCCTCACCTTCCTCGGATAAAGAAATGTCTATGCCTTTTTTTGGGGTAAGGCTAGGGGTGTCAATGTTTGACTCAACCCACGAACACGACACGAACTCGACACGGGTTTTTTCGGGTTAGGGTTGGGCCTTAATAGGTTTGGGTCATAAACGGATCGACCCGTAAGCGACACGATAAGAAACGTATCATAAGCGGGTCAACCTACATAATCCGCAATAGACACGTTTAACACGCCAATTTATTTGTGTCAACCCAAAATGACCTATTTATCACAACTCGTTTAACTCGTATAACAAATAAATATTTATTTTATTTTAGATTTGTCAAATACCTTTTATATTCAACATATATTTTAAATTTAAAAAGAGAAGTGAGTAATTACAAAAATTTACAAGGGATATAATTGGAAATTGAAACTTTACAGACCTTAGAACTATTAATACTTTTTTTTTTTTTAGGCATAGAACTTGCACAAATGAAATTGGATGAGCTTGTGGAAGATGTTATGAATTTGGACATCAACAGAGAATCTATAGATGATAATTGTGGTCATAGTCAGGATTAGTCTACTGTTTGCCCAAATTCTTTTAATATTGATGCTTAGCATTTAGTGAGTTCCAAGTATATTATATTTTTGTTGAACTTTGTTATTTTATTTTTGTTAAAATTTGTTATTTTGAATTTGGGTTGAAGTGTATGCACTTCTTTTGGAGTGTAAAGCGATTATTTTCTAGATGAATGTTATATTTATATTGAACTATATTATTTTGAATGTGAGTTGAAGACTTGAAGTGTAAGCCCTACTTTTTGGGATGTAAAAAAAAATTATTTATAGATGGATGTTATATTTAATTTTATGCAGGTTGAAATGGGTTGTGTTACATTCGTGTCAACTCAACACGACTCGTTTATTAAGCGTGTCAAATGGCTTGGGTCAGGTCAACCTGCTTAATTAACAGGTCGGGTTAGGGTTGAAGGATCATGACATGATTACTAAATGGGTCGGGTTGAATACCCCTACCTCGACACAACACGAACCCGACATGCTAACCCGAATTGACACCCCTAGGTAAGGCGGGGGCTTGGTTTCTTGACAAAATCAACTATGCTAATCATTTTCCAGGACGACGTTTTATTATTATTATTTTTTTGAAGAGAAGAAAATTTTATTGCGAAAACAAACAAAAACTACAGCCCAGCCTCATCCAAGATAATGCAAACAAAACTTGAAGAGCAATGTATTGAGACTTAAGAGCAATGTATGATAGAAATTCTATTCTAACTTAATTTAGGTATATATGTTTGTGAAACTCCCTTCTGGAGAATTGAACCCCATTTCTGCCCCCCCCCTCACCACCCCACTAGCACCTATACTTGCAAAGTGACTAAAGCGTCAAAGGTGCGTGATGGTATATCCTTAGTTCTTAAATATTATTTCTCCTCATTTTATCTGTATATGACTCTTTTATTTTATTTTTCCTATTTTATACTTCCTTTTGAATTTTGAGCTTGTTAACTAGAGAATTTTGGTTTTGTGTTTCCGAAATTGCTCCTCTATAAAGAAACTCATGAAACTCCTCACATATATATAAGCTTCTTCAACATAATTTTGTGGTGTTGGATCTTCTCTTTGAATGATATCTAATTGTTTTCAAATAAAGGTCACCTATAATAGCTCATGGCCTGGCCTAGTAGCCGGCTGGCCCACCAAGCTAATTGTCAGCCCAACCCAATATTGTTGAGGCACATGAGTTGCCTAGTCCTACTAGCACAGTGGGGTAGGTCATGGGCTGACCCAATAACTCGGAATTTATAACAAAATAATTTGGAAGAATCAAAGTCAAATTTGAAACATGAGAGAAAAACTTTAAGATCCCGCACACGTAATTACTAAAATACTTAAAGTAATTGTATTAAATTATGCTTATGAATTATATATTTTCCTAATAGTCAAGTAATTTTGATTTGTTTAAAAATAATAATAATAACCCTTGGACATTTATTTTTAATTAAAAGGTAGAAAAAAAAGGTTAAACCCTTAATTTAAAAAATTAAATAGATTTTGTTTGTAAAAAAAAAATGTAAATAAGCTTTAATTCTTCATATTAAAAAAACATTGATTCCCACCTAAAAAAAAAAAAAATTGATTCATTTCTTAGAAAAATATTTTACTGTTTGCTATGCTCCACTAATGGCCAAAGGAATTCAGATTTTTTTTCAATTTGGAATGTAGACATTTTGTAGTGATGTAACTATCCTGACTCTAATATTTTAAACAAAATTAATTAATTATTTTTTTAATAAAATATTTTACTGTTAGCTGGGCTCCACCAATGGTCAAAGCTAGGATTTTTTTTTTCCCCCAAGTTGGGATTTAGACATTTTGTAATGATGCAACTATCCTCACTCTAATATTTTCTATAATATATATATATATATATATATATTCATAAATACATCAATTTACTTATTTATTCCAATCAATACAAGTTAATCAATAGTTTTTTTAAGTATATTTAATAGATCAATGTGACAATATGTGGTTTGTGTTTTGTAATACAATATAGAGAAATACTATGTTCACAACAAATCATAAGTGGTTAGTTATTATTAGTTATAATTTGAATCTATCACTAAAATTACTTTTTTTTACCCACTAATAACAACCTGTAATAGCCTGCCATTTAAGATTTATTGTGAAAATATTGTAGACCATGTTTCTCTACAATATAACCATAATTTTTAATTAAATTTTATAAGCCTATTGAAGCGCTCACGGATAGCCCATTAGACCCGACCTATAAGGCCTAGCCCGCTAAAAATATACAAATTGGGTATTGCCACAGGTCCAGGGGGACAAATTTTCACTTCCGGCCTGTCCCAACCTGGCCTATTGATTGGTCAACAGCCCAATAGGCACATGGACCAAGTAAAAAGAAGCCCGGCCCATTGCTGACCCTTTTTCCCAAGTACATATTCATGTTTGCAGGTTGCCAAAATAGTGTCCTTGTTCCGAGTCTTCAAGGCTGTTTTTCAAGCTAAATTTTGGAGTAGGGCTGTAATCGGTTCGGTTCGGTTGGTTTTTTTTTATCCGACCAACTGAAACCGAAATTTTCGATTTTTAAAAGTCTCAACCGAAACCGACCGAAATAGTTGAAAAACCGTCGGTTTCGGTTTGTTTCAGTTTCGGTCAGTTTTTCGGACAGTTTCGATTCCTTATCATTTATTTTCTAAGAAAGCAAACAATGAAAAAAAAATAAACAAACCCAGAATATAAAAAAGAGAGAAAAAATTGAAAAAATAAACAACCAAGCACATGGGTTTTTCAAAACCCTAACTTTATTTGCACATAAAAATTGAAAAAATAGCATTGATTCAATATTAAACAAACCTAGAATATAAAAAAGAGAGAGGAAACTATGGAGAAATTAAAGAGAGAGAGAGGGTCACCGTGAAAATCAAAAGATTAGTTGGCGTAGGGAGCTCGGCGTGTAGAGACCAGCGTGTGGAGGCCAGCGTAGGAAGGCCAACGTGTGGAGGTTGGTGCAGGAAGGCCGACGTGTGGAGGCATGGAGAGGTGAGAGAAGAGGAGGGGCTGAGGACTGAACTCTTTAAAAGACAAAAAATTGAGAGAAAAAGTTGGGGAAGGGGGCAGTTGAACTGAAGAAAAGAAAAGGGAAGAATAAAAGAGGGGAGGGGTATTTCCGTATTTATCTCATGCTTTAGGGTTATAAAAAATTAAATGGCAAAAAAACACAAGCCCCCACGCGAAGGCTCGAACCTGGGCTCACTAGCTAGACCACAAAGTAGCGTACCACTAAGCCACTGATCAGTTATGTAAAAGGGTTACATAAATATATATATATATTCGATCGGTTCGGTTCGGTTTCGGGTGAAAAATTCTAGCACCGAAACCGAAAATTTCGATTTTTAAAAAATGAAACCAAAACTGAACCGAACCGAAAATTTGGCGATGGTTCGGTTGGTTTGTTCGGTTGGTCGGTTTTTTGCACACCCCTATTTTGGAGAACCTTGCACTGTGATTTCCTTGTTCTACTACTAGAAGAGTATTGTCATCTCTAATCCACATCCCCAGTTAAAAGGATGAGGAACTACCACTCATTCCCTTCAGTGTTTAAATCCTATAGGAAAGTGCTATGAAGCAAAAGAGGAATGAGCCTAAGCCACCGGCCATTAACAAAGCTCCCATTGCTACCAAAATATTACAAAAATCACTATATCCGACCATACTAACAATGCTACTCAAATCTAAACCCATAACCATAATCCAGAACCCATCCAAGCCACCAAAAATTATCCAAACATCGTCATTTACATGGACACGACATAGTTGATCCCACTTGCCCACACAGCTTACCAAGCATCAAAACCCACACTTGGCTGAAAGCCTGAAACCCAAGAATCATTACACACCCAAATCAAACATAAAAACCAAACATCCACAGAATTTCACCCACTCACCCCCTCAGCTGAAACCCATACTGCCAGTCCAACAAAGAACACAAACTCAATTAAACAATAGTCAAGGGCTCACTCACAAAACCCATTAGCTACTGCTTGTATTTACTTAAACAACTCAAACAAAATTCTCCATAAATGTCATTTTCTCCTAGGGTGCTCAACAGATCCACAAAACCGATCCATATGTCTGATCTGGCCTAACCTGAAAGTTGACAAGCGGTTTTTTCGTTTTGACAAGGTGCAAGGTTGGGTAGCAGGTTTGGAACTCAAAAACATGTGGTTAGGCAGGTAGTGGGTCTAATATAAAATTCACCTGGAACAGTATTCATGTTATGTTTTTGTCCCTGAAACTTTATAGAAGTTGAGGAAAGAACAAAATGTAGAACATTTTAAAGTTCAACGAACAAAAATATAACTTTTTGAATTTGAAAGACAAAAATAGAATCCATGCTACTTTTTTTTTTCCCTACAGAACTCCAATCTTTCAGTTTTCACTTTTCCAAAGCCCTCCCTGTTCCACCCTCACCCCCTCCTTGGCCAAAGGGGAATTCAACAAAGGTTGTCTTCGTCACTACTACAAGAACAAAACTGAATCTCCAGATCACAACATAGAGCAGAGTTCCAAAAGATGTGCTTGCGTGCTAGGAAGAGTGGGAACAGGGATGCTGAAGTTCAACTGACTATAAATATAGATAATCTGGTAGGAGGAAGCCACAAGAGCATTACCACTAAACTAGCGATGGAAACTACTCTCTACAATATGTGGAGAGAACAGAATGATAGAGGTCATGGTGGGAGATTAAGACTTCAAAAGTGAAGAAGAAATCTTGAAAACAATTACAAATGATGTCACGTATTGACTACTGCAAAAGAAGAAAATTAAGAGCTCCTTTCAAAATAAAGTCATCTGGTTTATTAGGTGGTCGGCAATCCCCTGCTGCATAAGTTTAGCAGTAAAGCACTTATCAAAAAGAAAATAAGTTTAGCAGTTATGCTGTGTTTGAAAGATAATGGGGTACTTTGATAGTTTGACTAGGTTTGGTCTACTGCATTCTAAATAACAGCTATCGTATCTCATTTCTTATGTACTTCTACAAAATCTGATATCTAACAACACACAGATAGTGTAAATCATCAAAGTTGCAATTTAAAAAATCTCAAAGGGGTTCTACAACAGCTCCCTGCAAAAGCTATTAAAAAACACATGATCTAATGTAGTCTCTTCTCCTAATTAGGTTATCCAACCTATTATCAATCTAATCTGTGAAAGGTAAACAATCTGAATAAAAATCTACATTTCTTATTTTTACACTATTACATATGAAAGAGTAAAATCATAATAAGATCATTAATATTTTAAAGAATGAAATGGATTTTTTGCATAAAAGAGATTCTGCCATCTCACAAGCATTTCTATCACAAACTAAGAATTAGACCAATAAGAGTATCACAAATCACGCAAGAGACAAAGCTAACCCAATGTCAAGCCTCAAGAATAGTTACAATAATGCCAACTGTGATTAGGTGCTTTTCATTGAACAAAAGATAATCAACCTAAAACTTTAAACACAAATGTACAAGCCAATATGAACTACTAATTCTACCCTGAGAGGTTTGGCATATTTGAACTGATCTTACATGCTACACAAAATGGAAGACTGCATTTTCTCTGAAGAGATTAATTCAATCTTTGATATCCAAATGGCCTGGGTAAAACCATAACATAATTTAGTCAAGGCACAATGTGACAACATGTAAAGAATCTACAACAGAAAGTGTTCAGAGATAGGTTAAATGACAATATTATTAAACTGTACATACTACATAGGAAAAACATAGTTCCCTAATAAAATCCAAACCACTCTTCCAAAACCTTCAAGCACAATATGCCAATCAAAGTCTGCAAGGAATGCAAAGACTTTATTTTTATTTTTTTATTTTATTCTTTTTCCAACAGGATGTCCAAGGTTCTTTGAGAGCATGATCAATCCCAAGATATGCAGTTCCATCACACATTCACCAGGCAATTATACAGATAAACTCCAATGGGAAAACCCAAGTGGTTGGTCTCGTGGTTCCTAAGACCACATTTGATCCATGAGCTCCTAGTTTCAAAACTCCTAGTCAGCATTTTAGGGCCACATTTGATCCCAAGATATGAATTTCTCAATGTAATTACT
This sequence comes from Quercus wislizeni, assembly GCA_023055345.1. Classification (NCBI taxonomy): domain Eukaryota; kingdom Viridiplantae; phylum Streptophyta; class Magnoliopsida; order Fagales; family Fagaceae; genus Quercus; species Quercus wislizeni. The sequence goes on from JALGQJ010000014.1 coordinate 6,951,005, forward strand.
GTAGAACAGAGGGATTGCTCACATCCAAGGAAATAGTCAGAAGCTCAAAAAGTGCTGGACAACCTCATTAATAAAAAGAGAAAAAACAAACATACAATCTGATTAAAAGAAAAGGTGAGAAATCCCAATGGGTAGAACCAAAGGGAGAGTTGAATGCTAGTGAGGAGGGTCAGAACTCAAAACTCAAGACCCCAAATTGAGAAACCACGAATTCAAGGAACCACTCAACTAAAACCATATTAAGGTTAGTGGGAAAAGCAACAAGTCTCATGACATAAAAATTAACAGGTGGCCTTCGGACATTTATTATTGGACCATTTTAGAAAAAATTTAATACCCCTTTAAATCCTTTAATGAGAAATATAAAAAGCTGTTAAAAAAAAAAATCAGTTCTTTTTTTCTTTTTCTTAACAAGCATGCCAATTTTTGGATTGGCATTCTCAATTCTTAAATGGACTCAGCAACGACAGTGAAGGTAAAAAATAATATAATATGTCATTTACGTGACTTGCTAGGCATTTTAACAAACATTTAACGAGCACACTAATAACTAAAGAAGCTATCTCGGCGAGCAAATAAGGCACCTGCTCAAGGAAGAAACGACGGAGCAGTAGATGTTGTTGGGGTTGCGGAAGAGGGTGGCGGCGGCGGCGGCGGCGGCGGAGGCTCAGTTCGGAGTTCTTTGACGACGGCGGCGAGAGACTCCGGGTTGAGACCGAGGTCGCAGAGAGCTATGAGGACGGAGAGGGTGTGGCGGTCGAGCCCAGTGTCAAGAATGTTGGACATGTGGAATGCAAGGTCGAGTGACTCTCTCGCCGTTCGAGCAGCCTCCGGATCCATTGATCTCTCTCTCGAACAACAACCTATTCGAATTGGACCCCACTTTGCCTCGAATTGAACGGTGCCACAAATATATCTGGGACCTTAAAAAGTTTGAAATCGATCTGAAATTTTTAGGGGAATCCGAAGTCCTAATGGTTGGTGGAGCTCTCAATTAGAGAGTGGGGTTCGAGTAATCGAGTCTCTTCTCTCTAAAATAAATAAATAAATGCCTGAAGTAAAACTTTCTGCAACGGTATTGAAAAAGAGAAGTAATTTTTTTTTTCCTTATCCAGATTACATTTTAAACCCTATATGGTGGTTTCAATTTCAAATTAAGCCATATTGGGGGAAAAGTTTGATATTAGATCCTCAAGCTTAAATGAATTTCAAAATTTATAGTTTCATTTGTTTTACATTGGACTCTCTCGGCTTTGGAAATTATATCAATTTAAATCCTCCAATCAAGGCTCAAAATGGAAGAAAGAAGCTTCTAGAGGTAACAGCTAGCATTACAGGGCTGGTGCTCAGCAGAATGAGAGCCGACGGTCCATTTCCTATCCCTATAAATGACTCCATCACTCTTGACTCACTACATGACAAATAATAGCATGAACCATTTATTGAAGCAATTGGGTAAGGTCCTCCCACCAACATTTAAAAAGTCTAAAAGAAACCTAGATCTAGAATCAAACGATAAAAATAACATGAACCATTTATTGAAGCAATTGGGTAAGGTCCTCCCATTAACAAATAATAAGTCCAAAGGAAGATTGAATCAAGAAATATCACTAATTCACAATGTATTATGCGAATGGCTAGGTGTCCAAATCTATTATCCCAATCAAGGAGTGAAGCTCATTCAGCAACATAGGTAGTATAGTCGTATAGGTTCGATGTGTGGAAGATGATGGAAAGAAAGAGTAAAGGCCAATATTGAATATTCTTAGTTCTTAGTTCTTAGTTATTTGAAAATAAAAGTAAAGGAAGAGTCAATGTCAATGTGAGTGATAGTCAAACTTGTGCATCTCCCTCATATACTTTATCTTTGCCATTGTACTCTCCTTAGATTGCATATTCAAATTGCTCATATCAGGTGTGAGATGGTTTGTGATGCCAGTATTAGGATGCAAATTTAGGTTAGAAGATGAGTATGGACCAATATGAAAGCAGCCATATGAGAATTCCTAGTCTTACCATGATAAATTGAACTGACTGTAGTAGCTAGGTACATATCGTGTGACAAACTCTGTTGCAAACATGACAAGCTTTGTGCATGATTTGAGTGATTTTTGGTGGGGGGATTTTCATTATGGAACTATGCATCAAAAACATTATGGTATTGTTCATCTGTTCTCGGGAGCAAGTAGATGCCCATAGAAATCATCAACTGAAAAGCAGAGTAAGGACCGGACAAAGGCCTAGGCCTAAGGCCCTATCACAATTTTTTTTTTTTTTTTTTTACCCTTAACGAAAAAGGCCCCCTCCTCCATTGTCAAAGGCCCAAAATTTTATTTTTTTGAAATTATATATAATTTTAAAGGTTGTACACTTAAAAAAAAAAAAAAAAATAGTGTTGTTAAGAATACTACAAATTTTATTATAGGTTTACAAATTGGGATGTCATCAATCACAAAAAAAATAATTTAAAAATTCATTAATTAGATTTATGAAATTCATCAATTAAAGTCATTGTCATATCATATTGTGAACATTTTGTAGTGCTTTTATTGCATTTTTTCTTTTCATTACTATCAAGACTCCCAAAGTGCAATACCAATAGAAATCTAACCCAATTAAAAGCCTATACTATTTCAAAAAAATGTTTCAAATATGTTAAATTATCAATTATAGATTAATCTCCTCCAATAATTTGAGATTTTAATTTTTGTAAACCGATATCATACAAAGCCATACTCCAAATAATATATATCTTTCTTTGTTAAAAACAAGATATAAAATTAAAAATTAAATTACATCTTTACTTAACTATGCATTGTCATATATCCAAAATAAAGTATCTTTTTTTAACCATAATGTATCTTTATTTCTTTTTATTAAAATTTATGATTCAACTATATGAAAATCAACTAATTTAGTTGGTATTTTTATCAAATTATGTATTTAATGTATCAAATTAACTTTGATTTGATTAAAATTAAATAATTTAATTTCGTTGATATTTATACATAAAAAGACTCTCCCCATAAATTTTTCGCTTTAGGCTCCAAATTTTGTTGGGCCGCTGTAAGGTACACATTAGTTATTACTAAGTAATCTGCTGCAATAGGTTAATAATTATGTATTTATAATAGTCTTTTTTTTTCTTTTCTTTTTTTCTTTTTTTAAGAAACATAATAGAGTCAATGGTGTATGTGGTTTTTAAAATTGTTTTAGTTTTTTTAAAATGTGGGGAAGATTACATTTCTTAAGGTACACACTCTCTATAAACATAAACATATATTCACTTGGTTTGAAAAATGCATATATTGGATTCTTGCATTAATAATTATCTTATGCGTTAACTTTCTTGAACGTTGCTATTCTCTAGTGTCATAGTCTCAACGATAGTCCCCAAAAATCATACATATATACGTGGAACACTGCAAGACTCAGTGTACTTTGGTTTGGTATATATTATATGATATGACACTACGACTTGGAAGAAGAATGCAGCTAGCTACGAGGAGCCTTTTTTTATAAGGTAATTAATCGGTCTACGTCGTTTGAATAGCATACGCAGCACATCATGTGGTCAATGCAAAGCGGTGATATTTTTATGGATCATTTCATTTGAATATTATCTTGAATATACCATCCAAAAAATTAATAAATAAAAACATGGAGTAAATGCATTTTTAGTTCCTATATTCTGGATTTTTTTTTAATATTTTTTAATATTTATTTTTTATCTCTACATTTTAATTTTACCACTTTTAGTCTCTAAATCAATTAACGCATGTTATTTTTGTCTTTTTTGTCAGTCAATCGATGGAAATATCTGAGGCGGCTGACGGAAGAATTAAAATATTATAAAAAATGCTACATCAGCATCTATTTAAAAAAAAAAAAAATTTATCAATTTTAACTAAAAAAAAAAAAAAACAGAATTAAAGTTTAAAAAATACATAAATCTAGATATAGTTTCATCTTCAACAAGAACACAAACCCAGATTTGAATATAAGATGAACACAAAATGATATCTAATTTTCATTTTCTTTCCTCTTCTCTAGGCTGAAGCTCCATGGCCACCATGGCCAGAGCTTCCTCCACCTCCAATTTCTCTACTACTCAAACTAAATTTCACACACTTTGAACACTTGAGACCCAAAACCTAATTTGAGTCCATCTCTCTCTAGACCTCAGCTTCTCTCTCTTTGATCCAAAATGAGGCGTAGCCTCCCTATTCCACCACGGAACTTAGCCAACACCACCACGGAACCTAGCACACACAAGACTCTCGACCTAAGCCCAAAATCAACAAACACTCTCTCTCTAAACCCAAATCTCTTTACTCCCAAACCTAGAAGCTACTCTTCGATCTATAAGCTAAGAGCATCTTGAATGGCACTTGATCCAAAAAAATGAGATGTGGAGGTTAAAGGGTAAAACAGAGGGTAAGTGCTGGGTATATGTGTTTGTGTGCTCAGAGTTGTGTGGCTTTGTGAGCACATAACATGTGCAATAACATGCACACCCAGATTGGGTTGGTTAGGTTTGATGGCTGTGCCAGATTGGTGAAGGTGGAGATTGTGGTGGTTGGGTCAAATCAGTGGTGTTGGTTCAGTTTTTTTGGGTCGTAGGTGGTAGGTAGATCTGGGTTTTCTAGGTCTAGATCGGCTAGGTCCATTGTGGGTTTAAAGAGAGGCTGAGATGTTTTGCTTTGTGTTAGTATGGTTGAGCTGGGTTTGTGTTAGTATGGTTGAGCTGGGTTTGTGTTGGTATGGTTGAGGGATTGAGCTAGGTTTGTTCAATTTTGTGGGTATTTTGTTAATGATTGTATTGATTTAATTTTCAGATTTAAATCTATTTTTTCTTTTGGATAATTTGGTTTGTGTATATATATGGATTGATTTTTTTTTTGGTACAATATTCTTTTATGATTTTTTTGTGTTTGATTTATGGGTTTGTATGATTTTTTTGGGTTTGTGCTCTTGTGTGTTCTTGATGGGTTTGTATGATTTTCTGGATTTGTATGATTTTTTGGATTTGACTTGGCATTTATTTTGAGAGTAAATAGTTTATGTTTGTATTGTGTTCTTTATGTTTTTAAATTTGAGTTTGTGTTTGGTTCTGGGTTTGTGCTCTTATATTCTTGTGCTGATGTTTAAATCTGTGATCATGTTCTTGTGTGTTCTTGTTCAAAATGAATTAGATCTAAATTTATGTATTTTATTGTTTTTAATTCAGTTTTTTCATTTTTTATTTTGTTAAAATTGATTAATAAATTTCTAAAGGGGGCGGGAAACCCATGTGGCATGGGTGATGAGTGCCACAGTAGATTTTTTATAATATTTTAATTCCTCCATCAATTGCCTCAGCTATTTTTGTCAGTTGACTGATGGAAATGACAAAAATAACACGCGTTAATTGGTTTAAGAACTAAAAATGGTAAAATTAAAATGTAGGGACCAAAATGAAAAAAACCAAAATGTAAAGACTAAAAATGCATTTATGCCTAAAAACATTATCTTGAATAAAAGTATGTGAACAAAATATAAGGCAGGGAGTTTTTCAATGGCAATTATTGCAAACATAGACAATTATTAGTTTACATGAATAACAAAATAATAGAATGTAAAGTTTATATTGTAGGGAATTGAATTTATGATCTTTTTATCTACAATGCACATTTTACATTCCACTATTCATATAAATTAATAATTTTCCTTGCAAACATATTTTCATCTCCTTTCCAAATTCAAACCATTGCTTATGTTAAGAGAAAACAAACCATGGAGAAGGAGGATATTCCATTGAACATCAAAATTCTGTGCTCTTTTGTCTTTTCTCTCTCTCTCTTCAAAAGTATTAAATGGTTCCATTTTATTAAAAAATTTTGACTTTGCCATAAATCTAATATGCATTTTTTTTTTTTTTTTTTAGAAAGAAATCTAACATGCCTGATGTAGATAAAGTTCAAATTTTTGGTAAACGGCACTATGAAGACTGTTAGTGTATAGCTTAGACTAGTTTAGCCCATTGGGCTTAGTCCAATATACTATACTTGTAGTTTACTCCTTTTGCTTGTACTGCACACATACCTAGCCTATATAAGGCTCTCTATTGTACATTATTATTCACACATTAATATACAGACTATTCAGTCTTTCTCTCTCACTTTATATTGTTAACATGGTATCAGAGCCATTCCTCTGACTTTCTGGTTCCTGTGGACATCTCCGGCGTTCTTCCGCTGCCCTCGCCTTCATCCAGTCATCACTGTCAGAAGCGAGCCACCGCTGTCACGCCCACAGTACTGCAACACTCGGATATCAATGTTCTGTGCATTCAACTACCAAAGAACAGGCATAGAAAGACAGAACAGCCAATCCCGAGCAAAACCCAACCAAGAACGGCCAAAAACTGCATCACACGCACCCCCACGCGCCGCCTGAAGTTTCTGCCTCACGAGCACGCGCTCCACGCGCCGCCACGCGCCGTCAGTACCTGCCACGCGCCCCCATGCGTCAGACCACTCTCACTCACGCGCCACACGCGCCTGCTGCTGCGTCTCTTCCTGCCACGTCAGCCCTAGGTGACGTCACACTGCCACGTCAGCACACATCAGCAGTTGACTGTTGACTCTGACCGTTGACTTTGACCGTTGACTGTTGACTTTGACCGTTGACTTTGACCATAGTCAAAAATTTTCAACAGGACCTGTTTTGCTCAGTTTTTCGCGTAGATTCCGATTTTGAGCTCCGTTTCTGCATTTGAGGTCTCTAAATCCCATTTTTTGGTCATTTTCTTCATTATGACTCAACAAAATGAACGAGATATCATCCGTCCTATCACTATTATGTTGGATGGTCCTACTAGTTATCATGCGTGATCTCAGAATATGACTGTCTTTCTCAAGGGGCGTAAACTGTGGAGATATGTGACTGGTTCAATTCCTAAGCCAGTACCAAACCCTAAGTCTAAAGCCACAACTGCTGAAGAGTCTTCGAAGACTGCTATTACAACAGATGATTATGAAGAACGCCTAGAGGAATGGGAGAGTATTCAAAGTAAGATCTTGTCTTGGTTTATCAATACCTCTATTCCCTCCATTACCTCAATTCATAATCTTCTTCCTCGTCTTGAGACTGCTGAGGCTGCTTGGAAATTTTTGGCTGATCGCTATAATTGCACTAATGATTCAAGCTTGGAGTTCCATATTGAATCAAAGCTCTATCAAATGCGTCAAGAGACAGGTCAGTCTATTTCTGATTTCTATTCTCAGACTTCTACTATGTGGGAACAACTCTCTGCTGCAGATCCTCCACTGGTGTGTTCTAAGGACATTGAGCTCTTTGTCAAATATCGGGATCGTCGTCAATTTATGCACTTCATGATGGGTTTACGTGAGGATTTTGAGCCTACTAGGGCTTCTCTGCTTAGCCGGTCTCCTACTCCTTCTCTTGATGCTGCAGTCAAGGAGCTCATTTTTGAGGAAAACCGTCGGCCTACTTATCACATGTCATCATCTGATCATGTATTGGCTACACCCTCTCCACAGCCTCCCATTGCTGCATTCACTGCTCCTCCATGAATAAACCCTGGGCGTCCCAACTCTCAGTCTTCCAAAGGTACTCGCTGCGAGTTTTGCTGTAGCAAAGGTCATGACATCTCTGTTTGTCGCAAACTGCAGAAATTTGTGCAAGAGCATAATAAGGCTTCTCTTCCTCGGGCAGCTGCTGTATGTCCTTCAGATCCATCAGTTCCTACAGGTCCATCTTTGACTTCCTCACTTACTACGGCTGATGTTGAGGCAGTTGTTCAACAGGTTTTATCCCGCACTTCCACTGCCCTTTCTGTCACCTCAGGTAACCAACCTTGGTTCTTTGATACTGCATGTTGTAACCATATGACTCCTGATGAATCCCAATTTTCTGAAAAGGCACCCTTAGAACATCCAATCACCATTTACACTGCTGATGGAACTCCTATGCCTGTTAGTCATTAAGGAACAATCTCTTCTCCTAGTCTATCCCTTAATGACACTTTTCATATTCCAAAGTTATCCCTTAATTTGCTTTCTGTTGGTCAACTTTGTGAATTAGGCGTAGATCTTTTATTTACTAATCATGGTGTGGATGTGCAGGATCCCCGGACGGGTCAAGTGCTTGGGACAGGCCGAAAGGTTGGTCGCATGTTTGAGGTTCATGACTTGAAGATTCCTTCACAAGTTGTTTCTGCAGCTGCTACCACTACCACCTCCTCACCTGATCTATGGCATGCTCGTCTTGGTCATCCATCTTTATCTCGTCTTCAATTGTTAGCTTCTCAAGGTCATTTAGGTTCAGTTCAGTTTTCAAAATTTGATTGTACTTCCTGTCATTTTGGCAAACAAACAAAATTGCCCTTTAATAAAAGTGACTCCTTTTCTTCTGCCCCTTTTGATCTTATACATTCTGATATTTGGGGTCCTGCACCTGTTCCCACTGAGGGGAGATCTAAATATTTTGTCATATTTGTGGATGATTTTTCTCGATATACTTGGATTTATCTGCTTCACCATAGGTCTGAACTTGTGTCTATTTACCAAACATTTCATAAAATGATTGAAACACAGTTCAATCGCACCGTTAAAGTCTTTCAATCAGATAATGCTCAAGAATATAATGATAAATCTTTCTTATCCTTTTTAGACAGTCATGGTACTCTTCCTCAGCGGTCTTGTCCTTACACCTCTCAACAAAATGGTCGTGCAGAACGAAAACATCGTCACATTCTTGATGTTGTCCGCACCCTTCTCATTTCTGCCTCTCTTCCTGAGCGCTTTTGGGGTGAGGCTGCACTCACTGCTGTGTACACCATTAATCGTATTCCTTCACCAACTACACACAACGAATCACCATTTGAGCTTTTTTATGGTCAAACTCCTGATTACTCCTCCCTTTGGGTTTTTGGTTGTGCTTGCTTTTTCTCTCTTCCTCCTCATGAACGAACAAAGCTCCAGCCTCGTACTCGTCTCTGTTGTTTCCTTGGTTATGGTGTGTCTCAAAAGGGGTTTCGCTGCTATGATCCCATTTCTCATCGCCTTCGTGTCTCCCGTCATGTTGAGTTTTGGGAACATCGTTCTTTCACGAGTCTTCAGCAATTTCCTGCATCTCCTTCCTCAGAGTCTCCCATTTTTACTGATCTTTTCCTCCCTCTCTATCCTGAACTTGTGGAGGATTCTTCAACATCGGCTACCTCTCCAGACGACTCATCTCCGGTTCTGTCTCCGGCATATGACCCGCCTGTCTTGGATCCTGTGGCACCACCCTCTCCTGAGTCACATGTTGGTCCTGAACTTCGTCGTTCCACTCGGGTAAGCATTCCTCCCCCTTATCTTACTGATTATCACTGCTCTTTTGCTCTTGCCACCCTCTATGAACCTCACACCTATCGTGAGGCCCATACTGACCCTCTTTGGCAGCAAGCTATGAACGAAGAACTAGATGCCCTTCATAAGAATAACACTTGGGATATGGTTGATTTACCTCCTGGTCAGTCTGTAGTAGGTTGTAGGTGGGTTTACAAGATCAAGACCAAGGCTGATGGATCTGTTGAACGATACAAGGCTCGCCTAGTTGCCAAGGGCTTTACTCAGGAGTATGGTATTGACTATGAGGAAACATTTGCTCCTGTTGCTCGCCTTACATCGGTCAGATGTCTCATTACTGTGGCTGCTGTTCGTCGTTGGCCTCTTTATCAAATGGATGTGAAGAATGCTTTCCTTAATGAAGACCTCCATGAAGAAGTGTACATGCAACCACCCCCTGGCTATCCACATTCAGGCAGCCAAGTTTGTCGCCTTCGCCATGCTCTTTATGGCCTTAAGCAGGCTCCTCGAGCTTGGTTTGAAAAGTTTAGCTCGGTTGTTGCTCAGCAGGGTTTCACTTCGAGTCCTCATGACACCGCTCTCTTTGTTCGAAGATCCTCTGCTGGTATCACTCTTATTCTTCTTTATGTTGATGATATGATTATTACTGGAGATGATTCTGCAGGTATCCGCTCTCTTTAGCAGTTCCTTAGTCAACATTTTGAGATGAAAGATCTAGGCACTCTCAGCTATTTTCTTGGGCTTGAGGTTACCTCATCCTCTAATGGATACTATCTTTCCCAGGCTAAATATGCTTCTGATCTTCTCTCCAAAGCCGGTATCACCGACAACAAGACTGTTTCCACTCCTTTAGAATACAATGCAAAGCTCACACCTTTGGATGGTGAACCTATATCCGATGCTACTCGCTATCGTCAGTTGGTTGGTAGTTTGATCTATCTCACTGTTACTCGTCCGGATATTTCACATGCCGTGGGTATGGTTAGTAAGTTCATGGATGCACCTCGTTCTGTCCATTATGCTGTTGTTCTTTGAATTCTCCAATATGTCAAAGGCACACTTTATCATGGTCTGCATTACTCCTCTCGATCTTCCCTCGAGCTTCATGCTTATTCAGATGCTGACTGGGCAGGTGATCCGACTGATCGATGCTCTATCACAGGTTTCTGTTTCCTGTTAGGTACTTCTCTTGTCTCGTGGCGCAGCAAGAAGCAGGATGTGGTTTCCCGTTCCAGTACTGAGGCAGAGTATCGTGCCCTTGCCGACACCACTTGCGAGCTTGTTTGGCTTCACTGGCTCTTGGCTGACATGGATGCTCCGCAGCCCACTGCCACTCCTCTTTATTGTGACAATCGTAGTGCTATTTACATTGCTCATAATGATGTCTTCCACGAACGCACCAAGCATATTGAGATCGACTGCCACATCACTCACCAGCATCTCAAGAAAGGAATCTCAAGTTGTTCTCCATCTCCTCTGCTAACCAGCCTGCTGATATCTTTACCAAGACTCACCCGCCTAGTCATCTTCGAGATCTTATATCCAAACTCCCGTTGGCTTCTTCCTTGCCACCTCGAGTTTGAGGGGGGATGTTAGTGTATAGCTTAGACTAGTTTAGCCCATTGGGCTTAGCCCAATATACTATACTTGTAGTTTACTCCTTTTGCTTGTACTGCACACATATCTAGCCTATATAAGACTCTCTATTGTACATTATTATTCACACATTAATATACAGACTATTCAGTCTTTCTCTCTCACTTTATATTGTTAACAAAGACAAATGCTTTAAAAAAAATGAATAAATAAACGTTAGGGCACAACTTTTTCCACAATAATTTTTATGAAGCTGTTACTTATTAAGGTGGTGTGTTGTAGTTGAAATTATATTTGCTTTCACATGGTTACCTTATTGACTCTATTTTATTTTATTATAATCACAACAAATCATGTTAACAGTTGTTAAAAGTTTTATTTCTAAACCAATATATTAAGCTAGTTTGAAATAAAGTTTAGTTTATACAAGGTCGCAAGATGCTTTCAAATCTAGAAATCATGATGGCTCCCAAATACACTCTGATATGGAACTAAAAATAGTACATCGTCTATAATGTCATCTAAGCATTGGATATGCCACCTTTATTATTGTTGTCCAAAGATCATACTCGTCCAGAAGAAACGACAATCAACACTTAGAAAGATTTAAGCCACATTTGCTAGAATTGAGATTTATCACATAAGTCTACTACTTCGGAATGTGGGAGCAGTTTCGTCAAAACTTGCTCCCCCTATCTCCGCTAAGCTAACATGTCTCTCATGGGAAGAGTGGCATGAAACAAGAAAATCCACTCAAGATCTCCTATATAAGGACTAGACTTCACCAAATTTGAGGTACGTAAGAAATTTCCTAACTCTTACATTTTGAGAGTTTCTGAAGATCTTTTAAGAAGTTCTAATTTAACTATGGAAGGGTTCTTGGTGAGCATCATACCGGTGCACTTCGATCACATTTCGTGCTTCATTTCAAGCCTTCCGTCGTGGCTTGGTTTGAACATTTAGCCCACTAATTTCTTGCATCATCACACCCAGTTTAATTAAATCTAAAATTTATAAACAGTTCCTTGCATGCTTTATTTTTATTTATTTTTTATGGAAACAGTTCCTTGCGTGTTATATCTTAGATTCCCTATTAAATTAAAAGACAAGGATTGGACCACCAAAATAACCAAATTATTTTCAAATTAAATGTACAAAATGATCAATATACCCCTAGAATTGAACCACTAAAATAATCAAAATATTTGTAGAACCAATGGAGGTTCTAAGGTTATTTTGATCATTTGGGGCATTTCAAGGGCTTTTTTAAAATAATTTTTTTGGGTTATTTTCATAATTTTGGAGTTTATGGGGAGTATTTGAATAATTTTAGAGGTTTTAGAGCTATTTTCATAGGAAGGAAAGGACCTTTCATGTCTAACCCTGTCCGAATTTAATTAATTAAAAATTTGGGATAAACTTAATTAGGAGTTTCATTTATATAATAATTATCTTCATGAAGTAAAGTATATGTTTAATTAATTAGAGTCTCAATGATACACAGTTTGTCAATAGTATTAAACTTTTTTCTCCTTAAAAAAAAAATAGTATAGACTTTTCCTCCCTTAAATGCTGTTGTACAATCAAGATTGTTGTATCATGGATTTTTTTTTTTTTTTTTTTTTTTTTTTTTTTTTTTTTTTTTTGTGCAGAAATTTATTTGAAGGGAGTAAGTCTTAACCTCAAAAGTGGGGGCGTCATGCCAAGGACGTTGGCAAAGAAAAACTCAGTGACTTTAGATAAATGATTCTTTATAACTTAAAACATATATAAGTCGAAGACTAAAAATACAAAGAAATAGTAAAAATTCATAGTTAAAATCGATACAATTTCTTTATTTATTTACTTATTTTTGTGTGTTTAAATAGAAGCAACAACATGAGAGAAAAATTTACGTGGTAATCTTAATGTGTAGTGTAGATGAAATAGTCCTATAGATACAAAATTCGGGCTTGAACTTTATCAACTTTCTTTTCAAGAATGATTCACTCTTTCAATTGGCCTAGCAAATACTCATTATTATTATTTTTTGACCGGTTTCCCTTTCTCCTTAATCTCTCACATTTATTTATTTTTTCCTCAAATATATTTGTTTTGAATTTGAAAAAAAAAAAAAAAAAAACCCTACTAAAATGTAGAGATAAAACTCGAGGATAACATGTTAAAAATAATCTCTAACTCCCTTGTAAAACACAGCCTACAAAATAGAACAATAGTCACGTTAGGTTTAAATCTCAACTTCTTCAATTTATTTCTTCCTCAATTTCTCTCAATTCTATATTCTTTTTCTCTACACCATCATCATCATTTTTTTCTAAATTCAAAATCCTAAAAAGAAAAAAACTTTACTTACAAAAACAAAAGTGTAGTTCTAATTGTTCCGGTTCAACATGTATGTCAATGTACATTACTCTTTTCTATTTTTGTTTTTGTAAAGAAATCAACGACCTTCTAATTATTTGGAATCTGGGTCTTCTTTATTTTCTTATTTTCTTATATCATCATTTTTTTAAAAGTTTTTACCATACCTTTGTGGGTTAAAGCTTACTCATGATTTTTCTTTCCTTTGATTACAATATTACAGTGATTTTCTTTGATTACAATATTACAGTAGAACACAAACTGTGCAATTTGGATAAGTATCAATTGTGTTAAAGAAACACAAATTGTGCAATTTGTAAAAAAGAAAAAAAAAAAAGAAAAGAAAAGAAAAGAAAAAAGCCTCTAATTGGATCATTGTAGGACTACATTATTGACTTTGTCATATGTATACTGTAAGGGCGAGCTTTAGCTCTTAAGTCCAAAAGATGAATGGATTAACGCCCAAAGAACCCAATACAATAAATTTGTAGAGAGTGGGCTAAAAAAACTAGGCTTCAACGAAGTGGACGACACCTTTAATGGGCTAAGGATGGTAAGAGAGCAAGGAAAAGCAATAAATAGACAAATGTGATGCACATAAATTCTTCCTTGGCAATGTCCGAGGAGAGTAGTTTGTGAATATATTTCTCTTAGCTTTGATTACAATTACTTTCTTAATACTAAGGTGTTTTCTCTACAGATTTTGTGTCCCCCAGCCCTTTGAAGGGTCTCTCACATTATATAGCTCCATTTAGGCGATCTTAGCCCTCCATTTGTTGATTGTCCAGTCCACTACTCGAGTACTTGTCCCATTAGACACCTTCCCAAGCCCCTTGTAAGTTGTGACGGCCAAGGCAGCACTGTTTAAGGGTTTTCTCCACATAAATGTAGGCAGGAGGTTTGGTGGGATGCATTAAATGTGGGGGCAGCCACCATCCCTCCAGTCATGTCAGGGCTAAACCCCTATTCGAAGCTTTTTCTCAATAGCAAGACCTCTTCTAGCAACGTGCCACTGATGTGGCCTTATTGTCTGAGTGTGTGGCCTCCTCGGGTAATGGGCTTCTTGGCCATGGATACAACACGTGGCATGGGTATTTTATCTGAATTCTTGTGCCCCACATATACTCTTAACGTAATATTTTTGTTATTAGTGATAATTGTTCCATTTTTCTCAATCCCATCTCTTCCATATGAAATTATCCCTAACAACTGTTGTGCCTTTTTACTACAATTTCTTTTCCTTTTTTCAAGAAAATACATTTTTTAAAAATTAAATGATATTATTGGTGATTAATATCACCTGCTAATGTTAACTGCCTTTCTTATAAATTTTTCTTTTAAGGATTAAAAATAACTTCATAATTCCTGTTTAAAACAAAAAAAACAAAACAATGTGAGAGTTGAGATTGTGAGATCCTTCCTATTTAATTTTTTTTTTTTTGGTTTTTAGGTAATTGAATTTTTTAAATTTATTTTGTAGGGGTCCAAGGACCAAAGAGAATTAGAATATGAAAGCGTCTCATACAATCCCACCCGTATAAGGGTATTCACCTCGAAGACATCACCAACCTGAGGATGTGAGGGAATACATAATAGTGTTACGTAAGAACTTATGGAGAAGAGGAAGGACCATAAGGGGGGTAAAGACGGTGGGAGGAGGCTTCCTAGAAAGGCACACCTTCTCCCTCTGCATTGAATACCTTGCAACAACCTTATCAATTGCATTAATGAGAAAATGACACCTGAATAGTGACTTCATAGCTAGTAACTCCTTCTATCACCTTCAGTGGAACTTTGATGGGACAAGTATCCTAAGAAAAGCCCTGAAGCATACAGATGGAGGGTTGGGATGCAAAGAGGAAGGATATATAAGGAAGGGGAACCTCTAGATTAAAGGGGTGAACATTTTCTTCTGGGATAAAAGAGAAAGAAAAGGTAGTAGTGTGTAAGATAGGGAAAAACCTAGAAGATTTGTGCATAAGTAACCAATCCTCGAACAAACCCGAGGAGAGTATCATTTGTAAAAGCTACTTAAGAGAAAATTCTATAACACTTTGAATTCTTCAGCCACAAACTAAAACTTGATCTTGAACTACTATTGAACTGTCTTCCCACTCTCTTTAGAAATTCTATTGTTTGGACTTGGTTTGAAGGCCGCATCACTGTTCTTAGTAGGCTTGGACCATTACTTTCCGAGCACTTACATATTTATTTTGGTATTTAGGTATTTGTTTTTTTTGTTATGGATGTGTACCTAGTGGCTACATTATAGAACTAAGTGGCTATCTTTAAGGATTTAAAAAAAAAAAAAAAAAAAAAAAACAAAACAAAAAAAAAACTTGATAACTCTCATTTAAATAAAAATTAAAAAAAAATGATAACAAAACAAAATAACGTGAGAGATTTTCCTATTAAAATTTTTTTTTTTGGGTGTTTTAGGCATTGGAATTTTTGTTATGGATGTGTACTTAATTAGTGGCTACATTATAGGAGTCATCACACCCCTACGTTTTTTTGTCATTGGAAAATATAGTAATCTCAAATTATAATGAATCAAAACTATTAACCTTTTCCAAAAAATAGAAGAGCATCTAAGAAGCGCATGATAATTATAGAATACTAACCTCTGAGCACTTGCTCACCCGCGTATTTAGAGGCTCTTCTATTTTTTTGGGTAAAAGTTAATAATTTATATCCATTATAATTTGGAATTACAATATTTTTCAATCATAAAAAATACTTAGGGGTGTGATGAATGTTATGACTTATACTTTTGTGGGTGAAATAATTTTTTAATCACACGTTTAGATATTTATGTAATTAGAAAATGTAGTAATTCCAAATTATAATAGATGTAAATTATTAATTTTTACAAAAAAAGAAAAGAAAAAAGAAGAGCCTTTGAGCAGGCTAGTTGTTGTTGTTGTTATTATTATTATTATTATTGTGGGTACCTAAGATGTGTAGGCACACTTCGCAACTCCTAGGCATGCTTGGTAACGTCCTCGGCCGACCTCGACATGCTTTGCAACGTCCCAGGCATGCTTGCAACGTCCTTGGCCCACCTCGGCATGCTTTTGCAAGGTCTTAGGAGTCCCACATTGAAGAGAAACCCCCCCCCCCCCCCCACTTGCTGCCTTATAAGCTATGAAGCCAAGGGAGTAGTGTACCACCAAGTTTTATATATGGAAGCTTGGTGGTACACTACTCCCTTGGCTTCACAGCTTATAAGGCAGCAAGTGAAGGGGTTTCTCTTCGATGTGGGACTCCTAAGACCTTGCAAAAGCATGTCGAAGTTGGCCAAGGACGTTGTAAGCATGCCTAGGGCATTGCAAAGCATGCCGAGGTCGGCCGATTTCCTACTCGTATATCAAGAAAACCCCTCCACCGTTAGATTTCCATCCTACCGTTGAACGTGGAGAACAAGGGAGTCGCCAAAATTAAATGAAGATGCGCTCTGAGCGCTGAAGCGTCAGAGGCGTGCCTTAAGAAGATAAAAAAGGCATTCTTGGGACTCGGCTAAACGAAACAAAATCACAAGGAGGAAGGGACGAAGATATCAAAATCTTCCTTTCCTTCTGAGGAGCTGCAAAGAAAGATTTTAAGGGGCTATTGTGGGGGCCAGTTATCTCTGGGGTGCTATTTAGGCTGTATGGAATGGGCCTATGGCCCAATGACCTAATCCGAGGAGGCTAACATGTATGAGGACGGCCAACTAAGGTGGTAATGGAAATAGTGCTGAGGGAAGGACTGAAAATCATTTATGGTAATTCTAAATCTATCTGAGGTAAAAAGTCACCTCGAAAGTATTTATCCGAGGTGGTTTAAAACCATCTTATACTCCTGAATGTTACTTAAAAGTGGCCACATGACAGAAAGTCGGACGTTAGATAAGGGATAATGGAGGAGGAAAAAAAATATTTATGGGAACTGTTACCTCCACATTAAATGCTTCCCAGCTAACTCTTTGACCGCATTAATGTGGAGGTGATACCTAAACAGTGAATAAGCAGCCTTACAGCTGGTGGAAGAAAGTTTAAGGAGGTGTGAGATGGGACAGGGAGAAGCTCCCAAAACCAAATTCACATGTGTATGGTAAGGATGATACTAAAATCATAGTATATAACATGAGAAAGTGGCCAAGGAAAGACACAAAAAAAAAAATCTAGAGCAAAAAGAGATTAAGAAATACATCACTAAAAGAAGAACTCTAGACTCGTGATAAAATTACTTTGGTTACGCCGAGGATGATTTTTATATCCTGTACTCTTAATTTTTCTTCCAATCCACCCATGATCGTTATTTCCTTTCTAGAATCAGGTTAGTTCTTTTTCCCACGCTCTACAAATTCATTGTTTGGGCTTGTTGGGGTTAAACCCAATCCTGTTTAGGGTTTAAGTCAAAACTGGTCCTTACAATTATTATTTTGAGAAGAAAGTGGGATATTATGTTTATGAAGACAACTCCAATTCTGTTTCCACACAAATCGACAATCAATGTCCACCTTGATCTTTAGGGGGGCGTTTGGTTTGCTGTAATGTGCCCTTGATGTGATGCATATTACGATGATATGACATTAAAGTTTTTGGTTTGTTTTATTTTTTCTAAAATTACCATAATTTAAAATTATAAAATATATTGCAACATTTTAATCTCATCACATTCCTCAACAATATAATGTTGTATTTTGTATTGAGATTACATTAATGTAAGATTATAATAACGTAACTAATATTATAACATGATGAAACATTACAGCGAACCCAATGCCCCTAGATGTTTACGATAATCACGCCTTGCCTTATCAATCATTTAGTGGAACACTGCAAGACTCAGAGTACTTTGGTCAATTTGGTACCTATTTATGGTATGACTTGGAAGAAGAACGCAAAGCTATAGAAGCCTTTATAAGGTAATCGGTCTGCGTCGTTTTTTTGAATAGCACATGCTGCACATCATGAGGTGAGGTCAATGCGCAGTGGTGATATTTTAAAGGATCATTGCATTTGAATATTATCTTGAATATGCCATCCAAAAAATAAATAAATAAACAAAAACATTATCTTGAATAAAAGTATGTGAACAGAATATAAGGCGGGGAGTTTTTCCAATGGCAATTATTGCAAACATGGACAATCATCAGTTTACATGGATAGTAGAATGTAAAATTTATATGGTAGGGAATTTTAAGCGTACAATCTTTTTGTTTACAATGTACACTTTACATTCTACTGTTCATACAAACTAATAATTTTCCTTGCTAACATATTTACATCTCCTTTCCAAATTTTAACTAACTCTCATGTGAAGAGAAAACAATCCATGGAGGATATTCCATTGAACATCAAAATTCTGTGCTCTTTTGTCTCTCTCTCTCTCTCTCTCTCTCTCTCTCTCTCTCTATGGTATTAAATGGTTCCATTTTATTAAAAATTTTGACTTTGCCATAAATCTAATATGCCTGATGTAGATAAAGTTCAAATATTTGGTAAGTTGCACTATGAACACAAATGCTTAAAAAAAAAAGAATAAATAAACACTAGGGCACAACTTTTTCCACAATATTTCTTAAGAAGTTGTTACTTGTTAAAAGTGGTGTGTTCTGATTAAATAATATAGGTTTTACTAATGTATGTCCTTAGGGCATATATTAGTAAACTATTTTAAGAAATTTTTTATGGAAAAATGAAAAAGTTACTAATTTTCTTGATAGCTTTTTCAATTCCTCATAAAATATTTCCAAAAATAGGTGACTAATGTATGCCCTAACCGGACCCTATTCCTAAACCAATAAATTAAGCTAGCTAGTTTGAAATAAAGTTTAGTTTATACAAGACCACAAGATGCTTGTCAATCTAGAAATCATGATGGCTGTTGATTAAATTTATCATATTCCCATAAATTAAACTTTTGGGACAATCGAAAATTTAACATAGTATCAGAGTAAGAGGTCCTAAGTTCAATTCCTGTCTCGTTAATATTACCTTCCATTTAAATTCCCATGTGTCGGGGCTTGACTATTAAAAAGGTAGTTTATAGTGCATTGTCTATAATGTCATCTAACCTTTGGATGTGCCATCTTTAATATTATTGTCATCCGAACATCATACTCGACTAGAAGAAACGACATTCAACACTTAGAAAGATTTAAGCCACATTTGCCAGAATTGAGATTTATCACATAAGTCCACTACTTCTTAATGTGAGAGTAGTTTCTTCAAAACTCACTCCCACTATCTCCACTAAACTAACATGTATCTCATGGGAAGAGTGGCAGGAAACAAGGAAACCCACTCAAGATCTCCTATATAAGGACCATACTTCACCACTTTTGAAGTACGTAAAAAATTTCGTAACTCATACACTTTGAGATTTTATGAAGATCTTTTGAAAAGTTCTAACTTCGCTATGAGAGGGTCCTTAGCAGGCATCATACCGGTGCACTTTTCGTACTTCATTTCAAGTCTTCCATTGCAGCTTGGTTTGAACATTTAGCCCACGAATTTCTCGCATCATCAGACTCATTTTAATTAAATTTGAATTGTCATTGGAATAGATAAATTGTTTATGTTGCATTGGTCAATGAAGTTTTGTGTGTGAATTTTATTTAATTTGTAAACCTTAAGAAACAATACTTAAGGTATTATACTTTAGTGTTACCATTTAATTAAACTCTAATCCTTGCCAAATTTGATATTCTTGTTGTAGGGTCACAAATTGCAGCCCAAACCCAAAAGAATTGGGTTATAAGCCCAATACAATAAATTTGTAATAGAGTGGGTGAAAGAACTGGGCTTTTAATGGGTTGCCTAACGGTTAATTGAGGTTTCAAGCGTGTCCGAGCAGGAAAGGATACATAATTCTGGATGGAATATATGTTCGAGGAGTAAGTTTTAAGATGAAATTGCTATTTTTGAAAGTTGGTTCTTCACTGTGCTACAGTAATTCTCTTCCAATATCTCTTTGCTAGTATTTTCGATCCCCCTCTTATGGAGGGTTTCTCACGTTATATAGTCTCTTCCAAGCCATTTCCATCGTCTACTTGTTTATCATCCAACCTTGCAGTCAAGTATCTGTCCTATTGAGCAGCTTTTCTGGCTTTCTGTGAGCGGTAGTGGCTGAAAACACTATTCAGAGATCTTCTCCACATTAATGCAGCCAGGAAAGCTGCTGCAGTGCATTTAATATGGTGGTAGCAGCTTTTCCTTAAGATATTTTCGTGTTCTTATCACCTCCTTACGCACCTGAAGCCTATCTTCGTTGCTGGAATCTCCTGGAAGATTACCTAAGTCAAGTGAATGCCTACCTTACTGACATTCGTCAGGTCTGAGGAGGATGACCCTCTCGGACTACTGCCTTCGAATCTTTCCTTACACGACCATTCGCTCTGGGGCCTTTCCAGTCATTTGCTCCTCCTCGGACGCATTCCCATTAGTAAATGGGGCTTAAGGCCCAATACAAAAGTTTAAGCTTTTGCCCCCACAATAGCCCCTCAAAATTTAAATTTTTCTCTCTTGCCCGAGGATAAAAAAATATAATTTTGACTTGCAAATTTAATCGTAGTTAAAACTGCAAATACATTCGAACTTACGCACGTGGAGGGGTCATTCTAGTCATTTCACTATTGTTTCTGACGCTTCGGAATTCGCAAAACGTCATTAATTATTTTGGGCGGCGTTATGTTCCTGGCATCCAACGGTGGGGTTTTGATCCAACGGTCCGGATTTCACTTCAAGATTTGGGAAGGATAAAATCCCCCTCATTTTCAGTCTCTTATATAAAGGCTCATGAATATCATTTTCTTTTTTCTTCATCGCAGCCCAGAATCTTTAGAGCATTTAAACCTCTAAACTCACTGACCATCAAATCGTTCATCACACTTTCAAAAAATCTTCAAAGATCTTCAAGAACTTCGAAAATCAGTTCCTGCTTCAGTTTACATAAGTTTTTATTTCGAATCTCTCTTTATCTCCTCGGCCCGTCATTTTCTCTTATACATATTCAGAATGGGTAGGTTTCAGTGTTTAGTGAAGAACCCTGCCTTGATAGAACTGTTCAAAGAAAAGTATCACATACCCCAGGAGGTATCAATACGATACTGTTCCCCAGAAGGGTTAGCATTTGACCGAGAGGTGGGAGAAGTCACAATCCCAATGATTGCCTTCATAGAAGGAGGAATGACTATCCCCATGGGTAGGATTACGAGAGACTACTTACGTGCCCATAAGCTTTGCCCCCAACAGTGTGCACCTAACTTTTTTTGAGTTCTAGGAGCAATTGACACTCTGGACCGACACTTATGATTGGGGTTAACTTGGTACGATGTAGCCCATCTACACGAAGGCCACCAACAAACACGGGCGGGGTTTTACCTTAAATCTCGGTTTGATGCTGTCAAGCTCATCTCGTGTCTCCCCAAGTCTAATAAAGGGATGAAGGATGACTACCTCATTGTATCAGGCCCTTGGCATGACAGTCTTCCTTGCCGAACCCAGCTTGGAGAGCCAAGTGGAGTACCTTAGATTTAGGTTTTCTAACATTAGATTTAAGGCATCTATCCTCGGCCTTGCTTTGTCGTACTAAGGTCTCGTTTTTCCTTTTATCATCTTTTTTTTTTTACACTGAACTTTGGGCTTCTAACTATTTGATTCTTTTATTTAACAGATAAAACACAAACAAACCCTCGGCTCAGCTTAATCAACGTACTCGCGCTCAAACCCTGCCCCGATTATAACTTACGTGGGTGACTCTTCAGATAACGAAGGAGAAGAGATGGCCCCCAAGACTGGTCCGAGCTTGAGGGAACTCATGAAAGGAAGGAACAAGGCGCCTTCTCTTCAAGAAAAAGCAAGTCCAAGCCTCCAGTGAATCCGCCTCCTCCTCTTCCTTAGCTTCCTGCTGACCTTAGGCTAAAGCCCAATCCTGATCTGAAGAGGAAGAGATACACAGAGGCTCCTAAGGAAGGTGAGATGGGCCCTTCCAAAGGAAGTAAACAGCCAAGGCAATCACAGGACCAAAGGAGCAAGAGGTCCGGCTCCGTCGATAGTCGAGAAGAGCTTCCTGTGGCTTAAGTGCGCAGTTCAACCCGCACTTGGTCGCCTAAGTTGGAGGTGGACGGTGCACCCATTGCCTGGGATGCTTCCCTTAGGCATTACCGTGGGGGGCACGCCGGTCATGTAGCTGAGGCCCTAGAGCAGTCTCTCCTCCTCTCAAAAGATATGGAAGCTTACAGGAGTTTCAGTCACCCAGAGCTCTTTCTATCCCTTAAGAGGGATCTGGCTATGGTAAGTTTTTTCTATCCCTTAAAAGGTAGCTCTTTCTATTCACTGTTCTATTTACATACTTGACCATTTTCGTGAGTTTTTCTTGTATTATATAGTAAAGGTAAAACATTTTTTTTTTTTAGGTCACACAGCAGGTTTTCATGGCCGAGGAATGGGTGAAGAACGCTCGTAGTGAGGCTAGGGCGGCCTTTGATGCTCGATCTGAGGTTGAGGTAGAGTTAGGCACCCTAAAAGAAAACCATTCTAAGATGGCCGAGCAGTTGAAAGAAGTTGTTAGGGCGAGAGAGAGTGTCGAGGCGAGCTTGAACACAACGGAGAAGCAGTTTGAAGATATCCGGAAGCAGTTGCACTACACTGAAATAAACATGGCAACAGAGAAGCAGCTGGTGACGGAACTTCGCGAAGAGTTTTGAAAAGCCAGGGAGGTTGCTCAACTATTTAAAGAGGTAGTTGAGGCTGAAAAGCAAGTTGCGTACATGCTTAGGGTGGAGGAGACTCAAGCCAGACTTACAGAGGAATTATTTGCTGTAGTTAGGGACTACTGCGATATATCTTAGGGTAAGGCCCTTGATGTTGCTGGGGTCCCTACTGATTTTGGTTTGAGGCAGCTTGAGAGCATCTACTACGACCCAGAGATTCGCGAGCTCTCAGATCCTAATTCCTCTCTCCCTGAACAAGCCGTCCAAGTGTTTGAGCTGCCAAAGGTGGACCAAGTCCCTCCTGCTCCTTCGAAAGTTTTAGTAGACTCCCACCAAGATACTAGCAAAGGAAAGGAGGCTGAAACTCTCAAGGGCAAGGATAAGGGCAAGGAAAAAAAGAAGAACTCCTCTGATCCCGCCGAGAAGGCCTCAGACATTGCTATCTCTCAACCCGAGCAAGCTGCTGACCCAGGGGCTCCCAAGACTAAAGCTTAGGCTAGGGGTTTTTATCTTTTATAGCATATATTTTGTTTTTGTTATGTTTACTGTTTTTTTTTTAAAGAAATGTATTACCTTTTAGTTGTCAATGAAGATATTTTTCTTTTGTTTCATACGTCATGATAAGTAATACAAGATTGATTATCAAAGTATGGTGATCTTTTACCATTTTAACTTGAATGGAATATAATGTCATATTGTGTAAACAGGACATATTATAAGTTAAGTTCAATCAATAGGCTTAGGGCTTTAAGCACAACATAAAAGTTACAGAGACATCTATAAACGTGGCATTGTAATAATAATTCATTCAAATCATTTGATTAAAGGATTTCAAGCATGATTGAATCTAAAGTTTAAACTTTTACGTAGACTTCGAGCGAGTGCTAACTAACCCAAATCATCTCGTCCAAGGACTTCAGTCATGATTGGGTTTAAGTTTAAACACTTGAGGGAACCTGGAATGAGTGTTAACTAACCCAAATCATCTGGTTCGAGGACTCAGGCATGATTGAATTTAAGTTTAAACACTTAAAAGAACTGCGAACGAGTGTTAACCAACCCAAATCATCTGGTCCGAGGACTCCAGGCATGATTGGGTTTAAGTTTAAACACTTAAAAAAACTGCGAATGAGTGTTAATCAACCCAAATCATCTGGTCCGAGGATTGCAGGCATGATTGGGTTTAAGTTTAAACACTTAAAAGAACTGCGAATGAGTGTTAACCAACCCAAATCATCTGGTCTGCAGACTCTAGGCATGATTGGGTTTAAGTTTAAACACTTAAAAGAACTAAAAGATAAACGGTATAAATACTTTATACGAAAGACAAATAAATTGATCATGAAAATACATATTAATAGTAATACCTCTTTAGGTTGTTTACATTCCAAGGACGTGGTATTACATGTTCGTCCAGATCTTCTAAAAAATATGCTCCAATGCCAGCTTTTGAGGTGATACGATAAGGTCCTTCCCAATTTGGTTATAACTTTCCCCAAGCTGGATTCTTTGTAGTGCCCACAATTTTATGTAACACCAAGTCACCAGGAGTTAAAGGTCTCAGCTTTATGTTGGCATCATAGTCTTGCTTCAGTTTCTGCTGATAATGGGCCAACTGAACCATCGCATTTTCTCTCTTCTCTTCAATTAAGTCCAAACTTTTTGTTAGTTGCTCAACATTATCCTTCGGATTGAATGAACTGGTTCTTAACGTCGGGAAACCAATTTCCAAAGGGATGACAGCCTCAGCTCCATAAGTCATTGAAAAAGGGGTCTCTCTAGTAGATCTGCGAGGCGTGGTTCTGTACGTCTAGAGTACATATGGTAGTTCCTTCACCCATTTGCCTTTTGCATCATCTAACCTTTTTTTCAGCCCACTTACTATAACTTTATTTACAGCTTCCGCCTGTCCATTCCCTTGGGGATAAGTCAGAGTAGAATACCTATTAGTAATCCCCAACTCACCACAGTATTTTCTGAACATCTTGTTGTCGAACTGAAGGCCGTTGTCTGAGATGAGCACATGAGGAACTCCAAATCGAGTAAAGATGTTCTTCCAAACGAATCTTTTCACATCCACATCCCTAATGTTAGCTAGGGGTTCCGCTTTAACCCACTTCGTAAAATAATTTGTGCCGACCAGGAGATATTTCTTGTTTCCCACTGCCTTGGAAAATGGTCCCACAATGTCTAAGCCCCACTAAGTAAACGGCCATGGGCTAGATAGCGGATTAAGGATTCCTCCTGGTTGGAGTATGCTCGGTGCAAACTGTTGGCACTAATCACACTTTCTGATGTATTCCAGAGCCTCTCTTTGCATATTTGGCCACCAATAACCTTGAGTAATAGCCCTATGTGCTAAGGACTTGCCTCAAGTATGGCTTCCACAGATTCCTTCATGCAACTCTTCTAGAAGTGATTCGGTTAGCTCAGGGTGGACACATAATAAATAAGGTCTTGAAAAGGAGCGTTTATATAGTTTATGGTCCTCAGATAACCATTAACTAGTTGCCTTCCTTCGCATCTTGTCAGCTTTTATTCTCTCCTTAGGCAGAATGTTCTCTTTCAAGAATCGTATGATGGAGTCCATCCAACTTGGCCCTACCCTAATCTGATGGATTTTAGCCGTCTCTCTTGTCTTGGTGGGTTTGTACAAGTCCTCAACGAGAATTACCCGAGGCAAACCTTGTGTCGAGGAGGTTGCAAGCATAGCTAAAGAGTCAGCATGCGCATTGCCACTTCTGGGGACGTGTAACAAGTCAAAGGAATCAAACTTTAACTGTAGACATTTAACTTGACTCAAGTATCCCTGCATTCTTTCATCTTTTGCCTTGAATTCCCCTTTTACTTTACTGACAACAAGCCTTGAGTTCGAGAAGAGTTTTATGGATTTTCCTCCCATTCTTTGAACCATAGCCATTCCTACCAACAGAGTTTCGTACTCAGCCTCATTATTTGTAGCTGAAAAATTCAGTCTCAAAGATTTTTCAATGACAACTTTCTCAGGGGACATCCGTACTAACCCAACCCCTGAGCCCTTCTGATTCGATGCTCCATCTACATATACTTCCCAAGTCGGAAGGCAATATTGGGAAATCGTGCCAACCAATTTTTCATCCATGTATCCAACTGGTGGTAATTCTTCTATTACGGGTTCGGTGAATTTAGCCACCAAATCTGTGAGAACTTGTCCTTTTATGGAGGTACGAGGCATGTATTTGATGTCAAAAGCCCCTAGAATTGTACCCCACTTAGCTATTCTTCCTGTGTAATCGGTACTTCGGAGTATGGTTTTAACCGAAAGTTGGGTAAGAACGACAACTGTATGTGCTTGGAAGTAATGGGGTAACTTACATGTGCCAAGCACTACTGCCAGGATAGCTTTCTTCAATGGTAGATAATGCACTTCGGCTTCATGCAATGACTTACTCACATAGTAAACTGGCCGTTGTATGCCACTATCAACTCGTATCAGTACCAAACTTATAGCATGTGGAGCTACAACAATGTAGGCAAAAAGGACTTTATCTGGCTCAGGACTAGACATAATCGGTGGCCGAGCTAGATAATCTTTGAGTTGCTGGAATGCTGTGGCACATTCTTCTGTCCGATCAAAACCTTTCCATTTGTTGATTAACAAGAAGAAAGGTCTGCATCTATCTGCTGACCGAGATATGAATCTGTTCAAAGCGGCGACCATTCCAGTTAGTTTTTGCACTTCCTTGGGATTCCGAGGAGATCTCAAGTTGTTAATAAATTTAATCTGGTCAAGGTTAACTTCAATTCCTCTGTAAGTGACCATGTAACCCAAGAATTTGCCTGACCCTACGCCGAATGAACACTTGGAAGCATTTAAGCGCAATTTATAGTTCTTAAGAATTTCAAAGATAATTCGAAGGTCTCCCAGGTGCTTCGAAACCATTTTGCTTCTCACCACCATATCATCTATATAAATCTCGATATTTTTCCCCAATAGCGACTTGAACATTCTTGTCATCATTCTCTGATAAGTGGATCCTACGTTCTTCAACCCGAATGGCATTACTTTGTAGTGGTAGTTCCCAATAGGAGTAACAAAAGCCGTCTTCTCTTGATCGTCCAAGGCCAAATGTATCTAATTATAACCCTGGAAGGCATCCAAGAAACTCGTCCGAGGATGGTTGATAGTAGCATCTACCAGCTGGTCTATTTTGGGCATAGGAAATGGATCCTTGGGACAAGCCTTATTTAAGTTCGTGAAATCAATGCATACTCGCCACTTCCCACACTTTTTCTTCACCACCACAGTATTTGCTAACCATTCGGGATAGAAAACTTCCTTGATAGCCTCAGCTTGCTTAAGTCTAGTTACTTCCTCTCGGACTGCTTCGACATGCTCTTTGGATGGGCGTCGAAGGAGCTGCTTCTTGGGGACGATTAATGGATTAACATTTAAATGATGACAGATGAATTCTGGATCTACTCCTGGGGCCTCGTAAGTATTCCAGGCAAAGACGTCGATATTCTGTTTAAGGAACTCTATCAGCTCTTCTCTCTTTTGTTGAGGTAGTTGGGATCCGATTTGAAAAAACTTTTCCGTATCATCCCCTATAGTAACCTTCACAAGATCTTCACACTTTGCCTCCTCGGCTGGCTTATCGATGGATAACACCGAGGGTTTTAACTGCTATAAATCCTTTTCTCTGCGAGTCGAAGGTTTAGCTTCGGGCTTATGTCGGATGGCAGCGACCATGCATTGCCGCACCATGGCTTGATCTCCCAATATTTCTTCAATCTGACCCTTGGACGGGTATTTAACCTTCTGGTGCAGAGTGGAAGAAACTGCTCCCAAAGTATGAAGCCAAGGTCTAGCAACAATTGCTGTATAAGGAGAGTATGCATCCACGATGATGAAATCTACCTCCACTGTCTTCGAGCCAGTCTGCACAGGCAATCTGATCTGACCCTTTGGGATAATAACCTTTCCCTCAAAACTCACTAGGGGAGAACTATAGGGCGTCAGATCCTCAGCTCTTAAGCTCAACCCCTTGTAAAGATCGGGATACATTATCTCAGCCACGCTGCCTTGATCCACCATTACCCTCTTCACGTCGTAGCCCCCAATTTGGAGGGTGACCACTAAGGCATCATCATGGGGCTGAATGGTTCCAATCTTATCTTCATCCGAGAACCCCATGACCAGCGGCCATTCCACTCTAGCTCTCTTCGGCTCGTGATTAGTGTCCTCAGAAGACAGGTGAGCTACCGACATTACTCTAGATGGGTACGATCCTGTTCTGCCTAGTGCAGCGAAGATAACGTTGATAGTTCCTAGAGGGGGTCTTGAAGGAATCTCTTTCTTAGACCCAGAATTGGTTCGTCCCCTCAGACCACTAGAATGATGTAGCAGCTGCTCCAATTTGCCTTCTCAGACAAGTTGGTCCAAGTGATCCCACAAGCTCCTACAATTCTCTGTGGTATGGCCATAATCCCGATGATATTGGCAATAGAGGTTACGGTTTCGCTTTTCGGGATTTCCCACCATCTTATTGGGCCATTTGAAGAAGGGTTCGTTCATAATTTTCTCTAATACTTGATGCACTGGCTCTCGGAAGACTGCTCCAACAAGCTGGGTGTTGTTTAACCCTGATTGCTCTACGTAATCCCTTATCAGCCGGTTGTTGTTGTATCGGTCCGACCTAAAATTTCTCTTTTCTTGAGGGATAACCTTAGCTTTCCCTTTTCCCTGTTGTTGATCGTCTTCTATCATTTTGTACTTATCAACTCAATCAATTAAATAGCGCAAACTTGTGTCAGGCTTGCCTGTTAGAGATTTCCTCAAACCATGCTCGGGTGGGAGACCGACCTTGAAAGTTCTAATAGTAACTTCATCAAAATCACCATCAATTTCATTGAACATCTCCCAATACCTTTCAGCATATGCCTTTACAGACTCCCCTTCCCTCATTGACATGGATAGCAGAGAATCTAGAGGTTAAGGAACCATACTGCATGTAATGAATCGGGAATAGAATGATTGGGTAAGCTTCTTAAAAGAACTGATGGAGTTCGTCCTTAGCCCATCAAACCATCACATCGGCATCGGTCCCAAACTGGATGGAAATACTCTACACAACAAGGCTTCGTCCTAAGAATGGACAGCCATCTTTTGTTTGAACTGGCTTACGTGTTCTACAGGATCCGTGCGTCCGTTATACATGGCGAATGTGGGCTGATGGAAACGCCTAGGAAGCTTTGCCTTTTCTATTCCCCGGGTGAAGGGTGATTTAGAAATCTGGCTCAAAGCTTTCTTCATAACATTAGTTCCTACTCCCTTCCCAGATAGACTCCTGCGCCTCCTCTTGTGAGGATGTTCCTCTTCACAGGAAAAAAATTTACTAGGTGGAGTTCCTGATCGTTGTCTGTAGCTTGCATCTTCCTCGTCATTAGAAGAAACATCAGAGCTGGAAGGGGTCTGTTTTCGTTGTGCTCGACGAAGTCGCTTTTTTAGATCATCAATTTCTGGTTGCAAAGCTTTTTCATCAGCTTGTTCATGTATTGCGTGACCTCTTCTTCGATAACCACTTCCACCTATGTGGAGCGTTTGCAAGCTGCCTTCTTGTTGGTTGTCCATGTCATCTCCATGCTTAAGGTCGTGAAGCTCGCCCTGTTGATGAACATTAGCTGATTCTGCATGGTGTGGACTAGTTTGGTGTGGTCCTGATCCTGCCATAACCGTTATAATCCATTCAAGCACTAGTTCTTCCCACAGACGGCGCCAATTGTAGGGTCACAAATTGCAGCTCAAACCCAAAAGAACTGGGTTATAAGCCCAATGAGCCCAATACAATAAATTTGTAAGAGAGTGGGTGAAAGAATTGGGCTTTTAATGGTTGCCTAACGGTTAATCGAGGTTTCAAGCGTGTCCGAGCAAGAAAGGATACATAATTCTGGATGGAATATATGTCCGAGGAGTAAGTTTTAAGATGAAATTGCTATTTCTGGAAGTTGGTTCTTCACTGTGCTACAGTAATTCTCTTCTAATATCTCTTTGCCAGTGTTTTCGATCCCCCTCTTATGGAGGGTTTCTCACGTTATATAGTCTCTTCCAAGCCATTTCCATCGTCCACTTGTTTATTATCCAACATTGCACTAAAATATCTGTCCTATTGAGCAGCTTTTCTGGCTTTCTGTGAGCGGTAGCGGCTAAAAACATTGTTCAGAGGTCTTCTCCTCATTAATGCGGCCAAGAAAGCTGCTGCAGTGCATTTAATGCAGTGGTAACAACTTTTCCCTAAGATATTTTCGTGTTCTTATCACCTCCTTATGCACCTAAAGCCTATCTTCATTGCTGGAATCTCCTGGAAGATTACCCAAGTCAAGTGAATGCCTACCTGACTGACATTCGTCAGGTCCGAGGAGGATGACCCTCTTGGACTACTGCCTTTGAATCTTTCCTTACACGACCATTCGCTTTGGGGCTTTTCCAATCATTTGCTCCTCCTCGGACGCATTCCCATTAGTAAATGGGGCTTAAAGCCCAATACAAAAGTTCAAGCTTTTGCCCCTACACTTGTCATTCATTAAATCTTTGGCATGTAATCACTATCTCCATACTGTTCTCTGGGTATTTAAATAAAATAGAAATGATGTTTTCTGGATGATTAAAATATTTCACAAAGATGATGAAGAGGATTAAGAGCATTCACATTAGGTATGTAAAAAATATCTTATTTTATCATCTTAAAGGCTACTTTATCTAATATACCATATCATTTTATAATACATCCAACATCCCAAACTCAATTTCCTTTGTCACCTTATTTAAATATTCTTTTTTATTCTTTTTTACTGTTTCCCTCTCTCTCCCCCTCTTCCTACAGGCAACCAGGCTCCAGCAAAACCCATTAAAAAACTGCTACTCACATCCCATTTAACCCACCAAACACCAGCCTGCAACCACCACCACGCCACCACTATGCCAACTTGCAAACCCATTAAAAAAACCACCAAACCCACCAACAAGAACCACCAATAAGAAAAACACACACACACACACAAACCACCAAATACCACCAGACATCGGCCACAAAAACCACGCCACCACCAAGAGAAAAAAAAAAAAAAACACACACACACACAACAACAACAACAACAACAACAACCATACAAAACCCACAACCCATAACCCCATGCCACCGTTGCACCACCATGACTCACCACGCCCCACCTATCATAGACCCACCATGACCCAGGCCACAACCACCATGCCTCAGACCCACCATGCCTCACCCACCATGCCCCACCCACCATAGACCCACCACGACCTAGACCCACAACCACCATGCCTTAGACCCACCAAGATTCAAACCCACAACCACCATGCCTTAGACCCACCATGACCCAAACCCACAACCCACCACTCCTTTGCCACCAGATCCGACTCACAATACCCCTCAGCTAGTAGATTGGTGGAGAAGCTTTGATCTTTGCTTCATCGGCGTGGAGGCCCAACCACTAGAGATGTGAGAAAAGAAAGAGTGAGAAAGAAATGGACTGAGACCAGAGAAAGAGAAAGACAGAGGAGAGAGAAAGAATAAAAAGGATTAAAAGAATGAGATAAGGAATAAATTTGAATATTTTATTTTTGCAATTGAGTTACAGTACTATCATAAAAATAAGATGGCATTGTAGCATAATTGCAATTTTTTTTGTAATTCCAAGATTTTGTAAAACTGGATAATGGAAGGTTTTGGGACACTGATACTAAATATTACCAATATATGACATTTACAAGATCTAATGTAAATGCTCTAAAAATAATAATTTTTAAAGAGTTTTGACAAATATGACCTTAATGGAATTAATGCAATTATTGTCTAATGGCTGCGAAATTGTCGCCAATCCTTTCATCCAGCTTGATTAGGTTGGAAATAACTTTGTCCTTAGCTCCTTACCCTAGGAATATACTCCATTCCTGATACCTCTACTTGGAATTCCCATATATATAGAGGATTGAGTTCCAACTTCCAACACGTCAAAAATAAAAATGTATTCCTTCTGCCAGCCTCCATAACTTTTGTCCTTTTTTAGAAAGTTAATCTTGCAACGCATGTCTATATATATATATATATATATATATAAACCCTCCGTTTTTGTTACGTAAAATGTTTTATCTAAAAGAAAAGAATTTTTTTTTTGGCAGTATTTAATTGCGTTTTTGAAAATGTTTGGAAAACTTTTTTTTTTTTTTGGTTGGGGGAGGGGGGTGTTGAGACGTAAGTAAGATACACGGTTTTTAAATTTAAATACTCCCAAAAGTAAAAAAAAAAAAAAATTACCAAAATGACCAAATTATCTCTAATCAATATACTCCTAGAATTGTATCACCAAAATAATCAAAATATCTATAGAACTAATGGAAGTTCTAAGGGTATTTTGATCATTTGAGGCATTTCAAGGGTTTTTTAAAATAATTTTTTTGGGGCTATTTTCATAATTGTGGAGATTATGGGGGTATTTGGATCATTTTAGAAGTTTTAAGGCCATTTTCATATGAAAGAAAGGACCTTTCATTTCTAAGTTCTAACCTTGTCCCAATTTAATTAAAAATTTGGGACGAACCTAATTAGGAGTTTCATTTATATAATAATTATCTGCATGAAGTGAAGTATATGTTTAATTAATTAGAGTCATAATGATACACCGTTTGTCAATAGTACTAAACTTTTTTTTCGCTACAAAAAAAAGTATTAGATTTCCCACCACCCCCCCCCCCCCCCCCCCCCCCCCCCCCCCTCTTAAATGCTGTTGTACAATCAAGATTTTTGTATCATGGTTTTTTTTTTTTGGTAGGAAATTTATTTGAAGGGAGTAAGTATTAACCCCAAAAGGGGGGCGTCATGCCAAGGACGTTGGCTAAGAAAAACTCAGTGACTTTAGATGAATGATTCTTTATAACTTAAAACATAACTCGAAGACTAAAAATACAAAGAAATAGTAAAAACTCATAGTTAAAATCAAAACAAATTCTTTATTTATTTACTTATTTTTGTAGACATATAAGATAGAACAAAAAAATGAAAAGAAAATATGTGTGGTTACTCTTGATTAATTGATAAGAATCTGTAAGTATAACCATACTAAATTTAATAGAAGTTGGTGGTCCTTGTAAGTTAAATTTAGTATGGTTATACTGTTAGGGTGATAAACACCTTGGGGAGCTTCCTTGAATAATTAATATAATATATTGAGACACACTTTAACCCAAAAAGCCTAAGCCCAATGAGTATGTGCTCAATTATGTTATATTAACCACTCATTTTTCTCATATCTATTCAATGTGTGACTTCACTCACACGTGTAAGCCAACAAATCTCCCCCTCACGTGTGAGTCTCTACCTCTTTGTGGGCTTCAAGACCTCTTTGTGGGCCATGAACAAGTCCTACTCACTCCCCCTTGCCTAATGGGCTTTTCACTTCATCAATGCGTCATCCATGGGTCTCGCGTACGCCATCCATGGGAACCACGTGTCAACCCCGCACGCACATCCATGGGAACCCCGTACGTCCATATCCATGGGAACCTCGCACCACATCATTATTTAGCACCATTAGCAATATTCCTTTGTTGGGCTTTTTTTATTTTTTTTCTTCTCCAGGATCTTTATGTGTGGGCCGTTTAGGCTTTCTCTGTCCCCGCTGGGTAGGGACCATGAACACCTCACCACCTTCGCCACACACCACCATGGGCTCTAATACCACTTGTTAGGGAGATAAATACCTTGAGGAGCTTCCTTGAGTAATTAATATAATATATAGAGACATACTTTAACCCAAAAGGCATAAGCTCAATGAGTATGTGCTCAATTATGTTATATTAATCACTCATTTTTCTCATATCTATTCAATGTGGGATTTCACTCACACGTGAAACCCAACAAATACTTACAGATTCTTATCAATTAATCAAGAGTAACCACACATATTTTCTTTTCTTTTTTTGTTCTATCTTATATGTCTACAAAAATAGAATCTGTAAGTTGATTTTTACAAGGACCACCAACTTTTATTTTCCGCATGAGACGCGCATTCCAATCTTCACGCTATAAAAACAAGCAACTTCGTGGTTTCTTCATAATTGATGATGGGTCTCTAGTTCTCAAGTTGAAAAGGCACATACGTAAAGTTCAAATAATTCATCTTATTAATTGAAGAGCCCAAGTTCTCACTCTCTTCATCTTGCTCAATGATTCAGTCTCAGCAGCAATGGATGGTGATGGCCATAATATGTGCATCTTTGGTGCAGATTTTCGTGGCAGTGGAGTCTGTTCCCATAGAAGATAAAATCTTAAGTCTACCAGGTCAACCTCAAGTCAGTTTCCAACAATTTTCTGGCTACATCACCATTGATGAAAAGCAAGAAAGAGCTCTTTTTTACTACTTTGTTGAAGCTGAAGCACAGCCTGATTCAAAGCCCCTTGTTCTTTGGTTAAATGGA
The DNA here is from genome assembly GCA_023055345.1 of Quercus wislizeni. Taxonomy (NCBI): domain Eukaryota; kingdom Viridiplantae; phylum Streptophyta; class Magnoliopsida; order Fagales; family Fagaceae; genus Quercus; species Quercus wislizeni. Next base: position 6,985,500 of record JALGQJ010000014.1, read on the forward strand.
GGTAAGAAAATTCTTTTCCATTTCCTAAAAATTTATGTTTTTGATGTCCATTTTACTTGGTTTAGTTTATGAAAATTGTGAAACATTTTACTTGTTTTTTGGTGTATGAATATGACTTTGCCTTTTTGTCTACACGTAGGGCCCGGTTGTTCATCTATTGGGGCTGGTGCTTTTGTTGAGCATGGACCCTTTAAACCGAGTGGAGACAATCTTGTCAAGAATGAGTATAGCTGGAATAAAGGTTTTTCAACATCCTTTCTCTTTTATCTTTTTTGTCGTGTGCGGTGGGTAAATATCCATTTTGAATCCAACTTTTTGTTGAAGCATATATCCTTATATATTTTTAAAGTTCTTTTCTTAGATAAAGTAAATTTTCAACTTTATTTCATAATTTTTATTTTTATTTTTATAAAAATGTTTGTTTTTATAATTATTGTTCTTTATGTTTTTTATTTATTTATAAAGTTTATTAAATTATACTTGTATCTTAAAAAATAAGTTCTTAATTACAATGAAAGTTGCATATAAACTCACCTATAAATAAATTAAATTATTAGCACAAATATATACTTAACATGTGGCATAAATTGATAGGTATTTATTTGCTTAAAAAGTGTAAATAATAATTTTTATGTTATTTGAAAAAGAACTATATTAACATTATGAGTGTTATTGATTTAATTCATTTCCATGCACTTTTCTACATGATTTGGTTTACTTAGATATCGTCATTAATTAATGTAAGATAAAGTATAAAATAAAAATTCAAAATGTTTGGTTTGGGTTGTTCAACCAGCCCGCAATAAAAACTTTTGTGACGGTGATTTTTTTTTACTCCTTCGTTAAACCAACATTTGGTTATTTATTTATTCCAACGTTTTTTTTTTTTTTTTCCTTTATAAAATACTTTTAAAAAAAGTTATATAATAAAGGCAAGAAAGTAAATTTATTCAACCTTCATTTTCTATCATCTTATTTTTTCTTCTCAACCAAAGAAATGAGTTTTCCATCTCTTAAATTTTAACCCCCAAACCAAACACACATGAGAAACTAAATCTCTTATATTCCCTCACTTTTTCACCAACTTTACATTTTTTATCTCCTATTTTTCCATCTTCCAACCAAACAAAACCTAAAGTTATAACATCTAAGAAAACAAAATTGAATGAGAATTGGATTGCACTGTCCTTTTAGATATTAATTTTTGGAAAAAAAAAAAATTCTTCCATAAAGTCTCATAATACAAAAATTAATTTTTAATTATAAGAAAATTTAATAAATATTTAAAAATTTAAAGAGCTTGTGGACACAACTTTTGTATTACAATTCTGATATCAAAGACTGTGACTGATTAAGAAAATCTGATACAAGCATAACAACCATTTAGAAATTTAAGGGTGTGATACTGTCAAGCATTTCAGTAGTCGTGCAGGACCTGCAAACTATCTCTGCCGTGAAAAAATCGGCACATTAGACAAAAAAGCCATGGGAATAAGTCGGTGAATCTTATCTCTTACTATATATTTCCTTTTCTTCTACTTGGAAATCATTTCAAGTTCGGAAACTTCCGAACTAGATGCTGGGGCATGTGGTCCACGAATTCTGAAAATTGAATAATTCTCTTTATATAATAAAACAGTAATTATTTATATTTATATTTATTTATTTTTCACTTTGATGCTTAAAATATTTATGGGCTACCCCACTAAAAAAATTAAATATTTTAAATTTGAATTGAAATAATCTAATAAATAAATGAGAAGAAATTTATAAATATATTATATAGATAAGCAAGGCCATCATTTTCATTCAGAAAGCTATAAATATATTATTATATAGATAGGGAAAGTCGCTACGCTTGGTTGCCCGCTTAACACAAAATTTCTAACTTGCATTAATTTTTTTATGACATAAATTTATATATTTAAAATTTTTAATAGTGTATGATAATTTTTCATTGGGTTTTATACAATCCTCAAAAAAAAAAAAAAAAAAAAAATCCTATATATATAATAAATTTGATACCTAATTAAAATTTATAACATGCCAAAGTCTAAAAGAAAATTTGAATTTCCGATTTTCAGGTTACCTAATTCCTTTCTCAAAAGGATAAATTTCTCATTGACCTTATTTAATTAAGAGAAAGTTTATATACACAAAAATTTTGAAAACTGCTAATATGACAGATAATTAGTGATAGATAAAAAGTGATGTTTGTGGTAAACTTAGATGAGATCCAATAAAAGCGTACCAACTCAATTGTTGTGAAATTTTTTGTGTATTAGTGTCACTCTTTAATCAAATGTACGTGTATATGTTTATATGTGTGTTATTTTCATTCTAAATTATTGTGTATGAGTTACAGTCTAGATTTAAGTGGATATATAGTTGTTATTTACATTTTGAAGTTCCTCTTTGCTGCAGAAGCAAATATATTGTATCTGGAATCACCAGCAGGAGTTGGATTCTCCTACTCCGCTAATAAGTCATTTTACAATTATGTGAACGACGAGATAGCAGGTATATGTTCTCTAGCCTTTATAATCAGTCAAACTTTTTTTACCTACTGAATTTGTTTCAATACTTTTGTAGCATTATTCGTATTGAATTAATACTATATTCAAATAGAATGTGCATATATCTTTCCCTTAGCAATGATTTAAAAATAAATTACAAATGTGACAGCCATGATTTGAGAACGAAAACAAAACGAAAGGCAATTTGCTTAAATTTAATTGCACAACTTTTACATTCAAATAGCATTGCCCGTTGTATATGATTTTATATATGGACCTTTTGAAACTGACATTGGGTTTGCTTTTCTTAAGCACGAGATAGTCTTACATTTCTGCAGCGCTGGTTTGGAAAATTTCCAGAATACCGAGACAGAGAATTTTTTATTACAGGAGAGAGCTACGCAGGTGTTTTTTTTTTCCCTTCTAATTGAAGGCATTTTTTTTTTTTGGGTGCAAACAACTATAAATCTTCTGTTCATGTGCATGCACACATTGTTGAGAGAAAGTGAGATAGAGAACATGAATTAGAATCAATATTTTGGTCTATAACATCACATTGATAAATTATTGGATCATTGGGAAGACTCAATTAATTATGATGATTAGGGAGCCATAATAGGCCTGGTTTAAAAATAAAGGTGTATTATATTTTTCATTTTCAAGTAGCCAAAAAAAAAAAATTCTGTTAATTTCTTATCAAAGAGAGATTTCTCATAAAATTCATGGTATTATTTCTTTAATAGGTCACTATGTGCCACAACTTGCCCACCTCATTATTCAGTCCAAAGTGAAGTTCAATTTAAAGGGAATAGCTGTGAGTATAACTTGGAGATATGACTTCAAGAAAACTTGAATTTTTTAATTTAATTGTTCCTATTTATTTTATGTTATGCTTATGCCAAATAACATTGAGTGAACAAAATTTTATAATGCAGATAGGGAATCCTCTTCTGGAATTTGCGGTTGATTTCAACTCGCCGGATGAGTATTATTGGTCTCATGGCTTGATATCTGATGGTGTTTATGAACTTCTCACTAAAAGTTGCAATAGTTCTCAGATTATGAGAGGTGCCATAAAAGGATTTCTTTCTTCTACCTGCACTTCTGTATATATTGAACTTGCAAAAGAGCTTACTGACTTCATCGACCGATACAATGTAATTGGTGACGTTTGTCTATCATCTATTCAATCACAAATGGACATGCTTTATCAGCCCCTGAGGTCTAGATTTCAATATTTGACATCTCTCAATTCAGAATCAGATGCCCTCAGTCAGCAGGTGAAGTTTATATACCTTGTCAAAACTCATGTTATGTGTGCTCATTACTTCTTTTGATTTAAAACACAACCTTTTGTTTATGGAGATCACAATTGACTTTGCCTTTACATTTACCCTCTGCTTACAGGAAAGTATAAAAGAGGTAGATGTTTGTGCACAAGAAAACACACAAAAGTATTTAAACAGAAAAGATGTGCAGACAGCTCTCCATGCCCAACTCGTTGGAATCAAGGAATGGAATTTATGCAGCAGGCAATGATATGAGCTTTCTTTTGAAAATTTTAGAAATTAGTGCCATCTTTAACTTAAGTTTTAAGTTTTTTTTTTCAAGAACAATTTAATATATCATAAGTATCTCAAATACTATGAAACAAAATTAATAGCCACAATGTTAGAATGGTGACTTGTAATTAAAATGCAAAGGATTCTTGCAATCTCAATTAATAGTTCATGATTTTTCTTCTTAAGTTTTTTTTTAGTTTCAGAATGAGTCCCATCTGCGATCTAAAGAAATCAAACATTCATTTTGTTTTTATAAATTATAATTCTTTCCTCCTGGTGATACCACAACTCTTGGGGTTGCTTATTTTACTATTTAAATCTCAGAGTTCTAGAGTATGATGATGAAAACCGAGAGATACCTACAATTGGTGTCGTGGGCTCACTTGTCAAGTCTGGCATCCGATCCTTGGTTTACAGGTATGGTAATAAACTTTTTACAAAGCTCTTTATTATTTTGCAAGAAAGGTCTTGCTGACAATTTAGTCGATTTTGATGTACTATGACAGTGGAGATCAAGATGGAATAATCCCATTTACTGGGACTCGAACACTGGTAAAGGGATTAGCAAAGGACTTGGGACTGAATTCGACTGTGCCTTACAGAACATGGTTTGAGGGAAAACAGGTCAATATATTTATATTCTTGTCTCTTTATTGATGGTGCCAAATGGTATTCTTTTTCCTCATTTATTTTTTCCTTTAGGTTGGTGGATGGACACAAGTATATGGTAACAATCAGCTATCCTTTGCCAGCATAAGAGGAGCTTCACACACAGCTCCGGCCACACAACCAGCAAGGTCATTACTTCTGTTTAAGGCATTTCTTGATGGGAAACCACTACCTGCAGAAGCATGAACTAATCAAAATCATGGATAATTAAAACATGAATTTATTGCAATTATTTATTTTCACATCATTGTATTTGACTTGCAAAGTTATGTATTATGCAATTGCATTAAATAGGAACGTTCTAGTATTGTTAATCTAAAAATACTACCAGAATTATATCTTTCACATCTATGTCTGATGGGCTTCTTTGCTTGAACTTCATAGAGCATGCAGTGAAGGCTGAAAGCTTAATAAAATTTGTTCTTCGGTGTGATCATCATAACAAATTCTTTTACGTAAATATAGATCGGTAATCCTAACACAGTATACCAATATATACTGATACCAAAATATTTTGTCCCACCTACCAATTTGGAGTGGTCTCTGTTTGTTGAATTCGTTATCTATTTGTATATAGTGTTGTTACCACTATATTTTGGAGTTATCTATATATGCATGTTACTAATAGGTAAAAACTTAGAGAAAGTGTAATTAGAATTTGAAATTAAAATCCAATTTTGCACTATGTGTCTAAATTTATGTGGTGACCACACCATAATTATCCACTTAAGTTTATGTCATGTGTCCACTTAAGTTTTTTAATTTTTGTGTCAAGTGAGTTAATGAATTCAAAATACTAAGAATCGAATATATGTGTATATATATATATATATATATATATATATGTGGGGACCAGTTGTCTATGAAGTACTGTTGAGGCTATATGGACTGGACCTATGGCCCAATGGCCCAATCCGAGGATGCTAACCGGTCCGAGGACGGTCAACTAAGGTAATAACGGAAATGACGTTGAAGGAAGAAATGAAAGTTATTTATGATAGTCCTAAATCTTTCGAGGTGAAAAGTCACCTCGGAAACATTTGTTCGAGGTGGTTTGAAACCTTCCTGTCATCCTGAATACTACTTTAAAGTGACATCATGACGGGGAGTCGGACATTGGATAAGGGATTAGGGAGGAAGATAACAAATATCTACGAGAGCTGTTACCTCCACATTAAATGCTTCCCAACTAACTCTCTAGCCGCATTAATGTGGACGTGATACCTGAACAGTGATCGAGCAGCCTTACAGCTATTAGTAGAAAGTTCAGGGAGGTGTGAGAGGGACAGGAAGAAGCTCCCAAAACCAAATTTACACGTGTATGGCAAAGATAATACTGAAATCATGGTATATAGCATGAGAAGGTCGTCAAGAAAAGGGGATCGGAAAAACACAGAGAAAAAGACTAGTGAACTAGTTACTGAAAAAAGAACTCTTTGCTCCTGATTAGAGTTACTCAAGCTACGCCGAGGACAATCTTTTTATCTTATAGTCTCAAAACTTCTTCCAAACCACTTATGATTGTTATCTCTTTTATATAATCAGGCTAATTCTTTCTCCCACGCTCTACAAATTTATTGTTTGGGCTTGTTAGGCTGAAACCCAATCCTGTTTAGGATCCAAGTCAAAACTGGTCCTTACAATATATATATATATATATATATTTATGGCGAAAATGCACTTTTGGTTTCTACATTTTAGGTTAATTTCCATTTTGGTCCTAAAATTGATTTCGTTACTAATGTCGTCCATAAAAAAAGAAAATCGATTCTATTTTAGTCCTTGCCGTCAGAACCTCTAACGAAAACCTCTTACGTGGCAAATGGAGTGCCCTACTTACTAACATGATGCTGACGTGGCCATTAAAATATTATTAAAAAAATTATTTGGCATTTTTTAAATGATTCATCATATTTAAATTAATAAAAAATTAAACAAAAAAATTTAATTCCTCAATTTTAATTTTAATTAAAAAAAATAAAAAACAAACAAAAAATTTACTTTTTTTAGTTTTAAAGATTGAAGCTCTCTATTCAAAAAGAAAAAACAAATTCCATATGTTCCTCAAAGCTACTAGTTTCCAATTTGTGTAGAACTTTCAGCTAATTAAAATACTCATAATGATAAACACGTCTTCTAAGATTCTATTCAAAATAATAATCACTTGTCAATTACAAAAAAAACCCCTAATTTGAAACATAACCCAAATACTAAACCCTAACTCTATCCTCCTTAACCTCCAAACCATAGAGTCCTACACTGCCTCTTTAAAGCATAAACAACATCCATGGCAGTAACAGTCTTGCAGCAAGTGTGCTCGGTGTGGGGTCACAACATCGTGAATCACGTTCTCCAAGATGATCTTGAGTATCCAAATCACGTTACCTCAACCTTACAGTGCCATTTCGTTCCTCCCTTTTCCAAACCTTTGCCTCCTTTTCCTCTTCTTGACATCTCTCTCTCTCTTTCTCTCTGTGATTCTTTGGTTTTTCATTGTGGTTTGATTGGTTGTTTTTGTTTTTGATGGGAAGATGGGGAAGAACATGAAGAATTCAATGGTCTTGATTTGTAACAGATCTGATGGTGCTGGGTTTAATGATCTCTGAGTTTGGGTTTTCTCTGAGTTTTGGTGAATTTGGGTGATTGGGTTGTGTTGATGGTGCTGGGCGATTGTGATGAATTTGGGTTTGATGATTAGATTGGGTTCATTGTTCTTCATTCTTCCTATTAGTATCTACTTTAATTTTTTCATCTTGTTTTCATTTATGTTCTACTAATCTGGGTTTGAGTTCTTGGGTTGCTGGGTTTGTATTCTTGTGATGGGTTTGAGTTCTTGGTTGCTGAGTTTGATTTGGAAAGAATACGAAGAACATGTTGTAAAATGAAGAACAAGATGAAGAACATTAATAAATTTTTTTTAATTATATTAAATCTAAGGTTGTTTAAATTTTCTAACATAGCTTTTTTTAAAAATTAAAATGTTGACGTGGCATTTAAAAAATGCCAAATAAATTTTTTTAATAATATTTTAATGATCACGTCAGTCTTGTGTTAGCAAATGGGGCACTCCGTTTGCTACGTAGGAGGTTTCTGTTAGTGGGTTGATGACAGGGAATAAAATAGAATTGATTTTCTTTTTTTAGGCACAACATTAGTAACGAAATCAATTTTGGGGCCAGAATGAGAATTGACCTAAAATGTAGGGACCAAAAGTGTATTTTTGCCTTTATTTATTTATAACCAATCATATATACTCAATAAAAATCATCACACAACAAAGATCACCGCATGTTCTATTTTATTAAAAATTAGAAAAAAAAATTATTATATTTAATATGTAACTAATATATGACTAAATACATTTACTTTTAAAAAAAAAATAATTTGACGAATTATTTATATTTTGATGATATACTTTGTGTTTAATTTTAAATGCATCTATTCTGATGATGCACAAAAATCGTCAATGAGCTGATTATCCACACATGTGCCAATGGGTGCACCTAAAGAACAAAAGAGAAGAACCAATCAAAGGGCACTTGTAGAGTACCGGCCAAAGACCCTCCGAAAGTTAAGTTAGTGATGGAAGAATATCCAAGAACTCAATAGTGTAAGAGCTAGGGAGAATTCACGTACCTTAATAAAGATGATGCCTAGTGCTTATATAGTGGCGTAGACTTGACCAAGATCCCTTGAATGAAGGGCTTTTCCTTGTAGAGAAGATTTGGAGTTAAGACCCTAAGATCTTGAGCTTTTCTTCCCATATAGGGAAGACACGAGGGTGGAGTATGGTCTTCGGGCATGTAGTGCAAATTATTTCCGTATAGGGATGCATGAGTGAAAAATACGTAAAGGTTTGTGGGACCCAATTACTCAACTGTCGGTATGACCATCTGTCTGTCGGTATCACCATCTATCCGTTGGTATGAATACGGAGGATAAGACGTGACCATCCGTCGGGTACATATGCAACCATCCGTTGGGCACATACTCGAAGCATTATTTTGCAAAGACTTCAAGGAAGTCAAATGAAGAGCTCATCCTAACGGGTCCACAGTTGGCAGGTCCTACTAGAAGAGGCATAAACCTTGACGGGTGAGTGATGGAGTATTCCATCTTGATGGGTTAAAGCACTCGAAGGACTTTATTGGACAAAAATACCCTTATTAGTGTGCAAGTTGGTTTGTTAATTGGAGGAGTATAGTGGGTTGTTTGCCAAAGGTGTCTCATTGATTTAGATGAGTTAGTGTATGCATGTTCTGGGCGATGAGTAGGGTACTTGACGACCTCTTGATAACTAACGACCGTTAAGGCAAAGCATGTCGGGCGGTGTCAAGGAAGGTACCTAACGACCGTTGGGTCCTTGACGACCCATTGATACGTGACGACTGTCAAGGCGAAGTGTGCCGCACAGTGTCAGGGAAGGTACCTGACGACTGCTGGGTCCTAGACGACCCCTTGGTACTTGACGACCCATTGATACATGACGACTGTCAGGGCGGAACGTGTCGCACAGTGTTAGGGAAGGTACTTGACGACCCCTTGGTACCTAACGACCAATTGATACGTGACAACCATCAGGGCATAGCGTGTCGCATAGTGTCAGGGAAGGTACCTGACGACCCCTTAGTACCTAACGACCCATTGATATGTGACGACTATCAGGGCAAAGCGTCTTGTGTGGTGTCAGGGAAGGTACCTGACAATCGCTGGGTACCTGACGACCCTTTGGTACATGACAACCACTTGATACGTGATGACTGTTAGGGTGGAGCTTGTCGCGCAATTTCAGGGAAGGTACTTGATGACCATTGGGTACTCAACAGCCCCAAGATACCTAACGACCCATTGATACATAATGACCGTCAGGGTGGAACGTGTCACATAGTGTTAGGGAAGGTACTTGATAATTGTTGGGTCCCTGACGACCCCTTGGTACCTAACGACCCATTGGTACATGACGACTGTTAGGACAAAACGTGTCGCGCGATGTTAAGGAAGGTACCTGACGACCTCTTGGTATCTAACAACTAATTGATACGTGATGACCATCAGGGCAGAGCGTGTCGCACAGTGTTAGGGAAGGTACCTAACGACCCGTTAGGACCTGACAACCCATTGATACGTGATGACCGTCAGGGCGGAGCGTCTCATGCAATGACAAGGAAGGTGCCTAATAACCACTGGGTGCCTGCGACCTATTGATAAATGATGACCATCATGGTAGAACACATCACGCTGTGTCATGCTCCCTTTGTGACTGACGATACTTTTGGTGACCGAAGATTCTTTTGGTAAGCTCATGATACTTTTGGTGATCAAATACTCTAGGGTGTTAGAAAAAATTTTCTAACTAGTGAAAATATTCCCTATCAGTTGCCCCCCCATTCCGTAGTCGACATGTAAATGGACGAGTGCGGAATATGAAGGCTTATGTTGTAATCGTAGAGTGTTGGGGGTTTTTTCTTATCCCCCCCCCCCTCCCCCACTCCATGAGTAACTTAATTGGAGTATTTTTACTTAAGTCGATTGTCATCGGAGGATTGCTACTTGACCCGATCATCTTTGGAGGGTCGTTCATCACCTTGGTGACTTGGTTAGATGATCTCTACTTGAGTCGATCATCTTGGGAGGATCACTTGGATTGTTCGTCACCTTGGTAACCTGGATCATTCATCACCTTGTAGGTAGGAAGATTTAGATCTTTTACCAAGGCACTCGTTAGCGGATTGGCTCGTTCGTCCACCCGTAGGTAGGTGGACTTAATTTTTTTACCAAAGCACTTGTGAATGGCTTGGTTTGTCTATCCTCTAGTAGGGAGGAAGACTTAGATCTTTTACCAAGGTACTCGTGAATGGCTTAGTTTGTCCGTCCACCCGTAGGTAGGAAGACTTAGACTTTTGACCAAGGCACTTATGGGTGGCTTGGTTCTTCCGTCCACCCGTAGGTGACTTTGGTCATTGATATTCCTTTTAGGGATGACTTTACTTTGGACTGTCCACCATAGGTGTTGTGAAATTTTAAAATACTCGCTAGACGAACCGTACTGAAGTATAGTTGGACAAGAACGAGGTCGAACCCACAGGGACTTGAATGAACGTAGGAAAATTAATTAAACCTTAACCAAATTAATCCTAATCTAGTTTAATGAAAATTGTTTTTTTTTTTTTTTTTTTATATTAAATAAACTAAGCAAATAATAAAATTAAGCAAATAGTTAAACTAAGCAAAAGATATAAAGTAATAAAAAGATGTAAACAATCAAGAGAAAGGAATTAAGGTTTTGGAATCTGCCTTGTAAGTCATATCAGCATATATTTATGATCATTAATTTTTCCCAACCATTGCATGATAATCTAGAAATCAATCTTGCTATCATGGAAAATATCATCATTAAAACTTGTTTAAAAATCTAAAGCATGTTCTTCTTCGCTTCTTAAGTATAAAACCAAATCATCAATTGTATCCGTAGCCAAACAAATCACAAGCGATATCCAATTTTATAATCAAGAATTAATAAACCAAGCATTCAATTAATTAAGACAAATCCTAAATCATGAGAAAAACATGATTGAACTCATATCTAGAATCCCATCTTAGTCAATTAATATGAAGCAAGAACAATTTAAATCATTAAAGAACAACTATTGTGGGAAAAATCAAATCACATAAATATTACTGATAATCCTTAACAAGGTTTCATCCTCAACCCTAATTATAAATTTAGCTACTCATAGTAATTGAAAGAAAACACAAGAATAAAATACTAAATATTAAACTAGATAAATAAAATAAAACTAACTGTTATGGAAGAAAACCAAAGAAGTAGCCGCAGCTCTCTATGTTCAGCCCCCAGCCCCAGCACTAGGCCCCTTGAATTTTTCCCTAAAGAGCCTTTAAATAGGTAAAGGAATCCTATTACAAATTGAATTCCCGTTTGGAGAAAATCTCAGATTTTTAGGCTTCACTTAACCGACAATTTTGGCCTATTTAAAGTCAGAATTTGGACTTTTGGTAACTACAAAGTTGTAGCCCTTTAAGTTAAATTTCCAGCCTAGCTTAAATCATCTCAATTGGACTTCTGAGCCGAAAGTTATGCCAAAAATACTAACTGCTGTGCAGGCTGGAATCCTAACCTGAATTGGACTTGGATTTGGTGCAAATTTCCTTTGATTCCTTACTCCAATTGGACTTAAATTTGATTGGGTTGGCCTTCTTTAACTTCATCATGGCCCTTGTAAAAGTAAAGTCCATTAGCTTTCTTCTTTGCACAAATCCACTTTTTTAATTCCATTGTCCTACAAAAGACAAATTCATGCAATAAGATTCAATTAAGCACAAAATTGATTATTCAGCATTATTCCAAAACCAAATATAAAATGCATGAATTACCTCAAAGTAAGTATGATAATGCTTTCTAACAATGATATAAATATGCTAAATTAAGCTATTATCAATGCACATCAATAGGCGACTTTGGTTTGCTGTCCACCCGTAGGCAACTCTAGTTGTTGTCCTTCCATCTTAGGGATAACTTTACTTTGGACCGTTCACTTGTAGGTGAACTTCGTTTTCTATCCACCCGTAGATGACTTTGGTCGTCCGTCCACCTGTATGCAACTTTGGTCCATCTAGTTGGTAGGATTTAGTTTTGGATAAGGGTAAGGTGCCCATAGGCATCCTTGATTGTCGGTCCATCCCGTAGGTGGGACTTAGTTTTGGATGGGGATTAAATGCCATTGACATCCTTGATCATCAGTCCATCTCGTAGGTAGGACTTAAATTTGGATGAGGATTAGGTGCCGTTGGCATCCTTGATCGTCAGTATCCTTGGTTGTCGATCCATCCTATAAGGATGACAATTAAGTGCCCGTGGGCATTCTTGGTTGTCGATCCATCCCATAGGTAGGACTTAGTTTTGGATGAGGATCAGGTGCCTGTAGGCATCCTTGATCGTCGGTCTATCCCGTAGATAGGACTTAGTTTTGGATGAGAATCAAGTGTTGTTGGCATTCTTGACTATTGGTATCCTTGGTTGTTGATCCATCCTGTAAGTACGACGATTAGGTGCTGGTGGGCATTCTTGGTTGTCGATCCATCCCATACGTTGGACTTAATTTTGGATGAGGATCAGGTGCTTGCAGGCATCCTTGATCGTCGGTCCATCCCGTAGGTAGGACTTAGTTTTGGATGAGAATCAGGTGCCGTTGGCATTCTTGATCGTTGGTATCCTTGGTTGTCGATCTATTCTATAAGGATGAGAATTAGGTGCCCATGGGCATTCTTGGTTGTCGATCCATCTCGTTGGGATGAGGATTAGGTGCCCATCAGCTTCCTTTTGTAGTGTTTAGCCATGAGGTCTTGCTAAAGTGTTGGCACTTGTCACATGCTTTTATGTAGGATTGGGCATCCTTCTGCATGGTAGGCCAATGGTACCCTGGTCGTACATGCTTATGGACCAATGATCACACCTTCGAATGGATTCCACACACCCCTTCATGGAATTCCCTCATGACATAGTCTACTTCATCGGAAATCAAACATCTTAGGTATGGTTAGGAGAAACCTCTCCCATCAACACATAGCACGATGCCCGAACTTTCAACCTTCGGGACGCACTGTGGTCCTCCGGAAGCATCCCATTCTTAAGGTAAGAGGTGATGCGATAGTCATATGTTCGAAAGATGTGGCCTTGGCCAATCAATCAACATGTTCTTTTTCTTCCCTTGGGACTCATACAAATTCTGCTGAAAATTTTTGATTTGTCAGTCTCTTGACAAGGCTAAGGTACTTCTTCATCTACTCTTCCTTGGCTTCATAGTCTTCGTTGATATACCCGATGACAACTTGGGAGTTGCTATGGATGATGACTGGTGAGGCCCCGACTACTTTGGCTAAGTCGAGTCCCGTTTGTACAGCTTCATTATTGATTGTTGGGATTAGAGTCGGATGGCGCATTCTATGATGTCCCCTTCAAGAGATTGTAGGACTAATCTGATCCCTCTAGCATGTCTATTGGACGATCCGTCCGTTTAAACCTTCCATGGGGCTGCCCCCCCAGCCATCCGCCTTGTTCGTCGTAAATTTTGTGACAAAGTTAGATAATGCTTAGGCTAAGGGGTTTGTTTGTCTGGACTACTATGGTGTGCACGTGGAAGTATGGCCTAAGCTTGTGGGATGTTGTGATTAGAGCAAAGGCTAACTTCTCTATAGGGGATATCTTACTTTCGCTCCCCTAAGCGCTTCGCTAGTGTAGCATACGGGTAATTGCACATGATCCTTCTTTTGGATGAGAGCTGAACTAATAACTGTGAGGGATACGACCAAGTAGAGGGAAAGCTCTTCATTGGGTTTGGATGGACTGAGGAGTGGTGGAGATGCGAGGTATGCCTTAGTTCTTCAAATGCTTCTTGGGACTCGTTGGTCCATTCAAATGCTTTCATCTTGGTCGTCCCTTTCTTGGTGATCGTTCATCGGGGGGCGGTTGTTGTAGCGTTTGCCACCACCCTATTCGTCATTTTGATTGTTCGGATATTGTTTGTTCTGCTAGCCCAAGTTTCGCTCCAGCTCATGATTTCGTTGGGTGAGTCGTTCAACTACAGTGGTAATGGTTTGCACTTGCTTCTCCAAGGCGTTGGGTGGCTTTTCGAGCTCTTGGTTAATGGTCGCAATTGATCGTGCCAAGACCATACTACTCTTTGTCTTTGAAATGGCGATATGGCTTATAACTCGTCCCCACAGACGATGCCAACTGATGATGCACAAAAATCATTAGTGAGTTGATCATCCACACATTTGCCAATGGGTGCACCTGAAGAACAAAAGAGAAGAACCAATTAAAGGGCAATAATGAGGTACTGGCCAAAGACCCTCCGAAGGTTAAGTCAGTAATGGAAGAATATCCAAGAACTTAATAGTGCAAGAGCTAGGAAGAATTCACGTTCCTTTAGAAAGAGGATGCCTAGTGCTTATATAGTGGCGTAGACCTGACCAAGATCCCTTGAATGTAGGGCTTTTCCTTGTAGAGAAGATTTGGAGTTAAGACCCCGAGATCTTGAGCTTTTCTTCCCATATAGGGAAGACACAAGCGTGGAGTATGGTTTTTGGGCATGTAATACAAGTTATTTCCATATAAGGATGCATGAGTGGAGAATATGTAAAGGTTTGTGAAACCCAGTTACTTAACCGTCGATATGACCATCTATTCGTTGGTATCACCATCTGTTCGTCGGTATGAATACGGAGGATAAGACATGACCATCCGTCGGGTACATACGCAACCATCCATTTGGCATATACGCAGAGCATTGATTTGCAAAGACTTCAAGGAAGTCAAATGAGGAATTCATCCCAACAGGTCCGTAGTTGGCAGGTTCTACCAGAAGAGGCATAAACCTTGACAAGTCAGTGGCAGAGTATTCCATCCTGATGGGTCAAAGTGCTTGAAGGACTTTATTGGACGAAAATACCCTTATTAATGTGCAAGTTGGTTTGTTAATTGGACGAGTATAGTGGGTTGTCTACTAAAGGTGTCTCATCGATTTAGACAAGTTAGTGTGTGCATGTTTTGGGCGATGAGTAAGGTACCTGACGACCCTTGATACGTAATGACCGTCAAGGCGGAGCATGGCTGGCAGTGTTAAGGAAGATACCTGATGACCGTTGGGTCCCCAATGACCCCTTAGTACTTGACGACCCATTGATACATGACGACCATCAAGGTGGTGCATGCCGCATGATGTCAGGGAAGGTACCTGACGACCGCTGGGTCCTTGATGACCCCTTGGTACCTAACGACCCATTGATACATGATGACTGTTAGGGCAGAACGTATTGCGCAGTGTCAGGGAAGGTACCTAACAACCATTGGGTACCTGATGATCCCTTGGTACTTAACGACCAATTGATACGTGACGATCGTCAGTGTAAAGCGTGTCGGACAGTGTCAGGAAAGGTACCTGACGACCCTTTAGTACCTGACGACCCATTGATACGTGATGACTGTCTGGACAGAGTGTCTCGTGCGGTGTCAGGGAAGGTACCTAATGACCGTTAGGTACCTGACGACCCCTTGGTACATGACGACCAATTGATACGTGACGACCGTCAGGGCGAAGCGTGTAACGCAATGTCAGGAAAAGTACCTGACAATCGTTGGGTACTTGACGACCCCTTGGTACTTGACGACCCATTGATACATGACGACTGTCAGGGCAGAACGTGTTGCGTAGTGTCATGGAAGATACCTAATGATCATTGGGTTCCTGACGACCCTTTGGTACTTGATGTCTGCTGGGTTCCTGACGACCCCTTGGTACCTGACAACCCATTGATATATGACGACCGTCAGGATGGAATGTGTTGTGCAGTGTCAAGGAAGGTACTTGACGACCGTTGGGTACCTAATGACCTCTTGGTACCTAACCATCAATTTATACGTGACAAACGTCAGGACGAAGCGTGTCGCATAGTGTCAGGGAAGGTACTTGACAACCCTTTAGTACCTGACGACCCATTGATACGTGATGACCGTAAGGGCGAAGCGTCTCGTGTGTGGTCAGGGAAGGTACCTAATGACCCATTGATAAATGACGACCGTCAGGGTAGAACGCATCGCGTGATGTCGTGCTCCCTTTGTGACCGACTATACTTTTGGTGACCAAAGATTCTTTTGGTAAGTTCATGATGCTTTTGGTGATCGAAGACTCTAGGGTGTTAGAAAAAATTTTCTAATTGGTGAAATTATTCCCTATCATATATGAATGCATGTGTTATATGCTATGTTTTTTTTTAATAATTTAACTAATAATTTATATTTTTATAATAAAAATTGTGTTAAATTTTAAATGTATCCATGTGTTTGCATGGGTTGCATACTAGTAATAATAATAATAATAACCATACACTTTGTGTATACACTACCTTGTAATAATTCGGTAACTTATTTACTAATTATTAATTTAGTTATTTTATTTATGACTTTTCATTTGGACCATTCGTTGATTATTATATTATAAAAAAAATCAATTCCTTTTTTCATAAATATATAATTCTTTGATAGCTTTTGATATTTGACACAAAATAAAATTTATATATTTTATCTCATATTTATTTAATAAACTACCAAATTTTAAACTTTAAAAGTACCTTAACATGTTTGCTTATTTACAATCAAACCATAACTGAATTTTTTAACAACAAATCAGATGACTTTATTAGTTTTTTTTTTTTTTTTTTTTTTTTTTTGAGAAACAAAAATAGGGCCTTTATGGTTATATTACACCCCCGGGCAGGGCGCCGGTTAGAGGTATATAGCCAAGGCCGATCTTGGCATCAGCAGCATCAATGATCATGTGGGGGGTCAACCCCACTAAGGATGCCCACCAACGGACTCCTGCGGGCAGCGGGACTCAAATTTAGGTGTGTTGCACGAAGCGTCCGAGCCTTACCCACTCAGCCAAGCCCCCGTTGGCAGATGACTTTATTAGTTGATATCATTAATTTATACCTTTAGCTTAATAATACTATGAAATGTATCAAAAAAAAAAAAATAATATACTTTGTGTATCATGTAATGGTTTAATGCCTTACTTTGTGTATCACGTAATGATTTGGTAGCTTATTTACTAAATACTAGTCGCTAACCCGTGCGATGCACGGGCTAGTTAAATAAAAAGATAATTAATCAACTACATGGTAAAAAAAAATAAATAAATAAAAGAACCAATAAGAGACTAATTTGTTCATCAAGTAATCAATCTAAGTAGCATCATAGCTCATGTACAAAACTATTAATCTATTGTCAAAGGGTCAAATGACAATGTGGAAAACATTTCATAAATAACTTATTGATAACAGGTATATAGAGAGGGGACTTTCGTAAATCATCAATGGAATTGGAGTCTCATTGCAAATGGAATGTAGCTCTATATTAAAACTAAAAGTAAAGTTTCAATCATTCTCTTTCTATAAAACATTATCGAAACTATATGTAGTTTACCTCGGTTTCAAATAGAAATTACTTGAAGAAACAACTATATCTATGTCCTCAGCACCATACATTTCCATCACGTATTGCTGTGTCAAGCACGCCAACATAGTGAAGAAACAGTTACCAATACATGCTCTCACCAATCATAGAAGTTGGAATGCCAAATTGTGATGATGCAGAAGATACCATTGCCATACCATAAAAAATACTCTCTCTTTTGTCTTTAGTCAACTTCAATTCCATTACTCTTTCCACAAAATTGTAAAAAATGAAATGAAAAAGCATGAAGTAAACTTTGACATCACAACCACCAGGAATGTTGTCTTTGCTAAAAATTGAGGGATGAGGGTTCACACCCATCACAACTTGGCAACAAAATTTATTCCTCTGCTTCAAGTTCATAATTTCTGTAAAAGCCATAAAATGTTAAATACTATCCCAAGTTTCACTATTGCAACTGAAACCTTCATGACTGCCTGTTTTATATGCTTACAATTAATCATTAAATAGGAAGATAAATACTTGATAGATCTCATTTACCTACTTTGCCCAAGTGCTTCAACATCTTCCAAATAACCTTTTTTTTTTTTTTTTTTTAATTTTCTATTATTATTATATGGTAACATCTTCTAAATTACCTATGACATGGGTGTGATGATTTAAAAAAAAAAAGAAAAAGAAAAAAAACATGAACTTGATTTTTTTTTTTCCTGAGATTGATTACCTCAATCCTATCTATGTTTATAACCTTGAGATTTTGGAAACCTGACTGAGCCAAGTCTATTAGTAGTTCACAGCCCAATCCATCAGCCCCTACTACTAAAACTTTTGTATATTTTGCAAGATCCTCACTCAAGTCTCAACTACCCCCAATTAAAACAAAAACCTTAAAAGTTTTAACATATTTGAATAAGGATTAAACCCAAGAAGATTGAAGCTAAAAATTGATAAGAAAGAGCAGTACCATGTGGGGTACCTTGTTTGCCAATTAAGTCCATGAAATAAAAGAAAAAGAACTGAACCCATAAAAGTTTTAATCCATGAAATAAAAGAAAAAGAATTGAACCCATAAAATTTGAACGAAAAATAAAGACCCGGATATTATAAACTAAAGAAAATAAAAATTACTTTAAGAAAGTGAGTGAATTTGAAGGAAAATTTAAAAGAAACATTGCCATCACATAACCAAGTATATGCTTTGAAAAGCATCCCAAAAATTAAAAACCTATACCTGAAAGGCCAGAGACAACCTTCATGGCCTTCTACTTTGATCTATCATCTTATAACCTTTTATAGAGGCTATTTGAGACTTAAAGATTCCATTTGTGGCACTGTGAGATGATAGTCTACCCTAATAAATAAAAATAGAATTGGTAAAGCAAATAATACCTTCATAGATTTCATCCCATCCAATGTAGTAATGATGTCCATTTTTCTTTTCAAATCCAAGGCTTTTGTTCTCTAAAGATTTCATTGCATCTTCCATCTCTCCAACTTCTCTTTTATGGTTATTGTCTCTGCTGCCTAATGAATTAAAAGAATAATCAAAATATTTAGTCAAAAACCATGTTATATGTACAAAAGATTCCAAGACTTTTATTTTTATTTATTTTATTTTACCTTATCCTCTTCACACAGGTTCAAAATTTTTGGTAGCAGCAGACTCAACAATATAGTTGAAATTCTGTGGGTCAGTCTTGACGGTAAGCTCAGCAAAGCATCTGTACATTTGAAGTAGAATCAGAACCTTCGAATACCTAAATAATTGTCACCAATAACATCTACTTATGGGGAGCATCATGCGTTCTTGACCCCTCAAAAGCCTCTGGGTTGAAGACAGGTGAGTAGTATTTGTCTAGTACCTTCCTCTCTCCCATCCTTCAATTATTAAAACCAAGAAAATTTTCAAAATCCAACACCTAATTGTAATGTGTAAGACACAAATAAATACTAAATCATAAGAAACAATTTGTTAGTAATCTCCATCATTTAATCAAACAAAACACATCCACTCAGCATCTGATACCAAATACCCCCCCACCCTTTTTTTTACAGAGAAAAGAGTGCAATAGTGATACACATTGTGATTTCTTAGAATGAGCCAACCATTATGAACAATCACATGATAACAAAGTTAGTGTTTGGTACATGTTTAGTCATATAATATACAAACGAATAAAAGAATTGAAAGTCAAAGATTTCAAGTTTTTCATATCTCCTTTTAGATTCATTGTGACTGCTTTGGTTCTCATTAAAATTATAAAATATGCAGATTGAAGTGGCTTTTCATTCTTCTTCTTACAGTCATGCTCCAGTTCCTCCTAACACATAGACACCTAATAATTAAATAAAACATATATAAAAAAAAAATATGCCAGAGTTCCAAAGATTGGTCATTTGGTTGCATTCAGATAAAAAATAATAATAATAATGGAAAAGAGAAGAACAAACAACCTGTGCAAGAGTATAAAACTAAAAGAGAAGAAAAAGAATCTGTCCAATACCAGAAAAATCTGTTTAACTCCATGCTTCATCTGGTTGTGTCAGATCAGCAATTAATACAGCAATCTCTTCATCAGAGGGCATCGGTCTGACAGTAGTGAAGGGCCTCCCGTAGATCTCTCTCTCTCCAACTCTCTCTACACAATACATATTCATTACCAAAAATAAATAAAAAAATAAAAAACGAAATCAAAATCAAATCGCTGAAAACCATAACAGAACAAAAGGGCTTGAAACAAAATTGGAACAGAAAATTAACAACAAAAGGCTTGCATTTGAATAACAATAAAAAATTAAGCTATAATCAAATTAAGTAATAGAACTTTGACTAAAACAATCAAATCAGGGAGGAGTAAAATAAAAATCAGCCCAGATTATAAACCAACCAATCAAATCTTCATTAATTTTGACCCTTTTTTCAAGTAGAGAAACCCCCTGATAGGATTAAAATCAAAAGCACATTAAATTACCAAGTAGATTATAAAGTTAGCCTAAAAAAAAACACAAAACCGCTTAGTAACAATCGGAAATTAAGCAAAAATTGAAATTAGTAAATATATCTTTGACTAAAAAAATCAAAACAGGAAGCAGGAAAACAAAAATTAGATAATAAGTCATAGATTAAAACCCAAATTGCCCAACAAAAACAACTAAATTTCCCATTTTTTAATCAAATGAAAGCAAACCCAGATTATAAATGCCCAAATTTTGAAACCAAAAAACCGAAAAACAGAAGGCAAATAATAGAAATATTGAGAGAGTAGAAACATTGTGGATTTGAAATATCTTGTCTAATAATTAAAAACCTATACCTGAAAGGCCAGAGTAGAAACATTGCTCCACTACCTTCTTGTCTAATAACCCAGATATCAAGCCAAATAAATAAAAATAAAAAACAAAATAGAATAGAACATAAAATGAAACTGAAACTTACCGACGACAACTGTGTGGAACCGGAAGATGGAGGGAGATCGATCTAACAGTAGTGAAGAGGCCTCCCTTAGGTTTCTCTCTCCCACACTCTCTACAAAAGCTCTCTATTCTTTATATCTCTCTCTCAGGTTTAGGGTTTAGAAAAGTTTTAATATAGAGAAACAGAGCATCGGGTAGGGTTTAGAAAAGTTTTATTATTATTTTATTATTGTGCTGACGTGGAAAATTGTGAGAGCTTTTGTTATTATTATTATTATTGTGCTGACGTGGAAAATTGTGGGAGCTTCAAAAGCTTTGGTTTTATATATATATATATATATATATATATATATAGATGAGATAAAATATATAATTTAAGTTTACATCAAACACTAAATATTAGAACAAAATCAAGGAATCCGCCAAAAATCATCATATATTATTATTATTTTTGTGAAGCTAGCTTTGAAAATATTCATGACCAAAAATACTTAATTATTTCATAATTGTAATAAAAATTGAAAAGGTAAATAGAATTACCATTTGTTGGAGCATTTTAATATTAAATAATTAAAATGAATAAATGTTACAACGTAAATGTAAAGATGTGGGAGTGAATATGGAAGATGTTAGTGAAAATGTTTAATCCCACATTGAAAAGGAAAGAGACTATTTAATTTTTTTAATTGTGGTGATTAATAAGCTAACATGAATTGTCTTAGATATGGGCTAGATACGTGCGCAAGGGGGAGGTGAACGGTGGTTAAAGAGAGCGAGTGCCACGCCTCAGTCTAAATTAGGGATGTCAATTTTTACCCGACCTGTGGGTACCCGGTCCGGCCCGACCCTAATGGGTCGGATTTTACTCGGTCCGATAAGGAATAGGGTCGGGTTTGGGTTAAAAAAAAAAAAAAAAAAAACCCGAACCGAGTCTGGGTTGGGTCCGGATTTTGGTAAAACATCGACCCGAACCCAACCCGTATATAATATTAAAAAAAAAAAAGACCTAGGTATAAATACTACTCTTTCACTTCTAAAAATCATTTCCCTAACCCTAATTTCTCAACTCTCAGCCGCCCCTCTCACCTTCACTCTCAGCCACCCCTCCCTCTCCCTCACTCTCTCTCTCACTTGCTGCCACCGGTCCCTCCTCCATCTCACCGGTCTCGTCGGTCTCTACCTCCCTCATCAAGCTGCTCATTCATCCACCTCGCCACAGAGATCGCTAGCTCCTCCCTCACCATGCCGCTTACTCCTCCACCTCGCCGCAGACGCCGCTCACTCCTCCACCTTGCCGCAGATGCTGCTCCTTCCTCCAACTAACTTGAAATAGTGGTCGGCTTAGACTTTGATCTGATTTGTATTTTTATTTTTATGAAAGATCTTATCTGTATTTTTTGTCTTAAACTTTGATCTGTTGGGGGGTTTTTCATGGTTTTGTTTTTGGAGTTTTGGAGGGGTTGAAATAGAGGTAGGATTAGACTTTGCTTTGATCTATATTTTTTGTTTTTTTAATGAAAGATCTTACCTATATTTATGGTCTTAGACTCTTATCTGTAGCATTGAGCCGAATTTTTGTGCTTTTTACTTTGTTTTGCATTGTTGTGATGTTTTCTGTTCTACATGGCTTAAAGATTCAGGCAAAATTTTTTTTTTGATTAGGCCACGGATTGGACCTGAGGTGGCGGGGCCCGTGGAGCCTGACGGGGCGGGTTTGGGTTTAGGAAAACAATTCGTTTAATAAATGGGGCGGGTTCGAGTTTCAGAGTCAGACCCGCGGGTTGGGTTCAGGCACAGAGAAACCCAACCCGAACCCGACCCGTTGCCATTTCTAGTCCAAATAGTATTGTGTAATTTTTTCTTTTAACATTAATAATACTAAAAAGTATTATTAAGTGAAATAGTGTTAACCATGTAAATTGAAAATTATATTCATTATTATTATTATACGTACAATTAATATTCTTGTCCGTAAAAAATCCAATTATTTTTGTTAAAAAATTAAGACATACAAACACATGTCTTGGTGCAGTGGGACTTGATTGGTATCAAAATTGGTGTAGTGGGGCTTATGTTTAGATTTATTGGGATGTGTCATGCACAAAGCTATACAATTATTGTAGGGCCAAAATGGCCAAATGGCCATAAAATTCTAACTATTTAGTTAGTAGACCGATTTTGAAACTATATATTTTATTAGCAACTCGAGTTTAAGAGACTCGATTTTGGTCAGTAAATCGACTCTTTAAGACTCGATTTTCATGGTCTAATCATATCTGATGTGGCATCATTTTCCACGTGGCGACCACTTGAAAATCGAGTCTTTAAGACTCGATTTATAATCCAAAAAAATTTAAAAAAACTCTAAGTCTGCACAGCCTCACCTCACCGAATCGAATCAGATCAGAGAGAGAGAGAGAGTCAGATCAGAGAGAGGGAGACCAGATCAGAGAGAGAGAAAGAGTTAGATCAACCAGATCAAAGAGGGAGAGAAAAAGCTCGCACGCGCCAGCCCAGGCTGTGCGACCCAGGCTCGCGCGACCTGGGGCTCGCGTGACCCAGGCTGCGCGACCTGCGCGAGCCTGGGTTGCACGACCCAGGTCGTGCAAGCTTGGGTCGCGCGGCCCAGGCCGCTAGGCTCGCGCGACCTGGGGCTCACGCAACCTGGGTCATCGGCCTGGGTGGTCTGATTTTTTCTCAGTTCAATCTTTTTTTTTTTTTTTTCCTTGTGGCTCTGATTTCTTTTTCTGCTGGGGCTGTTGTTTTGTTATATATGGGCTTATAAATCGAGTCTTAAAGACTTGATTTTCAAGTGGTCGCCACATGGAAAATGATGTCACGTCAGATGTGAGTAGACCATGAAAATCGAGTCTTAAAGACTCGATTTACGGGTCAAAATCGACTCTTTTAGACTCAAGTTGCTAATAAAATATATAGTTTCAAAACCGGTCTACTAACTAAATAGTTAGGATTTTATGGCCATTTGGCCATTTTTGCCATTATTGTAGCATTGGATACTTGGCGCAGTGGGGCTTGATTGGTATCAAAATTGGAAAATCTCATTCAAAAGCAAACTTTATTAAAATGGAAAGAAAAGGAAACAAGTTGAAAGGAAGACAGCCAGCAGACAGATGTGAGTCAGAAAAGGCAAAGTTAGCAAAGGGAGATGTTAATTGTAGTGCGAACTCGTGGCCGGTTGGCTAAAAATCTGTCTCACCCCACGCTTTTTGTCTTTCTATATTGTTTAAATTTTTTTTTTGGTTTCTTTAATTGGTTTTGTTTTTTCTTTACGGTTTGATTGGATTTGGTTTTTGCAGTGTATAATCGGTAGACAAGAAGCTGAAATAAATAATTAAATAAATTATTACGTGAATTAGTCAGATATGCGCCAATTGTGTCAGGTAAGTCTTTTTCTTTACATAGGCTCTGTTTTGATACTGTTTGTATTGCTGAAAACTGAAAACTTATTACTGAAAATACTGTAGCAAAATAATTTTAAAATGACAAAACACTGTTATTGAAAACTTATTGTTGTAAAGTTGTAATTTACAACTATATTTTTGTTGGCTTTGATTATGTGCCAAATTTGATTGTAGTTTTATTCAATCTTATGTACCCTGTATTTCATGTAGAATTTATTTGTAAGGATTGTGTGTGAGAGAGAGAGTGTATGAAGACTCAAGGCAATTGAAGACTAAAGCTGTTTTTGTGGGTAGCTTGCAAGTAAACTTCCCGCAAAGTGTAGCATGTGCCCTGCACATGACTGGAATGCGAAGCGTTAGGACAGGATGGAGACAGCTGGTTTTCGCGAGTGTCTCATGGGTAAGGCCTTCCCGCGAGATACCTGTGAAACATTTTGTTTTGATGAACTGTCATATCTGATACACACTTTCTGTACAAACACTATATATATCCCAATTACCCACATATGTTGAGGAGTGCTTCTAAGAGAAAACTCTAACCACAAACATTAAGAGTTAAAGATTGTTATACCCACAATTCTCTACACAATTACTTGTGAATTTTCCTCAACTTCTACATCTCCATTTCCATACACTTGAGATGTTGATAGCCCAAACACTTACCCCACCCTTTCAGAGTGTCAAGTGAGATTTTGGTGCTGTTGGGAAGCATTGGAAAAAGCAAGGCTTTGGCGGATGCAATCATGTGTACTGCGGGATCCAGAGAGCTAGACAAGACACGGTTTCGAGAAGCCTTGTTGGAGTAGGAGCTTGAAGAGCTTAGGTTCATTGGGTAGACTAGACTTGGAGGGTCTTTTGCTATTCGTGTATCCCAACTGATTGTCTAGTGAATCGATTACTGCTTGGAGGGTGGTAGAGAGGTTTTTCACCGAGTTCTTCGGTTTCCTATTCGATAACACATTGACGTGTTATCTTGTGTTTGCATTCTTCTTCCCTACTCTTTTACCTTTCATTTTACTGCTGTGTTATAATGATTATGGGTTAGCGTAGCTTATTTGTTTATCCACTCGCATTTACTCTAATCCGCATTTAGTTTAAGTTAGAGTAAAATCAATCGAGCTATAACTTTAATTTGGGGGTCTAAATAGCTCTTGTGTTTTAACATATTTTCGAGCTTTCAATTGTATTTTTCACTTCATGCCTGGTCCATGAACAGTGCCTCTCCCAAATGCAAAACGCACAAACATCCTCTCCCAAACGCACTCTTAGTGTCTGTTTAGCTAGCTTATTTTTTGCTAACTTATTTTATTATTCAACTTATTTTTTGGTACTATTCATGGGTCTCACTATACTATTTTAACTAGCATTTACCTTTATTTATAGTACTTTCAGCAAAAAGTTTTCAGTTTCAGTAAAATAAGCGGATTCCAAACAGATCTTTATATAGGTTCAAAATTTCAAAGACTAAATTGAAAGTGTAAAAAACACGAGAACTAAAATAAAATCAGCCCCCAAATATATATAGGGACCAAAAAGATGTTTTTGCTCTCGTTATATTATGTGTAGGGGAATTGGGCTCAAATGATCAGTACCGGCCCACCAAACTTAGGTTTAAGAGCGGTTTGATTAGTCAAGGCAAAACAGGGGGATTGAAGCTAGCCCGAACCCAGTGGGAATGGGCTCGGCCCAACAATTAGTGTATTCGGATCTAGAGAGTATTGTTCGGGGAATTCGCTAAGTGTTCGGACCGATCTTGGCCTATTACTAACCAATAAGACAGTGGGAAATCAACAAAGAGATAGATAAATTCAGATTAGCCATGAGTGATAGTAATGCCTTTGAGGAGTTTGCCGCTGAGCGCAGTTTGGCACAGGAACAAGTTTTGAGAGAACTTTTAGAGGACATGATTTTTCTAGGGATTATGGGTGAAAGTGGGATTGTATGGGAATTGGTGAAAAGTAATAATCTGAATCCCACTAAGGGGAGATTATATAAAGAAGTGAGGGCGGACAAATTTGGGGGTTGGTTTTTCAGGGAGGGGAGAGAAGAGTAAAAGGAGAAAGAGAGAGGGAGAAAAACACAGAGGGGATGAAAGAACAAAGAGAGCATAGAAAATAAGAAGAAAAGTCTAAGGGGTAGAGAGTGTTTAGGCTGGAAGTCACAGGAATACTGGAAGTTGGATTGTCTAGGCTAGGTTTGAAGCAAAACTTGTAGGACTGTGAGGAAATCCACCGACAAATAAATTGGGAGCCCAAATCCACTGTCTTGGACGATGTTCATGGGTTTGGGGCACCACATTAGGCATATGCTATTTTAGGCAAAGAGCTCTAAACACAAAAGGCACGCATAGAGATTACTAAGTTGGTTCTGATACCATTAGTAATGATTTAAGGATAAATGTTAACCAGTAAACACATTTATGCTATACCTCAAAATGACTAATCTAATCACATTTGAAGCTCTTTGTAGTTGTTTATAAAACCTAAATCAGCACAATAAATCTTGATGTGAGACTCTAAACACAATCATAAAAAACACACTCAACTTATTCAATCTACGGCATCATAATACACAACAACAAAATTAAAATATCGAGGGGAATAATGGTCTTGGTAGTAGGTCATTACCTCCTTCTTTATCACTTGATGGTGATTAGTTGACAAGTCACTAGTGGAATCTCTACCACCATTTTGTGTGTTTAACCGAACATAAGGTGAATGACGTAGTAAAACTCAACAAAAAGGTTTAATGACTTCAAGGAGACTATGAACGGTGGAGGTTGTGGAAGCAAGAGTGAGAGGAACTCCTAAGAGGAAGACTAGAGCTTTCTAACAATGAATGATTAGAAAGCTCAATCTAACTCTCAAGAGATTCTACCCTAGCACTTTGGTAAAGGAAAATGTCAAGCCAGTAGTAAAACTGATAGAGTTTTGGTATGTCATGTGTAGGTACTCCATAGGTCCATTGAAATGGGGTTGAAGGTAGGGTTAGCTGTAGGTTATGTGCAAGGGGTTCAAATGAACCCCTGACCTAGCAAAAAAATAAAATTTTAAATAACTTTTTTTTGAGGTTGACTCCCCAAATTAAAATTTTGAACACTTTGACCCTAATTTATTTTAAGCACAGCTAAAATGGTATTGAATATGATAATCTTAACAATATCTAGGTCTTTAAAAAAAAAATAATAATAAAAAAAAAAAAAAAAAAAAAAAAAAAAAAAAAAAAAAACCAACTAACCAACCAACCAACAACAAAACATAGTTGATAAAAAGGTAAAAATTAAATAAAATAAATAGGGAATTCATGTGGGACCTGCAAATAATAGAGGGAAAAAAAAAAAAACAATAAGCTAGTTTATAATCAAGACCCAAATGCACACTTAATACAATTATAAAAACTAATTGTTGTCAAAGTTGAGTTGAATTGTTAAATAAAAGAATTGTAAAGAGTGAAGAAAAACTAATAGAGTAGATAAAAGAATTCTAAGCAATAATAGTTTAAGTTCACTAAAAAATAATAATTAATATGTTTATTTTATTTAAAAACAATAGAAGATTTCAAATAATTCATCTTAGCAACAATAATTAGTATGTTCATTATATTAAAAAACAATACGCCAAATAAACTTATAGTTTATCTATAATTCTCTTCCTAGGAGATTGAAAAAATTTGCAATATAGAAACCTTGTAAACTACAAGTTTCGTCTCCTATCCAAGATTTATCTTCATGTTGAATATGGTTGAAAGGGTGTTTTTATAGGCTTAGAATGACTATAAGGGGTGGTGAAAGTTCTGGTCCACTAGTTGTTCAAACTAGCCAACTAGAATTGACCACCACATGATCAAAGGAAGTGACTTTAGGATCTTATCTCTAAGTAACAGATGCAAGACTAGCTCAACGAATTTGGGGGCCCTAGGCGAAAGCTTTAAACAGGGCCCTTTATTATATTTAATTATAAATTCATATATTTTTTTCAATTAAAAATTATTTTTCTTGCTTTTAGAGGGGCAAAATTACTAATTAAATTTTTGCATTCAAGTTCCGCTAACATTTCCTTTTCAATTGATAATATGGCTAATCCACTTAATCTTTCTTGTGACATAGTTGATCTTAAATAGGATTTTATTAATTTTAATTTTGAAAAATTCTTTTTGTGGATGCAACTGTAACAGGTATAGTTAGTAATATTCTGAAAGCAATACATGCATTTGGAAAAGATTCTAGCCTCTTTATATAATTTAGTACATTAATTGGAGAGTTTTCATTTATTTGCAAAACTTCTTTTAAAACTTTTAGTTTTGAAAATAAATCTGAGCCATCAATATCATAACAAGTTTCATGTGTGAGAAAATATTCAAGATTAAGACAATTTTTTTCAAACTATCATCATCTAGTGATTTTAGTTTTTCAAAATTAAATAAAAAACCAAAAATATTTTCATATATTTGAAATTGTTCAAACCTACTTTCAATTGAAGAAATAGCTTGATCTACTATTGTGTGCGTTCTTTTTTTGACAACACATAGGCCCAAGCAGAAAATAGGGATCCTGGGCCTTTAAGCTTAAGTTTAAGGAACTGGGCTTTATTCACTGCAACTAAGATGGGCCAATTTCGAACCAAGTTGTGCACAAAGCGTGGATCCTACAACACATGCATACTACACATAGAAAATATACATGTATTGCACAGCAAGGAATAGTAAAGGATGATATAAGTAAAAGGAAAAATTGAAACAATCGTTAGGGATCCTTAGGATAATAAGAAATGCTTCATTATTTTCTTAATTTTTCAATACATTGTGCTCTTAGTGCACTAGGATATATCACAAGGTCCAAATAAGTTCAAAAATCACAGACTTAAATAGCTCTTTCAGGCTTCTAAGACTTACAAAGTTTAAATCTCTTTGAATCCAAGTGTATTCTCTAGTGACTGTTTGAGGATCTCGGGCAGCATTTTCCATCTCTTTTTCTCTTTTTGAATTCTTACAGAGTTTTCTCAAGGATCTTTTCCTTCTAACTCCTGTTGCTGAATGCCCTTTTGTTGGCTGCCTCTCCTTTTATAGTGTCATCCTAGGGTTTCTAGGATACCATTGATTCCCTCTATCTTCTCTTTTGGGTACCAGAACCAATGTTGTGTCAAATGTTGTGTCAACAACATTGGTGGCTGGTCCCTTCCTCATTCTTCATTATTTTCCTCTTTTGAGATTCCTCATTCAAAAGCCCTTAGCTGACTTTCCGTTCTGGGAGGCCCTAGAAAGATGACCTTTGATCTTTCCTTTTCCATGGCTTCTAGATTCCACCTTTTCAGACCCACCTTTTGGTTGCTCTCCCCTTTTTCATTTTTCCCAAATGGGTTGATTCCTTTCTATCAACCTAAAAGATCTCCAGCCACCTTCCTTCATGGTCCATCTTCCTGGGTTCCCCGAGGTACTAACCCCTCATTCATGAGTTGTTGATTCCCAAGTCTTCTGATCCTTTTTTTGCATCATTGGGTGGCTGATGGGACATTTCTCCCCTCGTTCTTCGTGTTTCTAGTTATGCCCCTTTGAATTGTCTCAATCCCAGCCTGGCCTTGCTGCACATCTCGAGGATCCTAGGCTTCTAGGAATCACTAGGTATCCTTATCCAGTTTGTTTCTCCCCAGGCTCCTTAGCGATTTTCTTACCTTTAAGGGTTGGGCTAAACTTCTTCTTTCCTTTGTTTCGTGAGGTCCATCACTTGCCCATTCATGGGCTTGGGTCCCTTCCTATGGACCCTTAATGGATTTGGGCCTTCCTTTTTTTTATTGAAAGCCCGAATGTTTTTTTTTTAATTATTATTTTTAATTTTTTAATTTTTTTAATTTTTTCCCCTAGATTTCAATCCTTTGTGTTGTATTGGGTTTTGGTACAACATTGTGATATTTTGAACCTCAACATTTAGCCCCCCGAGCTCGTGGGTTGCCTACAGCCCACGCGTGAGTAGACGAGACTCTTGATTTTTATAAGAATTTCTTATCAGCTGTCTTAGTCAGCTTCTGGATCCCTTTCCCTGCTTTTTGGGATCCTACTTCTTCCACATTATCCACTGCCATCCTAATTTTTCACGTATTCCACTTCTTTTGTAACTCCCCCTCTTTCCACTAAATGTAACAATTAAGGGGGTGTTTGGTTTATCAATTTCCATAACTCAATTCTTAGTTTTCATAACTCATAACTCAAAAATGGTGGGACCCATGACAAAAAGGTTGTTTGGCAAACGATAACTCTATTTCCATACCTCTGTTTCCATCACTCAATTCTCTGATTTTTGAGTTATGAGTTATGAAAACTGAAAACACATTTTGGTTGTTTTCAGTTTCTATAACTCATAACTCAATGAAAATATTGTAATTAAACACACATAGGGGGACCCACAAACAGTACCCAGTCGCAACTTTTGACCACTTTTTTTTTTTTTTTTTTTTCACTTTGGTCTGTTTTGGATTTCTTCTTCTTTTTTTTTTCTTTTTCACTTCGGTCTATTCTGGGTTTCTTCTTCTTTTTTTTCTTTTTTTTTTCACTTCAGTCTGTTCTGGGTTTCTTTTTTTTTTTTTTTTTTTTTCACTAGGTTCGGTGAGTTTGGGTATTGAAAAAAAAAAAAAGCCTGCAATGAGTGACAGGTATGGGGCCCACAAATAGTGTGAAAAATATTGAGTGATGGTGCCAAACGGGTATAGTATTTAAAGAGATGAGTGATGAGTGATGAGTAATGAGTGATGAGTGATGAGTGACGGAAATTGAGTGATGAAAAAAACCAAACCAAACAAGGCCTAAGTGTCTGAGTAAACTTTCCCCTCCACTTTTTACGTTTCCCGTAACCCCTATTAATAATTATCAATAACTTTTTCTTATAAAATTGAATATTGGTAATTGGCACATTTTTCAATACATCATATTTTCCAACTTCTCTCTGTGCCATTATTGCGGTCATCTCAAGCCATCTTTTCACTTCCAAAGATTTTTTTTTCTTTTCAAACTTACCTTCTTCCTTCGTTTTGAAAGATAGGAGTTCTGTAGGAAAAAAATAAATAAATAAATAAAAAGTAGCATGGATTCTATTTTTGTCTCTCAAATTCAAAAGGTTATATTTTTGTTCGTTGAACTTTAAAATGTTCTACATTTTGTTCTTTCCTCAACTTCTATTAAGTTTCAGGGACAAAAACATAGCATTTATACTATATCAGGTGAATTTTATATTAGACCCGCCGCCCAAACCAAATGTTTTTTGAGTTCCAAACCTACTACCCAACCTTGCACCTTGGATCAGACAAAATTTAAGTTTTGTGGATCTGTTGAGTACCCTAGGAGAAAATGACATTTATGGAGAATTTGTTTGAGTTTTTAAGTAAATACAAACAGTAGCTAATGGGTTTTGTGAGTGAGCCCTTGACTATTGTTTAATTGAGTTAGTGTTGTCTGTTGGACTGGCAGTATGGGTTTCAGCTGAGGGGGTGAGTGGGTGAAATTCTGTGGAGGTTTGGTTTTTATGTTTGATTTGGGTGTGTAATGATTCTTGGGTCTCAGGCTTTCAGCCAAGTGTGGGTTTTGATGCTTGGTACGCTGTGGGAGCAATTGTGTTGTGTCCATGTAAATGATGATGTTTGGATAATTTTTGGTGGCTTGGATGGGTTTTGGATTGTGGTTATGGGTTTAGATTTGAGTAGTATTGTCAGTATGGTCGGATATAGTGATTTTTGTAATATTTTGGTAGCTGGGAGCTTTGTTAATGGCCGGTGGCTTAGGCTCGTTCCCCCTTTTGCTTCATAGCACTTTCCTATAGTATTTAAACACTGAAAGGAACAAGTGGTAGTTCCTCGTCCTTTTAATTAGGGATGTGGATTAGAGATGACTCTAGTCTTCTAGTAGTAGAACAAGGAAATCATAGTGCAAGGTTCTCCAAAATTTAGATTATGAAAGAAAATAGCTTGAAAAACAGCCTTGAAAACTTGGAACAAGGACACTATTTCGGCAACCTGCAAACATGAATAAGTACTTGGGAACAAGGGTTAACAATGGGCCGGGCTTCTTTTACTTCGCCCACAAGCCTAGTGGGCTGTTGACTAGTCAATAGGCCAGGTTAGGACAGGCTGAAGTGAAAATCTGTGCCCATGGACTAGTGGCAATACCCAATTTGTTTATTTGGCTGGACCTTATTGGTCAGGTCCAATGGGCTATCTATGAGTTTTTAATGAGTTTTTAACTATGTTTTTTTTTTTTTTTTTTTAACAGATAGCTCTTTTATAATCAGACCAAGACACCAATCAGTATTTTAGTGTAAATGAGAATTGAACTCTAGATCTCTTATAAACCATCAGAGACTTTACTAGTTGAGCTAACCGAAACTCACTAACGAGGCTTCAATAGGCTTATAAAATTTAATTAAAAATTATAGTTATATTGTAGAGAAATGTATTCTATAACATTTTCACAACAAATCATAAATGACAAATTATTACAAGTTGTTATTGGTGGGTAAAAAAGTAATTTTAGTGATATATTCAAATTATAACCAATAATAACTAACCACCTATGATTTGTTGTGAACGTAGTATTTTTCTATATTGTATTACAAAACACAAACCACAAATCACAATTGTCACATTGGTCTATTAAATATACTTAAAAAAAACTATTGATTAACTTGTATTGATTGGAATAAATAAGTAAATTGATGTATTTATAAATATATATTATAGAAAATATTAGAGTGGGGATAGTTGCATCATTACAAAATGTCTAAATCCCAACTTGAAAAAAAAAAAATTTGAATTCCTAGCTTTGACCATTGGTGGAGCCCAGCTAACAGTAAAATATTTTATTAAGAAAATAATTTATTTATTTCGTTTAAAATATTAGAGTGAGGATAGTTGCATCACTACAAAATGTCTACATTCCACCTTGAAAAAAAATCTGAATTCCTTTGGCCATTAGTGGAGCATAGCCAACAGTAAAATATTTTTCTAAGAAAATAATTTTTTTTTTTTTAGGTGGGAATCAATTTTTTTTAATAGAAAGAATTAAAGCTTATTTACATCTTTATTTACAATCAAAATCTATTTAATTTTTTAAATTAAAGGTTTAACCATTTTTTTTCTGCCTTTTAATTAAAAAAAAATGTCTTAAGGGTTATTATTATTATTTTTAAACAAATCAAAGCTACTTGACTACTAGGAAAATATATATTTCATAAGCATAATTTAATACAATTACTTTAAGTATTCTTGTGATTAAGTGTGGGATCTTAAAGTTTTTCTCTCATGTTTCAAATTTGACTCCGATTCTTCCAAATTATTTTGTTATAAATTCTAAGTTATTGGGTTGGCCCATGGCCTGCCCCACTGCACTAGTAGGCTACTGAAATGGCTATGGGTTCTAGATTGTGTTTATGGGCTTAGATTTGAGTAGTGTTGTCAGTATGGTCGGATATGGTGATTTTTGTACTATTTTGGGTCGCAATGGGAGCTTTGTTAATGGCCGGTGGCTTAGGCTCATTCCCTCTTTTGCTTCATAGCACTTTCCTATGGTATTTAAACACTGAAGGGAACAAGTGGTAGTTCCTCGTCCTTCTAATTGGGGATGTGGATTAGAGATGACACTAGTCTTCTAGTAGTAGAACAAGGAAATCACAGTGCAACGTTCTCAAAAATTCAGACTATGAAAGAAAATAGCTCGAAAAAAAGCCTTGAAAACTTGGAACAAGGACACTATTTTGGCAACTTGCAAACATGAATAAGTACTTGGAATTGGGATGGCCATGGGTAGGGTATGGATAGGGTATATCCATACCCTACCTGCAATATTTGCTCGTGGTTACCCGGATACCAATATCCATATCCAATTCTTACCCAGATATATTATCCATAAATATCCATACCCTATTCGAAACCCATTTAATTTTTTCTTTTTAATATCCAAAACATTTTAACTTAAAAACTAACCAATAACTTTATCTTAAAAAAGAAAAAACTAATCAATAACTTTGAAAATTTTCCTTTTTTTTTAGATAGAGATAGAAATTTTATTAGATAAAATTTTATAATACACTTTCTGATGCATGCTCACAAAACCTCACAAACACAAAGCATATGAGCCAAAAAATCCCAATAGCTTACCCTTTGTCATACTTGTGTTGTTCACGCGCCACCATAGTCACGGTTCTTGGCAGATCCGTGAAGCCTTTAACCTCTGCAACATCGATTCATGTTCCACACACCGTTTGGGGCTCTATTAGGTAGTAGATCGAGAAGTTAAGTTCTATCTTTTATAGAGAGAGGGAGAGAGATTGGATAAATATGAAGTATTTGGCTTTGGTTTAGAGAGAGAAAGGATGAAAGGTTGGGAACCACCATCTCGATGGTGGTGGTTGGGCTTCATGACAGAGCTAGGAGGTTGTGCCTCGTTTAGATCGAAGAGAGGGTGAGACCAATCCAGATCAAGAGAGGTTATATGTTTCGGTTTTAGAGAGAAGTTGAGGTTGAGATGTGAAACCACCGTCGATGGTGGCGGTGATGAGCTTGAAAGGCTTCGGCCATGGTCATCTGAGATAGAGAGACAGTTCAAATCTGAGGATTAGAGAGAGATTTCGAGGTTGAGAGAGTTGGTTCGGAGATAGAGAAGGCCACCGTAGTGGTGGTGCTAGTGGTCGGAGTGATGAGTTCAAGGTACTGGGTCATGGAGGCTCAAGTGAGAGAAAGTGTGTGAGTGAAAGTGAAAGAGTTAAGAATTATATATATATATATATATATATATATATATATATATATATATATATATGGGTCAGGTATGGATAATATCCATACCCTACCCGATTAGGTTCTACCCATGAAGAACCGGGTATTACCTAAAACATTTGGATCGAGTAGGGTAGGATATTCATTACCCAATGGGTATGGCCTTCCCTACTTGGGAATAAGGGTCAGCAATGGGTCGAGCTTCTTTTTACTTGGCCCATGCGCCTAGTGGTTTGTTGACCAGTCAATAGGCTAGGTTCGGATAGGCAGAAGTGAAAATACATACCCATGGACTTGTGGCAATACCCAATTTGTTTATTTTTAGCGGGCTAGGCCTTATAGGTCAAGTCTAGTAGGCTATCTATGAGCTTTTAACAAAGGCTTCAATAGGCTTATAAAATTTAATTAAAAATTATAGTTATATTGTAGAGAAATGTGGTTCACAACATTTTCTCAACAAATTCTAAATGGCAAGTTGTTAAAGGTTGTTATTGGTGGGTAAAAAAGTAATTTTAGTGATAGATTCAAATTATAACCAATAATAAATAACAACTTATAATTTGTTGTGAAAATATTGTGGACATAGCACTTCTCTATATTGTATTACAAAACACAAACCACAAATTGTCACATTGATCAATTAAATATACTTAAAAAAAACTGTTGATTAACTTGTATTGATCGATTCAACTATCAGAGACTTAATGGCATAGAGTTCTTTAATAATGTATTTCCTCTCTTTTGTTGTTCTGTCCCTTCTTATGAAGGAGTTTTTGTTGATTTGTACCTCTTTGGATAACAAGTTTATCTAGAGAGCTTCTTTGTCCCTTCTTATGAAGGAGTTTTTTGTTTTTTATTCCCTTCTTACGAAGGAGTTTGTGATTTTTTGTACCTCTTTGGATAACAAGTTTATCTAGAGAGCTTGTGGGGGTAAGGGGAACACTTTTGTGGCAGTGAAGTTTTTCAGGATTCAAAGCAAAGGAATGCTACAAGTCTTCAATCAACAATTTGGTCCATCACTTCGGGCTTCGTCTTACTATTCAATGGGGAAAGCAGAATTTTTGGAGCCTGTGTTTTTTGAGAGAAGTCCATCCCAAGATGCAGGGAGCGATAAGGATGACGACGGTAGGTACAAGGGCAAATCCGGCACAGAAGCAACAATGGAGGGAGGTGACGTAGTACAAGCGTTGCCTGAAACGGTGCATGATAGAATTGAAATGAGGCAGGAGTACGTTACAGACTCTGAGGGCTACGCAATGGCATCCTCATTAATGCCAAAATCAGGTCCAAATTTGGATGGGAATTCAAAAGTTAATATGGGAAAGTCTTAGAGCCTGAAATATCAACCCATAACTCATGCCAAGTTAATTCACCTACCAATTCAGATTCGGAAGTTAAGAGAGATACACATGACAACTCACCATTTAATGCTCCTATTAATCCGCATTCACAACAATCCCAATGGCAATCTACAAATGAGGTCCACGGTCTTAATAAGGAAATAATACCACCTAAAGCAATTAAGAAGAACGAAATATTTGTAGCATTCGTGGACTTCAAAGAGTTGTTGTCGTGGATGATCAGAATGAAACAGAAGAAAGAATTGTTCTCGGTCATGGTTTGGATAATAGGGACACATCGGATTCGAATTAGAACTAACCAACCTTGTTGCATTCCAAATCAGCTCGCAAACATGGCCAATGAACTCCTATCGGAATTCCAGGCGGTGCAGCAACCTCCCCAACCATAGTCCACACCGATCCAAGTATATTGGAGAGCTCCTATCTTGGACATGGTTAAGGTCAATCTTGAGGATGCATTATTCAGTTGGGAGCGAAAATCAGGGTTTGGAGTGGTTTTGGTGAGATGTTTTAGTAAATTACACTACTCTCATATTAAGAGATAGGGTAATATGGTTGCTCATTTTTTAGCTCTTTTTGTTTTAAATGTTCTAGATTATAGTGCGTGGATGGAGGATGCTCCACCACTGTTTCTTTCTTTTGTTTCTAGCAGACTTTGATGATTTTTCATTAAATAAAAGGCACTACGTTGATTCTCAACAAAAAAAAAAAATTATTGATTGGAATAAATAAGTAAATTGATGTATTTATGAATATATATATATATATATATATATATATATATATATATATTATAGAAAATAGGCTAAAATGCAAAACTGACCCTCTAAGTTACAGGTTTTGTCATTTCAGTTATCTAAGTTTTAGTTTTATCATTTTAGTCCTTTGAGTTTCAAATTTTGTCAATTCAGTTCTCCATTACCCTTTAGTTAAGTGTTACTGTTAACTAAACCAAAACAACGTCATTTTGGTGGTTTTATTTTTTATTTTTTTTACTTCTTAATTTTACTAAAATACTTTAATTACAAAAAAAAAAAAAAAAAAAAAAAAAAAAAGCGGAAGATGAATTTTCTGTAGACGTCATTTTCATTCCCCTGCCTTTGGAAAACAAAAACATCATCGAAACCCTATCCCAATTCCCAAACAACTCGACTAGCTAAGAAATTAACATATATATGACCACCATGACGACGATCAAGACGACAAAGGAGCTGAAGATGAATCCATGGCGTCCTCCACCTCTGTTGTCGCCTCCGCCATTCGCAGAGCTTCCACGTCTCCTATAGACTTCGACCATAGATCAAAAAGGACAATGCTAGTAGAAACCGCTGCATCGTCCTCCCTAGCCCTGATTTTCAATGCCTCTGTATCGAGCAACTTCATCTCTTCCGTCAAATCGCCCATCCCCACGCTTTTCTCTCTCGATCTAGATCTCGCAATCTCTCTCTCTCTCCTAAAATTTCTTAACTAGTCAGATTGTTAGGGATAGCTGGATAGGTTATTGGTGATGTTTTTGATTTTCAGAGGCAGGGGAATGTCGTCGTTCCCTTTAGATTTTTTTTTTTTTGGTAATTAAAATATTTTAGTAAAATTAAGAAATTAAAAAAAACAAATAAATAAATAAAACAACAACAACAACAACCAAAACGACGTCATTTTGGTTTAATTAATGGCAGCACTTAATTGAAGGGTAACGAATGACTGAATTGACAAAATTTGAAACTTAGAGGATTGAAATGACAAAAGTTAAAACTTAGAGGGTCAGTTTCGCATTTTAGCCTAGAAAATATTAGAATGAGGATAGTTTCATCATTACAAAATGTCTAAATTCCAGCTTAAAAAAAAAAAAAAAAAAAAAAAAAAAAAAAAAACAAAACAAAATTCCTAGCTTTGACCATTGGTGGAGCCCAGCTAACAATAAAATATTTTATTAAGCAAATAATTAATTTATTTTGTTTAAAATTTTAGAGTGAGGATAATTGCATCACTACAAAATGTCTACATCCCAACTTGAAAAAAATATCTGAATTCCTTTGGGCATTAGTGGAGTATAGCCAACAGTAAAATATTTTTCTAAGAAAAGAATCAATTTTTTAAATTTTTTTTTTTTTAAAGGTGGGAATCAATGTTTTTTTAATAGAAAGAATTAAAGCTTTTTTACATCTTTTTTTTACAATCAAAATCTATTTAATTTTTTAAATTAAAGGTTTAACCATTTTTTCTACCTTTTAATTAAAAAAAAATGCCCAAGGGTTATTATTCTTATTTTTAAACAAATTAAAGTTACTTGACTACTAGGAAAATATATATTTCATAAGCATAATTTAATACAATTACTTTAAGTATTCTAGTGATTAAGAGTCTATTTGGAAACAACTTATTTAGCTGAAATTGAAAAAGTTTTGCTGAAAGTAGTGTAAATAAAGCTAAAGGTAGCTGAAATAGTACAGTAGAACCCATGAATAATACTAAAAAGTGCAATGAGACTAATAAATAGTACCAAAAATAAGTTGAATAGCAACAAAAATAAATTAAATAGTAAAAAAAAGCTAGTTTTTTAAGCCAATGCCAAACGTAACCTAAGTGTGGGATTTTAAAGTTTTTCTCTCATGTTTCAAATTTGACTCCGATTCTTCCAAATTATTTTGTTATAAATTCCGAGTTATTGGATTGGCCCATGGCCTGCCCCACCCCCATTGCGCTAATAGGCTACTCATGTGCCTCAACAATACTGGGTTGGGTTGAAAATTAGCCTGATGGGCCAGTAGGCTACTAGGCTAGGCCATGAGCTATTATAGGTGACCCTTATTTGAAAACAATTAGATATCATTCAAAGAGAAGATCCAACACTACAAAATTATGCTGAAGAAGCTTATATATGTGAAGAGCTTTATGAGTTTTGAGTTTCTTTATAGAGGAGCAATTTCAGAAACACAATACCAAAATTCTCTGGTTAATAAGCCCAAAATTCAGAAGTATAAAATAGGAAAAATAAAATAAAGGAGTCATAAATAGATAAAATGTGGAGAAATAATATTTAAGAACTAAGGATATACCATCGCACACCTTTGGCGCTATAGTCACTTTGCAAATATAAGTACTAGTGGAGTGGTGAGAGGAGGGGAGGGGGAAGAGTCGAGGTTCACACACATATATACTTAGATTAGGCTAAAGTAAAATTTCTATCATACATTGCTCTTTAGTCTCAATACACATTGCTCTTCAAGTTTTGCTTGCATTATCTTGGATGAGGCTGGGTTGTAGTTTTTGTTTGTAGTTTCTATTTGTTTTTGCAATAAAATTTCTTCTCTTCAAAAAAATAATAATAATAAAATGCCGTCCCGGAAAACGATTAGCGTAGTTGACTTTGTCAAGAAACCAAGCCCCCGCCTTACCCCAAAAAAAGGCATAGATTTATCTTTATCCGAGGAAGGTGAGGCATATCATGGATAGATTTTTTTGTGAATAATTAATGGAATCATTTGTTTCTTCCAAACATCTCTTTGTCTGATAATTATTTGGCTCTCTCATGAAAATGATGGATTACCAACTCCACGCAAGTCAGAGCTACTCAGAACATCGAAGGCGCAATTTTTTGTTTTTCCCAATTGTATGAACACTCTCACTCGTTCAAAGCTATAGTTGTCATTCTTTATAAAAATAAAAATAAAAAGGTTTTTTTATTTATGTTGAAATCATTCAAAGCTATGCTCATACAAGTATAAGTCTATGAAAGAGCAAATTCAAGGAAGAAATCATCCAAATTGTGCATAGTCACGTATAAAGGATTCTGCCAACTTCAGACATATACTTTTGTTCTAACTTAAAAGTTGATGAAATGTGAACTGAAACATGTTGATTCAAAAATGAATTTTTTATTGTTACCACCCTCAAGTCAAATCCCTAAAATTATAAAAATACTAATAATGATTGAATGCACAAACTAGGTGTTACCAAGTTAGTTCTAATATTACATGTTATGATTTGAAAAATAATTAGTCACATTTGCTTTCGAGGCGGGTTTCTCTCCTTGAGCTTGTTGGGTAATGGTTACCTAATGGGCAGCGTGTGTGTTAATATATGCATGCGTTTTGAATTTTTCTTTATTGGTGTATAATGTGCATTCGTTCCCCAAACCAAAATTCCTGAAAATTTCCTGGATGATATCTTAGTAGTAGAAATTTTCCTGAAAATCTAATTTTATAGATGCATGCTTTGTGAAATTCAAGCAAGAAGCCCACCTGGCATAAATGCTAACGGCATAGATCTTAGAATATTATATCACAGTGATATGTTAGTGTATTGTTTTTTAATGCAATTGCATAATACATTGATTTGCGAGTCAAATATACTGCAGTCATACTATTACCCAAAAAAAAATACAACTTTCTCGCTTTTACTAGAAGATATAATTGATAGACAAGAAGAGGCCAAATATTTTCCAACTTGGAAAATTCAAATTAGTAATACTAGTACATTATTATTTGTTTCATTATTTTGATGTGTTCATGCTTCTGGTAGAGGCTGCCCTCCAAGAATGCCTTAAAACAGAAGTAGCGATCTTTCTAGTTGTGTGGCCGGAGCTTAGTGGGAAGCTCCTCTTACGGAGGCGAAGGATAGTTGGGTGTTACCATATACTTTTGTCCATCCACCAACCTACAAGATAAAATAAATCAGGAAAAAGAATACCATTTGGAACCAATGAAGACAACAATATAAATATAGACTTGTTTTCCATCAAACCATGCTCTGTAAGGCACGGTTGTATTTAGTCCCAACTCCTTTGCTGATTCATTTATTAATGTCCAAGTCCTGATAAATGGGATAACTGAATCTTGATCTCCACCATCAAATTACATAAAAATGAGGTAATGATATTTATATATTTTTTACTGTATTATATCTTATATTGCGGTTAATTAAGTAGAGCAACAAAAGTGTTACACATCATTATGTGATAGTATTTGAACATTATAACCCTTATTCTCTATTGGTAATTTACCTTCCTTCGACAAGAAGAAACTTTCTTTAAAAAACAAAAATGATAAGTAGAAACTATTCATGGATAATGATAATCCAAAAACGCAAAGTAACACACGCAATAAAAACATTAAAAAAAATGCACTTAAGTTAATTGATATAGTTAAAAATATATTTTGATGAGTTCATGCTTCTGGTAGAGGTTGCCCTGCAAGAAATACAATATATTCATTCTCAATATATTTATGAAATTATTTACTTTCAACATTTCCACTTTCTTATATTTATTTAAGTTTTAATGACATCATAAATTATAAAATAAAAATATTACACATACATTTGATAAAATACTTCCTAAAAATGTTTTTAGATTGAACATCAACTAGTAAAGTAAATAGGAGATTGGGTTTTTCCCCATGATATACAAATAAATAAATATAGAAATAAAAGAAATAAAAGGGAAAAGCTAAATAAAGAGCTTATTACAAAACCTGTAAACCAATGCCCGGATTCCAGACTTGACAAGTGAGCCCACGACACCAAGTGAGCTTATCAAAAATTATAATTATATTTTATTATTAAACACAAATTTTCAAACTGAACTAATAAAAATACTAAAAAATAAAATAAATCATTGATTAGCTTGTATTGATTGGAATAAATAAGTACATTAAAGTATTCATGACTTTTTTTTATAAAAATATTCATGAATATATTAGAGTGAGAATAATTGCATCACTAAAAAATATCTACATCCTAGCTAGAATTTGGGAAAAAAAAAAATTTTGAATTCTTCTGATCGTCGGTGGAGCCGACTAATGGTAAATTTTTTTTTTTTTTTTTTTTTCTTATAGAAGAAGAAGAAAGAATCAATATATTATTTTTTTTAGGAAGGAATTGAATTATTTTTTTTAAAAAAGGAAAGAATAAAAAATATAAAAACTTTTTTACATTTTTTTTTTTCATTCAAAACCTTTTTTTATTAAATTTTTAACTGGTCTTTTATTTTTTTTATCTTTAAATTAAAAATATGTATTAATTCAAAAACCTTTACTTGGAAACAATTAACTACTATTTAAAGAGAAGATCCAACACCACAAAATTAGGACGAAGAAAGCTTTTATATATATATATATATATATATATATATATATATATGTAAAGAGCTTCGTGAGTTTCGAAGCCAAAATTCACTAGTGGTTAACAAGCCCAGAAGTCAGAAAAGGGGGGAGGGATATTGATTTTTTTTTTTTTGGTTTCTTGAATATGTAACCAAATTAACTTAAGTCCTAATACTCCCTGCAAATGATTATGGGTTTGTTTGGTAGCAGATTTCAAATAATAGTTTTAATTTGCTATTTAAAAACTGAAAATTTTGGTTAAGAAAAAGTGTTTTGACAAAGATGTTTTATTAAGAATATTTGAGTTACAATTCTCAAATTAGAATATTTAAAACATGTATTTTGAAAACTTATCCATATCATCTTTTAGTTTTCAAGTAACATTGTTGAGTGACCTTTTTGTAAATATATAAGTTGAAAATTGTGAGACCCACCTGACAATACCAACATAGCTGAAAATCTCTCTCATCACACTTCAACCTCTTCTTCTTTTATTTCTTTTTCTCTCTCCTTTAATAAAATAGTTTACTTTTATTGTACAACTCAATGAGTTATCACTTTAAAAAAAAAAAAAAACACACACATACATATACACATACCAAACATACAATTATGTGTTTTCACATTTTAAAATATGTTATTTAAAACATGGTATACTACGCTCTATTTGTTTCGATGTAAAATATTTTCAAATGTAAAATATTTTACTGTAAAACATTTGCAAGTGTTGTGACCTTAAAAATTGCAAATATAAATAAGCCACCACCAGCCACCACCAACCCTTGCAAAAACATACCCACTATAATCCCATTCCATCAACCACCATCATCTATCCAAATACCCAAAAGCCACCAGAATCACCATCAACCATTCAAAAACAACCATCAAAACCACAACCAAGAATTCAAAAAACTGCCACCAATCCACGAACAAAGAATCTAATCTAAAAATCTAATAACCTAGCAAATCTAGTGGTAGCGAGATCAAAACAGCCACCAGCAAGATCAAAGCAGCCACCAAAAACCCAAGCCACCGCTTAGCAGTTAGATCCCGATGGACTTCAAGAGAGAGATGAGAGGAGGGAGGAGAGTGTGGAGTTTGTGGGTGGGTGGCGCCGGTTGGTGAGTGGTGCCACTGGTGGGTGTACCGATCGATGGGTGGTGTCGCTGGTGGGTGGTGTCAATCGGTGGGTAGCGACATTGGTGGGTGGTGCCGGTTTATGGGTGAGGAAGTATCGGGTTAGGATGTGAGAGAAAACTAAGAAGGAGAGATAGCATGAGAGGTAGAGATAGCGTGAGAGTTGTCAATTGAGTTGAAGAGCAATTGTAAAATATTTTACCTAAATTTTAAGTGTAAAATATTTTACACAAATTTTTTTAAGTTGATTTGATTAACTGAAAATATTTTACTTTTGACTAAATATTTTATTAGCAAAACAAACACTGTAAAATGAGAAAATATTATTTTGTAAATATTTTACGTCGAAACAAACGGAACATTAAACACATTT
Organism: Quercus wislizeni; assembly: GCA_023055345.1. Lineage (NCBI taxonomy): Eukaryota > Viridiplantae > Streptophyta > Magnoliopsida > Fagales > Fagaceae > Quercus > Quercus wislizeni. The sequence goes on from JALGQJ010000014.1 coordinate 7,029,797, forward strand.
TTTGCATTGTAAGTATTTTATACATGTGTTTTCACATCATTTTGAACGCCAATATTTAAACACTACTATCAAATGGGCATCATCCAAATATACCAACGATAATTTAGGGTAATGGACTTTGTTCTCCCCCACACCCCCCCCCCCCCCCCCCCCCCCCAAAAAAAAAAAAAAGGCTTAGCTGTTTCTTTATCGGAGGACGGTGAGGCATATCATCATGGATGATTTTTTTGTGTGAATAATTGATAAAATTATTTGTTTCTTCCAAATATGTCTTTGATATGAAAAATATTTGGCACTCTCATGAATACGATGGATTAGCAATTCCACGTTCCCAATGAAACTAGACTAGTGAAACTAAGAAAGAGAAATCAAGTCTCAATCTGCCTTTTCCTAGTGAAACATATATCATATATCACATTCTATCATCGCTAGCTTCTCAATCTGCCTTTCCCTCGCATTCCTTCTACGCAAAAAGCAAAGTTTATATATATCAAATGGGGGTAAGCTACGTTTAATAAAGGGCAAATGGGGGTAAGCTACGTTTAATAAAGGGATGGCGGAAGCTAGGTAAGGTTACAAGTGTATATTGGTGATACAAATGTAAGCTAAAGGGGGGATAGATTACAATCTCGTTACAATGTAAGGAGAAGGGAGACTATGCTTAGAGAATGGCTTAAGGAGAATTTCTGCCTAAGGAGTTCTCTGTTCTGAGCTGAAGAAGGTCTGCCTAAGACTGATGCCAAGGATGCCTTATATAGGAGGTGAGAGCCTTGGATGCCTTCAGGGTTGAGCTGGAATCACGGAAGGTAAATTGCTTTTATTTCAGGTGAATATCTTTTCAGCCGAAAGCAATAGTAACTTGAATGATTCTGTCTGGGGCACTGTTGGAGTGAACAGTAACTGGTCACTGTTTATGAACAGTGTTCTGTCCCCTTGTCTTTCTGGAATAGTAGCTGGTCAACTCTGCAAATGCGGGTACTGTTCTGAATAGTAGCCGAGGAATGCAAAGGTGAGCTTCTTAGCTTTCTGGGATGTCTGAAACTATTCTGGAGCATCAAGGTTCATAATCACTGTCCAAGTTGTAGCCATCGTAAGGATCTTGGGCATCCTGGAATGGGGCAACTGGGGCAAGATTGCAAGAAGCTTCAGAAGAGGCAGGAGAGATCCTTTCTGCTGACTCTAACTGCTCAGACTGGAGGAGAAGCTGATGGGCAAGATCTTTGAGCTCTTTGCTAGATTTTCCGGAGATTTGGACGGAGTCTAGGCTTAGCTGGGACCTTGAGCCATGGCTGATGGATTTCTGTACTGGAAGGGGAAAGTCTTTATAAAGCTTTGAGATAACGTCAGTTGGTCTGAACCTATCCCACCACTTAGTAAAGAATTCCCTATCAAGCAAATTCTGGTTGATAACATAACTCCACATGCTTATCCAGTGGATCTTGTATTGTATTGACATATGCAAGATGGCTGGAAACTGTGAGGTATGCCTGTCTGTTTGGAACTTGGAGCTGAAATACCTTAGTGCGTCTTGTAGGGGTTCTGGGAGGTTCTGTGGAACTGAACCGAACATTTCCCACCACTTGAGGAACCACGAAGGTATTTGGCTAGTGAAATTCTTGTCGAACTGAATGAACCATGAATGATCACAGGTCTTGTTCTGGAAGAATAGCACTTTTTCGAATGCATCCATATAGTCGTAGTAGTTATACAGGGGTTCTGATCCCTTGAGTAGTGTAAGGGGCCGGAGAGTGGAGGGGTGTCCCCAATCTTTGCAGCTTACAAAACTCTGTATAATGAACTTGTGGAAGAGCACTCTTGAGGGGTCATGCTTGTCGAGGATATCTTCTATTCGGGCAGACTTTTCTTGATAAAGGATGCCTTTATAGAATCTGATACTCTTTTCTGGGCTTTTGGGAAGGAAATGCCATTCGTGGGGCAATACTTCCATTGCTAATGCCAAGGGATCGGTTATATGGGCCAAGTGTGGCTCAATATAAGAGACGTGCTGGACAAAAGGTTTCTTGATATAAGAAGCTCTACCAGTTTTGAGAGGGAGAGGAGGTTGTTTAGGAACAATTGAGTCGAAGGGTTCTTCTATAGTATATGAAGAAGTTGCCTTGGACGGTATTGTGGCTAAAGCAGAACTGTAACTGTGTTGTCCTTGGGGCCTTTGGTAGTTTGGTCTTGGGATTGTAGAGACCAGGTACCGGTTGGCGACAGAGGATGATGACACAGGTTGGGTCCTTTGTGAATTGGAAAGGGGTACTAAAGGGCTTGGGTTTTGTGCCTGAGTAGTACTCCTAGTGTTATGGTGTTTAGACATTTTGGGGGGTTGAGGTTGTACGGGCCTCTTCCCGGACATCTTGTTTTGGATCCTGCAAGAATTCACGGGTTAGGAAGTCAGGGATACTGTTTTGGGTTCCTGCAATGAATTCTATGTCAAAATCGAAAACTGAAAGAATGGCTTGCCAACGTGCAAAAATCTGTTTTGATGCAATGTTTTGAACATCTTTTTCTAAAACATGTTTTGCAGATTTACAATCAATTCTTATTAAAAATTTTTGATTTAGAAGGTCACTTTGGAACTTCGAAATGCATAATACTATAGATAAAATCTCTTTTTTAATAGTACTATAATTCAGTTGAGTGGGAGTCCAAATTCCTGAATGAAAACAGACAATCTGTTCAGGGGAAGTGGAACTGACACGCTGAAGGAGAATGCCACCATAACCTATGTTAGAGGCATCAGTCTGAACTACCTTGGAGGAATTTTCAGAGGGGATTCCGAGGCAAGGGAGAGTCTTGACATATTTTTTGACCTGTTGGACGACCAGTGTATGGGCGGGGGTCCAAGGAGAAGGATTGGTTCGAAGTCTATCAAAAAGGGGCTTGCATTGTTGCCGAAGGTTTTGATAGAAATCAGAAATGTAATTGAGGGATCCTAAAAACCTTTGAAGTTGGGTTTTATCTAGGATTTCATCTGGAAACTTTTCTGCAAACTGGATGGCTCTATCTATGGGTTTGATAATTCCTTGTCTGATATCAAAACCTAGAAACCTGACAGTTGTTTGGAAAAGTCTAATCTTAGGGGCCGAGACAACAAGACCATTTCTTTTGATGGTTTGGAAGAATGTTCTGAGATGCTTCCAATGTTTGTCTAGGGACTCCGAGAAGATTAGTACATCATCGATGTACACTATGGTATGGTTTGAGAATGGATTAAAAATCTCATTCATGATATTCTGGAATTCAGAAGGTGCATTTTTTAGACCAAAGGGCATTACATTCCATTCATAATGACCAAAGGGTGTGGTGAAGGCTGTCTTGTACCTATCAGGTTCTCTGATCTGTATCTGCCAAAACCCACTTTTCATGTCAAACTTACTGAAGACCATTGCTTTACTGAGTCGGTTAACTAAGTCTCTTTTGTTGGGGATTGGGTACCTAATCCATTCTAAGACTTTGTTAAGAGGCTTATAGTTGATGACTAGTCTAGGGACACCTCTCTCAATCTCAGCGTTCTTCTGGACATAAAAGGCTGGACAAGACCATGGTGACCTAGAGTGTCTGATGATTCCCTTCTTAAGAAGATCCTCAATCTCTGCCTTACAAGTATCCATAAGTTCTTGGCTCATTTGGATAGGTCTGGCTTTGGTGGGGATGTTCTTTTCCTGGAAATCTTTGACATAAGGGAGTGCTACTTCGTGCTTTTTCCTATGCCAAAAGGCTGTAGGGAAATCGGAGCAAACTTCTTGCTTGAGTTCCTCTTCAAACTTCCTAATGTTTGATTGGTAACTCTTGCATGCTAATTTCTCATCAATTCTTTTGTAACTTAGTTCCTTGCTAAGGTACTTAAGATGTTGGGTTTTGGCTTGGATGAGGTTAAGGGTCTTGGAGATTGGATCCTTTTTAAGACTATTGATGTCTTTGGGTCCAGGGCTCCTAAGAAACTTAAACTTAACTGGTTGGCCAAAAGGATGGGTAGTGATTCCTTCACTATCCGTGGTGAAAGGATACAATAGACACATAAACGGGTTTCCTAAGATGACCTTATCTGTCATATTTTTGACAAGAACAAAGGTGGTTTTAAAACACGCATTGTCTTGACACACATGAGCTCTTGGTATTTTGAATTTAATCTGCATTTTACCTTCACTTGCAGAAGTCAACCTTTCCTTGGTTTTCCGGAAGTATTTGGAGGGAATGATTCCTTCCTGAATGCAGTTGAGATCAGCACCTGAATCTATTAGGGCAATAGCCTCAAATTCAAAATCCTTGCTTATGACAATCCTGACTTTGGAATGCCACTTCTGGAAGTTAATCCTACTGATGGTTTGCAAGAACGATCCATTGGAAGGTTCGGGCTCCATTTCTGCAGTGGGGTTAACTGTTTCTTCGACATCTAAAGGGTTTAGTGAGGGTGTTTCCTCCTCGCCTTGATGTGAAGTTGACTCTAAATTCTTGATCCTGAGATCTTTGATACCATGATCAACCCTAAGGATGGTTACATCTTGTTTAAGGTTTCTTAGATCAATTTTGGTATCCTTAATCTCTTTCTGGAGATCTTGGAAAGTTATCTCTCTGTTGTAGATTTCTTCCAAGTTGACTTTGGATTCCTGAAGCCTAGGTTTGGATGTACTGGTTTCCTTAACTAAGGTTCTGTGGAAATCACAAAATCTTCGAGATTTCTCTTCTGGGTCCTTGATCTGTTCTATGAGATCTAGGAGTAGTTCTTCTTGTTTAGAAAGAACTTCAATAGTGCCTTTTTTGCAGCAACTATCCTTGCATGGTATGGTTTCATCTGGGCTACTAGAGGTACTTTCTGGAATTCTAGGAGAGGATGAATCCTGGTAGATCTGACAGATTTCTCGGTTGATAGAACTATTTGGAGACTCTGGTTGGTCAAGTTCTAGGACCTTTTGGATCTCTTCAGATATCATGGAATGGGTGGGGGACTTCCCTGGGCATTCTATCTTCCAATGTCCCTTCTTTCCACATTTAAAGCATTTTCTTTTTGCTTTAGGTTTGAGGTTCTCTATGGGATTAGGTTTTCCCTTTTTATAGAAGTCATTGTTCTTAAACTTTTGACGTCTATTTTCTTTTAACCAAATCCTTTCCCTCTTAAAATCCTTAAAGGCTGGATTTCCTCTGTATTTGGATTTCCATACTTTAGGAGGGGGTAATACTAATGAATCTTTCTCTTTATCACTTTCTGAAGAGGGTTCATTAGAACTGCTAGAGGACAGATGGGCACCTAAGACATTGACTACAGGTGAAGGAGGGGCTGGTCTCCCTACTTTCTTTGTAGAATGCTTAGTTAGAGGAAGTTTGGGTTTGGCATAGTTCTTTTTACACCAATTGAAATGTTTCTCAAAGTATTCAAAGAAAGGGTAATCTGCTTTAACCTTTCTCATGAACAACTTCCATTTCTCCAAAACTTCAACCTTCTGTTCCTGGGTATGGTTGGCTCTGTAGGATTCTCTTTTAACTCTGTTCTTCTCAGAATTAAATTCCTTTTCGAGCATGTCCATATCTGGAACGAATTCCTTGTTCAACACTAGGAGCTGAGGGTCGTATTCAGTTTCCTTCTGAATAGGACTTCTAAAATCAGATCCTGATGGTGATGGAGGCTTAAGACTGTCCTGACTGTTGTTGTCTTCTTCTTGATCAACAATTGAGCCTGGTTGGGCGGAGTAACAAGGGGTACTAACCTGGGAATGGTCTTTAACACCTTGGAACTGGGCACCTGAGTCTTTCCTAAATGGAGTTCGTGTTCTAGACGAACTACACTGGGATGCCGGTCTATCTCTTAAGAGGATAGGTGGCTGCCTATGGGGTTGGCGTAGATCTACGGATCTAGACCTGGGTTCCTGGTATGTGTCCTGGGGCAGATCTAGAGAGGATCTGGGCAAGGGTACATCATACTCTAGGGGTGATCTGAACCTAGACTGGTCAAAGCTAAGTCTAACCGTTCCATTGGCTAGTTGCTGGACGAGATCTAGTTCTGGGTTTCTTACAGGGTTCTGGACCTGTAGGGGATAGTTTTCATTTTGCAGAGTCCAATCTGCTGGAAATGAAATCTCAGACCATTTCAGGGTTCTTGGGACCTGAACGGTAGATCTAATATCCGAGGTTTGGATAAGAGTGGTTTCTCCTGGTCTTCTCTTATCGAAAGCTTGGATGGACATATTAGTTCTCATGCACTTATAATACACTCTGTATATAAGGGCAAGCTGCTTGGTTCCATGTAACACAAGGTTTCCATGGGTTTTGATGTTGAGGGTGAGGACCTTCATTATATGGGGGTCGTCAAGCGCAACTGTGAGGTTTGGGAAACAGTCGAAATGGATTGGACTGTTTGACAAACTGGATTCAATGGTGCCTAGAAGACTGTCGTTGAACCTAATCAATCTGGTGTCTCTAAGGGCCATGAGGATTGAGTTATTCAACCCTTCTCTGATCAATGGTTTGATTCCAACCTGGACAAGTCCTATGTGGAGGAATTTATGACCATTTTCCCTGTGGGCTCTCATAGCGGCAGGGGACAACAAATAACAAGTTTCATATTCCTTGTTAATGCTGTAAACTTGTTCTATGGTTCTGACATGGTAGTCTGATCTGAAAGATTTCTTCAGAGACCATGATGAGGACCTATAGACCTGGTTTGTGGGAACTTTGGGTATGTTCCAATCTCCTAACTTTTGATCTATATTTGAAAGCTGGTACGACTCTGAGTTGATTGTTCCATCTTCAACTGGAATCTCAGGTGGGTCTGTACTGCTAGATCTAATGGAAGTGGAAGAGTCACTCCTTCTAAACATCCTGTTAATCATCTTGGATTACAAACCTAAGATAATCAATTACAACCTAGATAACCTTTTATCTTCCATAATCTGGATCTAACCTTAGATCTGAAACAGGGGATATACTTCTGCCTTCTGTGTCTTGTTCCCAAACTCTAACCTTACTAGTCAGTCAACTCACCGGTACGCACACCCTAACGCCTTCCTGGCTAAGCGGGACTTTACTGCTGGGCTGAGGACATCTGATCTGTAGACAAGGTTCTAGACTCACTGGATAACAACTGACACAAAACCTGGCTTGGTATATACCTGCAACAAACTGTGGGGATAGAAACAAAGAACGAATAACAAAAGATAACTGGGGAGCAAAGGATTAGCTCAAACAGGTAATCACAAAGCAATAAACAATCTGGATAGAGGGGAGGCTCAGCCTACCACCAAAAGATAGAACGATACAAACTTACTAAGATGAAGTAGTAGATGTAGAATGCAACATATGGGAGTGGTAATGCTATCAAATAATAGATGTAAAACAAAATAATGTTTGTTAGAGATAATGGATACATTCAAAGTAATGATATCACAAAAATAATGGATAACTATGGCGGTTATACCGGCCAACTTGATTCAAAATTTTCAGTAACTTACAAACACTTTGATCGAGCTAAAAGATACTCTAGAGGTTTCAGAGGATGTCCCAAACAGTTGGTGTTTCTCTTGGTCACTGGATTCACTGGTATGGTGATCGAGTTCTAAGAGTCTGAAGATTTCCCTTTTGCTGGATTGGTCACTAATGAGGGTATTGATAAGGGTTTTGGCCTTAGCTTTACACTCACTTTTGTAATGACCTTTCTTTCCACAATTATAACACTCTATTGGTGCTTTGGGTATGATCTTCTTTGTGGGATGGGATCTACCTTTCTTATAGAAATCATCGGGTTTAAACCTTGGTTTCCTATAATGTTTGGAGGTAGGTTTCTTCCTATGGGGTTTCTCAGAGGGTTCCTCCTCTCTGTGTTTGGATCTCTTTTTTGAGATGATAGAAGGTAAGCCATACTGGGTACAGAAATTCCCTATTTCGTACTTGGCTTTGCTCTTGTTGGCTTGGCTCTGGATCTTAAGGTCCCTGCACATCTTCATCCCTTCATTTCGGATCGTGCTAGAGATATCTCCGTAAGTTAGGTCATCATAATCTATGATACCTAAAGAGCTGGCAAGAGTTTCTTTGACCTTCTGTCCAAACAGTGTGGGTAAGCCATTGATAAACTTCTCCTTCCAAAATGGAGAGTTACAATCGCTTCTATGCATGACCCGGGTGGTGAACACATCTTCATACCACCGGTACTCACCAAGGTTTTTACATCTAAGGTTACTCAACTGGTCGTAAATCCTAGATGTGATATTGCTAGGTTTACCAATGAAGTGTTTCATGATCGTATAGATCAGGGTATTGACTCCATCGGGAACACCTCTGCCTATGCTTTCGTCAAAGATAGGGTTCTCATCCTCATCTTTTTGGATAGCATGTTTGATATCATCCTTGGAAGCTGCTATATATATATATATATATATATATATATATATATATATATATATATATATATATATATACCCAGATTCAGTACCAAACAAAAACAAAGAACAACCAAAAAAATTAAACTTAAATATTTAAAATATGACCCATCAATAAAAAAATAATATCTAACTTAAATATCTAACATAGGAAGCACCTGTATACCAACGGCAACACAACAATCGATAAAAAAAATAATATAATTAACAATTTTGTCATATACAACTACTTTGTCCTAAGTTAATAGTATAATAGGCCAATATATTAACTTTAATAAAGAAAAACTTAAATTGAACACATGAATACCTCAATAGTAGAAGCAACCGGTGTAGGTGGAAGTGTGGCGGCTAGGGTCTGACTTCTATGGTTGAGAGAGTGATAAGATTTTTATTTTTATATTAACTTTAACAAAGAAAAACTTAAATTGAACACATGAATACCTCAATAGTAGAAGCAACCGGTGTAGGTGGAAGTGTGGCGGCTAGGGTCTGACTTCTATGGTTGAGAGAGTGATAAGATTTTTATTTTTTATTTTTATTTTTACTAACAAAAGAATAGTGAGATATGGCTAGGGTATTAAATTATTAATGTATTAATCTTTTGTCCTTATTATATATATATATAATATAAAATAAATAAATATATTAATATATTAATATATATATATATATAGAGGGTGCGGTGCGGTGCGGTTTGTGTAGTTTTTATATTAAAAAACTGCAAACCACACTGCATCATGCAGTATGGTGCACTGTTACTTGCGGTGTGATGTGATTATGTCATTTTGCATGTGATTTTGGTACGGTTTTTGTAGTTTGTGTGGTTTAGTGAACACCTCTAATTACAAGTAGGGGCCTTAGATGGTGACCTAAATGGCCTATAGGTTCAGCCGGCACTATTGACTTAGTTTTTATCAGAAATCTTAGTTGAATTGAGTTATAAGTTTTTATATTTGAGTAAAGCCAAGAAGATTTGAGTTGAGTTGATTATAGTTCAAACGTGTCATTTTATTCTTTTATTCTTTTTGTTTTTGCTAAGCACCATTAAACCTGTCTTATCATTTTCGGAGTCAAGTCTTTTTTTTTTTAATCATTTTCAAAAGGCCTCTTTTTGCTCACAGGACTGTTCCAACTCTATAAGAAGAAGCACCAATCAAGCAAGCCTTCTATCACAAACCAAAGAGCGCTTGTTCTCAATCTCTTCTTCTCAGTCAATCATGCCGTCTCATCAGGAATGGATGGTCATAGGCATGATATGTGCATCCTTGGTGCAGATTTTTATGACTGTGGAGTCTTTTCGCATAGATGATAAAATCACAAGTCTGCCAGGGCAACCACAAGTCAGTTTCCAACAATTTTCCGGCTACATCTCCATTGATGAAAAACAAAACAGAGCTCTTTTCTACTACTTTGTTGAAGCTGAATCACAGCCAGGTTCAAAGCCTCTTGTTCTCTGGCTAAATGGAGGTAAAATTACAGAATCAGCTTTAATTATATCACCTAGATCACTGAATGAACTCTTAACTCTAATTCTTTTTCTATTTATGGTATACATTTTACTTCTTTTTGGTGTCTAACCATGTGCTTCTTCTCTTTTCTTAGGGCCTGGTTGTTCATCTGTTGCATCGGCTTTCCTTGAGCATGGCCCCTTTAAAGTGAGAGGAGACAATCTGGTCAGGAATGAGTACAACTGGAATAAAGGTATTCCTTTTCTCCAAGTCCATGAGAACTCTTGTTTATCTTGTTTCATTTCCTTTTTAACTGGCTATGATTAATGTTTTACTTTGTTTATAGGTGCGTCTGACTATTCCCAGACTAAACCTGCTTATTTATTTATTTATCAAGGATTAATGAAAAACTAGATTTAAGTGAATTTATAAAAATTATTTAAACCTCAAAGGGTTGGTTTAATAGTTCTTAAGATCTCATGATATTCATGAGATTTTGAATTCGAAACCTCTTGCTCCATCTTGGGTCACCTCTAAAAGATCTCTCTTTATAATAACTTGGTACGTGGACAGGGAAATACACTCCTCCGAGGAAATAGTCAAATAGGTCAAGATACTCTTGTTTGGCAAAAAAACTTACTTCTTCATTTAATCTTTGTTTCAGAAGCAAATATGTTGTACCTCGAGTCACCGGCAGGAGTTGGTTTCTCTTACTCGGCTAATAAATCATTTTACACCCATGTGAATGATGAGATTACAGGTATATTTATAATAACTTGATACGTGGATGGGGAACTACACACCTCCGAGGAAATAGTCAAATAGGTCAAGATATTCTTGTTTGGCAAAAAAACTTACTTCTTCATTTAATCTTTGTTTCAGAAGCAAATATGTTGTACCTCGAGTCACCGGCAGGAGTTGGTTTCTCTTCCTCGGCTAATGAATCATTTTACACCCATGTGAACGATGAGATTACAGGTATATGTTATTTGGCCATGTTTCCTATTATTCAAAAACATACCAATCAGTCAAACTTTTTCCTAATTAATTGATTTTAAGTACTTCTGTTATATTATTCACAGTGAATACTATATGCTATAGTTTGTGCACTTGCCTTCTTGCCAATGATTTTAAAGACAAAATACAGATGTGACAACCGCGATTCGAGAACAAAGATAAACAAAACGCAATTTTCATAAAATACAACTTACATTCAAAAGTCAATATCCTTTATATGTGGAATTTTTTTTCCACGCAAATTACTATAAGGATGTTTATATAACCAATCATTTTATATATGGAGATTTTGAAACTGACGACGTGTCTACTTTTGCTAAGCACGAGAGAATCTTATATTTCTGCAACGCTGGTTTGCCAAATATCCAGAATATCGAGACAGAGATTTTTTTATCGCAGGAGAGAGCTATGCAGGTAATTTTTCCATTTTAAACGAAGGCCATCAGTTTCGGTTCAAATTAACAGTAAGGTTTTGTGTTCATGCCCCCATACACATGTTGCTGAGAGGTCTGATAGAGAGCATGGACTAGAATCCGATATTATGGTGTATATTGAATAAATAAGATTCATTTCAACATGATGAAAAGAAAAGAAATTCTTATAGTGTTAATTAGTCTAGTATTCAAAAATAAATAAATAAATTAAATAAAAAATAGATTCATCCATCTACAAATTCGAGAGAGATTTCTTATAAAAATCATGGTCTATTTTTTTTTTTTTTTTTTTTGGTAATAGGTCACTATGTGCCTCAACTCGCCCAGCTCATTATTCAGTCCAATTTGAAGATCAATTTGAAGGGGATAGCTGTGAGTAGAACATTGAAATATAACCTCTGAAATAGCTTGAAAAAATTTCCGTGTCAGATAATATTGATCAATCAAAATTTTTATTAATTTGTACTATTTTGCAGGTAGGGAATCCTCTTCTGGATTTCACCATTGATTTAAAATGGCCATACGAGTATTACTGGTCTCACGGCTTGATATCAGATGACATTTATCAACTTGTCACTAAAGTTTGTAATGGTTCAGCTCAGATCATGAGAGGAATCATAAACCAAGAAGGAAGTGATGAATCAGCTTGTATTGCTGTACTTTTGCGAATCAAACAACTTACTGACACCACCGACCCTTTCGATGTCACCGGTGACATTTGCCTATCACCTGTTAAGTCACAAATGGACATGCTATATAAGGCCTTCTTGTCTAAATTTCGAACTTTGCCACCTCTCCATTCAAAACTAGATGCTCTCAGGCAGCAGTTAAAGTTTTTACACGCACTATCAAAACTCTTATATAATGCGACTTGCTTTTGTTAGAGATTATCACATTTTTATATTTCAAACAGGGTAGAAATTAGATATCATTTCTTAGGAGCTATATATTGGGTTTCTTAATTATGGTCAGACGCATAGTTTAATTGAATCTAATGGTCCTTCAATAGGATAATTCAATTTGTAATTTATTGGTCAATATAACCATGTGTTTGTATTTAATTGAACAACACTTAAAAAACTGTATATAAATTTTTTCCTTCAAATTGCAACATTTTCTTCATGTAGATTTCAATTGAGAATTGCTTTATTCATCTTCCCTCTGCTTACAGCAAACTGAAAAGAAGGAACTTGTCTGTGGAGAAGGTATCACAGAAAAGTATTTAAACAGGAAAGACGTGCAGAAGGCTCTCCATGCCCAACTCGTTGGATTCAAAGAATGGGGTGTCTGCCAAGAGTAATGATCGATCAATAATCACTGTTTTTTAAAATCTTAGTAATTATTTGCATCTTTAATTAAATTTAAGTAATTTTCTTTCAAGAACAATTTAATATCATCAGCATGTAAAGACAATTAGGAAACAAAACTAGTCATTAAACCATGAGGCTTTTCATAACAAGTCCCAATAGTGGTGCAAAGAAATCGAGTATTTGTTTTGTTTTAATAAATTATAATCCTTCCTCTTGCTGACATTGTAATTTTGGGGTTCTCTTTTACAATTTTAGTGTCAAAGTTCTACAATATGATATGACAAATTTAGAGATACCTACAATTGGTCTCTTAGGCTCACTTGTGAAGTCTGGCATCCGGGCCTTTGTTTACAGGTATAGTGATACAATCTCTTTAAGCTCTTTGCTATTTAATTACTTCATATCCTTTATCACATTTGAAGAACAGAAAAAGGTCCTGCTTATAATTGATTTGATTTTGATGTAATTTGATAGTGGAGATCAAGATTCAGTAATTCCATTTACCGGGTCTCGAACACTTGTAGATAAATTAGCAAAGGAGCTGGGTCTAGAAACAACTGTGCCATACAGAGCATGGTTCGAGGGAAAACAGGTAGACATGCTCATATAGTTTTCAGTTAAATGGTTGGTGCTAAATGGTATTCTTTTTCCCGATTTATTTTGCACTGCAGGCTGGTGGATGGACGCAAGTATATGGTAAAACCGAGCTATCTTTTGCCATCATAAGAGGAGCTTCACACACAGCTCCATCAACGCAACCAGCGAGATCATTTTCTTTGTTTAAGGCATTTCTTGCAGGAAAACCACTGCCAAATGCATGAAGCCATGAACTTATCAAAATCATGATAAAATAAGACTGTACCGTACTATATTATCGATGTGGACAGTTGTATTTGACTAGCAAAGGCATGTCTTCAAGCAATTGCTTTAAATAAAAATGCACTAATATTATTAATCTGAAAGAAAATCATTGCCTTACTTTTTTTTTTTTTTTTTTTTTGAGAGAATTTCAACCTATGGCGTCCGCTCCTAATGATAACTTTTTATCATCAAACCAAGACACCAATCAATTTTTGGGGATTGAACTCCAGATCTCTTATACAACCATCAGGGACTTTACCAGTTAAACTAACTGGAATCCACATTACCTTACTTTGTACTATTAATAAGATTTACATTGTAGCTTAAACAAATACCTATAATATTTTACTCATTTGGTAAATGTGTACAAACAAATATGTACAATATTGTACACATAGTCGACTTTATAATGAGAAAAAATTTATAAATAACTAATAATAATTTATAATAGAAAATTATAATTTGATTTAAATAAAAATTTAAGGTATAGAACAATAGAATTTGTTTATGAAAGGCAATTTTGTAATTTTACTAAACTAGTAGCAAATCCATGCGATGCATGGGAATAATTATATTTTGCATTGTAATATAATATATAATTTTTTCTCTAAAATTTTTTGAAGATAATTTATTCTCCCTAAAAATTTAAAAAAAAAAATTATTCAGTCCAATTAGGTCTACCCCGGTACAATTTGGTCTTTTTGGTTCATTCTATTTACTTTGGTTCAATTTGGTCCTATTCAGTCCATGTTGTACACTTTGATCCACTTTAGTCCTATTAAGGTCATTCGGTCCACTTTGGTCCATTTTGTCCACTTTTTTCTATTCGGTCCATTCAGTCCATTCAGTCCACTTTGGTCCTATTCAATTCAAATTGGTTCTATTCGGTCCACTTCGGTCCTATTCTATCCAATTTGGTTTTTTTCGGTCCATTCTGTCCACTTCAGTCCTATTCGGTCCATTCGTTCTTATTCGGTCCACCATGTTCCTATTCGGTCCTATTCTGTCCATTTGATCCACTTTATTCTATTTGGTCCAATTCAGTCCATTCGAATCACTTCAGTTCATTTTGGTCCATCTTGATCTATTTTTGTGTACTTATTTAATGGGAATGGACATTTAAAATAACATTTATTGTTACTACGCTTTTGTTGAGCCACATTAATGTAGCATTTCAGTCCACTTCGGCACGACTAAAGCTAAACATAGAGGTTATGAATATACAAACTTTAGGGTAGTCTGTTATTTGTTTTAATGTCATTACTTTTAATTGAATTGCATGAAGTTGATTATAAATTTAAGTAAAATAAATAAATATATACATATACGTATATGTATGTATGTACGTATAATTTTTATTTAAATAAATTATCCAAATTATTCATTCTTTAAAAAGAGATTATCATGATAATCAAAACTCATATCAAATTTATATTGAGTATGTATAATTTATTCTCTAAATTTATTCTAGAGAGAGAGAGAGATAGACTACTTGTGATGGGGAACTAAAAAATATAACACCAAAACATATGAACCCAAAATATAACATCAATATAAAGTAAAGTTGTAAGAAAGAATAAAAAAATCAAGAGAAAGATAATAACCACTTTTTCAAGAGAGAATGAAAAGATATTTATATAAATATGAGAAGAAAAAAGTTTTTTAAAAAAAGTAATAAACACCAAATTATCCAAGTCATATTATGTAATAAAATAACATTATATTCTTATATACTATCTTTATAATGCAATATGATAACATCTATGAAATCAAAGAGAATAAAAAAGATAACAACTTAAGAACACAAAACTTAATCACGTCAACCCAAAGTAGAGTTCCAAATAATACAAAAATTCATCAACCTAAGTAATGTTGGTCGTCAATCTATAATAGGTCACTATATGTCCCAACTTGCTTAGCTCATTATTCAATCCAATGTGGAGATCAATTTGAAGGAGATAGTTGTGAGTAGTACATGAATATTTTTATGTCATGTCAAATAATATTGACCCAGAAAATTAAATTTGATTAACTACAACTATTTTAGGAAGCACAGGTGCGGCTCCAGGGGTGCCGCACCTGCACCCAACACGCATGGATGTGCCGTACGATCGTCGACGCAGTTGCATGTGCGTCCATGGTGTTGAGGTACAAATTTTCATGCCCAAATTTCATTAGCCCACTCACTAAAATTCACATACAAGCCCATAAACTATTTTGGGCCCACACAAATATTTCCTAAATACTTCCCACATATTACCCAAATATTTCCCCATATTATTACCCAACTTGGGCCACAAAATTATACCATCTCTACAAAAAGCCCAAATTCATTTACCTTGTGGGCAAAATCCAAAAAGCCCAACAAAACTCTCTTTACAAAGCCCATTGCTACACAGCACCTCTAAAGCCCGTTGCTACATAACACCCTAAACCCTATTGCTACACAGCACTCTTACAAAGCCCATTGCTACACGACACTCTTACTAAGTTCGCTGCTACACGGCACTATTTTTACAAAATCTCAAACTATTTACGAAAACCCAAATATTATTTTGGCACCTATTTATAAAAGCTCAAATACTATTTTGGCACATATTTATAAAAGCCTAATAATATTTTGGCACCTATTTACAAAAACTCAAATACTATTTTGGCACCTACTTACAAAGGCGCAATAATATTTAGGCAACTACTTACCAAAAGCCCAAATACTATTTTGACAACTATTTACAAAAGCCCAATATTATTTTGGCAACTACTTACAAAAGCCCAATATTATCTTGGAAACTATTTACAAAAGCCCAATATTATTTTAGCAACTACTTACAAAAACTCAATATTATCTTGGCAAGTATTTACAAAAGCCCAATATTATTTTGGCATCTTTTATCAAAAAACTCAAAACTATTGAGCAAACAATTATTCTACTAAAGCCCAAATATTATTTGGCAAAAATAATTACATTATGCTCAAAGCCCAAAACTATTCTTTGGCAAAAACATATTTTCATATACTAAAATCCATAACTCATGGGAAACTAAACTACTTATGATATTGTGAGAGATCGCATTAATTGGGGTGCTCTCCAAAAAGAGATTTGGGTGCTTTTAAGGGCACCTCTCTTTTTGGGTAAGTGGTATGGAGTCACCACTTATTTTTTCTACAAAAAAATAAGAAAAAATAAATACAAATTACATGATCAAAATACTTCATTGACATTGATTAAATAAAGAAAAGTACAACTTTGGTAAATTAACCTAACAAGGCTTTGGGTCCTAGTTACAATCTATGCAAAAGAATACAAAGCTTTGGTCCTAGTTTCAATCTACCAAAATTAAAGATAAAGCACTAATCTACCTATCCAAAAATCCTAAACTTGGGAGCTAGGTTACGAAATAGAAAGGTGTTAGGCACTCATTCTGCCTAGACAGAGTCTGGTCTTCTAGACTCTAACAACCAATATACTCTTTTTGCATGATGTTGAATGATATGTTGAACACACATGATAGACTCTTAACAAAAATTAATTTAAGTAAATTTGCCTTATGAATGATGTCCTCTTCTTGAAGAAAATTCAAATTTGTCTTGAAATTAAAAATTAAAAAAAAAAAAAAAAAAAAAAAAAAAAAGAAGAAGAAGAAGAAGAAGAAGAAGAAGAAGAAGAAGACTTGGTTTGTAAAAAAATCATATCTGTTTTTATGTAAAAGAAATAATGAGATTTTTGTTAAAAAAGTATCATATCTATTTTATGTAAAGTTAAAAAAAAAAAAAGTTTATTTTGTCAAGAAAAATCAAATCTATTTTTTTTTTAATGTAAAAAAAGAAAAAAAAAAATTGAAAGAGGATTCACATTCATAAGATAAATTCATTATGCATGCATCACAACATATAAAAAAATTCAACCTAACTTTCAATCCTTTCTTTTAAATTTCAAAATCTACAATTTGGTAACAAAGAAAATTTTTTCTAAAAAAATTAGATCTGTATTTAATGAAAATACAGATCAGTTTTGAATTTAGAAAAATTAGATCTAAAAAATACAGATCAGTTTTGAATTAGAAAAAATCGTATCTGAAAATATAGATTAGTTTTTTGAATTAGAAAAAATTAGATCTAAAAATATAGATCAGTTTTATGTTAAAAAATTAGATCTGAAAAATACAAATCATTTTTAGTTTTTAAAGAAATTTTTTATAGACATTAGCAGATTTTGAAATTTAAGAAAAAGAACCATAATAAACATTCATCTAAGAACATGTTAAAGAAAAATTCAAGCAGAACATGGTAATTATATATTAAGAACAAGAAATAATAAAACATGTAAACATATTCATGCATCATCAACAAAATTTAATGGAGAAGAAAAGAAAAAAAATAGAATGCCTCTTGCATGAGTGTGCTCTTCTAGTGAAAGAATATTTTAGGATTCAAAGAAATTTATTGAACTCTTTAAAGCCTAAAATACTTTACTTACAAAAAAGAAGTTCCTAAGGCAAGAGCCCCCAGAACGTCTTTAACATAAGGGGATTTGAAAAATCAGAAGAAAAGAGCCAAAAAGAGGGAGGTCAAAAAGTATGCTGAATTTTGAGAGGCATCCCCTATTTATAGAGGTTGGAATGCTTCGAAAAATTAGCTGAATAATCAAATACGAATTGGGATGCGTACTTATCTCTAAAAAATCAAAAAGGGTAAGGTTTATCTCAATCCAAGAGTCCTCGGGCCAAGCTGACGATTTAGGCCAATCAGCACTTTTCATGTGCCGAATGGCCCTCCTGGGTATCGAACCTGCGTTTGAATTTTGATCCAATTTGGACTCCTTTTTTGAGAATTTTTGAGATGGGAATTGCACTTAGATGCATTTTTATTCTGTATTCTAAAAATTGAATCCTCTTTTCTGGATATTCAGGTTTTTAAAGTGATAATTATCTTATAGATAAACACTCCAACAAAGTCTTGATCATCCACAATTTCTTTGTTATTTGATTATCAATTTTATTCCCATGCAAGCAAGTCTATTTTTAACACTAACTAACAACCAATCACAAAATTATTTAATTAATTTTAATTGTCTAACCAGTCATAATTAATCTAAATTAATCATGCGTGGTTGGTTTCACCCAAACAAAATGCATGCAGATTGTGCAAACTTAATCATGTAATATCTTTCAATCTGACGATCTGATTTGGAAGTCGGACATATGGTCGTGACCATTAGAATCTCAAAATCATTTTTATAATATGCAATGAATGAATTAATGCATATAATGCAACTCTAAATTTTGGGTATATGAAGGGTCATTCCAGCCATCTTCATTAATTAAATTATGGGTGCAAAATCGAGTGTCTACAGATATATTACTCATCTTTTAAAACTACTTCTTCTACAAAATTTATGAGAACTATACTCACTTTTTCCATAAGAAACTCTAACTATGAAAGCCCATGTATATTATCAATGGCAAAACTATTCATTTTGTAGGGATGACCAAGCCCAAAAAATCACAACAGCAAGGCCCAGCCGAGACATCCCAGCCCATGTGCTAATCCTAGCAACCAAGGTTCACTTAAGTAACTAAAGTGGTTAGACTAGGCACTAATCAAGTTTCAACACAACTAAGCTGACAGTTGGGGCCCAATACCATCATTTTCAGCTTGTCAAATCAAATCAAAAAGAGACACATGTCCAGCTGAGCTTACACCCTTCCTTTCCAAGCTGATTTTCATGATTACTGATGTGACATAAAGCTATGATGACAAGACACAAGGCTGAGAAGCTGCAGCCAGCCATTCTCTCCCTCTTCTCCAACATAATCAATCAAGAAACAAAAAGCAGCCATGAATAGACCATGGAAGCTTCTGGAATTACTTGTAAATAGCTCATTACCAAGTGAAAAACATATACTTTCTGGTTCATGAACCAATCACATGAACCCAAATGGGAAGACTTAGGGAACTGTGGTTTGGAAGGCACCAAGGAGATCTCCAGTAGAGGGTTCCAAGATTGACACCTGGCTTAGGGTGACACAATCTGCCTTAGGAAGCTCTAATACTAGCAGCAAACAACCAAGATCATTAGCCTTAAACATGCTCTAATCTCATTAGCTGAGGAACATCAGCAATTAATGCTAAGTCAGAACTCTAGCTGCTATTACCCAAAACAGCAAGAACATTCTAAAGCTAAATTTACCACCCTTGGCCAAATCCTAGGAATGATTTTCTAAGGATTTTTTGAAGATTGAGACTGATTTTGGCAGAGATTATTTGTTAAAAACCCCCCTTAAACTCAACTATAAATAGAGCTCTCTTCAACACACACCAATAGAGAAGAACTCTTTCATAAACTTCTCTTTTTTTCTCTCCCTAATTTTCTTTAAGCTCTTAGTGAGGTTCTGAGCTTCTAAGTTCTTATTTTCAAACTTAGAAACTAAGCTCTTCAACCCCCTAGCTCATAAATACCCCTCACACCTCTACTTATAAGCTTTTATCCATTACTAGTAAAAAGTCCCAGTAGGTCTACTACACATACACACACACGCACACTCTCTCTCTCTCTCTCTCTCTCTCTCCATACTACCAAAATGATCCTCACTACTCACTACATATACTATATCTATGAGCATACCTTAGCATAATAATGATCTTGCTGCGCTAGCTGGAATCTCTCTCTCTCCCTTCATCTCACACTAAACTTTCTCCATTTCTTGTTATAATATAACCCATAGTGTTTGTTTATTCATTTACTATTGAAGGTTATAATGTAATTATTACTATAGAGTTTTTCCTTCATGTTCTTGTATTAGAGGACTTCTTCTCACTGGAACCTATGGATGATGATTTTGGAGATGTAGACACTTTCCTTAATCTATGAAATAGATAACAGTTGGAGGTTTATTCTATTTTGTCTCATTTTACTGCTGGAATATTTTACCGCTAGGCTATTTCTTTATTGTAGGATGCTTTTCTTTTGTGCTGACATGTCTGCTATAAGAAAACTTTTTGGGCCATCCCATAATCCTTGTCAGTCCCAACCTAGGCCCAAGGCATAAAATAAGGCGAATTCTCCAAATCTTCACTAATAGCCTTTGGATCGTGCTTCAAGCTCATCGTCGAGTTTCGGTTTAGGTCCATAACCCAACATAAATCTCATTTGTTGGAAGGAAGACTTTTCTGTCCCCGACATTTTGGCAACTCTAATAAGGAGCCTACTGAAGTCAAGAATTCACCATGTCTTCTAGGCTGCAAAATAGCCGGCAAGAAAGGACTCAAAACAACAACCTTCCAGCAACACAAAGCCGTCACAGCCCAACTACACAAGATGAACAAGCTGACCAATATGAAATTAATCAAGAGAATTCTGACCATTGATTCTCTTTTCTCTTGGAGATGCTACAAGGAATGCAACAAGCCCAATTTGAACTTGCTGAATCTACGAGAGTCTTGAGAGAGACTCAAGAACCAATACCCCAGCCGTTACCTGGAGGTCCAGATCCCAGAACACAACAAGAGAGAGGATCAGCTGCTGGAAATCCTTAATCTGGTGAGCAAAATGCCTCTCCTCCTCAGTTTGTTACATTATCTAACCTCACTGCTTTGCTAGAAAGGGAAAGAATTAGACAGCTAAGGAACCAAGGCACTTTGTTTGAAGGCCACCATACCCAAATGAGTTATTAAGCAAGCCATACCCAAAAAAGTATGATACTCCCACCTTCACTCTTTATGATGGGAGGAAAAGGAATGCACTTAAGCATGTCAACAAGTTTCTTCATTTTATGGGTTCTTTTGCTAGAAATGGAGATCTCTATCTAAGGGAGTTATCCCTTACCAATCGTGCATACACATGGTATTCCACTCTCCAGCTAGGTTCCATTGCCACATGGGATGGCATGGTTGAAAGTTTCTGCTCAAAATATTTCCATGGGGAGGAAAATGTTACTATCCTCACACTTCACAACACCAAGCAAAGGTCCTCCGAAGGACTCCTTGATTTCATCTAACGATTTAGAGATGTTGCTCTTGATTGTTATGGGCAGTACAAAGAACAAGAGCTTGTTGAAATTTGCATTGACAACATGTCTTATGAGTACTAGGCACATTTGGAGAATCTTGACATTGTTTAGTTTGCCTAGCTACTCCAGAAAGCTCGTAAGACAACAGTATCAGTCAAGCCCTCCACCACTAAAAAACCCAAGTCAGAAAAGAAGAGTGTTCCTCAAGCTCTCACAGTCTCCAGCAATGAACTAATTGTTGGAGTGAAGCGAAAAAGAGAAGAGGAAGAACCAGAGGATTACCTTCCCATACCATGCACCGATGAAGAAATGTATGTTGTCATTGACAAATGGATGGCAGACAGAGTGCTTAAGCCCTTCAAGCCTAGTTGAGAGCCTATTCCGAAGGACATGAAAAAACCCTTTTATTGTCGGTATCATCGATATGTGAGTCATGGAACTAGAGATTGTAGAGCAATCCGGAGAACATTTCACCAGAAGATTTCAGATGGCACCTTAAACCTCACCTGTAAGCATGAGGTTCAACGGAACCTACTGCCTAAACATCACAGAGGGAAAGCCACAACAGCTGTACTCTTTCATACAAGGGGTGATGAGGATGAAATGGCCAGTAGTGCAAGTATGCCTTTAGCAGCTATCTTCACTCTTCAAATGAGCCCTCTTTAAAGGAGCCCTACCTTTTGGACTTTGTTCAACCAATTGGGGCTCAAAAAGGAGTCAAGGAGAACAGCGACAGAAGCTCTTGTATCCATTGCTGCCAACTCTGGAACACACTGCCTCACAGCTAAAGCTCATGCCAGTCAAGCTTTCCTAAAGACTACTAATGCCATTACCTTCATCGACGAGGATATGGAGGTAAAACACCCTAATCATAGTAGACCATTATATGTTGCTGCTCAAATCAATGATGTTCACATAAGAAGGCACTAGTCGACACTAATGCATCACTCAATCTTGTTCCACCTAGAACACTTAAAGCAGCTAGAATTCCACTCAGCAGAATCGTTGGGGCTCCTATTGAAGTTTCTGGCTTCATTGGAATTCATGAGTACACTATTAGAAGCATGCAACTAGTCCTCAAAGTGGGGCCCATTGTTGCTCTCACCAGATTTCATGTGATTAACTCACCCGTTTCTTACCATGCTCTACTTAGGAGGCCATGGCTCCACAAACATAAGCTTGTGCCATCCACTTACCACCAATGTGTCAAGGGAAGACTTAATGGTAAGCCTATATGCATCCCTACTAATCCTACTCCATTTGATTTATCTGAGGCACATTACTTTGAGGCTAATTTCTATGATAAGCTCACCCCAGTTGGGGAAGATTCTACTTCAAGGCTTGTTGAGATCTCATTACCCAGTTGGCAAGATATTGAGAATGATCCAGAAATAGACATGAGATCTCTCCTTGATCAAAAGAGAAAGAAAAGAGAACATAGGGAAACCTTCAATAATGTCTCACAGCCACGATGTGTCCAAGTCCAACTGCCAGATAGACATTTGGGGTATCGTTTATGAAAGTACGCTAGGCCTAGCTATCTCAAACAAAAATGTCTCGGACTGAATGAAGCAAGCACTACACCGACGTGTTGCTATACTAAAGAAACAGAACCCTAACGATAGAAGAGAATCTACCCAGTAGTCTAACAAAATCATTTGAAGAGCCTCTAACAGTGACCAATTTTTCACTTGATGTGGAGCTGGAAACCATTAATGTCAATGATGATCTAGTGTCCAGCGACCAACTTCAATTAATGCAACTTTGCCATCGCTGGAAAAAGCTCAACTCATTTCACTATTAAAGGAGTACATTGATGTCTTCGCTTAGGAGTACTATGAGATGCCTGGCTTGGATCCCAACCTAGTAACACATGCTCTTAATGTGGAACTAAGGGCAAAGCCAGTAGTACAACCCATGCGGACCTTCCATCTTGATGTTGAAGCTCAAATCATTCAAGAAGTCTAGAAACTCCTCACAGCTGGGTTCATCAAGCCCATCATGCATCCAAAGTGGCATTCCAATATTGTATCAGTCAAGAAAAAGAACGAACAAATACGATGTTGTGTCTACTTCCAGAATCTTAATAAAGCATGCCCCAAAGATGAATTTGCACTTCCAAACACGGATATGCTCATTGATTCAGTTGCTGGACACGTTATGTTTTCATTCATAGATGGTTTCAACGGATACAACCAGATCAAAATGTCATCCAAAGATGTAGCCAAAACAGCCTTCTAAACTCCTATTGGCAACTTTTACTACACCGTCATGCCTTTCGGTCTCAAAAATGCCAGAGCCACCTATCAAAGGGCTATGATCGTAATCTTTCATGATATGATGCATAAGGAAATTGAAGACTATGTGGATGACATTATTGTAAAGTCAAAGACAAGAGAAGATCATCTTGCTATCTTAAGAAAAGTCTTTGAAAGGTGTCGGCTCTACAAGCTTCACATGAATCCACTCAAATGTGCCTTTGGAGTTACAGCTAGAAAATTTCTGGGATTTCTTGTTCACCAAAGAGGCATAGATGTTGGTCCTAACAAAGTGCAAGCCATTGCTACTATGAAGCCACCTATTACACTCACACAGCTCAAAAGTTTTCTTGGTAGACTCTCATACGTCCAGCAGTTCATTCCAGGTCTCACTACCCTCACAATTGTCTTTACACCACTACTAAAAAAAGGAAAACCCTTTCGCTAGACTTCCAAATGCCAGCAGACATTCCTCTAACTACAGCAACTTATGACCAAACTGCCAACTGTATGTGCACCCATACCAGGAAAACCACTCAAGCTGCATTTGGTTACCAATGAAGAAGCAATTGAGGCACTCATAGCCCAAGATGATCAAGAAAGGATTGAGCGACCGGTTTACTATATTAGCAGAAAGCTAAAGGATGCTGAAACTTGCTACCCCAGGGCTGAAAGGGCTTGTCTTGCTCTAATATATGCTGCCCAGCGGTTGTGTCTGCAAGCTCACTCAGTATAGCTCTTAACAAAATCTCATTCGATCCACTCACTCTTGAGGCACCAAATTCTTTCCAAAAGGCTGGCACAATGGCTTTTGCAATTATTTGAATTTGAGATCATCACAATCACCCTAACAGTTGTAAGGGGTCAAGCCATTGCTGATTTACTGTCAAACTTTCCTAGAGAAGACAACTGGAACATTACTAATGATGTACCTAGTGAGCTGCCAGAAATTGCACTGATGGAAACAGCTAAAGCTGTTTGGACTTTATGTTTTAACGAATCCTCTACCACTTCTGAAGGAGGAGCTAGAATAGTCCTATCCAAGAATACCGGAGAAATATTGGCTATGTCATTCAAGCTTGATTTTCCATGCACCAACAATATGGCTGAATATGAAGCTTACCTCACGGGCCTAGCGATGGCTCGTGAAATGGGTATCAAACATCTTCAAGTAATTGGAGACTAAAATCTGGTTGTTTTCCAAGCTATAGGAGATTTTGCACTCAAAGAACCATTTTCAGCTCCATATAGAGCTATAGCTCAAAGGTTGGAGGACTCTTTTGAAGAGTTCAATATTGAACACTCTCTAAGGTCCGATAATCGCTTTGTCGATGCTTTAGCTACCTTGGGATCAAAAGTTAGTTTTAAGGGTGCAACAATAGATGTCACTATTGTAAAAAGGCCCATTCCAGTCATACAAATGCTAAAAGAAGAGTTCTTTGATCAATTGCTGGAACAAACAGATTGGCGGTCATCCCTTAAAGAAGCATTGTTATCACCCGATGAGAAAGATCATATGAAGGTGCTCAAAGATTACACTATAATGGCAGGAAAGCTATACAGAAAACTTCCTGGAGGAGTTCTAGTTAGATGCTTAAGCCCTGATGAGTCCACTAAGTGATTAAAAAAAGTTCATGAAAAATCTTATGGCTCTAGTGGTTCTGTTAATCTCTACAAATGCCTCTAGTGGTCAGGATATTACTGGCCAAAAATGAGCAAACAAGCTGCCACTATCTAAGAATAATGTACTAGTTGCCAATACACTTTTGATCAGAAGGAATCATATGCAGTCTTTGCCACAGGTGATTGGCATATACCTTTTCTTAAGTATTTCATAGAGGGGCATCCTGCCCAACAACCATGAGGAGGCCTACTACTTGAGAAAATTGGCTACTCGTTACTTTGTGGAAGGGGGTATTCTTTTCCGAAAGGGATTCAATAGGGAACCCTTGAGATGCCTAGGGACCCCCGAAGCACAATTAGTCATGCACGAGGTACATGCAGAAGAATGTGGTGACCATCAAGACAAAAAGCAACTTCTCCAGCAACTGAATGTGTGATGAGGTGCCATACTTGCCAAGTACATAGGAATCTCATACACACTCACCCCACCAACCTCTAAAACATGATGACTCCTTGGCCATTCCATACTTGGGGGCTTGATCTAATAGGCCTAATCAATCCAACATCCAAAGGCCATATTTGGATAATTGTTGTTACTGAGTACTTTACAAAGTGGGTTGAAGCCATTCCCCTAAAGAAGGCTACAAGCCCAACTATTGCAGATTTCATCCGAAAGCACATAATCTACAGATTTGGCATCCCTCACAAGATTGTTATTGGTAATGGCACTCCTTTTGTCAACAAGGATGTTCGAAAGTTACTTGACCATCATCACATCAAGCACCACAAGTCCACTCCCTATTATCCACAAGGCAATGGTCAAGCGGAAGTTACCAACCGAGTGCTATTAAGAATTCTCAGCAAAATGGTGCATGAATATGAGGGTGGTTGGACAGAACACCTGCTGAAAACCTTGTGGGCATACCAAAGCTCAAGCAAAATAACCACCAGACTATTACCATTTTCTCTTATATATGGTATCAAGGCTATATCTCTAGTTGAGCTATTGGTTCCCACGCCAAGGGCTGTTCATGGACAAGAAATAGACATCAATGCTACCACTTGTGCAAAAATCAGAACTATGGACCTTGAAACCTTGAAGGAGACACAAAATCTTGCCTATAACAGTACCTAGCGATACCAGCAACAGATGACCAATGCTTACAATAAGGCCATGAAATCCAAGATTTTTATCAAATGACAAATAGTTCTAAAGGTAGTAGATCATGTAAGGAGGAATCTCTCAAAACCATCTCAGTTCACCCCAAGTTAGGAGGGGCCCTATCTCAGAAGGGAAGCCAGTGACAGCAGTTATTATCGTCTACCTACAACAGAAGGTGAAAATCCCACGGAACCTATTAATGGCAAATGGCTTAAGTTGTACTATGCTTAACTCAACTTTCAAGTATGTACCAAGTAACTCTCCTTTTACAATCCTAAATTACTACTATGTGAATAAGAAGTAAGCATTGCCTTTTGCCTCAAATATTAATTTCTTATGTTTACAAGCACTTTAATATTACTTTCCATAGATAATCATGCACATTCTGAACTATGAATAAAGTTACAACTTTAACAGTTGGGTGTTTCGAACCCAAAATAGTCATGAGTACAATAAATATTTTTAAAACTATGTATATGATTTCCATGACTATATTTTAGCTTGAACAAACTATTCTTTGATGAATAAAATATTTTTCATAAAACAAATCCATATACTTGTACATAAACAAAACACAGCTTGTACTGCTGGAGAAATATCAAACTACCACATAAAGTTCACATGGCTGATGCACCTTTGCACATAATGTAGCCTACACAGCTGAATAAATCCAAAGTACATAACATGTTTCATTACATCATAACTTAAAGACAGATTGTTCAAAATACTAAGCTACTAATAAAAAGCTATTCCAAATAAGCCATCGCTAAAGGTTTTCCGCTTAGGAAGAAGAACCTCCAGCAAACGATGACTGCATCATTTCATCCCTTTGGCTCACTAGAAGAGAAAGCTCAGCTGTCTTTGTTGCAATTTCCCTCTCAAGATCAGCAATCTTTACCGCAAGCTCATTTAACACCTTCTCATTATCTTGAGCAATACAAGATTCAACAGCAGTCTAAATCTTATCAAGGATAAATTAAACTCCAAAGTTCATGAACAGCAAATCCTTAAGAGCATTCTTCCACTCAAGTGCCTTCTTAAATTTGTACTTTCGAGCTTTGTATGTTGCATATCCAGCAGTACTTCAAAGAAGCACCTAACTTGCATCCAGTCATGAAGTAAGGGTATTCTCATCCAACAGTGGCCAATCTTTTGCAGGAACCTTAAACCATTGGAACATGACAGTATTACTTGAAAGAGGATAGAAATCAGCTGCCACTTTCCCATTCTTCTTATCATCTGCAAATTGCTCCAAGAATTCTTCAAGGCTCATTCTCTTAAAAGCAACACTGGAAGATTCACTCTGTGACTCTACAAAAATGAACATGATTATATCTCCAGCAATAACAGAAAGCATTCATACAGCCAAGCATTATTGAACAAGAAGCCTACTCTACTCAATGTAAATGACTCAAAATTATCATGCCTAGAGGTTCCTTGCTCTGGTGTACATCATGAACAGTTGAAGAAACAACATGCCTTTGGCTAGGCATACCAGCAGCAACTCCTCCAACAGTTACAGTAGCACCAAGGTCCTTGCTAGCATGTTCTTGGCTC
Source organism: Quercus wislizeni (assembly GCA_023055345.1). Classification (NCBI taxonomy): domain Eukaryota; kingdom Viridiplantae; phylum Streptophyta; class Magnoliopsida; order Fagales; family Fagaceae; genus Quercus; species Quercus wislizeni. The sequence goes on from JALGQJ010000014.1 coordinate 7,057,851, forward strand.
AGCAGTTTCTCCAGTAGTTACAATAACAGCATAATCCTTGCCAGCAAGTTCTTTGCTGGGCATACCAACAGCAGTTTCTCCAGTAGTGACAGTGACATTAGGACCCTCATCAGCAATCTCTATGTCTTCATCAGTTGGACCTAGAGAATAAATGACTTCAAAAGAGGAAACACAAGAAGAAACCGAAGTGAGGAATAGTAGTTTACCAAAGTTAGCAGCTGTATCCTCAAAATCATACTCCTCTGACTGTGTCTCTTCACTATCACCAGACTATTGAAGCCATAACAACATATGGTTAGCACCACAAATGAAGGCAAATAAGAAAAGAAAAAAGAAAAAAGGATGTAAGAAGATAAGGGCTCTACAAGAATACCTCTTCTGAAGATTCAGGAACCTTTATTCTGCCACCATTAGCCTTCCTTCTTTATTGCTTCAATGGCGACAGTGTACTAGTAGATGCAGTAGCTGGAACACTGGACTTAGTAGCTAGAGCTGCACCAGAACCAAACTGGACTGCAATTGGGGGCTTAGGACTACTAGTCTTGGGCTTCTCAACACTTACTCTCTTGCACCTCACCTTTTTGGGCTTGTCTTTTGAAGGAGGTGATTTGCCACGAGATCTCTTTGTTGAACCAGTGGTTGGATTTGACTCGGGGACTCCCACTATGGCATTTTTCTCACACCATTCTATGGGAACATCGCCACCAAGAACCACCCAGCCATTAAGGTTAACACGCCACTCAACAAATCTCAAACTCTACCTAGTAGCCCCTGTCGAAGTTGTTCTTGTGTTTGGAATAAGCCGAGCATTGGTAGAAGGCCCATTCTCCTCTCAACTATTTACATTATCAACAAAGGTGTTCATCACCTTCCTCCAATACAACTGCATATTTGAAGTGGCATACACCTCACAATGCCTACTTGGAACCAAGACCCTCTCCACCTTGCTGGCCCAATACTCCATCGTTGTACCATGAACCAACGTCTTCATTGCATCATTCAAGGGACATCCTGTGGCATTGATGTCCAGGACATCTTGATCAAACTCGAATTGCCTCAAAACTCTACGAGGATTGTATTGTATAAAATCAAACTCGGAACCACTTGGATATGGGATGTATGAAGGGGATGTAATAGGCAAGAAGTTGGGAATCATCTCATGATTAGCCAGTCCAAACTCTTAAGACCCAAGCCTAGCATTTGGAAAAGGGTTCAGACAACAAAACCCAGCAGCAACATAAGAATAGGGCTTCTAAGCAAAGTGAGCCCCATCATCCAGCAATGTGATTGAAGGAAGATTCCAAACCTTCAACCCCATCCACTTCATAAGCAAAGGAATACCATCTTTAAAACCAAGAAATTGATGTAATTTGACAGTGGAGATCAAGATGCAAAAGTCCCATTTATCGATTACCGGGTCTTAGACACTGGTAAATGGATTAGCAAAGGAATTGGGTCTGAAAACAACTGTGCCATACAAAGTACGGTTTGAGGGAAAACAGGTCAATATGCTCTGCTCATATAAGTTTTGTGATGAATTGTTAATGCCAAATGGTATTCTTTTTCTTGATTTATTTTTCACTGCAGGTTGGTCGATGGACACAAGTATATGGTGACAATCAGCTCTCTTTTGCCAGCATTAGAGGAGCTTCACACAGCTCCGGCAACGCAACCAGCAAGATCATTTTCACTGTTTAAGGCATTTCTCACAGGAAAGCCACTGCCAAACGCATGAACATATCAAAATCATGAATAAAGTAAGAATGTGCTATTATTATTAATCGGCACAAAGTTGTATTTGACCAGAAAATTTATGTCTTCATGCAATTGCATTAAACAAGAATGCACGCACTTGTATTATAAATCTTATATAAAGTATTCCTAGAACTATGCCGTTTGCATTTATGTCTCTGGTGGACTTCTTGCTTGGATTGAATTTCACATAGCATACATTGAAGGACAGAAGCCATATCTTCAGAAGAACAATATTTATTCTTCAATTTAATCTTCAAAACAATTGCTTTCTGGAAAATCTGAGAGCACCAAGAAAGAGAGAAAAAGAATGTCATTAAAATTTAAAGTTCACAAAGAGGCAAAGAGCAAAGCTAATGGAACAAGCAAGTTTGACTTCATTCAAATATCTAAACCGTCCTTACCATGGCTAGCCCAATACAATTTGAGGCCTTAATATTTAAAGAGTAAAACTTAGGTACAGTACTTAGGTGCTATTCTTTAGGATGGAAGTGTAATTTTTTAGTTAAATAACCATATGACTGAATTTTAAAATGAGAACCTAAGAAACAGTACCTAAGGTACTGTATCCAAGTTTTGTCCATAGTTAAATATCATTTAAGTATCAACCATCAATTTAGTTAATGTTTTATATTAATTTTTTGGATCCAGATCCTCTAGATTTTCTAGGGTACTTTACTAAATAATTTTCCTTAAATTCTAACCATTCTTTAATGACTTAATGGTCTAGATTTTGCCATGTTAGTATTCCACTAACAATATTTTTAATTGTTTTGTTTGCAACATTATTTTATTATTTAAAGAATTTGTTAGTGGAATGCTGACATGGCAGAATCTAAACTATTAAATTATTAAAGAGTGGATAGGATTTAAGGAAATCTATTGGTAAAGTACCCTAGGAAATTTAGAGAATTTGAATCCTAATTTTTTATATTTAAAATCCATTCATTTCATGGTTTAATATGACTAATTCACTTGAGCAATGTTAGAAATATTACAAATTTTAAAGGTCCATTTGTTGGAGGTGAAACAATGAGGATAGAAAATAAGGGAGAGAAAAATTATTTTATAGGTGTTGTAGGAGGCAAAATTTTAAGCCAATTATAAAATGTCACATCAAAATTTAGTGGAAAATTCTAAATTAATGTCATTAAATTAATTAAATTAGATGATGACATGTGCCATCCAAATTGACATCACATTGGCATATCAAAATTTGCCATGTGTCATTTGACCCATGAGATAAAGATAAATTTCCTATTGAAAATTTATGGATAATTATCTTGATTAAAATAAAAAAATAAAGATAAATTTTCTATTCAAAATTGATAGATAATTATCTTTATTAAAATTAATAAATTAAATAGAGATAATTATTTATTTTTGTTGATTATTATCTTTTTCAAAATATGATCTTTATTAAAATAGATAAATAGAGATAATTATCTCTAAGAAGAATTTGGGCCAATCAAAAGTTTCCTACATACTTTTAAGCATATCAATTCAAAGTAGAGCTTATCCTCTGAAATCACTATAAATAGAGGACATCCCCTCTCATTTTGAACACCAAGTTTTCAAGAGGCCCAAGTTCTGAAGAAATTTTGTCTCAAGAATCTTTGAATAACTTGAAGAATAGAACATTCAAAGGGCTTGAAGAACTTGAAGAACAATAAACCTTGAATAAGCTCAAAGCTAGAGATTTGTTGTGAAAACCGTTCAATCCATCTTCCAACCAAAGTCAAGAAGATCTCTTATTCGAGTTCTTTGAAGTTCTATTGGAATTAAGCTAAAAAGCTTTCATAAACCTCAACAAACCCAAATCTTTGAAACTCAACGGATCAAGCCTCTAAAGCCCCAAGGAACTTCAACCTACGAGCCTTCACATTCGAAGACTTGAAGAACAATAAATTTCTAATAAGCTCAATGCTAGAGATTTGTTGTGAAGACCATTCAATTCATCTTCCAACCAAAGTCAAGAAGATCTCTTCTTCGAGTCAAGTTCAAAGAAGATAGAATCAGAGGGTATTCTTTTGTAAAAGAATTGAAATAAAGATTGTACTCATTATTCATCAATACAAATTTATATTTGCAAACCATATTTCTTTTCAATTGTTTGATTTTCTACAATTGAGAAATTTTGTGTTTACAAGTGTTTTGTTGGAGAGAAAGAAATGATGGAAAATTAGTGGAGCCCAGGTTTTTTCTCTCTTGGCCTAATAAAATTCTATCTCCCCAATTTGGGGGAAAAAATAGATGGAAAAGAAATAGTTGCATCAATGACTGCACTAGCTCCTCATTTCCATTTTTTTTTCTTTCTTGGGCATGGAACTGCTTGTTTTTTTTTTTTTTTTTTCCCCTTCTAGGGTGTGATATAGGTTTGCTCTTCTTATTTTCTTTTTTACTTTTTTTGGATTTTTTTTTTTTTTTTTGGGTGGTTGTTTGCCACTTTTTTTTGGTTTTAATTGGGTATACTTTTTTAACATGACATATGAGTAAATTTATACAAACTTATTTTTTCTATCCCTCTACTTTCTACCCCTAACTAGACACAAATAAGGAAAACTAAAATCTTTTCTTTCTCCCCACTTTTCTACCCCCTCTAATTAAACATACCCTGACCAAATTAATGATGTTAGAAATGGGTTCAAGTTTTGCTTCTTTTTTTTTTTTTTTTTTTTGAGGGTCAAACCATGGAATTTATTTTATTGAAATTAGCCTACAAAATCGGCTTGAAGTACATTTTGAAATTGTGATGGAACTTCCTCCATCCATACTAAAAAATTTGGTATGCTTACGGCATATCTAGCCAAATTATGAGCTAAAGCATTACATTCCCTTTTTGTATGAGAGTAACGTAATTCATCAAAACTATGTGACAATCTTTTTGCATCCTCAATTAGTAAACCCAGTGGGACCAGCATTCTTTCCTCCTCCATCAGACCTTTAATAACACTCAAAGAATCTCCTTCCAAGATGGCTCGTTTAAAACCAACCTCCAGTGCAAACGAGAGAGCATAACCAGCTGCCATCGCCTCAATCTCGTTGCTGCAGAGTTGTTGATGTACCAACTTTGAGCAAGATGCGATGACCTAGCCTTTGTGATCTCTAATCACGACCCCAACACCTGTTTTCTTCTCAAGTGGAAATACTGCACCGTCAAAATTAATTTTGTAAAATTCTGATGGTGGCGGTCTCCACCAATTCTCTGAGCGACAGACCTGTTGCATCTATGTATCTGGGATGATCAGCCTGCCATGGTAACCATCCAACCAGACCTTGGAGAGGTGGTCAAGCTGGTGAAGTGCGTTCGCTGGCTGGTTAAGACGAACTCGGTTCCGCTGATTCCATATTGTCCAGGTTGTGATAGCGAAGAGCTTGAGCTGGTTTTTGTTTTTTTATCTGCCGCAATAAGAGTTCTTTGAAGTCCACAAATTGCATTGAACCTCTGTTTCTCCATGGAACCGTATCTGACCACATTGAATCAAGTTCTGTGCAAGACCACAAGGCGTGCAATGGAGTCTTGGCTGAAGCTTGGCATCTAACACAGAGAGGGTCTGGCGATATTTTGCTGCGAAATAGAGCACTCTTTGTGGGCATGGCTTCATGGCAAGCACGCCACAACAAAGTTTTCACCTTTGGTGGAACCTTCATAGACCAAATCTCCCTCCAAAACTGCTTGTCTTCGTTTGTCACCTCCCTTGATTCCACATTCAGCTCCTCCTCCTCCTTCAAGAATCTATACCCAGTTTTACAACTATATCTTCCATCACAAGAGTAAGGCCAAAATAAGATATCCTCAGTTGCTTCCTGGCTTAAGGGAATACTCTTTATTATTTTTGCTTCTTCAGTATTAAACAACCCATCTACCATATCTCCATTCCATTGCCTACTCCTTGGATCGATTAAGATATCCACTGTTGCACTTTCAAAATCTGCCAAGGGACAAGATAGTGCATGTGGAGGGTGCTTCCTTGGCAGCCAATTGTCTTGCCAAATTCTAATTTTTTTTTCCATTGCCCACTCTCCACCTAGCCCCCCTTTGAATAACATCCCTTCCTACAAGTATACTCCTCCAAGCATAAGATCCCATCCTTGACTCCTTTGCCTCCATGATGGTTGAATTAGGAAAAAACCGGGCCTTGAAAACTTTGTAGAAAAGGGAATTTTGATTATGTAAAAGGTGCCTCGCTTGCTTTGCTAATAGAGAGTCATTGAATTTTGCCAAATCTCTAAAGCCCATACCACCTACATCTTTGGACTTTGTCAACTCATCCCATTTAATCCAATGGATCTTCCTTTGGTCACCTCTTTGACCCCACCAAAATTTTTTTATCATAACTTCGATCTCATTACATAGACCCATTGGAATTTTGAAGCATCCCATTGTATAAGTGGGAATGGCTTGGATGACTGACTTTATCAACACCTCTCTACCTGCTTGGGAAAATAGTTTCCCTTCCCAACCTTGGATTTTTTGCCACACCCTCTCCTTGATATAGTTGAAACTTGCTTTCTTCCCTCTCCCCACGAAGGATGGCAGCCCCAAATACTTCTCATATTGCATGATTTCTGGTACACCCCATGCTTCTTTGATTTGGTCCTTTATAGCACTGTCCATAGCTTTACTAAAGAAAAGTGTCGTCTTGCTTTTATTAATTTTTTGGCCGGAAGCATCTTCATAGTCACTTAACATGTTCAACACCTTACCACACTCCTCCATTGTAGCCCTGCAAAAAAGGAGACTATCATCTACAAAAAGCAAATGTGTTAGTTTAGGGCCTCTTCTACACAGAGAGAAGCCATGGATATCCCCATTCCTTTCCGCTTTTTTTATCAACCCATTCAACCCTTCAGTACAAAGCAAGAAAACGAAAGGGGAGAGGGGGTCGCCTTGTCTTATACCCCTAGTTGGGTGAAACATGCCATATGGTTCTACATTCACCAACATTGAGTATATAATAGTTTTAACACACAATATAATCAAATGTATCCACCCTTCATTGAATCACATCCTCCTCATAATCCCTTCTAAAAAAGCCCACTCCACCCTATCATAAGCCTTACTCATGTCTAGTTTTACAGCCATATAACCATGGGTCCTCGAATTATATCTTTGCAAGCAGTGTAGGGTTTCAAAGGCCACCATTATATTGTCAGATATTAGTCTATCTTTTGTAAAGGCTGATTGGTGTTCTGTAATGATAAAGGGTAAGACTTTCTTTAAACGGTTGGCTAAAACTTTAGAGAAAATTTTATACAACACGTTACACAAACTAATAGGGCGAAATTGGTGGGCATGTTCACTTGGTATAACTATAAGTGATGCTATGTCATTTAATAATTTTTTATTGGATTAATATCTTGATAATCCCACATTTGAATTTCATATTCTTTGTATTATTAACACGCAAGTCAAATTTCACACCAATCATATGTTGTTTATTATCTAATCAATAGATCCATCTTTTATGCAGAGTAGTAAAAATATAAAGAATATATATTTTAATATTTTCATAATATTAATCCAATAAATGATTATTAAGTAGTGTAATATATATTAGATAATAGTAGTGTAATATTAGTTATAGTTATATTTTGTACACCTAATCAAATGTAACTTTGTAGGTTTCTCAAAAAAGAAAAGAAAAAAAAAAGTAACTTTGCAAATGTTAAAAAACATATAATCTAATTTCCAACCATAGAATTTTCAAAATATTCTTTCAATACTAAATAGTTTTTTTTTTTTTTTTAATGTGTAAATAGTAATTATTAGGTAATACAACTCGCAAAATGTTACACAAATCTAGGAGATTAAGAGTTTAAGACATTTCAATCAATAATGACCAAACACGCTCTTAAACTCTTCTTTTAAGCTTTTTTTTTTTTTTTTAATGTGTAAATAGTAATTATTAGGTAATACAACTCGCAAAATGTTACACAAATCTAGGAGATTAAGAGTTTAAGACATTTCAATCAATAATGTTTTTTTTTTTTTTTTTTTTTAAAAAAAGCTTAAAAGAAGAGTTTAAGAGCGTGTTTGGTCATCCATTTTAAACATTAGTGTTCAGTGTTTAAACACTGAACACTAGTGTCCAAAAACCAAAAAGTGCGTTTGGTCATTCATTCGTGTTCCCTGATGTTTGGAAAACATTGTTCAAAAACCCATTTTCAAAATGATGGTTTTGAAATCACCTCTGGCCTGTTTTTAAACAACAAACACTAGTGTTCAGTGGCAATTGGGTAATTATTTTGAACACAATATGGGCCCACCTGATCAGACATCTCTGTGTATTGTCTCCTTTCTTCCTCTCATCTCTTCACACCGAATCCTCTGCACCTACCAAGATCTCATCCCAACTCCATTGTTTACTCAACCCAACGCCATTAAAAATCCTCACCAACCCATCCAAAAGCATCTTCTACACACTCAACTTACACCGCATCACCAACCTCAGTCAATCACATTAACCCCTTGCTCATAATCATAATTCCATGCCCAACTGCCCCTAATCCTCATAGAGATCCCACCCTCACCGACAAAGCTTTGGTGCTAACCAAAAGCCCTCCGCTCTAAAGTCAAACTTAGTCTCTAGACAAAAACCCATTGCCAAGTAAGGTGAAAGTCAGATTCAAACTTGGATCTTGGAGTGATGGGTTGGTGGTGACACAAGAGAAATGATTTATTGCTGGGTCTTAGAGTGCTGAAGGTGGAAAGGAGATCCGAGGAAGGTGAAGCCCAACCGTGGATCAAGGGGCTGCATCGATGGAGATGAGGAGCGTGGGTTTCGTTTTCTTCTCTCAGAGAAGAGAAGGGAAAAAGAAGGAACAAGAAGGAACAAACACAGAGGAGCAACGGGAATAAGATATATTCTCTCTCCTGAATTAAACAATTGATATTTTGTACAGGTGTCAGTTTTTTTTTAAATCAAACACACACATACCAAACACATTTTTATGTTTTTTGAACACTGAAACATGTTATTTAAACCATGATACCAAACATATTTTTTTGTTTTATAAAAACTAAAAATACGTTTTTCAACAACACTTTTTAAACCACAGTTTTCACATCTTTTTAAACAACAATTTTTGAACTATATGACCAAACGGACCCTAATTAATTGCATTTTTTTCGTCCAATGAGAATTGTTTCTGGAAAAAAAAATATATATATATATATATTTTAAGTTTAGAGCATTAGCAATGAGATGGTATAAAAGTTGTATTTTACCGTCTAAAATTCTGCTTTATCTATTATACCAACTCGTTTTACAATTCACTTTCCATCCCATTTTTTATTTTTACATGCAACTGAATAAAATAATATTATATAAAAAAATATGTTTCTCCCTTATCTCTTTCCTTTGTTACCAGTCAAAACCACCCGCAAACCACCATTATTCACCAAGCAAACCACCACAAAAAAACCATATTCAACTAGCAAATTCAAAAACAACCACCATAGAGTAAACTTTCTTACACCAAACCCACCAAACCACCGCCATAACACCACCAGAAGACCCACCACACACACACACACAACCATTTACCCACCCATCACCACCGCAAGACCCACCACCAAACACATTTTGAAGCCACCCATAACCAATCTAAAGCCACCAAAGCCATCACCCACGTTTACAACCAGCCACCCAAGGCCAATCCAAACAACCGTTTTACAGCCACCCACCCAAGGCCGATCCAAACAGCCACCCATAACTCAAAATCTAACAACCCAAACACCAACCCAAACAACCACCCACAACCTGAAATCCAACCACCCAAACCCACCAAACAACAATCACAACTATCTATTTCTATTACAATGAGCAAACTATTATTTACAAGGGAGACAAGCTGAGGGAGGAGATAGATTCGAGAGTGAAAAGGGCTGAGGGAGGAGAGAAGGGAGAAGGGAGAGAGAACGCAGAATAGAGAGAAAGAGAGAGAATAAAATATATTATTTTTGTTTGCAATCTGATGAACAATAGGTTGTAAATATAAACACATACTATTCACAAATGCTTAAAAATCTTGCATTTTCATACCCGAATGCAACTCTATTTTTGGGTCTTGGTGGTTAAAATAGCAACCGGGAGTTTTTACACCCGTAGTTCACTGGTTGCTATTTACACTAAGATCAATAGCTCTTTATTTGTTTGTTTGTTTGTTTTTGTATTATTTTGTGTGTGTGTTTTTTTTTTTTGGGGAGAATCTTAAAAAAACGTTTAAGTTAATACACTTTACCATTACCCTATCAAAAGACTCAAAACGTCATTGTCACATATGATACAACCCCCTGTCAACAAACAAACAAAAAAAAGTGTCACACAAAACGATGAATGACACAAGTAAAAACTACTTTTAGACCATCAAAGATTAGCCAAAAAAAAATAAACTTTACTTAAATCGAATTCAAACAAACGTGAACGTCGGTCAAACCGACTCATACCGCACGTTCACAACGGAGATATAGATCGACGCCGCACAACGACGGCGGCGGCAAGTTGAGGCTGATTCGTTGTTGCGACCTAAGGCTATGGCTCACCACTCAAACTCCTCTGCTCAGGTCTTCGACGGCGTCGAAGGGATCACTGATCGGATTTCCACTTGCACGGCTGCAACGGCGGCGTAAGCCCAACTATTTTAAAATATATATATATATATATATATATATTTTTTTTTTTTTTCAGATTTCTGTATTTTGATTTTATATGGATTTTGGAGGATTTAATTAAGATACCTGATATATTTAGGAGTCCTGATTTAGAAAGGAAACGATAATTTTTTTTTTTTTTTTGTGATATTGCAAATTTTTAAAAAATTATTCTATTGTGTATTTGGATTTTGGAGTGGTTATGAGCAAAATAATTAGGCTAATCTTCTTCTTCTTTTTTAACTAACTTTAATCTAGCCTCGCTCTCAACATCATTTTTTTTTTTTAATCTTGCTACCTAATATTTAATATTTGGGTAAAGCCTTATGTGCAGAGACCAGTTGCATAGGACAAATCTGGGTCCAACGTCCTGTTGTATTGAACCCGTTGCGATGGTGACTTTTAACCACATATGGGTGATGCACTGGCCTCCTCAAGTCAAATTTTACTCAAAATTCGGTCTTCAGATTATTTTTGAATTACTATTATTAAGGAATTTTTGAAAAGCCAAGGGACAACCCTGGCCACTGGCCACCTAGCTTGGTCTGTAATTGAGAAGTTAAGATAAGTATTGGTGACACTACCACTTGATTCAAACACTTAAAACCTATTAGCTTTGGTCCAATTTTGTTATATAAACAAAGCACTTTTGTCATTATTACACGATATATATAGGGACTTCATGACTTCTGAACTAGTCATGCCACTCATGCTTGAATAGTCCAACAGGAGCGTTACCTCCTAGACTCAAACTCTACTAATCTATTAAAGGAATAAGAACAAAAGTCTTCTATCTGAAACTGAGGAGCAAGAGCTCTTGTTTTCACTGTCTTCATCTCGCTTAATCATGCACTACTCTGAGCAATGGATTGTCATGGGCATGATAATATGTGCAACTTTTGTACACATCTTTATGCCTGTGGAACCTTATCCCATAGCTGATAAAATCACAAGTCTGCCGGGGCAACCTCAAGTCAGTTTCCAACAATTTTCCGGATACATCACCGTAGATGAAAAGCAACAGAGAGCTCTTTTCTACTACTTTGTTGAAGCTGAAGGACAGCCAGCTTCAAAGCCACTTGTTCTCTGGCTAAATGGGGGTAAAATTACGTTAATTTTCGATTTGTCACCTAGCTCACAGAATGAACTCCTTAACTCTAATTTGTTTTCCATTTCCTGAATGTAAAATTTCTGAGTTTGATATACAAAACTATGTGAACATGTGCTTCTTCTCTTTCCGTAGGGCCCGGTTGTTCATCTTTTGGAGCAGGAGCTTTCCTTGAGCATGGCCCCTTTAAAGTGAAGGGAGACAATCTGGTCAGGAATGAGTACAACTGGAATAAAGGTATTCTAATTTTTTCTAAGTCCGTGAGTACTCTTGTTTATCTTGTGTTGTTTCCTTTTTAACTGGCTATGATGAATGTGTTACTTTGTTTATAGGTGCATTTGACTATTTCTAGACCAAATCTGATTTTTTATTTTTATTTATCCGGGATTAATGACAAACCAGATTTAAGTGAATGTATAGCTGTTATTTACTTCTTAAGTTAACCTTTGTTACAGAAGCAAATATGTTGTACCTGGAATCACCGGCAGGAGTTGGTTTCTCTTACTCTGCTAATAAATCATTCTACACCTATGTGAACGATGAGATAACAGGTTTATATTCTTTGGCCTTATTTCTTATTGTCAAAGGCATGTAACAATCAAACTTTTTCCTACTGCATTCATTTGAAATTACTTTTGTTGAGTTTTATGCAAATAGATTGTGCAGATATCATCTTTTTTCCAATGATTTTAAAGATAAAATACAGATGTGACAACTGTGATTTCGGAACAAAGACAAACAAAAGAAATTGACATAAATCACAACTTACATTCAAATATCAGTGCCTTTTATATGTGTAATTTTTTCCAAGCAAATTACTATAAGTATGTTTAAATATCCAATCATTTTATATATGGACATTTTGAAACTGATGACATGTCTGCTTTTGTTAAGCACGAGACAATCTTATATTTCTGCAGCGCTGGTTTGCCAAATATCCAGAATACCGAGACAAAGATTTTTTTATTGCAGGAGAGAGCTATGCAGGTAAATTTTCCATTTTAAATGAAGACCATCAGTTCTGGTGCAAACAGTCATAAGATTTTGTGTTGATGCCCATGTACACGTTGCTTAGAGAAAGTCTAATAGAGAGCATGGACTAGAATACAATATTATGGTCTACATTACATAGATAAGGTATTAAAAATATAAGTATGCAAGATTTAATTCAGTATGAGGAATAGGAATTCTTATAGTAGTCTAGTTTTCAAAAAAGAAAAAGAAAAAAAGAATCATCCTCCTACAAATCCAGGTGTATTATAATTGTTCATTTTATTGATACAACACACACACACACACTCAGAAAGAATTCTTATAAATTAAAGCCTTGCACCTATTTCTGTAATAGGTCACTACGTGCCCCAACTTGCCCAGCTCGTTATTCAGTCCAACGTGAAGATCAATTTGAAGGGAATAGCTGTGAGTAGAACATGAAATTTTTACTTTTGGAAAAACATATTAAAAAAAAAAAAAATTGTCATGTCAAATAATCTTGACTAAGCAGAATTTTATTAATTTGTACTATTGCAGGTAGGGAATGCTCTTCTTGATTATTACACTTTTATCACCTCACCTGGCGAGTACTATTGGTCTCATGGCTTGATATCTGATGCCGATTATCAACTTTTCACTAAAGTATGCAACGGTTCTGAGATCATGAGAAGCAGTAAAAACAGAGAAGTCAGTACTGCTTGTTATGATGCATCTGAAGAACTCTACGCAGAACTTGCCCTTACATCCGGGATTGATCTATACGGTGTCATTAGTGATGTGTGTCTATCACCTGTTAAGTCACAAATTGACAAGCTACATGAACCCCTCTTGTCCAGAATTCAAAATTTGTCATCTCTCCATTCAAAACTGGAGGCTCTTAGTCAACAGGTGAAGTTTACACACCATTGTGAACACTCATATTGTGATATGTCTTTATCATTTTTTTTGTAGTTAAAACTCAGCCTTTTCTTCCTGTAGATTTCAATTGATTATTACCTTTTCTTCCTTATGCTTCCAGCAACTTAAAGTGAAGGAACTGATCTGTGGAGAAGGCATCACAGAAAAATATTTTAACAGGAAAGATGTGCAGAAGGCTCTCCATGCCCAGCTCCTCGGAGTCCAGCAATGGACATTATGCAGCGAGTAATAATATGCACTAATAATCATAGTAATTATTTCACTTTAGTCTAAGTAGAGGTTGGGCCTTAATGTGTTGATAAGTGTCTTCCGTCCAAAGCCACATGTAGTGATTTTGAATATGAGAATCAATCTCTCCAAAAATAAAAATAAGACTGAGATTACTTACCAATCTCCTATTCCAAATCCAGCAAAACTGTAAGTTTTAACGACTGGGTATGACCAATGTAAGCATCTCAAAGATAATGAACTGAAATTAATCACAATTTCATGGTTCTTTTCAAAACTAGTCCTGATAGTGGTACAAAGAATGGAGTATACATTTTGTTTCTATAAATAAGTAATTCTTTCCTCTTGTTGACATTGGAATTGTTTGGGTTCCTTATTTTACTTTTTCAATTTCAGAGTTCTACATTATGATTCTGGAAACCGAAAGATACTAACAATTGGTGTTGTGGGCTCACTTGTTAAGACTGGCATCCGAGCCTTGGTTTACAGGTATGGTAATAAACTCTTTGCAAAGCTCTTTACTATTTTAATTCCTGTCCTTTAATCACATTTGTAGAAGAAAGAAAGGGTCTTGCTTACAATCTAGTTTATTTTGATGTAATACGACAGTGGAGATCAAGATGCAACAATCCCATTTACAGGGTCTCGGACACTGGTAAATGAATTAGCAAAGGAGTTGGGTCTGAAAACAACTGTGCCATACAGAGCATGGTTTGAGGGAGAACAGGTCAATATGCTCATATGGTTGTGTTGAATGGTTGGTGCCAAATGGTATTGTCTTTTCTGATTTATTTTTCACTGCAGGTAGGTGGATGGACACAAGTTTATGGTAACAATCAGCTATCTTTTGCTAGCATAAGAGGAGCTTCACACACAGCTCCATCTACGCAACCAGCAAGATCATTTTCACTGTTTAAGGCATTTCTCTCAGGAAAGCCACTGCCAAACGCATGAACTTATCAAAATCATGAACAAAATAAGAATGTGCTAGTATTATTAATCTGCGCGTCATTTATTTGAATAGCAAAGGCATGTATTCATGAAATTGCATTAAATAAATATGTATGCACTTGTATTATTAATCCGGAAATATTCCCACAACTGTGCCATTTGTATTTATGTCTGGTGGACTTTGCTTGGATTGAATTTCAAATAGACCAAAGCCATATTTTCAGAACAACAAATATTTAATCTTCAAAACAGATGCTTTCCGGAAAATCTGAGAGCACCAAGCAAGAAGAAAAAAAATGTCATTAAAATTTAAAATTCATAAATTGCAAAGCTAATGAAACAAACAAGGTTGACTTCATTCAATTACTAATTTAGCCTTCGAACTATTACAAAAAAATATCGTGAATTCGGAATTTCATAATACTTTAACATCTTAGGTGGAGTCCAATTAAGACCTTACTATAAAATAACGGGACTATATTTAATCCAAAAATTTAAACTTATGAGTGTGAGCTTAAGAATATTATGGGTGCTTTGTTTGGGGGACAAATATAGATATAATCTTAGTTTCTTTTATCCCATAGATTTTCACATATTTCACCTCGACGGTCTGTTAAACTTATTGCCTCTTTATTGAAAATG
Organism: Quercus wislizeni; assembly: GCA_023055345.1. Taxonomy (NCBI): domain Eukaryota; kingdom Viridiplantae; phylum Streptophyta; class Magnoliopsida; order Fagales; family Fagaceae; genus Quercus; species Quercus wislizeni. Next base: position 7,073,099 of record JALGQJ010000014.1, read on the forward strand.
ATGTGATTCTTTTTTTCTTTTCTTTTTTTTTTTTCTTTTTTTAATGCATGTAATGTGGCTAGAATGGTCCCCTTAACGTCAATGAGTAATCTTCAGAAGTAGCCTAAAACATATCTTCAGAGGGCTGGCCTAACATATTTTAATGTTAGAAGGGTTCGAAATCTGAAAGTCCACTTTAGATTGGACAATCCAAAGTAGAGGTAACATCATTGGGCCTTACAAATGAGTGCTTGCTAAATACATTTTTTCTGGTAAAAGTGTTCGAAGTGGATTTTTTTTTTCTTTTTTTTCTTTTTGAGAAGAACGGAAGTCCACTTAAGTTCCGGCAATTCAAAGTTACACGTGTAATTAGTTTAAGTAATGTTATACTACCAAAACATTATTCATTAGATAAATATTTTAAAATTTTCACCGTTAGATTACATGTACTTTATGTTTTTAACATACATGTTAAATTCTGTACTAATTAAATGTCAATCATGTCATCTATCAAATATTTAAATTTTAAGTTTTATATATTAAAATTATGCATAAAAGATAAGTTTATGAATCAATTAGTAAATAACATCTACTTAATGTGAAATTTGGCATGTTCGTTAAAAAGATAGAGAATATAAAATCCAATAATGAGATTTTCAAAATATGAATCCAATAAAATTTTATTAAATTGTGTAACATTGCTTATAGTCTCTCTCTCTCTCATATATATATATATATATATATATATATATATATATATATATATATATAATATTTCCACATATCTAGTCCTACCTATATACATTGCTACGACAGAGTTCTTTCTAACCAAATCATTTAGGCTTCATTTCTTAAAGCAAAATATAAATAATAATTAAGGCTTCATTTGGTTGGGGATGGAAAAGTAGGCCATAGAAAATGGTTTGATTGGGGGCCATGTCTTACAAAACAAACTTTTTTTTTTATTGGGGACCCATTTCATTGCGACCCAGTCCATTGCAACCCAACACCGTGACACAATTAATTTACCGAGTCCCAACGCCATGACCTTGCCAACGTAGATTTGAGAGAGAGAGAGAGAGAGAGATAAATGTGCTATAGTGCATGTTGTATATTTAGATCTTACTCTACTAAGTTTGTAAAAAAATTTATACTTTGGCTCTCCGAGTATGGTTTTTTTTTTTGGGTTCCAAAAATGCTCTAACTTATGTGTTGGTACTTTTAGGGGGATGGAGAAACTTTATATATATAAATATATATATATATATATATATATATATATATATATATATATATAAAATCCAATCAAATTGTGAGGGACACACAAACAAATCCCAAGCAGGGGCTCAATTTACTAATTGAGGGCTATATGTCTTACAAAAGAAAGTTTTATTATTTAGAGTAAATTGAAAAGTACACTCCTGAAGTTATGGGTTATTTGAATTTTACACCTTAACGTTTCAGAAATTTGATTTTACATCTTAAAGTTTGACTTCGTTAGCAATTCTCATCCTCCATTACTTTTTGTTGTTAAGTGGCATGTAGAATTGCTAACGTGTTTTTTTTTTTTTTTTTGGTCACAAATCAGCCTTTAAACCACTCCTAAAAATTTCAAAGCTGGTTTCTCCAAACGACCCCGTTTCACCCAAAATAAAAAACACAAAACTTAGTCAAACATTACGACATGAATTCACAAAACATCTACTCAATTCCTAACTCAAAACCCACGAACCTAGCTCCCTAACACATACAAATCAATCATGAACCCAAACCAGCTCCACCATTGATGGCTTCAAATCAAGTCCAAGGCAACGACCACGCCAACAGTGAGCTGCTATTCCAGCTCAATTTTTCTCTCTTTTTGGAATTGGTTTACTGGAGCCTTCATTACAGTTTTTGTCGCTGAAAAGATTTGGCTTTTGGGGGGGTTTTTGTTGCTGGACGAACGGAATGACTAGGTTTTTGTTGTGTATTATAGGGCTACGATGACATTCCAAAGGAAATTCCTAATACTGATGCCAAGAAGATAGTCATGAATTTCCTGTTATTTAAATATTGATGATGAAATAGTTACTGATTACATTTTACTTGACAATAATTAGAAGTGAAGTTACTAACAAGGTGGTTTGTTTCAGCCTCAAGACTAGGATGATGAGGAAGATGGTGTGTAGACACTCCCACCTCCGTGCAGAAAATTAAAAACCCCAACTACCAGGGGAAGTGGAAGGCACCATTAATTGATTGGTTTTTATTTTGTTGAGAAAGGCACCATTGATTGATATATAAATCTACAAATCGCATAATGTAATATCAATAATTTTAAGTTTTATGATGTGACGTGACACCCCATTAGTTTGTTGCTGTTAATGGTATTCTGTAATACTTAGTCTTTTTTTTTTTTTTTTGGGATGAAATACTTAGTAGTTTTGTTATTAAGCAGATTTCAAGGATGATCCAGACCTATACCTCTTCCCCAAATTGAAGTAGTTTGGTTGAAGAAACGGTGTCGTTTGAAGAAGCCAGCTCTTGGATTTTTTGAAAGTGGTTTAAGGGCTGATTTGGCCAAAAAAGAAGAAGAAGAAGACAAGTCAGCAATTCTATGTGTCATTTAATAGTAAAAACTAATTGGAGGTGGGAATTGCTAACGAAACCAAATTTCATGCTATAAAATCAAATTTCTGAAACGTTAGGGTGTAAAATTTAAACAACCCCAAACTTCAGGGGTGTATTTTGCAATTTATCCTATTATTTATTATGGTAAATTGTAAATTACACCTCTAAAGTTTGGGGTTGCTTAGATTTTACACCCCAAATTGCAAATTATACCCTAAAGTTTGGTTCCATTAGTAATTCACATTCACGGTTAGTTTCTGCTGTTAAGTGACCCACATGCATACTGACGTGTTTTATTTTTATCAAATTAGTCCCAAAAGTACGTTATTTCAATGAAAAATAAATGCTTACCTCGCACTCTCCAAACCGTACCGTTTTGCCTAAAAAAAAAAAAAATTCAGTCAAATTGTGAGGGATACAAACGAATCACAAGTGGGGGGCTCAATTTACTGATTGGGGGCCATATGTCTTACAAAAGAAAGTTTTATTATTTATTAGGATAAATTACAAATTGCACCTTTAAAGTTTGGGATTGCTTAGATTTTACACCCGAAATTGTAAATTACACCCTGAAGTTTGGTTCTTTTAGCAATTCACTCTCCACGGTTAGTTTCTGCTGTTAAGTGACACATGTGCATACTGATGTGTTTTATTTTTGCTAAATCAGTCCCAAAACTACGTTATTTCAATGAAAAATAAATGCTTACTTGGCACTATCCAAACAATACCGCTTTGCCTAAAGAAATATTGTCTTGAATTTTCTTTTTGTGTTTTAGCTTTGGGCAAAACGGTACCGTTTTGATAATGCCAAGTAAGCTTTTATTTTTCATTGAAATGATATAGTTTTGGGGCTAATTTGGAAAAAATAAAACACATCAAAATGCACATATGTCACTTAATAGCAGAAACTAACCATGGGGGATAAATTGCTAACGAAACCAAACTACAAGGTGTAAAATCAAAGTTCTAAAATTTTGGAGTGTAAAATCCAAACAACTCCAAACTTCAGGAATGTATTTTTTGCAATTTCCCCTATTTATTATTATTCGGTCTTTCAAAACAAAGTTGGTGTCTCACTTTTACCAATTAAAAATATGATTTCTTTTTTTTTTTTGGGGGGCGGGGAGGTGGGGGGTCATGGCCCCCTTTGTGTTGTACTTAGTTCTACCCCTAAATATATGATAACACTACTTAATCCAAAAACTTAAACTTAGAGGTTTGGACCAATTCTATGTTATATAAACTAATCACTCTTATCATTATTGCACAATGTGGGTACTCACTACTTTTTTTTTTTTTTTTTCTTTTTCCTTTTTTGATAATAAGAAATTTTTGTTGATCTCAAGAAAACTAAGAAGCGGCTTCAATTGAAGCAGAACTATGTCCTACCATATAGCATTAACAGACACTGCGTCACTACCACGCGAATAGTTCAAAAATTGCAACGCCTCCAACTCTGGATCTATTTGAGAATAAGCACCTTCAAGGTCTTCTATCTGAAACTAAAGAGCTCTTGTTCTCACTGTCTTTCATCTATGCAGTCCCAGAGATGGATTGTCATGGGCATAATATGTGCCACTTTCATTCACATTCTTATGCCAGTGGAACCTTTTCCCATAGCTGATAAAATCACAAGTCTGCCAGGGCAACCACAAGTCAGTTTCCAACAATTTGCAGGATACATCACAGTTGATGAAAAGCAAAACAGAGCTCTTTTCTATTACTTTGTTGAAGCTGAATCACAGCCAGCTTCAAAGCCTCTTGTTCTCTGGCTAAATGGAGGTAAAATTACTGTATCAACTTGAATTATATCACCAAGGTCACTGAATGAACTCTTAATTAACTCAAATTTGTTTTCCTGAATTTTCTATTTCTGAGTTTGATATACAAAAACAAAACTATGTTTGACATTTTACTTCGTTTCGATGTGTGTACGTGTGCTTCTTCTCTTTTGGTAGGGCCTGGTTGTTCATCTGTTGGAGCAGGAGCTTTGCTTGAGCATGGCCCCTTTAAAGTGAGGGGAGACAATCTGGTCAGGAATGAGTACAACTGGAATAAAGGTTTTCCAATTGAGGCTAAGTCCATGACTATTACTCTTGTTTATCTTGTATCATTTCCTTTTTAATTGGCAATGATTAATGTTTTACTTTGTTTATAGGTGCGTTTGACTATTTACATGCAGACCAAATATGCTTATTTATTTTTACTTATCTGGGATAAATGACAAACCAGATTTAAGTGAATATATAGCCATTGTTTACCTCTTAAGTTAACTTTTGTTACAGAAGCAAATATGTTGTATTTGGAGTCACCGGCAGGAGTTGGTTTCTCTTACTCGGCTAATAAATCATTCTACACCTATGTGAACGATGAGATAACAGGTATATGTTGTTTGGCCTTATTTCCCATTATTCAAAAACACACCAATCAGTCAAACTTTTTCATACTGAATTGAATTTTAGTAATTTTGTTGTAATATCCATAATGAATACCATACTATATGTTAATAGTTTTTTTACATACCTTCTCTTTGCTGATGGTTTTTCTTAGATTATTTAAACCCATATACACTCATATTTGTTTTAACTTAAATCAATTAACCAAGTTGTTATTTAGGTTGATTTTGCAAATCTAGATTAAACTCAAGCAATCATATTACTTAGTGCGGAAAAGTAAAGAATACAGTATTATAATAACCTAGAAAAACCAATGAAACCGTCCAGTTTCAAGGTAAAAAACCTGGGGAGGATTAAACTTAAACTATCCTCAAGGCAACAAATTCATTATGATAAAATGGAAGTTTTACAATAGATTTTTCTCCCTAAAATCTAAAGCTACATCTTGTAGTACTTACTCGCACGACCACTTTTTACTCTAAATCCACAGACTCTTCTATCTGAATTTGCTAAACACACACCAAAGTTTGTGACTCTGAGATCTCACTCAAAGTTTTAAATCATCAGTTATGTATGATCTTGTCGTAGCAACTTCAGATCCACTGGTTCTAATAATATGTAGATGGAATTCTAGTAGTGACTTTGAAAGGAGAAAGCACAATATCTTTTAGATCTCAAAAGAGCACCTCCAAAGTCTCTTCAAAACACACCTTAGGTTTCCTTTAAATACTAGAAGAATTAGACCTGAAACTCTAATCACTTAATGAGTTGTTGGGCTTTAATTAAAATTCTATAGATCTGTGTCTCAATCAATCGAACCTATTCTCTCGATCAGTCAAACATGGCATGTTTCGAATTTCAGAACCTGTAGCTTCATTTTTCTTGTATTTTGAATTTCAGCACCTTGAGTATTATCTAATAAACCTATAGACTTAGAACCTAACAGTTTTAAAGATAAAATAAAATACAAACGTGACAATTGTGATTTGAGAACAAAGAAAACAAAACGCAATTTACATAAATTACAACTTAAATTCAAAAATCAATATCCTTTATATGTGGAATTTTTTTTCCAGGCACTATAAGGATGTTTATATAACCAATCATTTTATATATGGAGATTTTGAAACTGACTAAGTGTCTACTTTTGTTAAGCACGAGAAAATCTTATATTTCTGCAACGCTGGTTTGCCAAATATCCAGAATACCGAGCAAAAGATTTTTTTATCGCAGGAGAGAGTTATGCAGGTAATTTTAGTGCAAACAGCCGTAAGGTTTTGTGTTCATGCACATACAAGTACAACCGTAACCGAGAGATCTGATAGAGAGCATGGACTAGAATACAATATTATGGTCTACATTACATAGATAAGATATATATATATATATGAAGATTCAAGGCAATATGATGAATAGAAATTCTTTTATAGTATCTACCAATTTAGGTAGTATTATAGTTGTTCATTTAATTAATAAATCACTCGCACACACACATTTCTTATAAAACTCATGAATCCTATTTTTGAAATAGGTCACTATGTGCCCCAACTTGCCCAGCTAATTATTCAGTCCAATTTGAAGATCAATTTGAAGGGGATAGCTGTGAGTAGAACATGGAATATTATTTCTGAAATAAATTTAAGAAAAAAAAATTTCCTTTGTCAAATAATATTGACTTATCAAAATTTTAAGCTCAAATGCAAAATTGACCTTTTAACTTTTTTCAGATTTCATTTCAGTCCTCTAACTTTGTTTTCGTTCATTTCAGTCTTCTAAGTTTCTGATTTATTCAATTAAGCTTTTTCCATTAACTTTTGTTAACAAATTTTGAAAAAAAAAAATCTGGAAAATATTTTTCAATCATTAATTGAATTTTTTTAACTAAAAAAATTTGAAGAAAAATTTATAAAATTGAAAAATTAACTACACCATATAACAAAAGTTGATGGAAAAGCCTTAATTGAATAAACTTGAAAGTTAGAGGATTGAAATGAACAAAAACAAAATTAAATGACTGAAATGAAATCTGAAGGAATTTAGAGTGTTAATTTTGCAATTTATCCAAAATTTTATTAATTTGTACTATTTTGCAGGTAGGGAATGCTCTTCTGGATTTCGCCATTGATTTCAACTCGGTAGACGAGTATTACTGGTCTCATGGATTGATATCAGATGACGATTATCAATTTCTCACTAAATCTTGTAATGGTTCAGCCGAGATCATAAGAAAAGCCTTGAACCTAGAAGCTGATACCAAATGTCTTGTTGTATATGTCCGAGTCAATCAACAACTTACTAAAACCATCGACCCATACGATGTCACCGGTGACGTTTGTCTATCACCTGTTAAGTCACAAACGGACATGCTATATGAGCCCCTCTTATCTAAATTTCAAACTTTGTTACCTCTCCATTCAAAACCAAAGGCTCTCAACCAGCAGGTAAACTTTTTGCACACCCCTGTCGAAACTCTTATATATTGTGACTTGTTTTTATCAGATTTTTATATTTTAAAATGGGTCAAACTCAGATTCCATTCCTTTAAGTGCTATACATTAGATAATTGTCCTTAGAAAGGAAAATTCAATATGTGTTTTATTGGTCAATGTAATCATATGTCTGTCTTTAATTTGATAGGATATAACATTTAAGGAATTGCACCTAAATTTTTCCCTTTAAAACGCAACATTTTCTTTTCTTTTCTTTTTTGAAAAGCAAGCACACACACATGGAAGAGGAAAAGAGGTTCTAACATAAAGATAAATCACAACTCTACTCAAAAGTCATGGTAACTTTTGCAACATTTTCTTCTTATAGATTTCAGTTGATTGTTGCTTTATTCATCTTCCCTCTACTTACAGGAAGCTGATAAGAAGGAACTTGTCTGTGGAGAAGGTATTACAGAAAAGTATTTAAACAGGAAAGACGTGCAGAAGGCTCTCCATGCCCAACTCGTTGGAATTAAGGAATGGGGTCTCTGCCGAGAGTAATGATATTCACTGTTTTTTTCTTTTTTCTTTTTAGTCTTAGTAATTATTTGCATCTTTAATCACAATGCCATGGAGCTTTCCAAACAGAAGTCCCGGTAGTGGTGCAAAGAAATAGAGAATTTGTTTTGTTTTAATACATTATAATCCTTCCTCTTGCTAACATTGGAATTGTTGGGGTTCTTTGTCTTACTATTTTAGCTCCGATGTTCTAAAATATGATGTGAAAAATAGAGAGATATCTATAATTGGTGTCATAGGCTCACTTGTGAAGTCTGGCATCCGAGTCTTCATTTACAGGTATAGTAATAATGTAATATAAACTCTTTAAGCTCTTACGCTATTTAATTACTTCGTATGTATCACAATTTCGAAGAAGACAGAAAAGGGGTCCTGCTTATAATTTAGTTGATTTTGATGTAATTTGACAGTGGAGATCAAGATGCAAGAGTCCCATTTTTCGGGTCTCGGACACTAGTAGATCAATTAGCAAAGGAGTTGCGTCTGAAAACAACTGTGCCATACGGGGCATGGTTCGAGGGAAAACAGGTAGATATGTTCATATAGTTTTCTGTTGAATGGTTGGTGCTAATGGTATTCATTTTCCCTTATTTATTTGTCACTGCAGGTTGGTGGATGGACACAAGTATATGGTAAAACCGAGCTATCTTTTGCCAGCATAAGAGGAGCTTCACACACAGCTCCGTCAACGCAACCAGCAAGGTCATTTTCACTGTTTAAGGCGTTTCTCGCTGGGAAACCACTGCCAAATGCTTGACTTATCAAAATCATAAATAAAATAAGAATGTACTGATATTATTGATCTGCACTAGGTTGTATTTGACTAGCAAGGCATGTCTTTGTGCAATTTTTTTTTTTTTTGGATAGAATTTGTGCAATTGCTTTAAATAAGAATTTACTAGTATTATTAATCTGAAAATATTCTCAGAACTGTGCCGTTTGCATTTAAGATTTTAAGTCACGTGGACTTCTTCCTTGAAGTGAAATTAACATACCATGCAGTGAAGGCCAAGAGCAATGTCTTTAGAACAATAATATTCGTTCTACAATGTCATCTTCAGAAAATTAATATGCTTTCTGGAAAATCTTACAGCACCTAGCAAGAAAAGAAAGCTCTAACATTTGCAGGGTATCGGAGAGGTGATAGTAGGCAACCATACTCCCAATTTTGATTGGAGCGGTTGATTCCTAGATTTGATCTGTATTTGAAACTCTAAATATTGGTTTATGTTCATGTTTTGCTTGTTTCAAGAAACAAAAATGAAAAAGATCCCCTTTATTTGAAATGAATCCATTTCATGATTCAGATTAGAAGTTACAAATCTAAATGGTGAATCCATTTCATGGTTCACGTCATTACAATTTTAAATGATTTGACACTTTTTATATTGTATCTATGATATTGTTAAAATCTAAAGAATAAAAGATAGTGATATTAATTTTAGATTGAGAATGAGTGGAAGCAAGAGAAAAAGAAAACACGTCAGTTAATGTGGCTCAGCCTTTCAACTTGCGCCTATAATAAAAAGCCTAAACGATTACATATTTACTATTATTAGTCATAGACTCACACGATGCATAGAAAAATTTGATGATTTGTATTTTTGTTAAGTGAAAATGAAAATGGTAAATGAGACATATAAACGTTAGCCCCAAATCCTTCTTAAAATTATGTGATTATTTTCTAACAAAGTATAAGTGATACCCAAACTCCAAGCTTATCTAGAAAAATTGATCACCTAGACAGTTGAACAAAACAAAGGATTCAAAATTTTGAGAGAGAGAAACTAACAATTAGATAGCAAGGTCACCACAAAAAATTGGTTACCTTAAAGTATGACATAATATATGCCAAAAATTAGTTTTATATCTTATACTTTCTATTGTAAATGGAATTCACAAAAATAAACAAAAGCCAAGTCTTCAACTTATGGTGAAAAAATTAAATATGAAATAAAAGGAAAAAAAATATGTAAATTACCTTATAGCATCCTTTTTTTAAGGATTGTAAGAGCATGGGATTTTAGCTTTATAAATTTGATCTTATAGCTAGAACTTTACAATTTATAGAGGCATTCTCTTCTACTTAGAGAGAGAGAGAGAGAGAGAGAGAAATGGACCGAATTGACCAAAGTTGACCGAAATACTACGTTGATGTAGCTCAACAAAAATATGGTAATAATAAAGCTTTTAGATATTATATAGATATAGATATAGATAGGTCGCTGGTTAAAATGAACCCTAAGCATATATTGGAGTTAAGTTTGCCTCAATATGGTGACAACGTCGTACAATGATAATACTATGACATTATAATAAGGAAAATGTTAACAGATGCTCTTAGAGTAATGGTTAATAATCCATTTAAAAAAAATTATGGGAAAAAAAAATTAATATTTTGACAGTTTTTTTCATCTATATTCTATATATATCTAAAAGCTGAAGCATAGTATTTATTGTTGCTAAACTCTAATTGAGCCACATCAATGTCTATGTCATTATTTTTTTTCTTTTCAATTTCCTATAATTGTTTTTAAAAGTTATTTTTTTAAATATTTACACTTCTCCAACCTTTCTCCCTTCTTTATCTTTTCATCTATCCACTACTTCTCCAACATTTCTCCCTCCCTTACCTTTTCATCTCATCATTACCCTCTACATTAATATCATTCCTCCTATTTTCCTTCATCTTTCTTTATTTTTGTCTTTTCTTATTTACGTCCTCTTAGTATAAATTTGTCACTATCTCTTCCATTCCATGTAAAGTTTTCCCTCACAAAAAAAGAGGCTCTCTCTCTCTCTCAAATTTTTGGTGGATTTTTTATTTTTCTTGTATCTCTGCTTTAGGTTGATAATTTTTTATATTCTTTAAAACTCTACTTTAGGTTAATGCGATTTAGTTTTTTTTTTTTTTTCTTTGGTTGTTAAATTTTATCCAATTACATTATAAAGAATTAAATATAGCATATAAAAATATAATATTATTCTATTACATAGGATGATTTGGATACATTGGTATTTATTGTAATTTGATATTTATTCTATTACACAGCATGATTTTTTATAGTGCTCAATTTAGATGTTAAACAATAAGACTTTACTAATTTTTGTTTATTTTATAATCATTTGTGGTGGACAAAGTACTCTTAATAGTTGTATTAGAAGTACTTTATAATACCATTTATTTAGAGAAAGACAAAGGTTAGCCAAACGAAAATAATTAGATGGGTGACAAATTTTAGCTTTCGCAATTTTACTTTAATTATTATTATTATTTTATAACAATGCATATATAGAAATTTAATTCTTAGATTTTGCTAATAATTATTCATTTGATAATATGTTTTGGTGGATGAAATCACAATTTCTGCAAAGAAAATAATCTTAATAGATTATCAAAAACAAATTGTTTTTCCTAATTGGTCCAATTAATCATTGTTAAGTTTATTAATTTTCTTAGTTACGTTTTTTGGTGTTTTAGATTGTAGGCAGAAAAAATAAGTTTGAGAAAGTTTATTTAAAACTAAAAGAATAATTTTCAAATTTTATATTCTTTTTAATGATTCACAAAATGTTATAAATAAATTTTATTAAAAAATGAATATTTTCGTTAACTTGCCTTTTGAATTTTTGAGAAAATTTGTATTTTTTTTCATTTTGGTACAACAAAATTTATATTTATGATTTAAGATTGTCCTTATATTACATTTACGGTTGTTCCTATAATAAATAAAAATATAATTATGAAATACATTATTCTTTATTAAATTAGTTTAAATTGAAAAATAAAAAAAATAAAACCACCATAAAAATGATTATCACGCGTATCGCGCGAGTTTGTGGCTAGTTTCCTATAAAAGTGATATTAAAACTTCCTAAAATTGATTGTTAACCATTACCCTAAAGGCACCCGTTAGCATGACCTATTAATATATACACACACACACACACATATAAGTTGAAGTGTAGCATTTATTGTTGCTACATTCGTATTGTACTACATCAGCAATCAACCTTTCCTCTCATTCCTTGTCTATTTATCTCCCCACTACTCTCTACTTTACCATTACACTTCCTTCGTGTGTTCTAGTTAGCTCAACTAGTAAAAAAATTTATGGTTGAATAAGAGATTTTGGGTTCAATTTCCGCTTACACTAAACACCAATTGATGTCTTGGTCTGATGATAAAGAGTTATTATCAAGAGCAAATGCCATAAGTTGAAACTCTCTTTAAAAATATATATATATATATATATATATATATATATATATATATATATTTTTAAAAGGTTACACTTCCTTCATATTCTTTTTTTTTTTTTAATATATATTTTGACTCTTCTTCTCCCTATTTTATTTTATATAAATTTGATAATATTTCTTCTATTTAATCCATATTTTCCCCAACAAAAAACAGTGAGTACTCTCTCTCTCTCTCTCTCTCTCTCTCTCAAATCTGAAACGTAACATCTATTATTGCTACACTCCTATTGAGCCACATCAGCAACCACATCATTCACTTGTTTTCTATCTCTTCTTTTCTCTTTTTTTAACTTTTATTATCCATATTCTTAATAAAAAAAAATAAGAAAATTTCTTCTCCCTATTAGTCCACATTTACTATTATACTTTCTCCAACATTTCCCCTCATTCTTCTCCCTGCTAATTTCTACTTTACCGTTACACTTCCTTCATATTTTTTTTTTCTCTTTTTTATATTTTGACTCATCTTCTACCTATTTTATTTCATATAAATTTGATATCATTTCTCTCATTCAATCCATATTTTCCCCACAAAAAACTAGAGTTCTCTCTCTCTCTCTCTCTCTCTCTCTCTCTCTCTCTCTCTCTCTCTCTCTCTCTCGATTTTTTGTTCTTTCTTAAAACTATGATTAAGGTTTATGGTTTTTTTTAATATGTGTTTTGGTATTGTGTGTGTTTTTTTTTTAATTTCTCATTGCTAAGTCTTCAATCTCCCTTTTATAGCTTTGGTTGAATTTTGGTTTGAGTTAATAATTATTTTTAAAAAAAATAAGAAGTTAGTTTATATCAAAACACAATCTACATGACTATGAATTTGAATATGCCTACCAATTTTTTGAGTAATAAGTTATTATAAAGTTTATCTTTTATTCCTTTGGTTTCATTTTAATTTTGGTTAAAATAACATTATAATTTTGTGATGAGTTTTTTATTATTATGATAATCTCTTTATTTATTAAGAGATGAAAAATTTTGAATAATAAATTTGAAACTTATAAAGTTTAGTTGTATATTAGGCAAATATAATACACTACAACAAAAGTTAGAAGAATATAGTTCACTTTTAAAAAAAAAATTAATCAAACAAAAAAAAAAATAGTATGATATTTTTGTAGAGATAAAAAGATTAAAAAAATACTTGTAGAAATCTCTCTTTTTTTAAATAGATAATAGTGGAATTAATTGTTATTTTTTATATATTACACCACATTACATAATATTTATATATTCTCATGGGTTATATAAGTAATTACAAGGAGATTTAGTTATAAATAGATTTGGGTTTTTAGGCTAGAGCATAGATATAAGATAGACTTTGAATTTATGACGTCCTCTACATGATGAATTCTCTTTAACATCAAGCCAAATTATCAATTGATTTTTGATATAAACAATGTTCAAATCCCAGATCTTTTATTTGACAATAACAGATTTTACCTATTGAGTTAACTAGAATATGTGGTATATGTATAACTAGTACTTTTATTACGTCAAAAGAAGTCAGGGATACAAATTTAGTACATGGTTTTACAAACTATTGTATTTATTTTTAGAGTGAAAATTTGATAAGGATATAGTGTAAAAGGCTAATTTTACCCATCCACTAATTTTGTGCCACATTAGATTTGTGGAAATAAAATATTAGAACCAATCTCACACAATCACACCCTCTAATACCTAATGGAAGAATAAAAAAGTAGACACATCAAACTAAAAATTCAGTAAATACCGTCAGAGGCCTCCATCAAAGCCGCCGAAGTCAAAAAAATCTGTTGGAGCCGCTGGGCTTGGCCTAGGCTAAATTTTCAAGCTTTGGTATTTTATTTTTATTTTTTATGTTTCCCTTTAATTGGTCAAATTTTTGCGCATGATATTTGTTCGTTTTGTGGGGGTGATTTATAATCAAGTAATACCAACAGTCTAATTATGATTGTTAGCAAGTTCTTGCTACTAGGAATCTTGAATTTGAGTTCTAGTAGAAGAGAAGGGTGGGTTCAATTTTGTCAGGTACTTTGATTATTTAGATCTACTTGCTGAATTTTTAATCTTTTAACAATGATGACATGAAATAGGGTTTTTTTTTTTTTTTTTTTTGAGATGTAATCAAGTGTATTAGGATGTATTGATTTTACAATGAGTTTTAAGTAAAATAACGATGTGGCATGTCCTTATTGGTTGCTGTAAACCAAAGGATTTACACTCCATCCTTATTGAATTTATTCTCTTATTTTTAATACAAAAAAATGCAATTTATTTATAACATCGTTAATGTGGCACAAATCATATTTATTGCTACATTGATTTGGAAGCTTTTTATGATACCTTAGTAGTAATTTTAATATTTTTCACTCAACAACTTCCTATAGGGATGTTGGCAAATTGAGCATTCACATTTTTAGTGTTAAAAAATTTAACTTTTAGCACCTCAAAAATCTAATTTATCTATTTTAATACCATATATAATAGTACGCCTTATATCTCATCTTCTACTTTAGCATTTCACCCAATTATTTTAATATAAATACCTATAAAATATCTACTCACAAAAGTGAGAGTGAAAGGCTGAGATGAGAGAGAGAATAAAAAATCAATAAAAGCAAATAGCAACTTGCCACTACAGTCGATTGCTACTAATAGTAATTCACTGTAGCTAGTTGTTAAATATTTTTAAATTTAGTAGCTTCAATATAGCATGCATTTTGCTGTTTGTGGTGCAAAAAATAGTTTTTTTGGGGAAGGGGGGCCTATTTTAACACTAGTAATATGAATGCTATATAAGAAGTTTAAAAGACAGTCAAATTTCCAAAAAACAGGCCCGATATGAATATGATTTTTTATTTTTATTTATTGGCTTTTGGCAAACAAAAAGTTCTCTTCCCATAAATTTTCATTTATTTCACCTCTACACACCTTATTCCTCTTCAATTGAAAATGATGTGACTTAGATGCTTGTAATGTGACTAGACTGATCCACTGATCCTTAATGAGTGAGTAATCAAATATGTCATTCAGTAAGTATATGCAATCTTCTTAGACTTCGCTACTCAAACAGAGACATGCACTCAGAGTTTGGCATACCAGTATGCGGAAAAGTCCAAAACTCAATCAAATATGTCATTCAGTAAGTATATGCAACTTTCTTAGACTTCGCTACTCAAACAGAGACATGCACTCAGAGTTTGGCAGACCAGTATGCGGAAAAGTCCAAAACTCTATTAAGAAAAATGAATAATTCTATAGACCCATACAATTGCACATTAATTTGTGCAACTGAGTGTCTTTTTTTAAAACAGCTTATCTAAATTTTTTTGCTGAAAATATATTAAAGTATATTTGTGCTTTGAAAATATTTTGAAAATGTGAGAAAATGAAGGAAAAAATGGGATTTTAAAAAATTGTACTTAAAAGCTAATGCTAAAAGCCAGTGGCAAACACACTCTGAGTGGTGGAAACTTTTTGCCCATATGAATTCACCTATTTTTGTGGAGCACTCACAATCGCACAAACCAACAAATTGTGAAATTAGATATACATGTTTTCCACACAAATCTTCAATCAAGGGACTAGATCTACCCATAATCACATGGTACCAATTACCAATCATGTAATTTTCAAGGCCTGATTCTTCTAATTAGCTACCCGCTGAATGGGCCCCTAAAATTTTGTGGGTATTGATCTGTCCAGATTCCTGAATTCATTATTGCAACATGCCAAGACTCTATAATGAAGACATTGTTGGTAGGGTATGATTAGGAACAAGACTCCAAAATCTGGCCGGATAAAGTCACCACTTTACATCAATTGAATAGCACCGCATCATGTGATACATGCGAATGCAGAGGTCGATATTTTAAGGGTCTTTTTTTTTTTTTTTTTTTTTTTTAATCTTCTTCTAACAAATGAATGTGAACAGAATATAATGTAGACAGGCTTTTTAAACGAAATTGAACCACTTGGGAGCATCTCTCTCTCTCTCTCTCTCTCTCTCTCTCTCTCTCTCTCTGTGTTTTTTTTTTTCCAAAAGTAGGTAGAACAGTCGCATTTGTTTTGAATCAGGGAATAAGGACACTACAAGAAATCTGAAATATGAGTTTCTATGTAAAGTTTAATTATTCATTTTGTTTAAAATAAAGTTTAGACTGGACTATTTGAGTTCCAAAATAAGAAATTTTGGTTATAAAAAAATGGTGGTGCTAGCCGATATTGGAATCCAATAAGGATCATGATGGCTCCCAACGCACTTTAGGAGAACTTTTTGAATTTAAATTTGTCTCTTTCTAAATACCCGAATCACATCCAAATAAGATAAGAAGCATTACATTCTTTAATTGTTTACCACGTAATCACTATCTCTGTGTGGATTTTTCTTGTTTTTTTTAAATCTTTCAAAATCATGGTGATGAAGATTGAGAACAATAACATTTTTTTAAGAATTAAGGAAAAAAACAAAAAGAGGAAGGTGCTTTCGAATTGCAGTCTTGCATAGTTTCGGTGATGCTACGGACAAAAATATTTTGACAATGTTTTACTATTACCATATTAAAACTGAAATCGTATTACTATTACCATATTAGTACTTAGAAAATGCAAGGTAACAACTGGTACAACAAGGAGGAAGCAAACAAGAGCAAAGAAAAGTATATCAATTATCATTAAAATAAACAATTAATTAAGTAAAACAAGGAAGTTGCAATAACCTAGGCAACGTATACTTGAAATGGATTTGAATCATGTATTTTGATATAGCCAGCTATCGATAAAAAACTGAAATAAAAGAAAGTAATGAGCAGGTTAAAAGTAGCTAAACATTTGCCAACCCAAGAAACACAATCAAGTTGCATCCTCTCTCTCTCTCTCTCTCTCTCTCTCTCTCTCTCTCTCTCCATTTGTCATTATGCAACATAAATCATGGATTATCATCGGAACAATCTATGCAACTCTTGTGCAAGTATGCCTAACTCTTGACTCCATTTCGGGAGATGATAAGATAGTCAGCTTGCCAGGGCAGCCAAAGGTTAATTTCCAGCAATATGGGGGATACATAACCATTGATGAAAGACAACACAGAGCTCTTTTTTACTATTTTGCTGAAGCAGAAACAGAACCAGCTTCAAAGCCTCTAGTACTTTGGTTGAATGGAGGTAAATTCACATTAATCTATTTGTTAAACCCAGCTTCAAATCCCTACTGACTTGTATGAATTCATAAGAAAAAAAAATTTGAAATCCTTGAATGAATTTTGAAGGTCCTGGCTGTTCATCAATTGGTGCCGGAGCATTTTGTGAGCATGGGCCCTTTAGACCAAGTGGAGACATTCTGGTCAGAAATGATTATAGCTGGAATAAAGGTATACCCATAAAACTTTATCTTCAACTTTTTGAATGTGGAATGTGCATGTGTGTTCATAACATTATTATTAAAGTGAAAAAGGAAGGTCTATTTTCTAAATTTCACTTTGCAACAGGAGCAAATATTTTACTGAAGTAAATAGTTGGATTTACTTCTAAATTTCTCTTTTGTTACTGTTACAGAAGCAAATATGTTATACCTGGAATCCCCAGCAGGAGTTGGATTCTCCTTCTCTGCTAATAAATCTTTCTATGACTCCGTGAACGATGAACTCACAGGTTTTGACTTCAGAACTTCTACCTTCAAGCCTAAGAGTACCAAAGAAAGCGATATTCTTATTATTTTGCATTTCATTAGCTAACTTCAGGTGTAGCATAAATGGGCTTACATTTATACTTCAGACTGACAGTGAAACTATGTAGCATCATTTCATTAAGAAAGAAAATCTGGAGATTTGTTCCCATAGAAAAGATGTTGTCCATGGTGGTAGTATTTTATCTAATATAGATTCCAAATTTGTTCATCAACAGCACAAGATAATCTTGAGTTCCTTAGGCGCTGGTTCACAAAATTCCCAGAATACAAAGGTAGAGATTTGTTCATCACAGGGGAGAGTTATGCAGGTATTTTCTAAGTAGATAAAAATAACTTGCTCTTAATGAAACCACACAAAAATTTAGAGAGGGGAGAATGCTGAAAATTCTGCTTCTTGATAGGACATTATGTTCCACAACTCGCACAGCTCATTATTAAACAAAATGTGAAGTTCAATCTCAAGGGCATAGCTGTAAGTAAAAGATCGCAATTTAGAAAGAAAAGAGAAGTTAAATGCAGTACTTTTTAGGCAATGTGCTCAAACTTTCTTGCCTGCAGATAGGGAATCCTCTACTAGAATTCAATATTGATTTCAACTCCAGGGCTGAGTTCTTTTGGTCTCACGGATTGATATGCGATTCAACTTATGAAATTTTCACTTCCATCTGTAATTTCTCCCAAATCAGAAGACAGTCAGCAAGTGGCACTCTCACTCCTGTTTGCTCTGGAGTAATAAGACAAGTTTTAAGAGAAGTTAGTGACTTTGTCGACACGTATGATGTCACTCTTGATGTCTGTCTACCATCAGTTCTTTCACAAGCCCAGATGTTGAATCAACTGGTGAGGCTTAGCTTTTTCTCATTCAAATTTTCTTCTTTCCATGCCTTATACATGCATGGAAACTCTGTTTCCCCTGTTTCTTGTACCTATTTAGGTTTTCCTATGGGCTAATTTGATCTCACTTATAGCAAGATACGGAGAAAATAGATGTTTGTGTGGAAGATGAAACAAATAAGTACTTGAACCGGAAAGACGTACAGCAGGCTTTCCATGCTCAACTTGTTGGGGTCTCCAATTGGACTATTTGCAGCGAGTAATAATCTTACACTTCTTGATGTTTATATTACAATCAATAAAGATTAAATTTTTCCACGCCTATTTAAAAATGAAAAGATTCCATCAGAAGAGTAACATGACAAGGAATTCTAAATATTAAAATTGCTTCAATTAATTCCAACTCCTCAACAACGTCTTAATTATAATATTATTGTGATGGAACTAGAGATTTAAAGTTTTCTAAGTTTGAAATCATTTTCAATGTTTCAAATATGTAAGTACCACGTGACCAACATAAGGTTTTTGTTAATAGTATGCATTGTTTTTCTCCTCTGACCATCATTGATGTTAGTAAGTACACTTTCAAAGTTATTCATTATTTTACCTGATAAGTTCTTCTTTAAAAGTTATTTTATGGTTGTGTTCTCTTTTTATAACAGTGTCGTCAAATATGAAATGCAAAATCTTGAAGTACCTACAATCCATGTTCTGGGTGAGCTTGCCAAATCAGGCATCCGGGTCTTAGTATACAGGTATATAAAACTATAAGTAATTTAGATAGTTTATCATCCATGATTTCATCAAATATGTAAGTCTGTCAGATCAGAAATAATGATGAATTATGCATCTCTATAGTGGAGACCAAGATTCAGTTGTCCCACTTACTGGGACACGAACACTCGTAAATGGACTTGCCAAGGAGTTGGGAATGAATACAACTGTGCCTTACAGAACGTGGTTTGCAGGAACACAGGTTAGTTTTATGAGAATAAGTTAAATAACAAACATAAATGTTACAACGCAGCCTTTATTTAGTCTTTCACATTTCTGACTTACAGGTTGCTGGATGGACACAAGTATATGGCAATATCTTGTCTTTCGCAACCATTAGAGGAGCAGCTCATGAAGCTCCATTTACACAGCCAAAGAGATCACTTGTGCTATTTAGTTCATTTTTGGCAGGAAAGACGATGCCAGAATCACCCTCATTGACTGAGCATTGAGCAAGTTCATAAACAAATGTACAAGATTTAAGCAACCATATTGTTTCGTTTTGAATTTTTTTCATCAACTTCTCATTGCAACAAAATGTACTGCAGAAGTATAATTCAATGGTTGCCCTTGCTGATTTAATGGTAAAAACCGAGTATGTCCTGCCATGATATGTTATACAGCAAAAATCTATATTGCCAATTAGATTATCATTGACAGCAGAGGCAGAGGAATTGATAGTTTGACAACTAGCAATGGACTAGATGTATTATTCTAGTAGTGCTTGTGAGTTTTAGAGACCGTGGGAAGGAAGTATATATGATGCTGGAAGTGTTTAAGAAATTGAAAAATGATCAGAAAAATAATGGGACTTTGATACACTTTCTTTAAGGTGATAATTGCCCCCACACAAAAGAGTTTATTATTAAGGTCATTAATAATAAACACATAGCAAATCTAAACTTTCCTTTTAAAAGAAATTCCTACAAAATTTGTGTATTTGACTATGATTTAGGACAAGAATTTATAGATAAGTCTCTAAGAAAATGAAAAATGATCCAAAAATAAA
This sequence comes from Quercus wislizeni, assembly GCA_023055345.1. Taxonomy (NCBI): domain Eukaryota; kingdom Viridiplantae; phylum Streptophyta; class Magnoliopsida; order Fagales; family Fagaceae; genus Quercus; species Quercus wislizeni. The sequence continues at coordinate 7,093,639 of JALGQJ010000014.1, forward strand.
ATAATGAGACTTCCTTCGCACAATAGAGTTCGTTGTTAGGGTGTTCTAAAGTCACATATCCATAAGTTCTCTCAATTATTTTATTTCTTAGTGTGTGTTACTTTATATACCCGCAAAAAACTTTATAAACTTTTAACATAGGACTAGTCCTAAAACATAAACCTACTTCCTTTCATATCACAATCTACGATACAAAGTTTTTAATAGGAAGTACAAAGAAAATTTTATTTTAATTTAGCCTTATTTTTGTAATTCAATAATTTGGATTTACCAATTCAATAAGAAATAACGTTTTCTAAGTCGACTAGAATTTTGAGTTTTGTTTTACCTCCAATGGAAACACTTCACAAATTTATGGTTAATAAAAAAATTTCTTAGAATTTTTCAATGTTGTAGTGTTAAATTATATTTATTGTTTCTTTTATTCAGTTTTCGTGTTGCCTTACTTAAATTTTGGTATGAAAGCAAAATTCGGGTATATTAATGTAACTAAAGCATAAGGTTAAACATGACTCATCCTTCCACCGACGAGCCACTTCTTTAGCTCCCATTTTCGTGCAAGGACACCCACAATGTAGTTCCAAATTCATCATCTTCGTGCCTAAAGTGATCCTGATCTTTTTGGAAATTGGATTTGGAACCACAAATAACGCGCATGCGTCATGATTGATATATGACGAGGTTATGTCGCTACCAACTTCGCTACCTAAATGTGAATACAATCCAAGTGTTTTTACTAAAAGAACCCAGAATATATTTCTGATCAAAAAAGAAAAAGAATCCAGAATATGTTTGCATCCATTTTTTGTGGGAGTGGCTTTGAGGAAAGGTGGGCATGAGTGGCCATTATATTCTTCTGGAACTCATTTCGAGCTTTCCCTTGAGGCAGTGTAGATGGTTGGCTGCGTGTAATGATGTGAAGTACTGATTAAATTAATAGGCCACTTGGGGTTTTGGATGAAGCAATCAAACAAATACCTTGAAAATAATTCTACTTTATAAGAAAAAGTCATACCCAGGTGCTTGTCCTGATTGCTCTTTTATTGCAGGCAGATTGATCTTGGATATAATTAGGAACTTAAAACTTTGGTACATGCTTTACCCTCAACATCTATGTCACTTGTATTTTGACTTTGAACACCATACCTCAACTCAATCCTAAGATTTAACATGCATACTTGTTTTTTTCTTTATTTGATGACATAGGAGAACTTCACTCAGACTAGTTGCAAGTCACAGAGCATATTGTATTAAGTATCATAAAAGAAAACATGCATACTTGTTACTAATGGTTTCTAATAAATCCGTTCCACATTTCTTGGACGAAGACACTTAATCCAGGAAGGTCAGTAACTATACAGTGCTGAGTTGGGGACTACTAGCACATGGAGTAATTGCTGACATTCTAGAGCAACGAGTAGAGTACATGTGTATTCTTTCCCTGAACTTCCTTTACCACAAATTTTGTTACATGAGGATTATTGGGTTATACATACGAACTAAAACTTCATTGGCTGCGTGTCTCTTTCATAGTATCAGAAATATACTGCTTGATCTATAGAATTATACCACATTAAAACACCAAGTTGCAATGTAGTTAAAAAATAAAAATATAAAAATATAAAAAAATATAAAAAATAAAAAATAAAAAGATGATTTATTGTCATGAATATCCTTGCTCAGATAACAGAGAAGTTTTAGTTTCTTTCATCTAAAGGAAAAGCACAAAGCAGAATGGAAATGCCCAATAGCAGGATCAGGTAACATACTAATTGTTACCAGATGACTCAGATCTACTAAGAAGAATCATGAACTATTTCAACATGGAGCATAAAGTCACAGGTCATATAGTACATTATTCAAGAAGTGTCCCCAATATATCTTCATCCCGATACAGATGATAGCTGAAATGAGTTCAAAAAGAAATCCCATTAGAATTTAATCACAAAAATCATGCATCATACTTGGATAATATGAAATGGATCACATTTGAAACAGAGTTAAACAGCAGAGAAAGTAAGTAGCTCAGGGTTGGAGACAGCAATTTTTTTCTTGGAACTGTTGTTCTAAGAAATGAGTATATTAACATAAGAAATTTCTTCTCAATCCTTTTTTTCTTAATGTTATTGTTGTGGAGATTAGACCTTAGAGAAATTCAATTGAGTAGGTAATATAACATATGCGAACACCACTTAATCCAAAAGCTTACACTTATGAGTTTGAGCTCAACTATGTTATATCGACCACTTGCTCTGGTCATTCTTATTCAACATGAGACTTCACTTACACGTGTATACCCAAGAGTTATTTAGTTGAATGTTAGATTTTTTTTTTTAATAAAAAACTTTTTTGAGAAAGAGAAGATATTTTATGTACATGGGAAGTATGCACAATTCTTTATTACATAGGAAGTATACACAAAAATCTAAAATCTTCTCTAGAATAATACAGAAAAGATTTATAATCTAAATGAAAGAAATCTACAAGTGAATGCCTATCATTAATTCCCATGCAATGAGATCACTCAAACATAGATCTCACCCTTGTGTGTGAGTGTGTGTGTTTGTTTCTCAAAAAATAAAAATAAAAAAACATAGATCTCACCAATGAAGAGATTTCATCTCCTCTTGATATATTAGCATACAAAGTGTCAAACAATAATTGCACAAATTACAATTCCCAAATCATGAAAGCTCTTACGAAGTGAATATTCCAAGATCTTTTTTTTACGAGTAATTAATTATATTTTATTCAATTAGGAGATTACTTCATGTTCACAATGATGAACACAAGTATCTAGAAAATTACAAAGAAATGAAGAATCATACAGGAAATCCAAGTGAGTCTTGGAACTCATGAATGGAACTACAATGAGTATAACCCCATGCACAAAAGCATCTTTGTTTGCCACAGAAAATTTTTTCTTGATAAGTAAAAGTTTATTGATCTCAAAAAAATGGAACACCCTTGTACACAGGGAGTGTACAAGGGGTCAAACAATCAAGAACAAAAATTACAAGAATCTAAGAAATCAAGAAAGGATGAAAAGGATTGGTTCCGCAATGCAGCCAACCAATCCATTAATGTCCTAAAGAAAAATAGCTTCAAATCTGATATGGATCTCTCCTTATCTTCAAAGCACCGACTATTTCTCTCCCTCCGAAGGCACCACAATAAGCAATGGGGAACCATAAGCCATATATACCCATTTCGATGACGGCCAAAACTGCCTTGCCAACATGCTAGAAGCCCCACTACATATTGCAGCATAACCCAACTCACTCCAAACAACCCGAACACCATAACCCACATATCCATTGCAACCGGACAATGAAGAAAAAGATGATCAACCGATTCCCCATTACACTTGCACATGTAGCACCAGTCTAATATCCAAACCTTCCTTCTTCGTAAATTGTCAATCGTTAAGCATTTCCCTAAAGCAACAGTCCAAACAAAGAAAGCTACTCAAGAAGGAATTTTCTGCTTCCAAATGTTTTTCCAAGGAAAACAATAGTCATTAGGGCCCACTAAGAGATTGTGATAATCCCTAACCGTGAAGCCCTTCTCTCTAACAGATTTCCAGCACAAATCTGGAAATAATTCTTTTAGAGGTTGACTCCTGCACCAAATGTTGTACAAAACCTCACTCTACGACCATCCCCCACCACACAATAAATGTAGCTCATAAATCTCTCCCAAACCACTAGGATGCTTCACCAAAGGCTACAGCCATACGTACTTCTTACAAACCTCATTGTCTACTGACCCTGATCTTATTCATACTTCATTCTGACAACCTATCTCCATAGATTATGATCTCCTTCCATCCCATATCTGCATAGCTATTTACCCAACAGAGTTTGATTAGAAGTGCACAATTTTCTTACCCCCCACCCCCCCAAAACCCCATTTTTTATTGGGGTACAGGCACCATTCCACTCTCCACAAGATGGAATTTGAATAATCCCCCAGCACTCCCCACAAAAAACTCTGCCACAACCTTTCCAATCTATTAACCACATTATTGGGGATGGTAAATGGTGCTAAATTATAGGATGAGAGGCTAGATAACGTACTTTTTAATTCTTATTAGCATAAATTTCAAACTAGTCTAGTTTGCAATTGTCTGTGACGTTTCAAGTCTTTGACGTAGTGCAAGTAGATTAGTTTGATTTCCTATTTTCCATACCAGTAAGTGTTCCAGCAGTCATATGTTGGTCCACATAAGGTAAACATATCCATCCAATGCATTGGCAATAATACTTCAAACGTTATGTTAATGACAAGATAAAAGTAATTCAAAATCACATTAACAATTACCCATAACTGTCCAGCCTAGTATAATGCGATTACTTCAGCTAAGGAACTTGAAAGGTTAGCTTCTACAAAATGGGCTTTTAAGTTTTAATGACCTCAAAACCAACATCCAGTCTATCTGTCATATGATCAAAGTTCCTACCATGCATGGACCCCCAACAGCAACATGACTGATGGATAACTGTCCATCAGGGCAAACACCTAACCTGAACAGTAGAGGGAGAAGGGGACAGGGGGGGGACATTGGGATGCAGCAAATCCTTTAAAAATCTGGGAATTTTAGAATATATTGTTAGAATCAAAGTTATCAGGTTGATGAACTGGATTGTAATTTCTCAAAGTGGACTACAATTTGAATTTCCAGAATGAAAGAGTAATTGGAAACCAACTATGGTAATAAACAATGATCTCTAGCTCCAAACGAGATCCCCTTTTATAAAAAGCATAGCGGAGGGTAAATCATGGGTTTTAAGACCCACCAAGTGCATGGGTCACTAGTCCACAATTCAACATGACACCCTTCTAGTTGCCTTCTCTCTTAAGAAACACTCACAGAACCTAGTAATGTGCTAACATAAACATGAAATTGAGAAAAGAGGAGCAAAATATTCAAGCATTGTTGTCAAATCAAGTATTCTTCCATGTATGCTACAATATACATAAAATTCCCAACTATATTAAGAAAGAAATAGAGAAATATACGCAAAAAAAATAAACTACTTTTCATACACAGACACAATCAAATTATGTGCAAAATTTCAAATCTTTGTCTTGAATATTTGTAAGAAAGGAAAGGATATATATACACACACACACTAGCCTTTGAGCACGCACGTGAGCGCGTGCTCAGAGGCTCTTCAATTTTTTTGGATAAAGGTTAATAATTTGTATCTATTATAATTTAGAAAAAAAAAAAAAAAAATCAAACAAATAAAAAGGGTAACCATTAGAGATAAGTAGTAATTGTAATTTCTTTTTTAAATGTAAAGGGAAAAAAAATCCTAAATTTTAAGAATTTTCTTTTTGAATTCAAAATGAAATTTGTTATTTGATATTTATGAACTTATTTTTAAATGAAGTTACCATTCAATAATGAGAATATTTTTGAACCACATAAAAGTCTAATTGAAAGAGGGGAATCCTCTTATATATAGTATAGATATATATATATATACACGCAAACTTCCACCAATGTTGAAAATGTGAATCATAAATGGGGTTAAAAATTGAGCACCTTTTGTGAAGACAGTTAAAGAAAATAACAACAATTAAAGCTTGAGCCCCAAAACTTTTTCCATTGTCAGTGGTAATTATATCAAGTGCCACAACTTTTTCCATTTTCATCCTCCTCATGAGTCCTATGCCTCGAATTGGGCTACTCAATTCCCTCCAATCTCTTATATCACGTCCATTAAATTTTTTTATCGAAACAACTTTTCCATACGTCTTTAATATCAACTTCCTTTACTAGCACTCTTTGATCTTTATCTTTAATGCTCTTGACACAATTTAAGTTTCTTGCTTTCATTTCCCTTGTCTTAACAAGTTTATAAATGTTCTTCTTTTTCATTCTTTACTTCCCTTTCGCAACATTATAATTTTCATAAGCGGCCTTATCTATACGTATAGGTCGACTTCTATATCTCTCTTTAATCTAACAGTTGCTTGAACATCCTCATTCCACCACCAAGTCTCCTTATTCAGTCACCAATATCCTTTAGATTCTCCAAGTACTTCTTTAACCACTCTATTTGTCTAGACCCAACTTGTTTCTCTCCAAACTCCACCACTTATTTCTTGAGTTTCTATCTAATATCTTTTCTTTTCCATTCTAATGCAAATATCTAGTACCAACAACCTATGTTGAGTGGATACACTTAACAACATCTACTATCAAATTATCAAGTAAGGATGAGAACTATTTGACTAACATTTGTCCCATTTTAAAAGTAATTAAGTGTGATTCCCTATACTGAAACTAAGTATTTCTTAATATCAAATCATATGCTATTGCAAAGTCTAGAATGGCATCTCCTGATTCATTCCTTAATCCTTACTCCATATCCCTGGCCTCCACAAACTCTTTCAAAACCTCACATTATCTTTTCCAACATGACCATTTAGGTCTCCTCCGATAATAAAAAAATTTCCCATTCTTCCAACCCTATTTAAGGAGCATATGCATTAACTATGTTAATTGTCACTTCTCCTAAAAAAATTATATTAACATAATTCTACCCCCTATCCTCCCCTAACCTCAACAACTTCTTTATGAATTTTATCCATGATTATCCCTACCACATTTCTAATTTAATCTTTTCATGTATACCATAATTTATATCTTGTATATATTTCTCAATATTTCTCCAATAAAAAGAAATTAAGTCCTTAAATGTTTTCTTTTTTAATTTAAATTTAATTACTTACCAAACAATGAAAATTACTTTTTATCCAGAAATTTCAACAATAAGTAATCTTTAGACCACCACAAACAGCTTAAGTGTGCACACATCCTATATATCATGTATCACATCAAGGGATTGAGTTGAATTGCAGCCAACACAAGGACTAAACCTTTCCATGTGGAGACTTTAAATATATATATATATATATATATATATATATATAAAAACTCAGGAAGGTTCAGCAGTTGTTCTATTATATATATGTCCAGAGAAGCAAAGGGATCAGCACTTGAGAGAGCAAAGCCTAAAATGTGCTGTCCAACTTTTTTTAAACTAACGACAACACTAGCTGAGCTATAGATGCTTATGTGACTAGTGAGAACACTAGCCTAACTACTTTTGCCCAACATGGCAATACTAGTGTGACTTGAACTCTAAATGAGTAATCACAAAAAACCAAACTGAAGACAACAAAACAGGCCATGGTGTGCTCCATGGCCACAAGATCATACAATGATTTCCTCACAAGACATTCATTGAAGTATTTGGAAATGCATTATGCAGTATATTGCATCTTATAATATGAACAACCATACATTTGAAATTGAAAAAAGGAGAAAAATTGAAGTCTTTTATTTTAATAAGTGTTGACCCAAATGGGAGGGGGAGGGCTTTATGAGGTGTGGTCTCCAACCACTCATGATACCCCCTTGGGGTAAACAAACTGAAGGCTTTGTAAAGTTCTAAAGAGAAACAAACCACAAAAACTATGATGCTGGTCCATATCAAACGTATAAAAAAAATTTAAAACCACAGAAAGACATACTATTACGATATATAATTAGAAAAGCACAACAGCTGGAAGAAGAAAATAACACATACTCTTTATCACCAAGCTTCACTTGAGTTCCGCCAAATTCAGGTAAAAGGACAGTGTCTCCTTCTTTTACACTAACGGGAATCAAGTTTCCCTCTCTATCACGAAGCCCGGAACCCACAGCCACAACTTTTCCAGAGTTCATCTAAAGCATCAAACCAGAGAAAATATCACTAATATGAGTCTTAAACTGATGTACCAAATAAGAACAAGGACATAAGGATAAACAGAAGAACACAGCATCAAACAAGAAATTGCAAACAAATGGCTTATGCTAATAAAGATTGATATTTTCTCTGCCAGTTTGCTAAGAATCAGTAGCAAAGGAAAGAACCACACACTTTAAATTTAGATATCTTTCATTTTTGAGGACCCAAAACTATCAAAATTTTCCCAATAGCCCAATATAGCTTTTCTCCCCCACATACAAAAGCCTCTTTTGCTCCAACTGACTAACAAGAACAACAACTGGACAAGTATGACCCCTGGCACCAGATAATGCATATAAAATCGTAATATTCTAACCAGACAAATTCAGAACAAGAAAACATTATAACAGATAAAATGTTCTGCTTAATATTCACTAGGAATAACCAGTACCCACTAACCAAAAATATATCAAACAGAGAAAAACACATTGATTCTAACACATTTATTGTGTCAATTTAGTTATACAAGAATGAAAATTTCTCCATATTTTATCCACATAAACAGTACCCAGAAACAGAAAATCATCACCTTCTGTCTACTTGCTGAGAAAACAATGGAAAACATAGAAACAAATTTAAAAAGCAACAAGCTTTGAATCTCACACTCAACTCAACCTAGTACATTTCTTTGACATAGTATTTTACAAATATTTCGAATTAACGGAAACCGCAAGACAAGAGACTAAAAAATCATTCATGGGTTTACTTAATTTTCCTAAGATTTCTCAGAAAACCAACACATTGATTAGAAATCAAAAAGCATATAAAGATATAACCTTTATTCAAAAAATTAAAAAGTGGGTGTTGTTGTAATTGAAGGAATTAGACCGACCTTGGTGGCCTTCTCAGGGAGCAAGATTCCGGCATTGGTTTTGGCTGGAGGGACGACTTTCTCGATCAAAACGCGATTCAGCAGTGGAATAAAACGCTTAGCCATCTCTGAAAACAAAAGAAGCAAAGCACAGAGAGGCCGAGGTTTTGAAAAGTCTGTTTCTATGTAGGGTTTTACTAATAAGGGTTTATCAGTTTGTCCAGGACTGGAAATTGCAAAAAAGCCCTCAGGTCTGGAGGGGAAAATGAGCTTTTAACCCTCTTTCTTTTTACTTTTCTTTTTTCAAGCACAGTATCCTTTTTGAAACTATTAAGCATGGTATTCCTATTTTGAAATTTAAATTTCTAAAAATTGAGTTTCAGTGTAATTTAATTTTCTAAAAATTGAGTTTTATTGTCATTTTTGAAACTATTAAGTATTGTATTCTTATTTTGAAATTCAAATTTCTAAAAATCGAGTTTCAATGTAACTTAATTTTCTAAAATTCAAGTTTCATTGAAACTCAATTTTTAAAAAAATTGAATTCTAGGTAAGTTCAATCACTTAAATTTTTTTGAAAATTTAAGTGGAACTCGACATTGCTAATGTTGAATTACACTTAAAAATATACACAAAACTTGATATTTTCAATATCAAGTTTTACACAAAACCCAATTTTGTTAAAATCGAGTTTCAAAACATTGGCATTTTACTAAATAGTTTCAAAACAAGAGTATTTTACTGTATAGTTTCAAAATTAGGGACAAATGCTCATTTTTCCTAGGTCTAACTCTCTCTTCATAGTTTCTGGGGGGGTTATTATGTAAATTCACATTTGATCTAAGGTTGTCAATGTAAAGTTTGACCTCAATTAAGGTTGTGCATACAACCCATTGACCTAACCCAACCTAACCCAACATTTAGTTTTTTGCGAGCCGATAAGTTGGATTAGGTAATTTATTTTTTTAAGCTTGAGTTGGGTTGAGTTCGAGTTAGCATAATTGGCAAACCATCTTATCCAAGGAATCATTTGTGACTGTATTTAATCTTGAAATTGTAACAATTTTAAAGGGGTTTATAATTTTGTCATTTTGAATCTCATTTGTTGAAAATTGTTTCAAAATTTTATTTTTACTTAATCTATTCTTTTTTGGTGTGGATGGAAAGTTTATTTCTTATAAAGGACTTGGTAGCTTTACCTTAAAATGACCTCCTATTTAGTCGTTTGGTAGCTCTTATAATCGAAGGTCATGTTAACGGATGCTCTTAGGGCAATTATTAATAAACCATAATAAAAAAATTTTAGCACCACTTTTATAGGAAATATAAAAAGTTATCAACAACATTTATTATTTTATCATTCTCTCAATAAAATATTTCTAAAATTAGTTCTTAAACGGACATTGATTTACATTTCCCTTTGATCAAATATTAAGGATATTATTGACTCACGTGTATTGGGGCTTTAGGCTTGTTAAAGCATCAGCTCTATGAGTACATGGCCGGCCCAAGGCCTAGGGAACTTAGGCCTAGGCCTAAGGTCCCTACCACAAAAAAATATTTACCCTTTACAAAAAAAGGCCCATCTCATTGTAAAATGTCCAAAATTTTATTTTAAATATATATATATATATATGAATTTTTTTAATTTATTGTGCACTTTTTATTATAGATTTACAAATTGACATGTTACCAATCACAAAAATGTATTTTAAATATTCATTAATTACATTATTAAAGCTCATCAATTACTACTATTGTCACATTATATTTTGTGAATATTTTGTAGTACCTTTAGCATTTTCCTTTTTTATTTCTAACAAGGCTTTAAAAAAAAATTTGCAAATGTGTTAGATCATTAATGATGATTACTCTACCCTAATAGTTTGAAACTTTAATATTTGTAAACTAATCTACTACAAAGCCACACATCAATTAATATCATAGATTATAAATTGATAAATTAATTTTTTTTTTAATTTTTTTTCTTTTTGTTAAATTAATTTTACATCTATGATATTCAATTCTCTATATAAAATTAACCTTAGTTTTAATTAGTATTATTCATTAAATTATGTATTTAGTACATCAAATTAATATCAATTTGATTAATATTAAATAATTTCATTTAATTAATATTTATATATAAAAAAGCCCCACATAAATCTTTCACCTTAAACCCCAAATTAGGTTGGGTTGGCCCTGTGTGAGTAAGTATTGAATATTTTGTTTTAGACTAAAGTATACTTTAAGCCCTTATATATTTGGGGTTATTTTTATTTTGCCGCTTTACATTTCAAAACTTTCATTTTAACCCTTCATGTTTGAGTTGTTTTCATATTGACTCTTTACATTTTAAATTTTTCTTTTTTGTCCTTCATATTTGGTTTGATATTTTGTTTAGCCCTTCATGTTTCAAAATTTTCATTTTCATAAAAAACTAAATGAAGAGTTCAAATGAAACTATTGAAACATAAAGGGTAAATAAAAAATTGAATCAAACATAAAAATCCAAAATTAAAATTTTGAAGTAAAAGGCGAAAATGAACAAAACTCCAAGATTTCAAGTTTGGCCAAGCATACTATAATACTAGCCCGCACATAAATGCTTAAGACAAAAATCTACTTGATCACACAGTTCTACAAGCAAACCAACTTTCCACCATTATTAAAAGGAGAGGTACCTATGCTTTGAAATCAACCTAATCAGGCTCCCAAACTAGCAATTTAGAAAGGCATCACGGTAAGATTTTCTCGGATCTATTTTATTTATTAGATAATAAGAGTGAGAGATAAAAGACTCATCATATTAGAAAGTTTTTTTTTATGAAGTTTTTTTGTAAATAGAACTCTTTTGGTGAACATACATACCCTTTAACCCTTTAATAGAGAACACAGGAATTTTTCAAGATGATAGACAAGGGACTTATTTCTCTTTCATTTAACATTGGTTTCCTATTTATTCTTCTTCAATTCAATCAAGAGTATATATGTCTATATTCACACACACACACACACACAAAAAAGACATTAATTTATTTACCAAACAACTTTATAAGTTTATGTTCAAAAAAAACTCCTAATAGATGAAGACTACTTATTCGGATAAACTCTATGTGGCCACGTTAAGTTTTCTAATGGAGAAAATTTTGCAATCACCACCAAGAAATCTCTTGCCTTTCTCATCACCATATTCTCACACGCTTCAAAAACTTCATCACTTTTCATGCTACAAAAAATATCTTAACCCATTTCCAGGTATTATTTGCCTTTCAAATATTTTATTCCCACCTTTCTGTTCATAAATTAGCCTTCAAAGTCATTGCTTATACTTCTAGCAAGACCATAACTTAAACCATAATTCAATACTCACCTTATTCTCCATCACTCCAGGCTCCTCTTAACTGAATTGGCGCTTATGATCACTATTCAGCAAAACAAAACAGACTTCACTAAGAGAAAGGATAGAGCAATTTAAATTCTGCTGACATGTGCCACCCAAAACTGTCTTCTCTCTCTTCAATTTACTTTCCTTTTTTCTTTTTTTCTGATTACTTAATTTGAACTCATTAGTTTTGCCTGAATATTGATCATGTTTATATAGTCTAATAGAAACTATTTGTAGTACTTTGTTAAACTCCTTCACTTGACGTTGCTGAACATTTCCTATTTGACCATGATATATAAATACTTTATTTTGTCATTGCTGAACATGTTTACTTAGCCATCATTAACTATTTCCTTTTTCTTGTTTGTTTACTTTTGACATTACTTTGCTGAATATGTTCATTCAGCTTTACTAGACTTTTTCGATATTGCTTTGCTGAACATGTTCATTTAAGCACGTTGCACTAACTAAATCTAGTCAGTTTTGCCTTATTGGATTCTACAATTTGGTCTTATTAGACTCTTTAAGACTGATCTGAGTTTTGTTAAAATCTTTCTCTTCATCATGGTTGTTAATAATATAAAGAAAAAGAAATTGAATAGTCTATATATTGATATATATTATGTGTGTTACAATAGAGTCTTATATAGGCATAGCATGTATGAAGTATAAGTAATATGAGTGTATTGCAAGTACAATATACTAAGCCAAAATCCAATGGGCTAGATTGATGTATATTCTAACATCCCCCCTCAAATTTGAGATGGCAAAGAAAAAGCCAACTAAAGTTTAGATATAAGATCTTGAAGACAACCAGGCGGGTGAGTCTTTCATGAACACACCAAGCACATTGAAATCGACTACCATATACTATTTAGTCTCTCTCTCTCACTTTATATTCTTAACATAATATCAGAGTCTTATATAAGCATAATATATGTGAAATACAAGTATTATGAGTATACTACAAGTAAAGTATACTTGGCCAAGCTCAGTGGGCTAGACTAACATATATACTAACAATGGTTAAGCTTTTAGCCTTGCTAGATACATTATTTGGCCTTACTAGATACACTATTTGGCCTTCACTAGATACACTTTTTTGGCTCTGGTAGATAGACTTGTTAGCCATTGTTGGGTTCTTTTATCTAAGCTTAATTTATTAGACATTTTATTTTAACTTTGCTAAATGTATTAAGATAATTACTTCAGCAGGCACATTATCTTAGCTCTGTTGAATCCATCACAAACACTTTGCTAAACACTGTGTACAGGTTTCTTCTCATCATGAATCTCTACTACATGACAACCTCTAATGTTGTTAGAATATTCTACAATCAATCTTGGCATTGCTAGACACCTCATCAAATCATTGTTGGATGCCTTTTATCACCATTAGATATCTCATGCTTGTAATCGCATTTTCACCAGAAGCACATGGCAAACTTAGACACTTTTACAGCATGTCACAACTAAACATCAATACTAAATGCTCCCTATTGAACCTTTATGTGGAAAAATCAATGTCTCTCACAAACGGAACATCATTAAGACTCAACAATAGTATTTTTTACAAAAACAAAACACCGAGTATCCACAACCTAAATGCTTTAATGAAATTGATGAGAAAGAGGAAGAGAGATGTATCTTTGTATGATGTTCCCTACAACACCACAAGCTAATAAGATATTCAACATTTGCACAAATGAGCCATTGGCCTTTTAAATAGACAACCAAAGGGTATGAGGCCAAGAGATGCAACTCTTTACAATGAGCACAACTTTTTGCAATGGGCTAGACTACGCACACTGTTTGGATTTGATTTGGCCCCATATTTCTAACTCTTTGATTTTCACATGGTCTTGCTGGATGCCGGTAACAAAAGGTTGTACAAATAAAGAATGGCGGTGTTCATACTAGCAAACATCTTGCATTCGTTAATGGTTGTGCGAATAATTCTAATATTGATGAATCACCTCACAACCATCCTTGACATTGTCGGATGCTCTATCATCTAATTACTTAAAAAAGGGTGGTGGGGTTCTTACTTCTTTCACAATGCATAAAATTTTTACTATTGTGAGATTTGGAAGAGATTATTGATAATAATAGCTAACCTTACCATCAATTTTTTTAGAAATGTTGATTTCCAGACACAAAACCAAGACCTATCGCTTTTGTTGGAAGGTACGTACTTGCCCTCGCGCCAGGCCTGACCTTTTATGATTTAACAATTTCTATTCTCTATGAAGGAAAAGTTCTCTCTTCCTGATTTTGCTAATTTCCTCTTTATGTTTTTTTTTTTTTTTTTGAGAAACAATTTCCTCTTTATGTTATCATTCATCTTACTTTACTTATTATTCATCATTCATTAATTGTTAAAAGAGAAACACAACAATAGGAGCCAACTCATCTACTCACACAACTCCAATTCTAACCACAGACTTATTAAAACACTAGCCTCATCGACACGTGCGAGAAACACAACAATAGGAGCCAACTCATCTACTCACACAACTCCAATTCTAACCACATACTTATTAAAACACTAGCCTCATCGACACACGCAAAAACATGTGTGATGAGGCTCTTGCTTTTTTCTTTTTTCTTTTTTGATCTAGTGTCATAAATTTTCATTCAACTCAATATTTGGAAAAAAAAAAATTAAATAAAAGAAACCGATAAGTCTTGATAAAGTTAAAAAAAAAGGTTGGAACATGGTCTTGAAGGAAATATACAAAGTGGACTAACAAGTTTCTTTTTTTTTTTTTTTCTTTTTTTTTTCTTTTTTTATAAGTTTGTTTTGGAGACATGGATGAGTAGGAGAGTATCTTTTTTTATAGGAATTTTAAGTGAAGTTGGAGATAAATTTTTACAAAATTATTCCCAAGTTTGTCCCTATTTATAGTTTCGAAATCCAGACTGGACTGTCCGGTTGAACTGGGTTAACCATGAACCGTTAATAAGTCCAGTTTTTTTAACGATCTTCATCTTTCTGTGAACCTCTCGAACTACAGTCAAATCGCTTGGTTTTCAAAACCGAACACGGGTTTGACGATCTTCAAGGCCAAGATCTCTCATTCTCACATCAGATCTATTGAGAAAAAAGAAAAGAAAAAGAGAAGAGTGAAAGGCAGCAAAGAGAGAGATGAGTGAGGGAGAGACAAAGAGGATTTGTTTTACACTTCTACTGGACTGCTAGCCTTCAGTTTTGTTTGTTTCAGAACCATTGAAGAGTGCGACTGAGAAATGAGGGAGAGAAAGAGACAAAGCATACTCTGTAGCAAAACTAAAAAAGAAAAAAAAAGTAAAGAAGGGTTTGATAAATTTTTTTTTTTCTTTTCTTTTCTTTTTTTATAAGCTTTTTTTGGAGACATGGTTGAGTAGGAGAGTATCTTATTTTATAGGAATTTTAAGTGAAGTTGGAGATAAATTTTTACTAAATTATTCCTAAGTTTGTCCCTATTTATAGTTTCGAAATCCAGATTGGACTGTCCGGTTAAACTGGGTTAACCATGAATCGTTAACAAGTCCAGTTTTTTAAACGATCTTCATCTTTCTGTGAACCTCTCGAACTACAGTCAAATCGCCTGGTTTTCAAAACCAAACACAGGTTTGACAATCTTCAAGGCCAAGATCTCTCATTCTCACATCAGATCTGTTGAGAAAAAAGAAAAGAAGAAGAGAAGAGTGAAAGGCAGCAAAGAGAGAGATGAGCGAGGGAGAGACAGAGAGGATTTTTTGTACACTTCTACTGGACTATTAGCCTTCAATTCTGTTAGTTTCAGAACCATTGAAGAGTGTGACTGAGAAATGAGGGAGAGAAAGAGACGAAGCATACTCTGTAGGCAAAACTAAAATAAAAAAAATAAAAAAAGTAAAGAGGGGTTTGATAATATTGGATCAGGCACAATAGCACTGTTTACTGAAATCTATATCAATCTACCACTGTTTCAAAAATATGTAGAAATCTACCACTTTTTGGGTACTCAAGTTTGGGGAACTCAAGTTTTCTATGGTACTCGAATTCCATAAAAAAAAAAAATTTGGAGAAATAATTACAACATGCTGCTAACCCAGCAGCTCGAACCCGTTCTCTCTTAGACCCCCAAGCACTTTGTACATGGGGAGGTGTCAATTCAGCTACAAGACCTTTAGTTGATGGCTTGGGAAATGTGAGTGGTGTTGGTGTTGGATGTTTTGAATTTTTTTTTTTTTTTTTTTAAATATCTCATAACCCTTTAAGTTCTTTTAGCTTCTTCTTTTTTTCTTTTTTCCTTTTTTTCTCCTGAGTTCTTTTAGTTAAATTTCTTAAGTCATTATCTTTTAGTAAGAGAATATCTACTAAATCTATGCAATGAAGTATAACAAATATCATCTTTATCTTCAATTAAGATGAACTTCTATAAATATTAATTTAGTCAATATTACATAATTTTTCACATTTAAAATATATTTTTGTATTAAATAATTATTAGATTAATTATGACATCATCACGGTTCGACTTCAATTCTACCTAAGTCCGACCTTAAAAACCTTGAACCTCTCTCTGTTCCGGTTCTTTAAAAAATCTGGGTTTCAAAACCATCTAGGTCTAAGGGTATATTTGAACTACATAAAAATCCAATCCAAAAAGGAGAATCTTGTTATAAATAATATAGATGAAACGTGTTCCGTGTAATAAAATTGCCCCCCAACAAATATTTTGGAAATTTATCTACTGGGTGGTACGGACTTGAAGATTTAGTTTTTTTTTTTTTTTTTTTAGAGAGTTTTAACTTATGACGTCTACTTTTGATGATATTTTTTAATCATTAGATCAAGACATCAATCAGTTTTTTTATATAGGCGGAGATTGAATCTCAGATATTTTATTCAACCATTAAAGATTTTATCAGTTGAGCTCACTGAAACCCACTAAGAAACCAAAATGCAAAGTGAAGGTGTTTTAGAAAGTACTGCACATGCGCTATTCTTGAGGTATGTGAAACAATCTGCAAAATTTTGTTCATAATTCAGGAGTGTAAGCTGTTTCTTTTTTGGCTGAGAAGAGGAGTGTAAATTGCTACTGTACTACATAACACAGAATGTCATATTTTGGGCAAAAAAAATTTCTTAATATTTGGTTAAAATAGACTTTCATTATCTCATCATTAGGTCTCATAGTTTTGAGACCAAGATGTGCCCTACTTTTATCCGGTCACCTATTTTCTTTGCTGAAATATGTTTCTTTTTAAAAACTTTCTATTTTCAATAACTTATTTACATAACATGAGATATAAAGGTAAAAGTTAACTTATTTGCAAAAAAATTAAAAGTTAGATCATTTGAAATAAAGTTTAGATAAAAAGTAGTATGAGACTTATAGATAATTTAAACAAAAAAACTAACTTTTAAATTTAATCGGTTGCCAAACCCACACCACCAAAAATTAATGCGAAAGCTGCATCAAGCAAATTTTGTTCTTCCACTTAATATAGGGAAGCTTTTGGAAAGTGAGGCTTAACAGTTAACATGTGCATTCCACAATATATAATGTTGGTACAGTAGTGGAGAAAGTTGAGGAGCGTCCCACCTTGGTTTTAAGTTCGTGTCTGGCATCATTTCATGTTTGTAACTTCATCTGCATCCACACCTTCTCTATTCATCATAAAAGGAATTCTTGTCTTGAAATTCTCCTAATTAGTTCTAATATCTTTTAATCAAATTTATTGATTATAGGTCTTGATGAATTGGTCAATTGTCACTATGAATGCATGCAAATAATTAACTTGAAAAGAAAAGGGATATGGGATTCATTCAGCTTACTTTTTATCGTAATAGAAGAGAGTTGGTGAAATCCTGGTGAATTAGTCTTAAATATTCATAGAAATAATCATTAAGCACAAGAATTTCTTTTAATTTTTCTTTTCTTTTGGGGAGTGTGCATGGGTGGGTTCTTTTGTCATTATGACGCAAGTCACAGAAAATAGTCAAAGGAATTAGTTTAAAGATAATTAGTATGTTGAAACTAATGAATTTCTCATGTGCTTCTTAATGCTATTCCTACATATGATTACAAATATTTCCACGGCCAAACAGAACGAAAAGAAGACTCTCTCAAGAAACATAACAAAAAATATATATTAAAAAATCAAAAACGAAAAAAAGTAGAATTATTCCTAGACAGCTAGCCTAATTATGGCTATTTTGACCACCTTAAACCTAAGGTGTTAAGCCAAGCTACAGTAAGATTATGACTATGGATTCTCATCATATCATCTGTGACATCTGGATATTTAGCGAAAAAAAAAAAAATCTGTGACCTCAGGATGACTCTCTATTTATATAAACTTGTGCAAGTATGTGCTAAAAAATATTAAAAAGAAAGGATTGGGAAGGATATTAATGTACTTACATGTTGAATTGTGACCAATTCAATAAAACTTTGTTTGACACAGTGGGAAGAAATGTGCCTAAGTGCTCACTGCTCATTAGACAATCTCAAGGCTCAAGCTGAATTACTGTTTTCAGATAATGCATGTCTCAATTAGTAACAACCTTTTTCCTTTTATTACTCATGAACATTAGGCTACACATAAGGGGTAGCCTTCCACTCCAAGATCTTTTTTTTTTTTTTTTTTTTTCTGAGCTATTCCCCTCCAAGATTAATTTTGTATCATTTGGAATCTAAGACCCAATATTCTGAGAGAGTAGTACCACCTGAGTAGACGAGCCACTTGGATTTTATATTAGTCTTATAGAGATAATTTAGGTTTTCCAGTTCTGTGCAGAAGATGATAGTGATTATTGTAATTCATCATAAATTTCCAGTTCTATACTGAAGATAATTTATGATACTAGGTTTTTCTTCTTGTTCTTGTTCTTGTTTTCTCTTATTACATGGAGCAAAAAGACCAAAGAGGTATCAGATAATTGTAAATAAGCTGCCGAAAGAAAAATCTATGAAAAAAGACAGTCAGATGGGGCTCTGTAAACATGATTAGTCATAAACAAGACAGGCCATTTGAAGCCCACAAAGAAAGATTTCATGTTGTAGTTATGTTCCAATGATGATAGGACAATATACTTTGACTGAGAAAAGAAAAAAAGCAAGAGAGAAAAAGGGCAAAATAATAAAAAGAGAAACCCTAATTGCTTGCAAGGCAAAGAATTCTTTGCCCATAATCATATCGCATGTACTCATAACGACATAGCCCATCTATGAATTTGATATTTGCTTGTTGCAATCTAAAGCTGATGCCACGTACTCATTATCATTACATTTCTCTAACACAACCCTTTGACGAGGTGGTGGGTCAAAACATCACACCACCACCTCTCCCTCTTCCTCTATGTAGACTGACTTCACAAATCACAACCTTAAGAAATTGGCCTAACAAATCCTAATTAAGGCCTCGTGAGATTCATAAAATTTTAAATTAAAAATCTTTAGTCAGAAAGCCTAATGGATTCTAATTAAGGCCTCATGAGATTTGTGAAATTTTGAATTAAAAATCTCTAGTCAAAGGAATTTCTAAAACTCAATTTTTTTTTTATGAGAACTAAGTTCATCTCAAAGACTAAACTAATTTTTCATCTTATTCAAAGTATACTGGTTTTGGCCCTGGCCCAATTTTCAATCTCAACTTTAGCACTATCTTTTTACTTGTTAAATAGGGAGTAAAGTTTCATTCCTACCAGTAACATTCAACACAAGAAGGATTCATCTCTTCCTTTCTAATTGTTGGAATTATGGTTATATGAATTAAATTTTAATCATTTTATAACAATTAATTTAAGTTAAATTCGTAATTTACAACCGTTAGTATCATGTATATTAGAGACAAGAACCAGTCTGAGATGAGTTTTCAATTGAAGAAACGTGTAAGATGATAATGAATAGCCATGGCCTATTCTCACTGTGATTCCACAGTAGTTTATATGATTACTCATTGGCCATGGCCCCCATTCAATACAAGGATTAATTAAGTCAACTTCAACTACACAATCCTGGTCATCTGATCGTTTACAGCTTTACATCTTCACTAGACTCTCACTTTCTCATTTTATTTTCTCCTTTACTCTAGTAATGCTTTTTTTTTATCACAATATGGGAAATTGGAATTACACTCTTTTTTTCCCCTAAAGGTATTACACCCTCTTTATATACTTGTAATGCCTACATATAGGATTCTTTTCCATGATTAGACTGCATATCTTACTAGATCAAATTGGATGAAAACTTTATTCATGCACATCATACTAGATATGAGCGGTTGAAATTAGGAAGCCACTTGTTAAAAAGTTGGTGGTGAGGTTATATTTTATGTATCTAATCTGTTTACGAAATAAAAGCATTTATACTTTCTAGGTATGCCATGAGGATTTTTGGGTCACCTTTTTTTTATCTGGGTGCTAAAATCATCAATTGTCCATGACTTTCATGGGCTGAGTTTTCTTCTAAAATAATAAAGTGACCAAAAACATCATCATTTCTGCTAAGAAATTAGTCACCACTACATACATTCTCTGATATTCACCTCCCCCCCACCACTCTATGGCCCACCCAGCTCCCCTGGCTCCAGTTTTTCTATTTTTCCATTATAACTCCTCTCCTATTTTTCCATCAAGTAAAACCTAATTTTCTTGCATTTTTTTTTATCACCTTTGTTACTTGAGAGAATTTAGTTTTCTCTTCTTCTTCTTCTTCTTTATCATTTTTTGGCTAAATGAGTCCACGATTACATTTTTTTTTCATGATATATACAACTGAACTGGTAAGGAAATATATATATATATATATATATATATATATGTATGGCGTATACTCACATTATTTAACATATTTCACAGACCATTCTTTCCATCAAAAAAAAATATTTCACAGACCATTCTAATGTCTATTTTTTGACCC
Source organism: Quercus wislizeni (assembly GCA_023055345.1). Lineage (NCBI taxonomy): Eukaryota > Viridiplantae > Streptophyta > Magnoliopsida > Fagales > Fagaceae > Quercus > Quercus wislizeni. The sequence continues at coordinate 7,114,546 of JALGQJ010000014.1, forward strand.
CTTTTTCGGCCTGAAGATAGAACCTCCTTTTTGACTTTAAAGTATATGAAGAATTGCAATAGACAAAGGGAGAAATGAAAGGTTATGTATAAAGTACACAATTTGTCATGAATTTCTTACTATTATATGGCGCTAAGTCTTCAAATGAAAAACCATATATGAACTAAAATACATAATTCAGCCACGACAACAGTCTAATCATACATTTCATATCAGACTGTTCAAAGAGTGGATTTATTCTTCATAACTTTTAAGTTATTTCATTCCTCACGTTTCCTTCTAAATACATTATATTATCTGTCCCTATCATTGATGAAATTCTACATTCTATTTAAATTCCAGAAATGCATATCATAAATTGAAAATCTCAATCAAACCTTGTAATATATAACCAAAGGCAAACAATTTATAATATAGAACATGAACTTACAATTTATAATGGATAAATGGATCATTTCTCAATTATTGGCTTTTTTTTATTTAATTTTTTTTCTTAGGAATTATCAAACACAAAAAAAAAATAATAAAATAACTAAAGTTTGATTATATAAAGTCTTTGTATAATATCAGTCATTTAGTTGATCTGCAAAATAATTCACAGTACAAATAATATTATATAATTTTATACAATAATTTTTTTTATAAAATTAGTATTATATAATTTTATATCATATTTATTTTATTCAAAACTTATATTAATATTTATCATATTATATAATAAAGTTGTTCCTTACATGTTTTGGGTCTCAAGTAGATATCATCTCCTTTTGTTATTATTCATTAAAAATAATGTGAAATTCTATTGCAAAAATTTCAAAAATAAAAATAATAATAATCACATTGATTAAAATCTTAATACCAATAATTTTTTGATTTTTTATTATTTTAATAATCTACAACAATTTTTTATTTATTTTAATAATAAAAACTATTTTTTATACGTCGTACTTGCATTATGTAACTTAATGTAAGTATTACAAATTTTATAACGTAATTGCCATGTGCTCAAAATAAGTACATTAAAAATATATTTTTTATTTAATTTTAATGTATGCAAGTATATTAAAATTATAAACATAGTTCAATTACTTTAAATGAAACTCTATTACCAAAGGTTCAATAAAATTACAATATTATTTCCACTAAAACTGAATTATTAAAACTTTCAAGAAATTAAAAAGGGAGTTTCATTATTTATTCCAAATTAATTTTATAATCTATTGTAATCTTTGGATTTTGAAAAAATATTTGGTCTTATACTATGGGTGCATTTGTCAAGTAGCTTAAAGCAATTTTTTTTTTTTTTTACTATTTATTTCATTTTTACGCTTTTATTATATTATTGAAATATTTTTTTCAGTTTGTATAATTCTTAATTTAAACGTGTATTGCCATACATGATACAAGTAAAAATATTAAGTTTGAAATAAACTACAGAATTTTTACATGGTTTACACGTCATACAGATATATGGTTTAAAGAGCAAATTGCACAAAAAAAGTTTTCAAATTGCAAGAATGAAGAACCAAATAAATTGCCATGCATACACTACCAGTGACATAGCTAGCCATGTAAGAGAGCCATTTGATTGTTGAACATGGTGGCATTCATGGCCACACCTTGGAGTTCTCACACTTGTTGTAAGTAAGGGTTGACTGTGTGTATAATAAGAAAGAAAAATATGTTAAAAATATGCCAATTTATTTTAACAACCCCCCAAAAATAAAACTTAAGCTTGCGTGAAAGAAGACAACTTGAGTTTGGAGATGAGATCAAGGAGATGATCACGCAATGAAACTTGTTGAACATATGGACAAGTTGGTCTACAAAGGAAACATATAGCAGATGAACGCTACCCTGTTGAAGATGATGATGGATAAATTGGAAATCGATCGCACTATCTTCAATGTGATCATGGAAATGTCGATAGCGCTATGATTGTTATCATGGCTAGGAATTCTAGTCGTTTAAATAGCGCACATATCAACTAAAAGCCATGGAAACCACAAAAAATTAGTAGTGTCAGCTTGGTACTCAACTTCGATACTAGATGGGAAGATTAGCATATTATTTCTTGCTATTTTAGGATATGAGGGAGGTGCCAAGCAAGAAACAATAACTAGTGGTGTAGCAATGATCTCTAGGATCATCAATCCAATCTACATTGGAATAAGAACAAAATTCAAAAGAGGACTTAAAATAAATAAATAAAAGTGGAGGCCAGGTAAAAGGGTCACCAATATATAATGCATAATGTGAAGAACAATCGTATAGTGAGCAGATCTGATAGCGGTCATAAATTGGCTAACCAAGTGAACTACATAGGAAATGTCAAGCTGTGTAACAATGAGATATACAAGACTCCCAACTAGCTAGCAATAGAGAGTGGGATCCTAGAGAGGTTCTCGGTCAATGACATTGAGCTTTGCACTAACCTCTAGAGGACTAGAAACAACGTTACTATAATCAAGTCAACTTTGTAAAAAATATCAAAATCATATTCAACTTAATAGAGATAATATCCATTGAAGGTGGAAGTGACCTCAAGTCTAAGAAATTAGTTCAGAGTTCCCACATATTTCATTTTCATTTCAAATTTATGGCTAAGAAAAGTCTGAGGACCTCGTAATTGTGTAGTTTCATCACGGTAACAATTATAAAAGGAAACTATATTAAAGGCCAAAGTGTTGGGCTATGTAGAGTCTAGTTATATTTGATCTAGATTATGACCCAACTCAATATAAAAGTACTACGGTTTTTTAATAGGATTTTTCTAAAACTTAGTCCATAGAGTGAAGGCTTGAAAAAAAATTTGCTAGTTTTTTAGCTCATTGTGAATCTTGTATGCAGGATAAAAAAACTATTGTTTCAAAATAGGAATTGGTGTATTGTTTTGAGAGAGAAAACTATAGTGCCACATTTTGTATTTTTTTTCCTTGTAAATAATGAAATCACTACAATTCTATAGACAATGTTAAATTGTCAGACCACATATATATTGTCTTATGTGATTATTTTCTTTGTTGCATATTTTTTTCCTATATTTTGCATCTCACCAATTTGGGAATTTCATATATATTCCTGACACAAAGGCCACAATAACAAGGATTTTTTAATGCTAATTAAGTTAAAATAAAAGGAACAGATAGGAAAGAACAAATAGTCTTTACTAAATAGATAAATAATAATTTTTCTTGTTATGTATATGTATATACATGGACATGATAAATCGACACTAATGGTATGAAGTAAGAGGAAATAAGATTTATAAAGAAATGGAATAAGAACAGTATTTTACTTCTTTAAATTATATGACTAAAAAGGACCCCATATATAGATGATATTGATGTCTTCTTTTTGTTCGTTAGATGTTCTTGGACCTTAGTAAAAAGCAATGTTCTAAGTTTTGATAATGTGGTAAATTAAAATTTATCTTTTGATAGTAGGTTTTAGGCCTAAATGCCAAAATACACTTTTTGATTGTGTGCAGCTAAGGTATAATGGTTATCTGAACTAAATTACTATTTTTTTTTTATAATCTAATAGTTACAATAGATGATGAGGAATTGACAATGTTAGAAGGTACTAGTTGAACTACTTGGCTCCTAGTGACATCACCACTACTTGGACCTATGAAGCAAGACTAGGTATCCAGCTATATCTTCTCAAAAAAAAAAAAAAAAAAGGTATCCAGCTATAGAAAATTAGTAAACAATTTTGAATAGTAAACCAAGGTTTTCATAGTATGATTATAGAAATATTATTATACAGAACGTGTATTTCTAAAATTATTTTTGTTTCAAATGTTAAATGTCATATATATATATATATATATATACATATAACATATAATATACATATACATATTTTACTAACTATGATTTCTATTATATTATTTATTACAGAGGATTTTAGCTTAAAAAATACAAATTGATTCACCCAATGGGAACATGCATGGATAATTTAAAAATTATGAGTAAGAGAAAAAAAAAAAAATCACTTCATTTTAGCAAAATTTTACCATATTAAAATTAACAAATTCAACTAAAAGTTCTGTAAATCAATTAATTCTTGGTGTTCAAACAGAGAGGTTCAAGTTTAGATACACATTCCCAACTATCAAATAAAAGAATCAGGAAATTTATGCAATTTTTTTTTTTTTTAAATCCATAATTATTCTCATAAATTAAAATTTTCCATCCTATCTCCATGATTTAGAGAATATAGATGACCTTTTTGGTAAAATCCTCAGCTCAAAGTCCTCCCAAACAAAGCATTAATTTGCAAATGAATGCAGATGCAAACAAATCACTTTTTTGGTTCAAATGTCCCACCATGTCCCTGGACAACTTTTTTGGGGAAGGGTAAAATATACTAACATAGGCCTTGGGTAATTTTTATTTTTATTTTTTAATTATTTTTAGGAGAGGTAATTTTCACTTTGGGTATGGGCGAGTGAGTCGTAGAGAGCACAGAAGACATAGGAAAGATCCTTTATATGAAAACAAAGTAAAACCCAAGAAAATGATTTATCTCACAAGACCCAAGATTGATAAAGGTTGAGAGGTAGCTTAGCTAGGGAAGCTTTCAGTTTAGGAAACTGAGAACCCACCTCCCTTTCTATCTCTCAGCCTCTCTTTCTGTCTCATTCAGGCCATAGAGCTTTCCCCAAAAGAAATTTTTTAGGCTCTGAAATCAGTAGTAAAGAGAGTTTCCCAATAACATGCTCTGCACCATATTTTTATAGAAACCAGGCAGCAAACCCTATGCATTTTGACTCTCTCAAGTCTAACCCTTTCATTGACTATAGCCTAAGCTTCAAACACCAAAGCTCTAAAACAAACAAAGTCCAAAAGGTTTCTTCATAAAATAAATATTCCTCGGTCATTTCAGCACAACCCCGCCATAAAAAACACCGCCCCCCAATCTCTGGTCTTATAAAAGTGTGAAAAAGAAGAGAGTAGAGAGTACTCCATGCCATGATTTGGGTTCTGAGAAAGAAGCGGATGGGTCTGAGAACAGAGTTGGCATGCTTGTCTCTGCTTCTGCTGATGCTACTACAGTTTGAGACTCCATGTTTTGCTGCTGGGATTGGAAGATTTACCAGATTCAAAGTTGGGTCTAGTTCTGCGCTCAATCCTGTTAAACCTCATGGTGGATTTAAAGGAAATGCAGACAAAGATAGTGAAGGAATTTTTGGTGCTGAAAAGAGAAAAGTCTACACAGGTCCAAACCCACTGCATAATAGATAAAAGTTTGTAGAGAAACATAGTATGTTTTCTATATTTCAAGCTATGAAATCTTTCTTGGCCTACTTTCCATTTTTGTCCTCTTTTTCTTTTCCTTTATTTTTCATTTTTTTTGGAAGCATTTTTTATGCTTGAGGCCTTTCAATATTTCAAGTAATCTTACAGATGTATATGAAAGTTTAGTTTTGAGATTTTGGTGAGGAAATATACTTATTTGTTAATAATAATATATTGGAAGAAGTAATTTTTCATGAACATTAATGCCATTAATGGGGTTGTTGGTGTTAATGAATATTGTCCTGCTTTTGCTTTAGTTTGTTGGTGGTGTTACTCTTTGCAATTGCTCTTTTATAGAAATGATCATGTTTTTCAATGAGCTTTTTACTTTGTTCTTACTGAGATAAATAGGTTTTCCTTCTCTTCCAGATTTAGTACTGCATAGAGAGAAATTTGTTTGTAGCTGCGCATGTGCGTTATGATTTATGATGCATGTGTGTCTGCTCACATTCACATATATATAATATTCCTTGTATAAAAGATGCATAATGTTTGAAGGAGAAAGTCGGTTTTTAAAATTTGTTTCTTTGAAACAGTTTTTTTTTTTTTTTTTTTTTTTAAAATACACATTAGAGAATTTAGTCATAAACAAATTACAGACATATGCTCCATGCACTACTATAGATGGCCACATATATATATATATATATATCCTCGAGAATTCTTTGAGTATATGACCATTTCTTAATTAAAATATAGTAGTATTTTTCCCATTCTTTTACTATTCTTCAGGTAGATGTAATTCTTCTAACTATTCTTTAGGGTATGTGTAATTCTCCTATTTCCTCATATATACACTAGGTAGAATCCTTTAAAATGGCCCCAAGTTTACCAAGTATATATCTAGGACCTATGTGCATGTATGCATCTCTCTCTCTCTCTCTCTCTCTCTCTCTCTCTTCAATAATATAAGATGATTTGTGCCATAAATTTGCATATTTATTTACAGTTTTACATTTGAAAAATAATCATTAAGTGAGCTGAAGCAGAGTAACATTCGAACGGTCTACAGTGACCAAGTCATATTAATTTCTCTGTCTTGAATGATTATGAGGCGACCCCACTGTAAGTTTGATTTTGATTCTTTGCCAGCCATATGTCCACTATTATATAACAAGCTCTCTTCAAAGTAATAATCTTCATATTTTACACAATCATTTGTGGAAGTGACCCCTTTTGTAACATGCTTTGTTATGAACTATGGGCTTGTTGTTTTCTTCTTTTAATCGTAGATGATGTTTTGTGTAACAAAGTGAAATTAGTTTGTTTCTTAGTTTTACTACCAGCTCTTACTGTAGATAGTATTTTTGTGATATATAATATATAAAAGAGTTTTGCTTCAAAGAAAGACTTCAAAATCGACATTGTAATGACAGGGCGGTTAAAAGTACACATAAAATTTTGTTTGTTGGGTTCTGTAAATTAAGGAAAAGTAGCCAGGAGCTTTTGAAGATTTTTCTATCATTTTAGAACTTTTTTCTGTGTTTGTTTCATTTCCCTGATTTTAGAAAGCTTGGAAAGTACATTTTATTTGGGGAATAGAAAGTTAGAAACTTTCAACTATTTTTTTCCCTCCTATAATTTTTTTTCTAAACTATTTTTTTTTTCATATGAGACAAATGAATAGAACCCATTTATTTTTTTGATAAGGCAAAATCGGAGATCACATATTCTAAAAGACTTTCATCCACTCCTTCTCTATTCATCATAAAATAAGGAATTCTATCTTGTTTTAAAATTCTCCAAATTCGTCCTAACATCTTTTAATCAAATTTATTCATTAAAACTCCTAAATTAGTCACTATGACTTGCATGCAAATAATTGGAAAAGAAAAGGTATGAAATCAAATGTTAAATATGCATGTACCAAGGAATTAATAGTTTATCTAAAGATGGAAGAGGGTTTATTACCTCTCTTTATGTAAGTTAAATATTATGTCTCCCATTATTTTACCCACCAAAAAGTTGAATCACAATTTATCACACACCACGAAGTCACAAACTACAAGCAAAAGGTCGCTTTCTTATATGCATGACAATAATGTCGCAGTTGGCATAGAGTAGAGTATACATAATTCATAAGAACACCCATTTCAAACGTTTTGATACGAAATTCTATAAGGAGTGGACCCATCTCACCTTACCTGCTTTTAATCTGCACAAACATGGCTTTGTGATAGCCTTCACCAATTGGTTGCTATACTAGCTGCAGCGCCTACAATTAAAAGGAAACGTAGAAAGAACAAAAATCATATTGCTATGACTTATGAGAAGTTAAAAGGTGGAAAAAATTGACCATTCAAAACATGTGACTAGATTACTGGAAAAAAGAGGGTCCATAGTCATACGACATAAAATCATATATAAGATTATCCTTTCTTCATATATACGGCATTAGATATGGAGGGATTTTGTTTTTATTTTACATTGTGTAATTTTTCACATTTCTTTTTGTATTATTACCTAGTTTGTAAGCCAGGGAACCTTATTCTATGTTAGGACCATTTATACAAATAACAAGGTGCCCAGGGAAAAAGACAATGGGTCCAAGGAAGAACTGACTTTATATGCTTGGCAGGTGTGCGTGGTGCGTGGGGGAAAAAATCAACTTCACTTTTATAAGAATAATTATAGACACAACATTTTCTACTTTTTTTTTTTTTTTTACTTGTTTTGTTGGCAAGTTTTTATTGATTATCACATTATTATGGGATCATGAACACTACTTCATTATTTATCTTTAACAACTTTTTTTTTGAGAAAAATTTATCCTTAATGCCTCAACAATTGGGAGAAATATTATATATATATATAGGCTTCTTTCTTGTTTTCAAATTATAGAATATTTTAGGATTATAAAATGCTTTCTGGGAATTTAGCTAGTTTCATGACCCAAAAGGACAAAGAAAGTATTTCCAAAATGAATTAATCAAAATTATCATTGCAAGTTGCAACAGGCAAACCTCTCTCTCTCTCTCTCTCTCTCTCAAGAAGAGAAGTGAAAATTTTTATTACAATAATTGTGTTTTATAGTAGTCGTTACATATTATGTAAGGTACCTAGAAAGGTTATGTGGTGAACTTTAAAAAAGAAATAACTTCTTATAAAATATATTAGATAGATTAAGAATATATATGATGCAACCATTACTTGTGTGAGAACAAGTAGAGACATCTGAAGCTACAAGTGAGGTTCTTATCAAAATAGGTTTGCATTAAGGATATATCAACATTAAGTTTATATCTTTTTGCACTAGTAATGAATAACTTCACATGATCAATTCTAGTTCTAGATAAAGTCTATTGGGGTATACTTTTTGCAAGTGATGCAATTTTAGTCAATGAAACTAAACATTGTACAGTTCAAAAGGATTTGTAACACTTGTGAACATGTGAAGAAAAATAATGGTTTTTGAGCTACTTGAATAACAACAACTTGGAAAGTTCCACCAAGTGAAATTGATGATCTCGGTCGAGCAATACAATAATTGAACCTCGAAAGTTCGCGTGTTTCTTGCTCGATCGAGAATATTAGACTTTGATTTTTCTAATTCCAATAGGAGAAGGTTGTGTTGTTTTGTTTTAACCTACCTATAGAATACAAGTGAAGCATGATTAATTTTTTAAGCCAAGAAGGTTGACGCATCTTAAGAGCCTACCCTTGTTTTCAAAACCCAAAAATCTCCGTCTTGTTCTAGTTCTAGTTCTTGGTCTTGCTCCCCCATGTTATACCTTTAACCAAGAACTTTAAAATATCCGTGAATTTGTTGAAACCATAGAGTTCTTTGCCTTGTATCGATGCATGCATTGAGATTCTGGAATTTCGATTTGAAGCGGACATGTCATTCATGAAGTTGTCTACTAGGTCAAGTATAATCTAACTACAAAAGTTTTGAGACTTAGTATGTAAAATCCTTCTTTTATAGTGAATTTCTTTAGGATTGGCCAATTATATGAAAGTTTTTATTTATATAATTATTTGAAAGTCAAAAAATTATTAATAATTTTTCATGCAAGCCAAATGATTTTTTTTTTTTTTAAATGGTTTTCTAGCTCATTTTCAAGGTCAAAATCAAACAAACAAAAAATATGACCAAAAAAAACCGAGTCAGTTTTTTTAAAACATACTTATAAAAAAGATTTTTTAAAATAAATTTTCTAGAAAAAATAAAAGACAGTTATTTTCTATATAAAAAATAATTGATTAAAACAATCAGAGTTAGACCCATCTGCTTATAGAACATTATAATACCAACAGCTACAACCAAACCTACTGCAGTGAGGAGCTACTATGAAGAGTTGATAGCTAATCACTTACAATTGGAATTGGTGGTACTTTATTTTCTCACAATTAAGTGAGGAGCTACTATGAAGAGAGTTGATTGCTGAATGATTTCTACATCTGCGGGTTCATGCCTTCACTGAATGCAAAAACAAGGAGTGTTAATGATCAGTACCAGTTTAGTACACTTACTTTGTCCCTCTGACTTGACTTTCTGCAGTGAATTTAATGAAAAATCTTGTGCCAAGTTGGCAAGTTTTGGCATCAAAATTGAATTCATTTATGAGTTCATTTTATTTGTTGTTCTTTTGGGAACCAAAGACTGAAGATAGGACAGGACAAGAGCTCATATGAATTAATCTTAAGCACTTGAGCAGGTCCTGAGGACCATGTCCACCATTAATAAGATCCAGAAACTACCAAACTGCAATACAGTGTAAAGACTATTCCAAAGCACACAGCACCCCCCAACAAAAGCTTACAAAATCTCAGAGATTTGAAAACTCTTTTAACGCCAGTGGCGGAGGAAGGGGGCCATGCTCCCTTGGTTTTCCAAAATAACCCCCCTCTCCCATTATTTTATTAAAAAAATTAAATTATTTCAATATTATATATAATGGCCCCTTCACTTTTAGAAATAAAATTATACATACACTAATTTAAAGTACTAATGTGTCAATATTTTTTCCTTACAATATTCACTTTTTGCAATATATAACACGTTAACCTTTTATTTAGTTTAATGGTTTAGTGAGGAAATATTTGAACCCTAAATATTTTCATTGAAAATATTAAAAAATATCAACCAATTGAGATATATCATTTTTGGCTAACTTATTTAAAATTAATTGAGTTGCACACACATGTTTTCTAAAACTATCTCTAATGTCTGATATTTAATTTATTAAATAAAAAATCTTGATTTAAAATGTTTTAAGAATATTACTTATGATTAATAAAATTTAAAGACAATTATAGATTACTTGATGAAAAGATTTTTTTTAATAATATAAAATTTACTTTTATACAAGAAAATAATATTTATATAATAAATCATGTTAAATACATGTTTTGAGTATAAATTATTCAAACATAAATATATGTATAAATGTGTATTATTTTGTGAATCAAAGAATTATTAATAGCTAATTGGTATTTTAATCTGATGATAAAGAACAATTATTAAGAGTAGTCGATAAGTTGAAACTCACTTAAAATAAAAAGAATTATTAATAATTTAATATATTTAGTTTGGTCCCTAACAAATTTCATGGTTATTCAGTGGTCATACATGGCCTAGTAGCATTCCATCCAGGGATGTTCATCGATCAGTCGGCATGGTTGGTAACCAATTTGGACCATTTTGAGTCATTTTGGCTAATGTCGGCCGAAATTTAAATTCCAGGCAGATTAGATTGATTTTTCTTTTAGATTCTCAAAAAAAAAGATTGATTTTCTTTTCTTCTTTTTTTTCTTGATTTCATTACCTTTTTAGCTGACTTTTCTCCACATTTTACCTCTCTCACTCTCTCTCTCTCCAACACATCACTAATCACTCTCATCTCACTCTTTTTGTATTTTCTTCACTCTTTCTCCTCTCATTCTCACTCTAATCATTCTCTTTCTCTTTATTTTCTTTGTTATCTCTCTCCATCACACCACCATCCACTCCCCTTTCTCACGGTGAGAACAAACTCTAACATTGTCATTATTCTTCTTCTTTTTTCCTCATCCCCCATCAATCATTTATTATCTTAATTTATTTTATATTTTAAGTATATCTTAATTGTGAAATATATGTAATAGTATATTATTAATTGATTTAAGATATTGTATTAACTTTTTTTGAGGGACAAGATATAGTATTGACTTGATAAATAAATATATACTCCAAAATGGTATATCATTACCGAAATATTTCTTTCCAATAAATAAACCGAAACAAGCACCAAAACAGGCTTAACAACTTTGATTTGTTAGACACCAACTTAAATAAAATTATTTTATTATGTAATCATTCCAAAATTTATTACTTATTACACAAATTAATGCAAAGTAATTAATTATTACATAAATAATTTGAGGCTTCATTTGAGTTTTTAAGCCAAATTACATCGACCTCACTTAAGATTTCACACAATGGCACTCTTCCCAAACATTTCATGAAATGATACTTTCATCCCTTAAGGTTTTATAAATGCAACAAATAAGTCAATCCTCACTCACGTTGACACTCTCATCTAATGGAATATCCTATTACAAAAGTAATGATGTGAGAGCTAATGAACTTATATTTTATATTTATAAAACCTCAAGGGTGGGAGTATCATTTTTTGAAACATTTAGGAGGAGTGTCATTCATGAATCCACAAGGGTGGTTGGTTTAATCTACCCTTTTTCTTTATTATTACTTTAGAAAGTTAACAATAATATGTTTATTCCCCCACCCCCCCCCCCCCCCCCTTCTTCCACTAAAACTCTAACATTCATGATTTCCCCCTTATGTTTTTCTTACCACCTTTTTCTTTTATAGGCTTTGAACCTTAAATGACATTGATAAAACAAAAAGAAAAAAATGTATTTCCTTTAATTTTTTTTGAATGAATTTTGACATATAAAAAATTAAGTTCTCAAACAATGCTCTAAATTAAAATAATAATAATAATAAATCAACTAACAGGCTTAGTAATTATAGAAATAATGTACTTTTTTTTTTTCATTTGTTTCTCAACAATGCTCTTAAAATTTTTTTACCATTCATAATTTTGAAAACTTCATTAGTTTCAATGGAATTTTTTTATTCACCTTGTTAGACAACTTAGTAAATTATATTTTAAATGACAATTTTAAGAATTCATTATAAATATGATAATAGATGAATTTTATTTAAGGAAATATTTTCATTGAGTTTTATTCTATTAATATTGAAATATAGGAATTTTTTTTTTTTTTGGGTACATATCTAATATCAAATTGTACAACATTTATATAATCATTAGAATTTAAAAGATGATAAGCTCTCTTCAACAGTTATATATGTGTGTAGTGTTTCTCTAAAAGAAAAACTCGTAGGACCAACCCAACCTCAAGTGCATTTAAGGATGTTTTCAATGCTCCATTTTATTTGGAGTCCATGTAAAGGCATCACCTACCTTTCTCCGACCATCAACTAATCATTTTAGCAGATATCTGTGTTCTTTTTTGAAGGATTATAGGGGGATTTGAAGTTATGAACAATTCAATAGGACAATGACTTCCTTACAAAGTGAGATATATATATATATATATATATATATATATATATATATATATATATATGATATTAAAAAAGAGAAGTTCCAAACTTTTGAGACAAAGAACAGATGATCTGGGGAAATGACATTCTGACGAATATTCATGCTGATTGTAATGCTTATTTAACTCAAACTTTTGGATTATTAGAAGATTATTGACCCTTGCTTTCTACTTACTCCTTATAAAAAATAAAAATAAAAATAAAAATACTACTTATAAAAGCCATAAATTAAGGTACCTCATAAAACAGTGAAAGGAAAATAATAATTAAATATATATGATAGTGACATTTGTCAATTTCATATGAAAAGAAAATAATATTTTAAAAAAAAAAAACTATGATACACAAACCGAAATGCTCTGAATAAAACAGACCTATCTACGGTTTTGGCCACGAAAATGACCTTGGTAGGAGAAAAACACCAATGCTCTTTATCGACAGGTATTGGGGCCCTCGTTTTTTGGTGCAGTGACGTGTCCACTGTTGGAATATTAGTCTTGTTAGATTTTAGTTTGTTTTAGGAGTCAAGCTCAAAACTCAACACCAACTCAAACAAGAACAATGGCTGCTATTGCACTTTTAGGGCTACATTAAAAACAAAACCCAAAAAATCCAAGAAAAAAAAAAAAAAAAAACAAAACAAAAAACAATAGAGGAGCTTTAATCATATCAATAATAAATTAAATAGCAAAATGGTATAGGTCCAACAGTAAATGAAAAAAGAATAGTGAATTTCCAATAGTAAATTTCTTTTGGAAATAATGCATTGAGTAGTGAAGTACTAGTGAAGCAATACGCATCTAATAATAAAAGAAGGATAATGGAACCCACCAAACGGTAGGCTAATAGTGAATTAACATGAGTTCAACAATTAAAACAATTTTCAAATTCAGAGGTAAAATAACAATAAATTATCGTGAATCCAACTATCAAAGTCTAAAAGAAAATTTATAAGTTCAGTCATGAAATTCCAAGAAAATAATACAATACAAGTCCAGCGATAAGATATATTGTAAACTAGTACAAGTCTAGCAATGAAACTTTTGGTTCAAAGGGCAAACTTGACTGTGATTGGCGAGAGAGAGTGTGACCAGCTGAGCACAAGGGTAAAAACACATTGAGGGTTTAGCCCTAACCCCGAGACAAAAATCCACCAAGTAAAATTGAAGTTGTACAATATAAATGAACTCTAACTTCTATTTCTATCTTTAATTAAAAATTAAAAATTTACTGTCGTGACTACACACAACTTCAACCCAATTGAACTCTTCTTATTCTAGATTTTGCCAGCACAACAAACTTCTCACACTTGACTTCAAGGACCACTCTAAAGATTCTTCACAATAGCTTAACTATGTTTGTCACTATGGCATCAACTAGATCACCAAGCAACAGCTATACCATTCTTCAAATTTATTTTTGTGTCTTCAGTATGTTTGTAAACTTGAGAGAGAAGGTACAAATTTTATGTATACATGAAAGGTTCTCTCTTCTCTTGTTTGGTCGACAACTGATGACCCATTTTATACTCTAGGAAGTAGGCTTAAATTCCAATTAATGGGTTGACATAATGGGTTAAGCGTCAAGTATCATGATTCTCGATCGATTGACTAGCTATTGAGATTAATCTCGATTGATCGACTAGCTGTCGACAAAGGTGTGGGGTCAAGAATCCAGTAAATGTTTTTCTTTTCTGAGACTTGAGTCTTGAACTTGAATTAGACTTAAAAAACATACAAGACTTAGAATTTTGTTCACAATTTGCCAGCTTAAACATTATAGACTTAACACTTGAAGGGCTTTTAGTGACGTGAAGTGAGGTAGAAAGAGATTGTGTGCAGAAGAAGATTTTTCTTAGGTGTTTTGTGCTGTGAACAAGAAGATGTCATGGATTTTCTGTTTGGGGATGATGGTTATAATGCTTGGTTCTTGGTTGTTTCTTGATGTGCATTATGGGATGAGATAAGATAATGTTAGTGTTCCTCTTGGTCCCTTTAGCTTTAAATAAAATTAGAGGGCCAAGGTTGAAAACATGAGAAATATCCAATATCCAACGTGTGTCGGTGTGTGGATGGTTTTCCACTTTTTGGACTGGATTTTGACAACCCACTTGGACAATGGTTAAAAATAGTAATGTGGGTCATTTCTAAGTCATTTATTTATTAGTCTATTTTTTTTCCGAAAGGCTGGAGCAAATTGCAATATATGTTGATCAAACTAGAGAGAAAAGGGGAAAACTTGTCCTTCTAAGGTGCAGTTGAGTGCATGGACTTCAACCAATGAAAATCCTACTATGCACCAGTCCCTTCTGGAACCTAGAAAGTTAATGCACTGGCTAAGCAAAAGTGCCAGCGGATTCAGTAGCGTAGCGTCTAGTTTACTCTGGTTTGTACGCTGATAGATTAACTTCTATTGAAAATTCTATCTAAATAATTCTGCTTGGATTAAATTAAATCCTTTAAATTTTAATTACCAAATAAAATATAATAATATAAACTTATTTTCGTTGATTTATTTCGTTAAAAAATAAGTTGTGAAAAAAATACTATTGTGCTTAGAAAAAGTGAACTTACAAAAAATATATATATATTGTACTAAGCTCAAATACATAATCTCAAATGCAGCCCCCTTTTTTTCTTTTTCTTTTTTAATTTTTTGCTAAATCTCAAACACAGTGCATTGAGTCACACGTTCCTCTCCCTTTCTAGGCATTTGGCATTCAATGCATAATTTCAAGCGGGTTTTAATTAGCTCAATTAATTAACTCTTTTGTTGTCAAAAAAGAGATATAGACAACTCTATTTTACTCCCCTTTGCTCCCCGTCCCTCTCTCTCTCTATCCAAACAGGCTATATAAGTTCTAGAAGTGAAGAGAAAAAAAAAAGGGTACAAGTTTGATTAAAGTTATGGGCATCATAAATACTTACACCAAATATCTAACAAAATTGAAAAATGGCTACAGAAGTCATTGGTGGTTGTACTTGCAACAATCTTGAATAACAGCAATACTATGTACTATTAATATCCCATAATCAAATATGGGTTGAGGGGTGAAGTTGTGAGCTCAAAGTCTCACTAAATACATATGTAACTTATCATTAATAATAATATTAATAATCTAACCTACAAGTAGTAGACATCCATTAACTTAGCAAGTAACAACATGTGCATTATTGGTGCAACTGCAATAGTTAATAAATTTATTTTAGATAGTGCACTAGTTTAAAACATGTTTATTACAATCCCCAAAGTAGGATGTGTACAGAAATAAAACTTGTTTACAAAATGGGGAGATGTAACATGATCTAGAGCTACCTCATAGCTTGGAGGCATGAGATGTGGCTTTACTCAAGGCAACCGCTGTTTTTGAACCAGATGGACGTCCCAAATGCTTAGAGATAAAATCCCCAGCCAACATGAGATTCCCAAGATTCACATTGGTCTTCACTCCAAGTCCATGTAGCATGTAAACAACATCCTCAGTCGCAACATTTCCAGATGCACCCTTGGCATAAGGGCAACCCCCAAGACCAGAAACTGATGAATCCACTGTACTGATCCCCATCTATGAAAAAATACAAATGAACAAAATAACATTGAGTTTCATGAAATAATCACATTTCAAATCATTTTGCAAGCATTTAGTAATAAGTTTGGAAATGTAGCCAACAGAAAATTGCAAGTTTATATTTTGTATAAACTTGTGCCTCGGCCAGGACAAACAACTTGGAGACAAGATTAATTTTTGGTCAACTAAACTAGGATGTGTGAGGTTGGCTGGAAGTCCACAAACTAGGATAAGCTAAAACAGGCCTTTACTCAATTAATTTGTAAGATTTTGAGCACAAAAAAAATAAAACTGTAACCACACGCACATGTGCACACACATGTATTCATTAATAAGAAAATATGTAAAGGGGAAAACACCCAAGTGCACAAGCAGTTCACAAGAAAGAACAACCTCTGACAAAACAAGATAACCACCTAAGAAGCACAGATAAGGCAAAAACCTCTCCATATCTACGAACACGAACACAGCTGCATGCGTATCCCTGGACTGTTGCAACACATAGATCAAGCCTTTCCTACCCTAAACAATCAGCTCTATCTCTCTCTCTCTCTCTCTCTCTGCACTCTAGCCACAAAGATTAACCATCACCAAGCTAGATAGGCTTTGATCAGTGTGCTCATCAGAGCACTCTCTCGCTCTGCTGTGACTATGCTAAGCAGGTCAATTAAGGAGAACATCCACAAAGTCAAGCTCATGTTCCTCAAGCAGTAATGTGAGGACAAAGCCAGGAGAGAGACACTTTGCCTCACCAATTAGGAAAGGAAAAGCTCAAGGCCAAGGTTGCCAAGGTCAAAGCGCAAGGCCATGGTATTCTTGAAGCTACTAGTTTCTTTATTTATTATTATTATTTTACTTTTTAAGTGTTTATTTTATCTATTCAGTTAGGAACTCTCTCAGCCTAAACATATTATTCTATTGTAACTTCTTCTTTTTTCCCCAATGCTAAACCCAATATATCTGTTTTATTTTCAATGTTATTAACAAATTATTATACCAGTATTGAAGACTTGTATTTTCTTTTAGTTTTGATGTTTTACTTGTATCCTAGCATATTTTAACTTGTCTTTTCTTACATGGCAGTGAAAATGATGGCATAATAATATAATCAGCACCCAAACAATTGATTCTTATCATGCACAAATGAAGATGCTATAAATGCTTACCTGTAGAGATACTAGAATATTTGACAGAGCTTGCCCATAAGTGTCATGAAAGTGGACAGCAAGCCTATCAACAGGGACAACATCCATGACAGCTTCAAGCATTGGAATAACAGTACCTGGAAAGATGAAGATATACACAAGGTAAAATAACAAAAAGCTTAGTGTACTAGATAAAAAAATAGTAACACATGCAAGTTAACAGTAAATCAAACATGAACAGCTCGTAATAGTGTATACTTCAGTTCAAAATTTTTTTAACAAGTAAAAATGATCATTTTAATATTACATAAGATGGCTTAAAAAATACAAAGTATACATTATAATTGAAAAGAGAGAAAAGCTGAAATCCGCAATAGATGAGGTATTGCTAGGACTCAATAATCTAGGTAGTGAAAAGAATATTCAGTCGAACCATCAACGTTTTCACGTCCTCAAAAGTGCCATGATTCCTTTCTCTCCACAATACCTACAGAAGATGTAAGGGGACCAGGTTCCAAACAAAACAACTATTCCTTTTTTCAAACAATTCGTTCCAATTAGATAGAAGATCAACAACTCCCTGGTGGAACCCCTTAAACCCCAAGAATGGAAAAGAAACATGGGTCCATATAGCATATGCAACATCACATTGCGACAGAATATGATCCACACTCTTGCCATTGCACCTACACATGCAATACGAATCTACTAAAATGATCCTTCTCTTAATGAGAGTATCATGTCAAAATTTTCCCAATCTACCATCAATCTCTGCAGCATTGACACCAACACAACACAGGACATCACACAACATGACACGAAATTCTTGAAGAACTAGGACAGGATTGAGCAGCGGTACGGCAATTAATTAATTAATTAATATTTATTTTAAGGTATATTTTAAAAATATTAGGCATAAATTATGTATATTTTAGGTTTTTCAAAATGAATAACAATAATCAATATGTTTAAAAACATATCTAAAATTAATAACTCCATTTATATTACTATAGGTACTCATTTTACCTATAAATAATTCCATTTAATAAATATATAAAATTTTGCAAGTAAAAATTCTGCATAGTTAAATTATATCGTGCATTATATAAAATTTTTTTTTTTTTTTAAATCAGATTCATTTCATAAAAAACCAAATCTAGCCCAGGTTCAGATTGAAGAAATGATAAAGAACAAGTTCTGAAAATTTTAACAAGAAAGAAAAAAAAGGGATTGGGAGATTTATGAAGAATCAAAGAATAGAGAAAGTAAAATAGAAATGTAGGGGCTCAAAGTAACTTCCAAAATCAAGATTCATCTGTTCATAGTATAGGAAAGCACCCTTTATGATTTCTAGTGGAGGAAGTACTCACAAGCTTCTAGGTTGAAATGATAAACAAGTTACTAGGTCACGTATCTCATTAGATACTAGATTGCATAAAAGAGCAGCTTTCAATCAATGTAACAGCTGCCACAGAGAATACTTGATGAAGAAACACTAGCTGCTAAGCTACTTGTGAGTTACTTGCTTCCTAGACTTAGAATTAAATTTACTTTGTCCTTGTAGCTTAGTGGCATTGTGTCTGGCCTCTCTTATAAGGAGAACTAGGCTTCAAATCCCCCCTCCCCCAATTGTTGTAATAATTATTCAAAATAATAATAATTAAATTTACTTCGCAATGCTCTCAGCTATCAATCTGATTCAAAAGGGCCAGAAAATGAGGACATCTAAGGATGCTGTGTTCTGCATTGGCTGGTCAGCCTTGTAGACCCCTAGATGGCTGCCTGAATTGGTGCAATCCAATGCAATGATAAAATTATTATGTCATAAGAAAATGCATTTGATGGTGCATAAATTTTATCTCCAACCTAGTTATGACATCAACATTCTCAAAAGAAAAACATTGACTTTTTGCCAATGGAATTAGGGTCAAATGGATCTACCATCTCGCATAAGTATGGAGTGGTGGGTTAGGTCTCATGTTCAAGTTCCCTGGATGCGTGAGTTATTTACCAATCAAAGAAAGAAAAAAAAAAAATTAAAACACAGATTTTTTGAGTTTCCTTCAGCCTAGTGGGTCATATTATTTATCTCCATCTAATTCCTCGAAGCAAGGAGGTGCAAAAAGGTCCAAAATTCAAGTTCATGAGGACATTCCCAAGTTTTTAATGTTTTCATTCTTTGTGCTACCTCCCTTCCTAGAAATCATTCAATTCTCAACAGTATCTGGTCTCTAAAGAAATCCTTTCAAAGGAGGTGCTGCACCAGCTTGCAATTCAAGTTCATGGTTATGTTCTTAAGTTCTTAATGTCCTTCGCTCTCCCTTCCTCTTCCCCACATAATTGATTTTCAGATCTACTGTACACAACAGCCATAGCTGAGCCCATTTCACATACGGGTACTTCAAAGGTGTAGGCTTAGGGTTCAATCAGTAACAAATAGTAATTTGTGGGCTAGGAGCTTTTTGTTTATCTATATAAATTTGTTGGTTAATGATTATCTTAGCCTTTCACAGGGGAAAAAATGCAAATCAGAAATACTAGTCCGAAACTAGAACCCTGATACGGGCAACAAAACAATATAAAATGATAAAATAGAATGTGGTTTTAAAGATTACCAGGGGTACCAACACCAATTGTATCACCAAGGGAAATTTCAGAGCAACCCATGTCATAGAGCTCTTTAGCCACATATGCTACTTTAGCTGGAGGTACAACTCCTTCCACTGGACACCCCACAACACATGATATGTATCTAACAAGATAAGAAAGTATGAAATTTGTCACATTATTAGCAATAAACTGGTTTTTATATTACTTGAGAGAGAGAGAGAGAGAGAGAGAGAATGTAAAGAAACAAAAACCAGACAGCACATAATTCTAACATTAAAAATTTTTAAATTACATATCAAAAAAACTCTGACATTAAAAAGTGATTTTGAAAGTTAATAATTCGTCCATAGACAATGCTAGATCCAGTTAGTGACATCAAACTGTAAAAAATGACGGAAATCATGGTTCTACTAACAAAAAACAACATGATCTATTAACAGAACTTCTGCGGACATTTTTAAATCAGTAAGGACAGTCTCAGACAGATGGACATGCTCACACCTACGCCACACTGCAATAGTTCTTTTTTTCTTTTTCTTTTTTTGACAGTTGTTTAAATCTGTGAACTGTATGTCATTGAATGCAGTCATTTAAAAATATTCACCTCCTATTGTAAATATTTCAGATCACCACTTTGCTGAAATTATATGTGTTAGGCTCAAAAAAGGAAAGTGGTGAAGTGTTGTTTTTATTATTATTAGTAAGTTACACAACTGACCCTCCATCCATTATTATGGGAGAAGAAAGTACATTGAGCTATAGCTCATTCACAAAGTGGCGAAGCGAGAACCATGAAAGCTCTATAACCATGTTATGTGCAGTATTCATAATATAAACAAGAATTTTTGGCTGGTTGGCTTCTACTTGTTCTTGTTAATTTTGGATCTGAAGGCAATGTTGCCTGGAGACTTTACTGAGATTACTGGACCAATGATTTTGCACAAAGATCTGAGATTTGGGATGAGTATTCCCTTCTCTATTTTTCAATTAAATTATCCTTATCTGTAAGAGAGAGAGAGAGCTTTAGGATGAGTAAGTTGAGTTTGATGTTATCAAAATATTTTCACAATATGAGTTTGTGCGCAAATAAGGAGCTCTAATAGTATTACTCTACAGACTACAGCAGCCTCAAAGATGATCTCCTCCATATGTATTTTTTTCCAAATTTTAAAGATATTTCTCTATGCAATCAACAAAGCCATTTGAATGGGAAACTTTTTCTGGGCCTCCAAGTCAGTCTGAATTTGTGACATATTTCAATCATTCTTAAGTCCAAATTCATAAAATGCTGAAACACTTTTTAATTGAGTCACACCTAGTTGAACGTGATATCCAAACATTGAAAGATTAAGATCCAGGCCGATTAATGATAAAGCTAACCGAAAGGCAATAATATAAAACTAAAAATAATATATATATATATAATTATGTGCATTATACATTCATATGGAAAAGAAAAATGCACCAAAAGACTCAGACACTTTAGGCTCTCACCATCTGGTCAGCCAGATCAAACATTCTCCATCCATTAAGTGCCAATAACTCGCAATACTTTTACAGGAATCTAACCTCTTCTGATACTTCAATACTTGGGACATTTATGAGAACCACTTCTTAGGGGTTCAAATCTCTTTAAAACAACACAAATAAAGCCTTAGTCCCAAAAATTTTGGGGTCGCCTATGGATCCTCAACAAATTAGTTAAGGTTGACCACATGTATTATTTTCCTCTATTCTATTCCATCTGAAGTCAAACAAAAAAAAAGTACAAAGAAACCGGGTGAGTTGGAAGAATATTTTTGCTTATTTCCCAGGTTTTAATTTTTTCACTGGCCAAATACTGGAACACTAGAAGATCTAAGGGTAGTAGGGTACCCAAAAAACCAAAATCAAAACTTTCTGAAGATATTAGTTAACAAGAGTAAGAAAATATACCCACGAACAGGAATTGAGACCTTTCTAGCAGCAAGAGTGACGTTAGAGTACCGAGTGAGACTGTCTTTGATGCTACAGTTAATATTTGACTTTGAGAAAGCCTCAGATGCTGAGGCAAAAATGGCTACTTCCTTGGCTCCAGCAGCAACAGCTGCTTCAAAACCCTAGAAGAAAGAAAAATATGGAATAATTTCCTCCATACATATTCTAGAATAATTTATAACTGTATGTTTCTCTACCAAAGAAACCTTACTTTAAGATTAGGAGTTAATACTGGAAATCTGGCAGCTTCAACATTTCGAATTGCTTCCATTACATCCTTTGCATCTGCTAGCTAAGTCAACAATAAAGTAGTTCAAAAAGGCAGCATTTTAGTCTGTACAGAGGGATTTCCCCCTTCAAAAATTGAATGAAATTTATGAATGCATAAGTCCATACAACAATTCTATATGTACAATTACAGAAACCACAACCTTGCATTCAATGAAGATGTCTTATTTAAAGATGCTTCTGGTTATTTTTTCTTTTCTGGCTAACGATTATTTAAAGATGCTGTAAAGTATTCCAAGGAGATGACACTAAACAGATACAATCATGGTGAAATATAGTATAGTAGAAGAAATAACAAAATGACTTTTGAACCAAAGAAAAAATTATTAACCCTATGATTTTAAGACATTTTTTTTATTTTTTTTCTACTAATGTGTCACACATTTGAAGACATATGTGAACTCAGCATAAAATTTAAGCCAGTGATTGTAGTACCATGATATTTAAGGAAGTGATTGTATTACCAGAAGCAAAGAAGTAAAAGATTATTAAAAAAAATGGTGGAGAGAGAGAGATTATATTATATCATCCTTAATATTTTTCTTACTAGCCCCGCTTAAGTAGGGCTTCATCTTTCACTATAACAAACTACTTGAACCCAAATCCTTTTTGCAGCCCAGATGTCTCTTTTGGACCTTCATTAGCAACATTACAATCCCACTTAGTTGGTGCTACAGTCAGCCCTAGGGCCACACAACAAGATAAACTCAGTTGACCTTTTTTTGGTTATTAAATTTTTGCTACCCTACATCATTCAGGATGCATCCCTCTTTTGCGTTTCCATTTGCACACAATTTTTTTATTTGTTTCCTCTCACAAAACTGGGCAAGTTAGGGATAGAGTCATAAAAATAAATAAATAAATAACTCTTTCCAATAGGATATATCAAGAAAATGGCAGTAGCAGCTGCAACAAGAGCTGAATATGCAACAATTCAAGGGCACATAACTAGATGGAAGTTTAGTTGTTACTCGTATGGTTAAATCATATAACAATAAGCCTAGTTCTGATATCAGCATTCAATGATTAAATCATCGTTACCTGCACAGCCTCTCACCCAACTAGAAATACAGGTTGTCAAGATGTGTAGGGAATACAAGGCATGCTAAAGTTTTGCTAGGTTAAAGGTTATGGCAATTTACCACAGTGAAAGATGCTCTCTAGAGAAAGGCAGAGGAGTGTCAATATGGTAGTGAATGGGGTGGGTGGTGTTCAAAGAAGGGTAGGGGAGGGCATGGTGCTTGTATGTGGAAGTATATTTGATTGGGGCGGATTCTCTTTTCCGGGTGTATTGAGAAAATTTCTCAAGTGGGAATGGAGCTAATGCTTGATTTTGAGTTGATTGGTGGTGCCAGAATGGTGCTCTGAAAGATGCCTTCCCTAAATTGTATCATATTGCTCAGGATAGGGAGGCTGCTGTGGAGGACTATATGAATTGGAACAATGGATCAATGCACTGGAATATCACCTTTGCAAGAGCTTTTCATGATTGGGAAATAAATATGTTGACTGCTTTTATAGAAACCATATATTCAGCAAAAATTAGAAGGGATGTAAACCGCCAAATTTGTTGGAGACCTATAAAGAGTGGGATATTTGAGGTGAAATCATTTTATTAAGTGCTTCATACTGGGGATGTACATTTTTTTCCCCAAGAAGAGCATTTGGAATGCAAAAGCTCATATTAAGGTAGCATTCTTAACATGGACCACTGCTTTGGGGGAAATTCCTACATTGGATAATTTACACCATCTGGTGTCAAATGTGTAAAAAGAACAGGGAGAGTGGTGATCACTTATTGCTACACTATGAGTATGCTAGAGAATTATTGTCTCTAGTGTTCTGCTTGTTCAGGGTGCAGTGGATAATGCTTCACAGAGTTCTTGATTTACTGGCATGCTGAAAAAGGAGTTTTGCTAAACATGGCATGGTCGATATTTGGAATTCTGTACATTTGTGTCTTATGTGGACTATTTGGAGGGAGCATAATGAAGCACTTGAAGGTTTGGAAAGGACTACAACAAAGCTGAAGTTGATCCTTCTATGAGTTTTGTTCGACTAGATGGCAGTGTTACCATGCCATACTTACTCTACCTTGTTAGATTTTATTGATTACTGTAACTTTTCTTGATGTTGTAGCCATCTAGGTAGAAACCTTGTGCAGTTGGTGGTTTTATGTTTTCTTTAATAAATTTTCTTTACTTACACAAAGAAATAAATAAATAAAAATTTCAAACAAACCTCAAACATATCAAAATCATTAAGATACCAAGCCTCAACAACAAACACTATAACGACTCATAAAATTTAAAATAAAATATATATAAAAATAAAAATAAAAAAATTGTATAAATGAGAAAAATCGAATTTGTAAGAGACTACAAAGAACAAAAAGGAAATAACCTTCTAACAGATTTTCCTAGAATAAGGAGACCAATCAATCTGTATTTAAGAGAGCAGAGAGATGAAGGAACAATCAAAGAATATAAATCATGAGCAAAGAAGTCCACAACAAGGCAGATTATCTCTTATAGACAACAAACCTGCGGTACCCATTTTGGTGAAACAAAACTCGTGGCCTCAACAACAGGCAACCCTGAAGAAACAAGCATTTTTATCAACTCAACCTTTACAGCAGTGGGTACAATGTTGCTCTCATTTTGCAATCCATCTCTTGGACCAACCTCCACTATCTTCACAAATCCTGGAATACTTCTAAGAAACTGCGTTGTCGTACATAGTATTAGAAAATAAAACCTCCATAACAACCATAATGAAATTTCTAAAATGAAATGTAGAAATAGACATATTATTACTAGACGATATTCTAAAAACATCAAATCATGCCAAGATTAAATGCTAGAGAAGTACACTCTCAAGATAAACTTGGTAAAGTATCCTATTCATTGTTGAAGGACTTGAAAAAAGGATCCTACAATTAGAGAACATGTGAAACCTATTACTCCTGCCCTCCATAGCTCACAACAAAATCTCTAATTACAATACATAGAGATAACACTGTCTATAAAAGATCCATCTACCTTATTTGAGAACTCCACTGTGCTATAAGGACGATTTACAGAATACAAAGCACTACGAGCATTACCAAGTGCCTGATAATTCCCACCAACGCTTGCAAGCACCCCATTTATCATATCTCTCCGATAGACATTCCTTGTTTGTTTTATCTGTAAGAATGCCTCTCTTGTGTACTCATGACTATAAAAAAAAAAATGAACTAAAATTCTTGGTTATTTTGTTAAGAATGAATTATCAAACAAAGTACAGCACTAGAGGAAAACCTCTTGAGTGTAACCGTTGAGTGATTGGTAACGCCATGTGGTTCCTCCAAAATTGGCATGACTGGCACAATCCTATCAACCAAGAATTTGCTATTCCGCGAAAACTTATCCAACCCCCTTGCCGCTAGCATTGCATCAACAGCCTAAAATGACTTTGTATGATTCTAGTTCCTCTGATTACAAAAGGGAGAAAAAGATGCTTTATCAATGATCACTAAAATCATAATTCAAGAACCTATGCCTTATCATAGCTTGAAAAGGCTTCTGAGGCCATAGTTTAGTGCAAATTTGATTTTCATTCTTGCCCAGTTGTCATTTTATCTTTCAATACAATTTATGAACAATCTGAGGAAATATTATTCAATGAATCAATAGAAGCAAGAAACATCTAGGACAAATCCATAAGGAAAGAAGTAACCAAACACAGGGCCGGCCCTTCCCTTAGGCGAGTTAGGCAATTGCCTTAGGCCCCCCTAAGTGGAAGGGGGCCCCAAAATTTTAGAAAAGAACCGGGTAGTAAAATTTTGGTAAATCCTATTAAACATTGGTTCTAAACAAAATCATTGACCAAAAAACAAACAGATAAACTACAAATCCGGTCTAAGAGATTAACCACAAAACAATTACAAATCAAAACCCTAAAAATTATTACCTTTCTCTCTACTCTCTGCTCTAGTCTCCAGTCTCCAGTCTCCAGTCTCCACTGTTCAGTCTGTCCTCAGCCTCTCTCTGATTCTCTGCTCTCCGCCTCTCTCAACTCTCAACTGCTCACCTCACCGTAACAGGAATCAGGTATAAAATTATAAATATTTGGGCCATTTTATTTGTTAAGAACTTAAGATAACTTTGTTTATTTGGGCCCTCCCTGGACTTGGCGTTAAGTTTGGGCCTTCAAGGTTTTTTTTTTAAAGCCTGCTTTTTTTTTTTTTTTTTTTTGTGTGTGTGTGTGGGTAGGTCTTATTAATAAGTCTTGTGTGAGTGTTATGGCTGTGCTTAAATTTTTGTTATATTTGTACTTAATTTTTTTTTAATTTATGCAGGTTGAAATTGCTAAAAACTTGTTATTGTTCAGTGAAATTACAACAATATTTTTTTTATATAAATCATGTTCTATTTCTCATTTGCTCTACACTTGAAAGTTATTTTTTATTTTAGTCTTTATAAATATATTGTTTGATTAAAAATGTCTACTAGAAAATATGCATCTGGATATGAAAAAATTAAAAAAAGAAAAAAAAATTAATTGAGTCTCAAAAAGAATCAATAGATAAATTTGTTATTCGTAATAAACAAAATATAACACAAAATTTAAATGAAAATATCACCAATGGGCAAGAAATTCACCAAAATAATTTAGACGAAAATGATGTTCAATTTTGCAATACAACAACTCTTGATAATGAACTTCAAAATAATTTAGAAGAAAATGAAAATAATGATGAAAAATATAATATAAAAATATTAAATAAACATTAATTTAATTAATATATAAGTATAAAAAATGCCCAATTTTTAGTTCTCGCCTTAAATCCCAAAATGTCTAGGGTCGCCCTAGTTTCCCTCTCATCCTCTCTCTGCCTCAACCCACATCACACCATACTCCATGGCTGACCACCAAACTCTCCTTCTAAACCTCCATGGCCGGAGCTTTTCAAGCTCATCACCTCTAACCACGCACCACTGTCGAAACCCAACCAAAATCAAATCGCATAAAAAACCCAGAAGCCCACCAAATCACAAATCAAATCACACTCACCGAAATCAAAGCATAAAACCCACAAAACAACCAAAACCACAAAATGAAAACACTAAAAGTGAACCCACCATTAGAAAAAACATATATTGGTTTTGTTATTATATTTTAAAAGAAGAATCATCTTGTTGAACTAATTTTAGATCCAAATTAATCTAACACATACCACAAGTAAGAATGATAGACTGAAAGCAAAGCAAAAAAAATGGCATTTCCCAGAAAAGTGTTTTCAAAAAATAGAAATGGTAAGCAAAATATAAAAACTATTTGCTTCATAATCTCAAATAAATAAATAAATAATCAAAAATCACACATCATAATCCGGTGAAGAGAGGAAGAGATTTTCATAGTCTTTGACTCGACAGCACAATCTTCGATTTCCTTTCTTGACATGGCTTTCACTCGCTCCTCTCCTGTCAGCCTAGGCGACGTATAAAGAGAAATTAAAGGAAGAAGAACAAAGCATCGCGTAAAAAAGAAGAAAAGAAAAATGGTAAAAGAAGAAAGACGGACTGATATCAGGTGTACTGTAGTAAGTATTTTTTTTTTTTTTTACTTTTTTTTAACTTATTAACTCTCCTTTAATATATTTTATTTAATTGTTGAGATTGAAAGTTGTTTTTTCAACTTTTAATCTCAGCCATTAATTACAATTGCATCAGAGTATTACACCTGAATCTGAAAAAGACAAAGAGACCTACACATACACATACACATACAAATACACATACACATACATAAGCACACATACACATACATAAGCATGCATAAACACATACATATATACATAAACATACATAAATATAAGCACGCATAAACACATACACATACACATACATAAGCACACATACACATACACATGCAAATAGACATAAACATACATACACATACACATAAATATACATAAACACACATACACATAAACACGTATAAATTCACATAAACGTAAACATACACACACATAAACTTAAATATAGATATAAACACACATAAATGCTTGATTTAGCACACCAAAATAACTAACGAAATTATTTGAGAATTGGTGTTAGTTTACAATTTTTTCCAGTCTATATGAGGGTTTAATTTTTCTCAATCTGTATGTATTTTTGTGTCTATGTATGTTTATATTTATGTGTATGTGTGTTTGTGTTTGTTTGTTTTTGTTTATATTTGTTTATGCGTGTTTATGTGTATGTGTGTTTGTTTGTTTTTGTGTATGTTTGTTTGTATTTGTGTTCATGTATGTTTATGTGTATGTGTGTTCATGTTTATATTTATGTTTATAAATATAAACATACATAAATATACACACATACATAAACATGTATAAACATAAATGAATATAAACATAAACACGCATGCACATACACATACACATACAAATACACATACAAATACACATACACATACATAAGCACACATACACATACATAAGCATGCATAAACACATACATAAGCATGCATAAACACATACATATATACATAAACATACATAAATATAAGCACGCATAAACACATACACATACACATACATAAGCACACATACACATACACATGCAAATAGACATAAACATACATACACATACACATAAATATACAAAACACACATACACATAAACACGTATAAATTCACATAAACGTAAACATACACACACATAAACTTAAATATAGATATAAACACACATAAATGCTTGATTTAGCACACCAAAGTAACTAACGAAATTGTTTGAGAATTAGTGTTAGTTTGCAATTTTTTCCAGTCTATATGAGGGTTTAATTTTTCTCAATCTGTATGTATTTTTGTGTCTATGTATGTTTATATTTATGTGTATGTGTGTTTGTGTATGTGTTTGTTTGTTTTTGTTTATATTTGTTTTTGTTTATATTTGTTTATGCGTGTTTATGTGTATGTGTGTTTGTTTGTTTTTGTGTATGTTTGTTTGTATTTGTGTTCATGTATGTTTATGTGTATGTGTGTTCATGTTTATAAATATAAACATACATAAATATACACACATACATAAACATATATAAACATAAATAAATATAAACATAAACACGCATGCACATACACATACACATACAAATACACATACAAATACACATACACATACATAAGCACACATACACATACATAAGCATGCATAAACACATACATATATACATAAACATACATAAATATAAGCACGCATAAACACATACACATACACATACATAAGCACACATACACATACACATGCAAATAGACATAAATATACATACACATACACATAAATATACATAAACACACATACACATAAACACGTATAAATTCACATAAACGTAAACATACACACACATAAACTTAAATATAGATATAAAAACACATAAATGCTTGATTTAGCACACCAAAGTAACTAACGAAATTGTTTGAGAATTGGTGTTAGTTTGCAATTTTTTCCAGTCTATATGAGGGTTTAATTTTTCTCAATCTGTATGTATTTTTGTGTCTATGTATGTTTATATTTATGTGTATGTGTGTTTGTGTTTGTTTGTTTTTGTTTATATTTGTTTATGCGTGTTTATGTGTATATGTGTTTGTTTGTTTTTGTGTATGTTTGTTTGTATTTGTGTTCATGTATGTTTATGTGTATGTGTGTTCATGTTTATATTTATGTTATAAATATAAACATGCATAAATATACACACTTACATAAACATGTATAAACATAAATGAACATAAACATAAACACGCATGCACATATACATAAATGAACATAAACATACACATATACACACATAAACATACACATATGCATACACACTCATACACATAAATGAACATAAACATAAACATACATGCACATACACATACACATATACACTCATACACATACACATACATAAACACACATACACATACATTTTTAGTTCTCGCCTTAGGCCCCAAAATGTCTAGGGCCGCCCCTGACCAAACAAAATTATAATATTGTAGAAACTAATAATAAAACTTTAACAAATGGGTCAATGAGTTGCATGGGTCAGAAGCATCTAATCAAACAAGTTCAATCATGAAGAAGCATTTCATCGAACACCTTGTGTGCATGACTCAAAAATTTTCAAATTTCGTACAAATAAAACTCAAATTTATTCAAATTTAGAGTACGCGTTTTTACAAACAAGATTGGAAATAGATAGAGCTTTACCTTGGGAACCCAGAGGTTTCCAATGAGGAAAGCCCGAGTGGCAATGCCAATCATAGCGTTTGGAGAGGGTATTTTCGTAAAACTAAATGTGTAGATTAAGGGCAAAAATGAGAAGGAAAAAAAAATTTGGACCATTTCTCGATTTATGCGTGTCATCCTTGCGCAGGGGCCATGCTAATCTTCTCTGTATCGTTCCAATTTTATCGGATGTCTCCGAAGGGACAAGTTGTTTGTTGCGTGTTGTATATAAATGCTGTCATTTTACTGTTTCTTTGCGATGTGGTACTCGGGCACTGAATCCTTCTAAAGTTAAAACAGGTGCTATGGCCAGGCCCAAACTTTTACTAACCCACCTTCTCATCCTTGTGGGCTTTCTTTGGAGAGTAGTGAATTCACTACAAATGCCTTTCTTTTTTTTAAATGATGAAACAGATGGTTTCAAACCACCACCCCCCAAAACCCAAAAAAAAAAATATATATATATATATATATATATAATATTATCTCTGGAAAATAGAGTAAATGAAAAAATAGATGAACCAGAAATAAACCCACTTAATTTTAAAATTATAATACATGCATGAAATAAATTAATATATTAAATACAAAAAAATAATAATAATCGAATTTAAATACAGTTTACTACTTTTGTTTATGTTAACTACGTCAAGCTCAAGAACCCAAGATATGAAAATAAAACGTAAAATATTTGGTAACATGCAGATATATTATTAATTTTAGAAGAAATATGAATTAAATTGCTTAAATCAACAACTTAAAAGATAAATATTTAAAATATTTAAAATAATAAATGAGAGAAAGCAATTGAGTTCAAAGCATTCAAATTTGGAATTGAAAATAAATATCTTTTTTATACTCTAAAATGCTACTTTATCTACTTTACAACTCCTTTAACAATATACCAAACATCTTATTTCTTATTTTTACATACAACCCTATAAAATAATATAAACTATAAAAACAAATAATATAACAAAAAATAAAAATAAAAAAAACTATTCATCTCTCTCTTCCCTCTTCCTCTCTATCTCTCTCTCCACAACAACCAGAAACACTAGCCACCCACAACTAAAACACCAGCCACCATCAAACTAACTACCCATCACTGAAACACCAAACAACCAACCACCACACTAAAATCCCAAATCTAAACCCATATTAGCTAGCCAAACCCAAAGGTCTCAAACCTAAACCAAAATCACACCCACCAAACAAATCACAACCAAACCACTTAGCCAACTGCCACCACCAGCACAGTATCGCTGATCCAATACCACCCAAAATCGTGAGATTGAGAAAGAGTTAGGAATGAGAGAAAGAGATCTGAGAGAGAATAGAGAGTTGAAGAGTGAGAGGGAAAGGGAGAGAGAAGAGAAAGAGTTCGAAAATGAGAAGAGATAGAAGAGAGAGAGAGAGTTTGAAAGTGATAGGGGTATTTTTGACAAAAGTAATTGATTTATAAGCAGAAGGCTAGGAGAGCAAACAACCTCTACGAGATTGTCGACTTCATAAAAAGATGATGGAGGCTCCGGAAAGACTATAATAGAGGTGACATACCCTTAATAAACCAACAGTACTTTCAATGGATGACACCACCGCAAAAGTCGACGGATACATCTCCCCCACAAACCGACGAGAGAACCTGAAGCAACGGGTGACCATAAGGCTAACGAAGTGGAGAAGCTGACGGGTCCTACGTGGCCTTGCTTGGCCCTCACGAATACTCATGTATGGAAATATCTTGCACATCACGCACAAAAACCCTATCAGTGCAGGGGCGGAGCCACATAGTGGCTTGGGGGGGCCGTGGCCCCTGCAAAAATTTTTTTTTTCCCATTAGCCTATGAAGAAAAAATAATTAAGCCCCCCCAACATTTCACAGTCGGCCCCCCCACCCATTTCTCACAAATTCTCCCAGCCCTCAATCAAAAATTAGTAACACCATCAAATTAAAATAAAAATAATAATTATTTGTAATCTGTTCTACTTTCAAGCCAAAAAAAAAAAAAACCCCAAAAAATTTGAACTAAAATCTGAAAAAAATAAAAATAAAAAATAACAAAACCAAGCGGTCCAAGCCTAGTAGCCCACGGCAAGCCCATTACAGGTAGCTCGCTCATGGCAAGCCCACGGATTCTCAATCAAAAAAAAAAAAAAAAAAAACAGGGAATAGAAATCGAACCCATCACGTCGGCGCCTACAAAAATCCCATCACGTCGCTGGCCTGGCAGAGATCAATCCCCATTACCCAATACAAAAGCAAACCAAAATCGGAACTCAGCAAATTAGCAAACCAAACACACTAACACAGAGGACAGAGCACAGAGGAGCTTATCAAAAAAAAAAAAAATCCCCAATACACAAACCAAAACCAAACCCAGTAACCCACGGAGTCCGTCGCTGTCGTCGTCGCCGCAGCGAGCTCCTCGTCATCATCGTCGCAACGGAGGGCCTCATCGCATCGACATCGTAGACGCCGTAGATCGCTCTTCCGTCTGCGCCTCTGCCTCTGCGCCGGTGAGCCGTGAGCGATGCTCGTCAGTCGTCAGCCTCGTTGGCCGTTGCTTCCTCCGCCTCCCTCAAGGTTTTTCTCTCTAACCCTCTCTCTCTTTACTCTTTAGTCTCTTTAGTCTTTTTTTTTTTTTTTTGAGAAAATTTAGTCTCTTTAGTCTTTTATCTCACCGAATAGTCTGAATGAATTATGAATATGCTTTTATAGATATAGTCATAAAGAATGGAATATGCTTATAAGTCCGGCCTCCCTCAGCATCTTTTTTTTTTTTTTTTTTTTTTTTTTTTTTTTTAATGCGGAAGTGTGACTTAGTGAGTGTGTGAGAATTTGATTAGGCGGATTGGCTGACTTTTTTTTTTTTTTTTTAATAATTTGGCTGTCCAATGAGTGTGTGACACGCCTGCACTCATAACAATATATATATATATATATATATACATTTTTTTTTTGGGTCCTATTGTACAACCACAACAATGTTTGTGTTGTGTGTTGTGTGTTTGTGGGTTGTGTGTTGTGTGTTTATGTGTTATAAGTGTTTTTATTTTTGGTGGGTCAGTGGGTGTGTTTGTGTGTTGGGTTGGGCTTGTTGGTGGGTGTGTTTGTGTGTTTTGTGTTCACATATTACCCAAGTTTCAATTTTGGAATTGAAACTTCGAAAAAATAAAAATTTTTTGAAAATCATATAATATAAATAATATCAGTTTTTTTTTTTTTTTTTAAAGGACTTCACCATCCAACTTTTATTGATTAATATTATTTTAGTTGCGGTCCATTAGCTAATGGATACAATAGATAGTTAATTAGTTACAGTGTCATTATTATATTATAATTAGTTAATTGTATAATTAATGACAAATAAATTAAAGTAATATAGTTTATTGTTACGCTAAACAACAATAATTAAAGCTATATAATTAAATTAACCAATACATTATAAAAAACAAATTAATTAAATTGTTTTTGTTTTTGTTTGAGGGGTTATTATTAATTAAAGTTGTATTAAAAATGGGTTGACTGTTTAAATTATAGTGGAAATTTTGTTTTTTTCTTAAGTATGAATAACATTCATATAATTAAGTAAAAATTTCTAATTAAAATTTTATTTTTTAAAAATTTTTTCAGGTTAATTTTTGAGTCATATTCTTAAAACTAAAATAATTATGAGCAAACGAAAAACAATTGATACATTCTTTAAGAAAAAAGATGTTAGTAATTTAGAAATTATGACACCTGTGGCTGTAGAAACAGATGTTAATACTTCAATGCCTGATGAACATCTCTCCAAATGTCCAAAACTTCAATTTGAAGAGATAGATCGTGATCAAAGATCACGTAAACAAATATGTGAATTTCCTATCAACAAACAAGATGAAATCTGACGAGCTTATATCGAAAAAGGTCCATATCAACCTGTAGATATAGACTATCCATACAATGATGATACTCATCATCGTCGATTCCAACCTTCATGGTTTAAGTCACATAAGGATTGGTTGGAATACTCACCTTCAACGGATGCAATATATTGCCTACCTTGCTACCTTTTTAGTAAGAAACCAATAGGTCGTCCCAGATCAGATGTATTCATTTCAACAGGTTTTAATAATTGGAAAAAGGTGAAAGATGGAATGAATTGTCCTTTAATTCGTCATGTTAAGAAAGAACCAAACTCCCCACATAAAATTGCTGTGAAATGTTGCGAGGATTTAAAGAATTATTCACGACATATTGACAAGCTAATTGAGAAACAAATGTCAAAAGAATTAAAGAATAATCGGTTGCGGCTCAAAACCTCAGTAGAGTGTGCTCGATGGCTAGCATTCCATGCTTGTGCTTTTAGAGGTCATGATGAAAGTCTTGATTCAAAAAATAGGGGTAATTTTATTGAATTGATAAAATTCACATCAACTTTCAATGACAAAGTAGCTAGTGTTGTTTTGGAAAACGCTCCAGGAAATGCCAAATATACATCACCCACAATTCAAAAGGAGATTTTGCATATTCTTGTTAGTAATGTGCGAAATGCTATTCGTGAAGAAATTGGGGATGCAAAATTTTGCATTATTGTTGATGAAGCCCGGGATGAGTCAAAGAGAGAGCAAATGGCCATCATTTTGAGATTTGTTGATAAAGAAGGTTTTATTAAATAGCGTTTCTTTCATATTGTGCATGTTAGAGACACTACTGCATTAACTTTAAAGAATGAGATATGTGTTGTCCTTTCTCATTACAACCTCCACATTGAAAATATTCGAGGTCAAGGATATGATAGGGTTAGTAACATGCGTGGTGAATGGAATGGATTACAAGCTCTTTTTCTTAAAGATTGCCCATATGCTTATTATGTACATTGTATGGCTCATAGGTTGCAATTAGCTCTAGTTACATCATCTAGAGAAGTAAAAGATGTTCATCAATTCTTTGATCATTTGGTTAATATTATCAATATTGTTGTTGGTTCTAGTAAGCGTAATAATGAATTGCAACATGTTCAAGCAGAACAAGTTGAAAATATGATTGTTTCTAATGAAATTGAGACTGGAAGAGGAGCAAACCAAATTGGTACTTTGCAACGAGCTGTAGATACTAGGTGGAGATCTCATTTTCAATCTATTTGTAGTTTGACTAGAATGTTTGATGCTACTTGCAAAGTTATCAACACTATCTCTGAGGAAGGGGCTAACTATAAACAACGCGGTGATGCCGAGGGAGCTTATCAGGTATTAACATCATTTGAATTTATTTTAATCTTGCATTTGATGAAAGAGATGATGGGAATTACTAATGTTCTTTGTCAAGCTTTGCAACAACATTCTCAAGACCTTTTAAATGACATGCATTTAGTTTCAACTACAAAATCACTTATTCAAGAGTTGAGAGATGATGGATGGGAGCCTTTACTTGCTAGTGTTATATCATTTTGTGAGCAACATGAAATTGATATTCCTGATATGAATGCTCGTTACACTAAATGTCGAGGTAGATATCGTCGTCAAGATGATGATTTAACAATGGAACATCATTTTAGAATTGGCATATTTACAGTTGCAATAGACTTTCAATTGCCAGAATTGAAAAGTAGATTTTCTGAGCTAACAACAGAACTTGTCATTCTTAGTTCGGCTTTAAATCCCAAGGATGCTTTTAGATTATTCAAAATTGTTCATATATGCAATTTGGTTAAGAAATATTATCCTCAAGATTTCACTGAACATGAACAAGAACTTTTGGAGTCTCAATTGCAACATTATGAGCTTGATGTGATAAAACATCCAGATTTTCAGAATATGAGTACAATTTTCGAGCTATGTAGGGGATTACAAATTTCAGGAAAGTCTAATATCTATTTTTTGATTGATAGACTTATTCGTCTTGTGTTGACCCTTCCAGTTTCTACAGCAACTACCGAACGAGCTTTCTCAGCTATGAAGATGTTAAAAACAAGACTTCGCAATAGAATGGAGAATGAGTTTTTAGCAGATAATATAATAGTTTATATAGAGAAGGAAATTGCAGGGAATTTCACTATAGAGATGATAATGGATGAATTTTATTCTATGAAAAATCGTCGTCAGGCATGATTTGATCCGATTGATGACCCGACCTGACCCGAAGAATGGGAGATTTACTAAGGCTTAGTCCATGGAGCGGAGGCTTAGGCCGACACAAAATTTTTGGTCCGTTTTTGTAGCTCATTGTGAATCCTGTGCGGAGGATATAAAAGCCCTTTTTTTTTGTGATTAGGGTTTTGTCATCTTGTTCTTTTTGAGAAAGAAAAACACTGTAACCGTACATTGTAATTTTCTTTTATAATAGTGAAATCCCTGCAACTCTGTGGTCGTAGGCAAATTGCCGAACTACGTAAATATTGTCTTGTGCGTGTGATTGTTTTTCTTTTAGCGTTTTTTTTTTTCTCTATTTTTTTGTTTCTCTTAGGTTTGAAATTTCGGTTGAATTCCCAACATGTTCAAGTATATGATGATATATGAAAGTTGATAATTTTGTATCCAATAGACTTCATAATTATATTTAGTAAATTTCTATTACAACCCGACCCCCCCAAGTGATCATTCCTGGCTACGTCCCTGCCTATCACGTTCTCGTATCTTACTCATATGGAAAGACATCCTAGAATCTCGGAAACCCTAATATCAGATCTCCTCTACAAGGAAAGATCCCTACTTCTGAGGGATCTTAGTTCACTACTCACCACTGTATAAGCACTACACCTCTTCTTTTCTCAAGTGCACAGAAAATCTCTAGCTCTCTCACTATAAAGTTTTTAGAGATTTCTTATTCACTAATTTGACTTTTGGAGGGTTTTTGACCGGTACCACACAAGTGCCTTCTTCTTGGTCCTTTAATTCTTGTTCCACAAGTACCCATTGGCGTGATTCGGAGCCTATAACTCACTGACGATTTCAACACATCATCAGAAAGTATCAGAAGAGAGGGAAAACATAAGAGGGGGAGAGAAAGTAAATAAAATAATAGTTTTTTAGTTTTTACATACATGCTACAATGATTCCTATATATACAAACTTACAGTTCACAATTTAGCAATACCCACAACGTAAAACTCAATTTGAGCATATGTGGTTGTAAAATAGCAATTTAGGGAGTTTTACACTTCCAATGCTAATGCTCAGACATTATGTTATATAATAAAAGAGTAATTATTCTCATAAAATAGGTGGGGTACTTAAAAGATTTGACACTCAGGACAATTGCATAATACTTTCATAGCCAATTGTTGGAGGCAATTGGACATGAATTTAGGGCAATGGGTCACGATTATACTCATAAGCAATGCATAATGCAATTGGTGTATGTTCCAAGCACTTGAAAAATAATTCTGTTTTGGAGGAAGCTTGGAATATTTAGGAATAAGTATTGATGAGAAAAGGCTAAAGGGTAATGAGAGCAGGGTATAACATAGAAGATAAACTATTTTATGAAAATAATCATCATTATAATTCTCATTATTATTATTTTTGAATATTATGATTATTATCTTCTAAGTTGTTGTTGTTGTTGTATTTGTAGAGTTTGACTTCATTCCGATAATTTTAAGACATATATTCGTCTCGTGGCCCATCTTGTATTCCTCTTGTTCGCAAGAGGAAAGCCTCGCCATATTTTACATTTTAATTTCATATATTTAGTTCTTAAATTCGATGATTTTTATATTGAGTATATTACATAATAAATTCATGCATCCATTATACTTTTAAAATTACTCATCTGTTATTTTTCTTTTACCCTATTTTACAGAGATGATATTATATAATCTTCTTATTTTTTT
Organism: Quercus wislizeni; assembly: GCA_023055345.1. NCBI lineage: Eukaryota > Viridiplantae > Streptophyta > Magnoliopsida > Fagales > Fagaceae > Quercus > Quercus wislizeni. The sequence continues at coordinate 7,153,094 of JALGQJ010000014.1, forward strand.
TGGTATTGAATTCAAAAAAGAAATCATATGTTTCATTATTAAAGAAAAAATAAATAAAGAATTGTGCTTGATAACTTTGTCTCCAAAGAAAGCCCACAAGGATGAGAAGGTCGATTAGTAAAGTTTGGGCCTGGCCATAGCACCTGTTTTTAACTTTAGAAGGGATCCGTGCGCGAATCCCACATCGCAAAGAAACAGTAAAATGAAAGCATACATATACAAACACACAGCCAGTAACCAGTGTCCCCTCGGGGACATCCGATAAAACTGGAACGATACAGAGAAGATTAGCATGGCCCCTGCGCAAGGATGACACGCATAAATCGAGAAATGGTCCAAATTTTTTTTCTCCTTTTTGCCCTTGGTCTAGCAACATAGTTTTACGACAATACCCTCACAAACTTTCTTTTTCCCACACAACACCCTTGTCTTCAACCGCGTAGCTATTGCTTTTCAACTATGGAGTCACGGAGCCATACCCACTAGACCTATCTAGCCCCAAACTTCAAAATTCATCATACAAGGTAATAGTCCAATCTGGGGTGCGGGTTTAAACTTTAAAAGACAAATTTGCGGTTTTTTTTTTTTCCTATTTGTTTGTTTGAAGAAAGGTTTAGGGTTGGGTTTGTGTTTGTGTTTGTGCTCAAATTTGAGCCTTGATGGTACTATGTGACCGAATGCAATTATTGCTAAGCTGCCGGTTGGTGTATGGAGTGGGTTCTTTTCCCAAGCATACCAGCTATTTGATGAAATGATTGTGAGAGTCTTAAATGTGATATTTGGTCTTATGCTTCTCAAAAATGAACTGGGTTTTGCTTATAATATAGCTCATTGCTAGGTTTTAGGGGTCAAATTGATGGTACTATGTGGCTGAGTGCAATTCTGGGTAAGCTGCCAGTTGGCAGGGGCGGCCCTAGACATTTTGGGGCCTAAGGCGAGAACTAAAAATGTATGTGTATGTGTGTTTATGTATGTGTATGTGTATGAGTGTATATGTGTATGAGTGTATATGTGTATGTGTATGTGCATGTATGTTTATGTTTATGTTCATTTATGTGTATGAGTGTGTATGCATATGTGTATGTTTATGTGTGTATATGTGTATGTTTATGTTCATTTATGTGTATGTGCATGCGTGTTTATGTTTATGTTCATTTATGTTTATACATGTTTATGTAAGTGTGTATATTTATGCATGTTTATATTTATAAACATAAATATAAACATGAACACACATACACATAAACATACATGAACACAAATACAAACAAACATACACAAAAACAAACAAACACACATACACATAAACACACATAAACAAATATAAACAAAAACAAACAAACACAAACACACATACACATAAATATAAACATACATAGACACAAAAATACATACAGATTGAGAAAAATTAAACCCTCATATAGACTGGAAAAAATTGCAAACTAACACCAATTCTCAAACAATTTCGTTAGTTACTTTGGTGTGCTAAATCAAGCATTTATGTGTGTTTATATTTATATTTAAGTTTATGTGTGTGTATGTTTACGTTTATGTGAATTTATACGTGTTTATGTGTATGTGTGTTTATGTATATTTATGTGTATGTGTATGTATGTTTATGTCTATTTGCATGTGTATGTGTATGTGTGCTTATGTATGTGTATGTGTATGTGTTTATGCGTGCTTATATTTATGTATGTTTATGTATATATGTATGTGTTTATGCATGCTTATGTATGTGTATGTGTGTTTATGTATGTGTATGTGTATTTGTATGTGTATGTGTATGTGCATGCGTGTTTATGTTTATATTTATTTATGTTTATACATGTTTATGTATGTGTGTATATTTATGTATGTTTATATTTGTAAACATAAATATAAACATGAACACACATACACATAAACATACATGAACACAAATACAAACAAACATACACAAAAACAAACAAACACACATACACATAAACACGCATAAACAAATATAAACAAAAACAAACAAACACAAACACACATACACATAAATATAAACATACATAGACACAAAAATACATACAGATTGAGAAAAATTAAACCCTCATATAGACTGGAAAAAATTGCAAACTAACACCAATTCTCAAACAATTTCGTTAGTTACTTTGGTGTGCTAAATCAAGCATTTATGTGTGTTTATATCTATATTTAAGTTTATGTGTGTGTATGTTTACGTTTATGTGAATTTATACGTGTTTATGTGTATGTGTGTTTTGTATATTTATGTGTATGTGTATGTATGTTTATGTCTATTTGCATGTGTATGTGTATGTGTGCTTATGTATGTGTATGTGTATGTGTTTATGCGTGCTTATATTTATGTATGTTTATGTATATATGTATGTGTTTATGCATGCTTATGTATGTGTTTATGCATGCTTATGTATGTGTATGTGTGCTTATGTATGTGTATGTGTATTTGTATGTGTATTTGTATGTGTATGTGTATGTGCATGCGTGTTTATGTTTATACTCATTTATGTTTATACATGTTTATGTATGTGTGTATATTTATGTATGTTTATATTTATAAACATAAATATAAACATGAACACACATACACATAAACATACATGAACACAAATACAAACAAACATACACAAAAACAAACAAACACACATACACATAAACACGCATAAACAAATATAAACAAAAACAAACAAACACAAACACACATACACATAAATATAAACATACATAGACACAAAAATACATACAGATTGAGAAAAATTAAACCCTCATATAGACTGGAAAAAATTGCAAACTAACACCAATTCTCAAACAATTTCGTTAGTTACTTTGGTGTGCTAAATCAAGCATTTATGTGTGTTTATATCTATATTTAAGTTTATGTGTGTGTATGTTTACGTTTATGTGAATTTATACGTGTTTATGTGTATGTGTGTTTTGTATATTTATGTGTATGTGTATGTATGTTTATGTCTATTTGCATGTGTATGTGTATGTGTGCTTATGTATGTGTATGTGTATGTGTTTATGCGTGCTTATATTTATATATGTTTATGTATATATGTATGTGTTTATGCATGCTTATGTATGTGTATGTGTGCTTATGTATGTGTATGTGTATTTGTATGTGTATGTGTATGTGCATGCGTGTTTATGTTTATATTCATTTATGTTTATACATGTTTATGTATGTGTGTATATTTATTTATGTTTATATTTATAAACATAAATATAAACATGAACACACATACACATAAACATACATGAACACAAATACAAACAAACATACACAAAAACAAACAAACACACATACACATAAACACGCATAAACAAATATAAACAAAAACAAACAAACACAAACACACATACACATAAATATAAACATACATAGACACAAAAATACATACAGATTGAGAAAAATTAAACCCTCATATAGACTGGAAAAAATTGCAAACTAACACCAATTCTCAAACAATTTCGTTAGTTACTTTGGTGTGCTAAATCAAGCATTTATGTGTGTTTATATCTATATTTAAGTTTATGTGTGTGTATGTTTACGTTTATGTGAATTTATACGTGTTTATGTGTATGTGTGTTTATGTATATTTATGTGTATGTGTATGTATGTTTATGTCTATTTGCATGTGTATGTGTATGTGTGCTTATGTATGTGTATGTGTATGTGTTTATGCATGCTTATATTTATGTATGTTTATGTATATATGTATGTGTTTATGCATGCTTATGTATGTGTATGTGTGCTTATGTATTTGTATGTGTATTTGTATGTGTATGTGTATGTGTATGTGTAGGTCTCTTTGTCTTTTTCAGATTCAGGTGTAATACTCTGATGCAATTGTAAAAATGGCTGAGATTAAAAGTTGAAAAAACAACTTTCAATCTCAACAATTAAATAAAATATATTAAAGGAGAGTTAATAAGTTAAAAAAAAGTAAAAAAAAAAAAAAAATACTTACTACAGTACACCTGATATCAGTCCGTCTTTCTTCTTTTACCATTTTTCTTTTCTTCTTTTTTACGCGATGCTTTGTTCTTCTTCCTTTAATTTCTCTTTATACGTCGCCTAGGCTGACAGGAGAGGAGCGAGTGAAAGCCATGTCAAGAAAGGAAATCGAAGATTGTGCTGTCGAGTCAAAGACTATGAAAATCTCTTCCTCTCTTCACCGGATTATGATGTGTGATTTTTGATTATTTATTTATTTATTTGAGATTATGAAGTAAATAGTTTTTATATTTTGCTTACCCTTTCTATTTTTTGAAAACACTTTTATGGGAAATGCCATTTTTTTTGCTTTGCTTTCAGTCTATCATTCTTACTTGTGGTATGTGTTAGATTAATTTGGATCTAAAATTAGTTCAACAAGATGATTCTTCTTTTAAAATATAATAACAAAACCAATATATGTTTTTTCTAATGGTGGGTTCACTTTTAGTGTTTTCATTTTGTGGTTTTGGTTGTTTTGTGGGTTTTATGCTTTGATTTCGGTGAGTGTGATTTGATTTGTGATTTGGTGGGCTTCTGGGTTTTTTATGCGATTTGATTTTGGTTGGGTTTCGACAGTGGTGCGTGGTTAGAGGTGATGAGCTTGAAAAGCTCCGGCCATGGAGGTTTAGAAGGAGAGTTTGGTGGTCAGCCATGGAGTATGGTGTGATGTGGGTTGAGGCAGAGAGAGGATGAGAGGGAAACAAGGGCGACCCTAGACATTTTGGGATTTAAGGCGAGAACTAAAAATTGGGCATTTTTTATACTTATATATTAATTAAATTAATGTTTATTTAATATTTTTATATTATATTTTTCATCATTATTTTCATTTTCTTCTAAATTATTTTGAAGTTCATTATCAAGAGTTGTTGTATTGCAAAATTGAACATCATTTTCGTCTAAATTATTTTGGTGAATTTCTTGCCCATTGGTGATATTTTCATTTAAATTTTGTATTATATTTTGTTTATTACGAATAACAAATTTATCTATTGATTCTTTTTGAGACTCAATTAATTTTTTTTTTTTTTTTTAATTTTTTCATATCCAGATGCATATTTTCTAGTAGACATTTTTAATCAAACAATATATTTATAAAGACTAAAATAAAAAATAACTTTCAAGTGTAGAGCAAATGAGAAATAGAACATGATTTATATAAAAAAAATATTGTTGTAATTTCACTGAACAATAACAAGTTTTTAGCAATTTCAACCTGCATAAATTAAAAAAAAATTAAGTACAAATATAACAAAAATTTAAGCACAGCCATAACACTCACACAAGACTTATTAATAAGACTTACCCACACACACACAAAAAAAAAAAAAAAATGCAGGCTTTAAAAAAAAAAACTTGAAGGCCCAAACTTAACGCCAAGTCCAGGGAGGGCCCAAATAAACAAAGTTATCTTAAGTTCTTAACAAATAAAATGGCCCAAATATTTATAATTTTATACCTGATTCCTGTTACGGTGAGGTGAGCAGTTGAGAGTTGAGAGAGGCGGAGAGCAGAGAATCAGAGAGAGGCTGAGGACAGACTGAACAGTGGAGACTGGAGACTGGAGACTAGAGCAGAGAGTAGAGAGTAGAGAGAAAGGTAATAATTTTTAGGGTTTTGATTTGTAATTGTTTTGTGGTTAATCTCTTAGACCGGATTTGTAGTTTATCTGTTTGTTTTTTGGTCAATGATTTTGTTTAGAACCAATGTTTAATAGGATTTACCAAAATTTTACTACCCGGTTCTTTTCTAAAATTTTGGGGCCCCCTTCCACTTAGGGGGGCCTAAGGCAATTGCCTAACTCGCCTAAGGGAAGGGCCGGCCCTGCCAGTTGGGGCAAGGGGTGGTTCTTTGTTAGATGAAATGATTGTGTAGTCTTGAATGTGATTTTTGGTTTTACTCTTCTGAGAAATGAACTGCGTTTGCTTAGAATATAGCTCATTGTAAGGTTTTAGGGATCAAATACCTGTTTGTGTGTGCGCGCGCGCGCATTTTAGTTATCATTTTTCGGTGTGTAAATTTGAAGACAACTCAATCATGAACTGGTGATTGCAGGGCTAATTTCTTGATAGTAATCAAACATGCCGCATAGAACCCGACCTATGACTGCCCTTTTGGTATTTACTGGACTCAATGTCGCTCTGGTTTCAACCATTACACCTGTCTATGATTTCGTGTGCTTTCTTCCATACTGGGAAAGAAGGGTATGTTCCTTTTTATCATTCTCTATTTGCAAATGGATTATATTTGTTCCCGGCAAAAATTAGTGTTCTACTATTGTTTCTTTTCTGTTTTCTGAACAGAGATGAAACAATTTTGGTTTGAGTGGTGATACTTCTATCATCCGTCTTGCCAGTGTTATTAATGCATTATGCCATGTCTCATCATTATTTCATTAAATTATAAAAGTGAAAAAAATTCTATTAACATTGAGAACAGTATTAAATGCAAGAATGCTGACAAAATGTATTTGATTGATCATATATGACCATATTTTCTTGTGTGTGACATGACTATTTTAATTTACATTTGGCATACATGTTCTTTAACATTGTATTGTGGCCTTTTGTTTTAATAAAACCCTTGTGCCATTAGGGAGCTGGTATTAAATATCCCCATGATATATGCACCCAATTCTCCCACCATTAGGGGTTGGGGGCATGTGGCACAGGTTTGAGGTGTTGGTGCAAAGAAATTGAGAAAACATTAGTAATTGCGGTTTACTGTTTCTGCAGAAATACGACTGCCAATAGGTTAGCAATGGCATAGAGTTAATGGTACATTTGTATATGCTAGAAGAAAGCTTTACGGCATTTGAAAATGTCTAAAAAGGTGCTTAAAGGTTCGACCGATCTATGAATTAGGCCTGGCTCACCCTTTTAATTTGAAATTATCTTTACAAGTTTATAAGAACTAAAGAGATTATATAGGTCAAACTCTTAGAATTTCCTTGGGGTTTGAGGTATACCCTGGTGGTTCCAGCACTTCTTTGGGTGCTTAGGCACTGGGGTTCAAACCCCACCAGCCTCCTACCCCTATTTACCCATAGAAGAAATAAAGTCTTAGAATTTCCTTAATATCAATAAGAATTAGAAACGTATAACATAGAAAAGAAAATACAAGTATTTTGAAGTCGTTTGCAAAACTTTTATTAGGCCAAACTTATGTTGTTTGTTAACATCCAGATTTTCCATAGAATCCAATAGTGAGCAATTTAATCGTAAAATGGAACTGAAATTTTAAAAGATTGTGTAGTTGAAGACCACTAAAAAGGAAAGAAAATCTTTGATGCGATATGTGTTGGTGGATGGTCAAATAGGAATAGGAAAAAGGTGAAATAAGAGGATATTCACCATTGGCCAATCAATATCCACTGAATGTATGTGAAACTTCCCACTAAAGCATGGCTTATTTGTTGATTGATTTTGCAACTCTTGAGAGCGAAAATGCTCATAAACTAACTACGTTTCTTTCAGTAAGAGGCTTGAGAGCAATAGAGTCCAAGATTTTTTGCTGGTACAAAAATGCCTAAAGATAACCTTTCTGATCTTTTGTAATTAGGGAATTTTAGAGCTGTAACAAGTTATAAAGCCTTTCCTTGTGTTTGAATTTCAATTGAATAGCAATAATAAGTCTACAATATGCACTTAAACTATTCTCATTTCCATGTCCTATATTTAAGTTATCTTCAGCTGGCAGGTTAATATCAGAGAGTCCTCGCCTCTCCTAATACGATTTCATCCTATCATCTGTCTGCTAAAGGAAAATTGACATTTTTTTTTGGCTAAAAAAAGGGCAATTTGACTTGAAAATGGGGGAGGGGGAAATTATAAATGCACTTCCAGTGGGGGGTAGTATCGACACGGGGTTATTATTATGGTCTAAAGCTTTGGATAATTTTGGTGATTTCCTGAAGTCTTGCTTCAACTTGTGGCTATGATAAACACATGCAGTTGAAAGTTGAGAGCATGTAGTGGATTCTTTTATACAAACATTATGCTTTGTGTCTTTGACAAACTACATGTATATCTACTGATACACACCAGCTAATACATAAGCTATAACACAAACAATAGGCCAGGTTTAGGTGGGTTTTGGTCAGCTTGAGACTAAAAAGTTAGCCTAATTGGAAGTCGTCTACCAGTTATTTTCAAATATAACTTTTATATGACAATAATACTAAATATATTATCGAGAATATTAATTTGAATTTTGCTTAGTTGCCTTACCCTTGCACTTTGGAATATTAAAACGAGCTTTGCCTATACTTGATTCATTGATTTATGTAGTTGGTGATCCATCTTAAGATTTTTTTTTTTTTTTTTTTCACATGTTACAGAGAGAACAACGGCATCGAGAATGGGAAGTTTCTTTAGCAAAGGGGTTTGAATCAAAATAAAAGGATCTATGAGGTAAAGAGAAGGATAAGAAGACAATAGAAGCTTTATACGAGTACCTATTGATTTTGTCATTTATATTCTGTAGATTTTAGTATTGGGATAGGTGGGGGATGGGACACCAACGATTTGCAAGAAATTATGACTGATCTCTAGTAAATTATATTCTGTTTCATCTAGGTACTGCTATACTAGATTCCCACCCAATGTTTTTGTCTTTAAATGGGCTAAATATTTGTACCAGCTTTTGTTGGAAAAGCTATCTTCTGTACTGTAGCCTTTCTCTTTAAATGGGCATTGCTCTACTGCAGCTCTGCATTGATTTGGCTAATATTTCTAGACTCTAGTTCTTGGGCAGGGACTGAAATTCTGGGTTTATGTCCTCCATTTTTAAAGGTCGGCTCATCATTATGTAAACATTGCAGTGGAGACAAATTGTTTCATTCTGCATTATTGGCCAACACTATGTAATGGACTTGAAACATGTGTTTCAATCAGTACCTTTTGAGCCTCATACAAATAGTTTGAACATAGGGCTGAAACCAACTTTCTCATTAATATATCCAACAAAACCTTAGAATTTTGTGTAAGAGTTTGAATCATAGTTCATAAGTAACAGATGTGGCTTGTCTGCAGATCAGAGTGCTAATGACAGAAAGCCCACGAATACTCTTTTGCATATATTAATTTGCTTCATAATTTTTTTTAATTTTTTAAATGGGTGCTTAAGAAAAAGTCACCTGGATCTGGGGGTGCAAATGCACAGGCGGATTCAATTCCATGCAATTACCACTACTATATGAGATGTAAAAACTAATAGGGTTAAAAGTAAAAAGTTTAAAAAGTTATAAAGGTTTAAAGAAATTTACCCTATCAATTTTTACATCACGTAAGGTTGCAAATAACCCTAACTATTCCATTGGATATCAATCCGACCCAAGCACTCTTGCAGAGAGAAAGTGATCAGGTGATTCAAAATTCAAATCATTGCTACAGAACCAATCTCGGTCTACTCACAACGTTGCCAAGGGAATTAAATGATAGCAATAGATTTATTTTCAGACTCCAAATTTCACAATACTGCTGCAAGGTCTCTAACACACAAGTAGTGCTCATGTATACGAGTTAATTTACAGCTGATTTGTCCCTCTTTGATTAAGGTTTTAGACAGAACAGCTTACGTGACAAACAAAACGAATATAACACAAAATTCTAGCGCTCATGGTGATCATAAATCATAATTCATAGATGGAAAATTAGCCTCTTTGAAAATTGATGTTTTGACTTCATTGTATCAAAGCAAAAATAAAAATGTTTCTCTGAAGTTAACAAGAAGAATGAAGGATACCGTTAGGCAGCAATAAATTTAGCTGCTACGAGTCTAATTTAAAGACCAAATCAGATTTCAATCATCCTCTTGAGCTTCTTGAAACTAGGAAGTTGCAATTTTAGTACCAATCTGAATCAATGTTGCTAAGCTTATGATCACATAACATTAAAATCATAGATATAAGTGAAAATGGCAAGCATCACAATTCACAGAACAGCTTACAGCCAGAAGAGAAATACTTGTCTTGATAAGACAGTTATGTGACGCAGGACAACCAAAACAAAATTGAAATAATGGAAAAATAAAGAGATATGACATAAGAGTCAGCACTGAGGCCTTGCTTGGAGTCAGCACCAAGCGGGGAAACCACTAAGAGTCAGCACCTAAGGTAGATCTAGAGTCAACACCGGACCAAAAAAAGACCAAATGGACATTGTTTTTCATTCATCAAAATATCAACTATCTCCTCAAAGAGTACAATAAGTTGCTTATAAAGGATTGCTAAACCTTAGTTCTAATTGGCTAGAAAACTTTAATTGCCTTATTACAAAAATAACCTTACTTCCCAAATTAAAATACTAATAGCCCAATAAACTACTAAAACCTAAAACATAAAAATACAATTGACTTGCAAACATAAATAATATTAAATAATAATTTTCTTGCATCTCCCGCATCATTCTCCTCTGGGTGGAGAAAACTCGACCTCGAGTTTTAAAGCATTGGAAGATTAGGATGCTGACAAATAACACTTGCTTCAAGTCCGAAATCACCTTCGGGAGCACAGAGAAAAGAAAAATCTTGAATTCCACCATATCAAACTCATTAAGAATAACAAAATCAATGTGTGGAATCAGTATAATCTTTTCTTGAACCTTATAAACCATAGGAAGCACTGTGATTTTAACCTCTTTGACTTCACCAAGATATAGATCTTCAAGGATTGTGGAGGGTTGATCAAAAGCACGTTCAATAACTTCAACTTTCACATCATGTGCACCCTCTAACATAATACTCTCTTTATGCACCATCTCTTCACCTTGCTGCTCTTCAATAGATTCATTTCCTTGCACGCATGTTAAAGCAACACTTGTCAGGGCATGTACGTCTATGTCAACATTAGGCTTTGGTGTTGCTAGAGGATTCTCCACGACCAAGATATCATCATCAATGTTGTCTTCTATTGGGGCAGCAATAAGTTCATTGTGATCTAGTATCCTTGGTTTCCCAATTGAATCGGTTTAAGTCTTCTTTTGCTTCATCTGAGCAATCTTGTCTTGAACATTTTTCATGAGCTTTACAGATAATTCATTTAATTCCTTGGTAGATTGTTCAAAAGCGCATTAAGGACATGAAATGGGATGAGGATGAGGATGATGATTCATCGTATTTGCTTCAACTTGAAAAGTACCACACTGAGATTGGGGTAGATACTTAGCTCGATAGTATGATGACAAATACTCATCACAAAACTTTTCTTTCATATCTTCCCACATACTAATGGCAAGTTCATAATTCATATAGTGAAAATATTCAAGATTCTCCCAAAACCTTTGTGCTTTGCCTCTTAACTTCAACTTGGCATACCTAACCTTTTTGTTATCTGCAAAATTTGCTTGCTCAAAGAATTGCTCCATCCTATTCATCCAGTTGACAAAATCTCGTGAATAAGTTTCATAACCATCAGAATAAGGTGCTTCTAATATTACCATGATTCTTTAAAATAGTGCTTCAACAAATAGTTGGAAGTTGGAACAAGAACCTAGGTTGCTGTGATGTTCTCTGGACAGATTGTTGTAATAGGCTTCTAAGACTATTCTCTCAAATAGTTGCTGGGATTGGGCTGGTTGACAGGTTTGGATTTCGTGGGACTGGCGACTGTGGTGGCGCGACGACAAGGAAGGCAGCGGCAGCACGATACATGGAGGAGTGGTGATGATGGTGTCGGCGACGGTGGCTGATGTGTGTGTTGATAGTGTCGGTGGCGGTGGCTAAGTGCTAATCTGTGGGTTTCGACAGCTGTGGGTTAATATCAGCAGTGGTTGGTTGAGGTTGCCAATGGGTCTCGATGTGAGTCTCTTCTCTCTTTGTGGTTGCAAGGGATTTGGAGACTTGATTGTGGGTTCTAGACTAGAGGTTCATGGTTGGCTTCAAAATTTGGTTTTTTTTTTTTTTTTTTGGGTGATATTTTCTGGTTCTTTCCTGCGGTGATGCTTCAACAGTTCGGTATTTTCTCAAATACCGAATATGACGCAGGACAACCAAAACAAAACTGAAACAACGGAAAAATAAAGAGATATGATCTAGGAGTCAACATCTAGGCCTTGTTTGGAGTCAGCACCAAGCGGGGAAACTACTAGGAGTCAGTACCTAAGGTAGATCTAGAATCAGTACCAAACCAAAGAAAGACCAAACGACCATTGTTTTTCATTCATCAAAATATCAACTATCTCCTCAAGGAGTACAATAAGTTGCTTAAAAAAGATTGCTAAATCTTAGTTCTAAATGGCTAGGAAACCCTAATTGCCTTATTACAAAAATAACCTTGCTTCCCAAACTAAAATACTAATAGCCCAATAAACTACTAAGACCTAAAACAAAAAAATAAAATTGACTTGCAAACATAAATAATATTAAAAAGTAATTTTCTTGCATCTCCCGCATCATTATGTCTCATTGTCATTCAAAGGGAAGAATAAATAGGGACACCTGGCAAGCTTTCACCAGCATCGACAACGAAAATGTTGCCTGAAACATATTCAGAAGATTCATGTAACAAGTATCGAACAAGTGATGTCAGTGCCGGATCTGTGACGCCATATTCTCTTAAAGGGACAGTTTTCTTTGCCACCTTATGCAGCCATTCTTTTTCCATGAGACCCTGAGTAATCTCAGATTTGAAAAGGCCAGGTGATATAGAATTCACTCTAATTTTATATACACCCAATTCCAAGGCCATGACCTGTCATAAGTAGAATCAACATTATATGGAGAAGTAACAAAAGCAAAATCAACACACACACACGCACACACTAATCTGATAAGAATACATTTCCTATGGGCAAAGACATAAAAGAGACTGGTTCCTATCTCTAAATAAGTTCAGGGTATTCCATAATAATTAATTTATGATGTTTTCATCACATAGTTACAGGAAAAGGTAGCATTCTAGTCTAAAAAGACAACCCGAGTGATAGCACAGTGGCCAGGGATGACAACTCAGTAGAGATCATCAATCAGAAAGTTACTTTTATAAAAAAAGAAAAAGAAAAAAGAAACACACATCTAGGTAAACAGTCAGCAAACAAAATATACCCATTCCAATTTCATGTAAAAGCAATATGATGATGTTTGGAGATGGAAATTACATCTGTTTTGGTACCCAGCTTCAAAGGGGACCGATAAGAAAATATTTAGGACATGCAGTTGAAAATGTCTGACTTGAAGTGAATATCCAGTCTTCATTTGTGTGACTATTCTCTAGGAATTTCTCTTGGAATTTTCTTTTTCCATTCAATTGGCAAAAAAAATATCTTTAGTTGATGTAATGTTTCCTCTTTTATTTTATTTATAGGAAATGTACCTGACCTTTTCTTGAATCAAAAGAAGTAAATTCCATTTGTTTACCTATTGCTGAATCAATTGAAGTAAACTTTTTTTTTTGTTTAACATGAGGATTTTTTCCCCCTGTAGTCCATTCTTCTATGAAGATACTACGATTTTTCATCTTATAGTTACTATTTTGTTTCCAAACAATTACAAAACATGACAATGGTATCACCCCTATATTTTGGAAGAGTTGAAGGGCAATCGACATTACCTTTGTCAAGGTGTTTAGGCCTGTCTTTGAAGCAGCATAGGCAGCAGCTCCAGGCAATTGCCCACGGTCGAGAGCAGCAATAGAAGATATGTTTATGATTGATCCTCCCCGCTCTGCATCACGCATGCGTACGCCAATGTATTTTGACACCAACCAGGTTCCTGTTAAGTTTGTTTTGATAACATGATTCCATTCCTCCTCAGACAATTCTAATGGAGATTTCACAGTACCTAATGTACACAGTATAAGAGTTAGGCATCCAGGTACCTGAACATTTTGAAATGCTCATAGAATTAAAATAAAGACGAAGAAGCAAATGTTAAAAATACACATAAAAAGAGCTAAAGTTCATTGGCAAGAAACACAACTGATCTTGTCAATACAAGAATGAAAAATCAAAAGATATACGTCTTAAACAATCAACTGTGGATGATCCATAGTCATCTAAGCACACTTGTCCATGTATAGGTATCATTCCTTTACATACCCGTGTGTCACACAATATAAACAAACATTTACATTTATGAGCAAGACAATGTAGTCAAATGTCAAAGTAATGTATAAGGTTTTTAAAGAACAAATAGCTAGAAGTAAAAGGTCTCAAACCCATAAGATCTCAGGCTCAAAACTCTTTTGGAAACTGTGATGTCAAAACATGGTTTTTTATTTATTTTAAATTTCTAACCTCTAAATCCAGCGTTGTTGACCAAGGCATCGATGTGGCCAAACACATCCCAAGCCTCTTGTATGGACTTGTCAATAGTAACACCATCGGCGCACAAATCGAGCTCCACAGCCACTGCTCGTGGGGAGCTTGAAGAAGTAGAAGTAGAGGAAGAGAGGTGATTGATTTGATGACAGAGTGATTGGAGTTTGTCCACGCGACGAGCGGCAGCAATGATCTTGCAGCCAGCTTTAGCGAGATCGAGACAGAAGTCAAGACCAAGGCCTGAGGAAGCCCCAGTCACCATCACCACCTTTCCCTCTAGCTTTCCCCACTCCTCCAACGCCATTTCTCTGACTCGGTGCAATGCCAATGCCAATGCCTCAGATCTTAGATCTCTGATCTCTTTTTATTTTCCCTCCCCCGAGAGAACCCAATTATTATACTGTGTATGAATAATGAATATGAAGTAATATATATATAGCCTTGTTTCGTTTTGTTGTTTTCATCACCCATATTTCAATCTCCATCACCCAACGTTCAACACTTAAAAATTATGGACCCCCCAGTGCAAATCTTGTCCATCAATACACATTTTTGGGGTTTTCGATATGAGTTTACTGGCAATTTGTTAAATAAAGGAAAATTGTGGAACCCATTGCATTGCAGTGTCACACTCAAGTCCTGACACCAACCGACGTCTCTTTCTTTTCTCTTTCTTTCTTTTGCCTTTGCTTTCTTTCTTCCTCACTTCTGCTAATTTCTCTCCACAGCTTCCTTCTCTCTTTCTTTTTTTTTTTTTCCTTTCTAACTCCGCACACCGGTGCTTCTTCCTTTCTTCTTCATGATGAACACAACGCACTCCACCAGATCCGCCTAGCATCTCAGGTGATTCTCGCTGCACCTCTCTGCCCTCCACCAGATCTGCAGAGTTCTCTCTATCTCCTTGGCAAGATCAAAATTTTTTTCTCACTCTATCTTGTGGGTGCAAAGTTCGGATTTGAGATGTGGTTATAGGATTTGGATTTTTGAGACATGGGTGTGTGTGGGGTTCAGATTTGTTTTGGGCATCTATGGGGTTTATGTTTGTAACTTAGTACGTTTAAGAGGGCCTGTATTGATTTGGGTATCGGTGGGTTTTGATTTGGACATCCGTGGGTACCTATGAGTTTATGTTTGGATTCATTTGTGTTTGTATGTTTCCGAGGGTTTGACAGTAGGTTTGGGATAGGATCCGGCAAAAATAGCCGAATACTACTATTTTTTGAAATTATTAATGTTTTATCACAGTCTGAGATATTATTAGTGTACCATTTTTTTGAAACTCAATAAAACTCGAGTTTACAAAAATTGAGTATCTAAAAAAAGTCCACTGGAAACTCAAGTTTATGAATAAACTCCAGTTCCTTGTGATATCTTTTTCCTCTGGAAGAACCAAGTTATTGTCACAAATCTAGAACAGTTTGGGAAGTGAAGTGGATAATTTGAAAGTTTGTTGGTGGCTTAATTGGGTGATGTTGATGTAATAAATAAAATAAAACAAAAGTATTCCAGTGAAAACTTTCACTGGAGACAAGCTCTTTCCTCAACTATATGTCTATCTGTTGTAAAATATGTAGTATTAATTAGGTGATGACTTTTTTTTTTTTTTTTTGGCTGAGAAATTAGGTGATGACTTTAATTGTGAGGGATTTCAATTTTCAACCTCATCATGAAGATTGTTACGTGTTAGACGTGCTTAAGTGAATGTTAACTCCATCATGACTGACTGACAATAGGAAGTGAAAGTGTTGAAAAGGAAATAAGAATATATCATAACCAACTCGAGTTTCATAAACTTGAGTGTCAAAATCGAGTTTCACAAGTTCGAGTTTCAAAAAATGGTACATTGCTAAATATTTCTCAAATAGTGGTAAAACACTAATAATTTCGAAAAATAGTGGTATTTAGCTATTTTTGCCGATCCGGTTGTTATTGATGTGTGTGTGTACATGAGAAATGAAAGAGAAAGAAGACAGCTTCAGTGAGAAAAATGAAAGAGTGGGGAGAGAAAAATTTCGCTAGTTGGGTACTGGTTGAATCACGCGAATTGAAAAAGCTCTGAAAATTTGCTTTTTTAAAATTGTGGATATGGTGTTATTTGTAAACGCAATTCGACTAAAATCGTGCTACCAAATGATTTCATTTTTTGCATTTAGCTTGTTAACATGCACTTCCTTTGCAAGAATGCCTATCCAAATGGGTTCTAAAGATGCAACCAAATGACCAAATTACTATTACACATGAATAACTATTTCATTAAATGAGCTATTACAGCATACTAAACATATTCTAAGAGATAGTTTTCCTCTTAACCATTTTTTTATGATACTACAAAATACAGGAAAATGCATAAAACTATCTTCATTTAAGGTTCTCCATTGAAACAATTAATTTTATGCTAAATATTATTTTTCTCATTATTGAATTTCGCATGAATTTCGTTTTTCATCCTTAAAATTTTAAAAGTTGGTTTTAAACTCCTAAATTATTGAAAATGTTATGCTTACCACTTTTTAATTTAAAATGTTTATTTTTAATCCCTAAATTATCATAAAAAATTTATTTTTTTCGTCTTTATTTTCATTTATAAGCTATTGAAAAAAATTTCTTTAAAAAGTTTAAGAAAGAAAAAATGAAATGTTTTTAAAATTAAGGATGAAAAACTAAATTCAAGAAAAGTTTAGGAATTGAGATAATATTTTTGCCATAATTTTAACTCATATCCCCATGCCCAATCGAATAATTATTTTACGAGACATAACTCTCACAACATGTATAGATTCCACATGTTATGAAGAAAGATCACATGAGATATCTCCTCTACCAAATCATCCTTAGAAGATGTCTCATTCAAAACGCTCCATTGTAGACAAATACACGTTACTTCATAAATGATCACTTCAAACATTGTAGTTTTTCCATTTATGCATCTTAATTAAACCTTTAAAAGTGGCCCATTGAAATTTTGAAGAATTTTAACAGTGTTCTGTTTAATTATCTTTTTCCCTTCACTTTTTTATTTATAGGTCAAGTACCAATTACATTCGATCCTTCCTTGGTATTATGTCATTGTTGATGAATTTTCATTCAATATTATTGCAAGAAAAATTAAAATTAAACGGTAGGATCGACCAGTTCAATTTTAATAAAAAGATAAAAGGAATTGAATCTCAATGTCCTTTTAAAAGACTGATTTTTTTAATTGAAAAGGTCTAAACTGAATTCCAAATAATCTAATCTTCCTACAAAGTAGAATATAAGAAATAGTTGATAGATGTTTTGAGGGATAGGTGATGAAAATGATTCAGCCTCCTTGCCAGTGAAAAAACACATCCAATTTTTCAGGATTTCCAAGATCCATATGAATTATTAGACCTATATAAATTTTGACTCAAATTAGGAATTACTATTGGAGAATATCTTTAGAGTGGTATGGTTCCCTCGACTAGACAATGGTCATCTCCAAAGCTGGGGATTGTTTTGAGGGAGCTCGAGCTTGGGCCTAAAGGCTCTCACCAATGATGAATGGGTCTAAGAAGCCGTGACCCTACTTGAACTCCAAGGAATGTGTTTTGGTTAAGGTCTAAAATGGCAAATGGGTAGGTCATAAATGAGTTCGGTGGTTAAATATGGAAGAGAAAGGCTAGGTTTTTGCTAAGAAATTCCATGAACTTTTTAACCAAATAACATTTTTTGATCTTCTTTTCCTTTTTTTTTTTTTTTTTTTTTTGAAGAAACAGACATAAAAAGAGAGCAAAAATACATATTTATCATCATTTTTAAGAAAAGTTAGTCACGGAAGACAAACATATTTTACCTCAAGTTAGTAAAATAATATTTTTTAAATCACTTGTAGGAAAAATGATTTTGAGTCAAATCAATCACCCCAAAATAATATATACACTAGAGACATCAACTCTATATAATATCTTGTGCTTTTCTCGGGTTCAAGGCTGGATGATAAGCTCTTGGATCCAGTGCACAATACTCCTCTTTCTACGGGAGCTATAAGAGGGAATTTCCAAGTTAAACCCACGACATTGTTTGGAAGACACTTGTGCACCAAAATCCAACCAATGAGGACTTTTGAGGAAACCAAAAAAAAAAAAAATAAATAAAAAGAAGCTCCTTTTGCAAATACGGCCTTCACTTGAAGATGAAAACTGCCTCCGATTAGTTACGAAAGATGGAGAATTTGCTAAATCTCATTTGAGATTTCATCATTTTAATGCTATCGATCTAGTTACTGTGATTTTCAATGTTATCATTAGCATGCATTTGATTTAAGACACTCATGATTAGACAATTCTTGGACACCATGTGAATCCTTGCATTAAAAAATAGAAAAAAAGAATTGTTACTATGAATCCTACGTTGTTTGGATTTTTAAGGTTCTTTGTCCCTACAACAAGCTTCAAAAGCTTGATAGGTAATGTACAGACGCAATACTTAGTTTCAATGCTAGTTGAATACTTCGATTACAATAAAAACCATTTTCCATTACAATTTGTAAGTGTAACTGAATCGCAGGAGACTTGTGAGGAGATGATGCAATTTGGCTAAATGAGCAAATTTCAGATTCCTTCAAATGCTTACCATGGTCCTCTGACAAACAAATAATACATACACTAAAACTGTCAACTAGATCTGGAACATTGTCCACGAAATGTCAACTCTTTCATATCTTGAGCTTTTCTTGAGTTCAAGGCTGGACAATAAGGCCTTTAATGGCCGTGTAACTCAAGGTTATTGCTTGTTCTTCAAAACAAGTTTTGAATCCCCTAATTCCATTATTGTAACTACTGATTTTTTTCTTAAATAATAAATTTAAGGACACAAATTTTGTCCCAACTTGTTGAAGTGAAATGTCATAAGTGGTGGATATAAAAATGATGTTAGTGTTGAGTCCATCAACCTATGCAAAACTGATTGTACACCACGGACAATCTGTCATGTTAATAAATTGTGAAAAATGTTGAGGATAAAATTTAGTGTCCGTAGAAAGTTGAAAAAAAAAAAGGAGAAGAAGAATAAGAAGTAGCAAGTCTTGAGCTCTCGGCCAGTTAAGGGTTGGAATGTTGGATATGGATCAAATCATCAAAACAATAACTATTTCTGAAGCTATAAAAAAAGTATTTTGGTCTATGCAGAAACACAGGCGGGCACCCCCAACCCACACTCATTCGCACAAAGAAGTGAACAAGTGATTCAAATCATTGCTACAAAACCTCGATCTCAGACTCTCAACACCCCAGGGAAATTAACTGGTAGCAATAGATTTATCTTCAAATTCTCAATTTCACAACACCGCTGCAGGAAAAAGGTTGCTGAATTTACAGCTGATCTTTCCCTCTTTGATATCCATATGCTTAGGATCCCTAAGATTGTTGCAGGTTTAAGGTTTTAGACAGAACAGCCTATATAGCAAACAAAACGAATATAACAGAAAATTCTTGCTCTCATTGTGATCATAATTCATAATTGCCATAGATGGAAAATTGGCCTCATTGAAAATAGATGTATTGGATTCCACTAGGCAGCAATAAAATTCAGCTGCTAAGGGTCTAGTTTAAAGACGAAATCAGATTTCAATCCCCTCTTGAGCTTCTTGAAACTTGTACATCAACAAGAGAACTTTTCAAGGACAGCGCAATTTTAGGACCAGTTTGAATCTATGTTGCTAAGCTTATGATCACACAATGTTAAATTCATAGACATAAGTAAAAATGACAGCCATCACAATGCACAGAACACTCAATAGTAGGATTAAAAAGGAACAAAATAATCCATAAGTTCCAGTCTTCCAGAAACTATGAATATTTCACATATATCTGCCAACCTGTTTAGTTGTAATCTTCAAAAGGCAATGAAGTAGTTATTGGAAATTCCATGAAGGATAAGAAACAAAATTTGCAGCAAGAATATTTACACCTGTCTTGATAACAGTTATATCTCACTACATAACATGGCTTTCAAAGGGAAGAGTAGATAGGAACACCTGGTATGGTTGCACCAGAATCAACAATGAAAATGTTGCCCGAAACATATTCAGAAGATTCATGTACCAAGTATCGAACAAGTGATGTCAATGCTGGATCAGTAGTGCCATATTCTCTTAACGGGATAATTTTCTTTGTCACGTTATGCAGCCATTCTTTTTGCAAGAGACTCTGGGTAATCTCAGATTTGAAAATGCCAGGTGATATAGAATTCACTCTAATTTTATATACACCCAATTCCAATGCCATGACCTGTCATAAGTAGAAATAACATTAATATACAAGAAGAACGAAATCAACACACACACACACACACACACACACACACACATACATGCATACATATTATGTAGCACAATTATAAAAAAGCAATAGGGACAAAAACAGCAAAAAAAAGACAAACTAGTCTGATAAGGATACATTTCCTATGGGTAAAGACTTAAAAAGAGCCTGGCTCCTATCTCTAAATAAGTTTAGGGTATTCCATAAATAATTAATTTATGACGTGTTCATCACATGGTTATAGAAAAAGTAGCATCCTAGTCTAAAAAGATAACCAAAGTGATAGCACAGTGGCCAGGGATGATAACTCATGAAGTACAGGCCATCAGACCCAAAGTTACTAAAATAAAAAATAAAGAAAGAAAAAGAAACACACATATAGGCAAACAATCAGCAGACATAATAAGCCTGTCCCAATTTCATGAAAATGCAATATGATGGTGTTTGGAGATGGTATATATATTTTGTTACTCAGTTTCAATGGGAACTAACAAGAGAATATTTAGGACATGTACTTGAAAATGTCTGACCTGAAGTGAATCTCCAGTCTTCATTTGTGTGTCTATTCTTTAGATGTTTCTCTTGGAATTTTCTTTTTCCTCTCAATTGGAAAAAAAATATATCTTAAGGTGATGTAATATTTCCTCTTTTATTTTAATTTTTTTTATAGAAAATGTACCAAACTTGACCTTTTCTTGAATCAAAAGAAGTAAATTTTTTGATAAGTAATAGAGATTTATTAATATAAAAAAATAGACACCTAGGTATACAGGGAATATACAAGGGTGTATAGATCAAATACAAAAGAATCAAAAGAAGTAAATTCTATTTGTTTACCTATTGTTGAATCAAATGAAATAAATTTATTTTTGCTTAATGTGAGTGTTTTTTTTTTTTTTAAAATCTCTGCAGTGTATTTTTCTATGAAGTTACTACGATTTTTCATCTTATAGAAATTATTTTGTTTCCAAACAATTACAAAACATGACAATGGTATTACCCCTATATTTTGGAAGAGTTCCATGGCAATTGATATTACCTTTGTCAAGGTGTTTAGGCCTGCCTTTGAAGCAGCATAGGCGGCAGAACCAGGCAATTGCCCACGGTCAAGACCAGCAACTGAAGATATGTTTATGATTGATCCTCCCCTCTCAGCATCACGCATGTGTATGCCAATGTATTTTGACACCAACCAGTTTCCTGTTAAGTTTGTTTTGATAACATGATTCCATTCCTCCTCAGATAATTCTAATGGAGATCTCACATTACCTAATGTACACGGCATAAGAGTGAGAGATATTTATCAACAATAACCTTCAACAATTCAGTAACAAAAACAGCCAGATAGGCATCCTGGTACATGAACATGTTTAAAAAGCTCGTAGAATTATAATAAAGATGAAGAAGCAAATGCCAAAAATACAAACACAAAAATTCCAAGAAGCACACTGATTATTTTATTTTATAAATAAATTGGTAAGTTACTCATACCCAATGGGTCTTAAACCTACGACCTCACCTTCCACCTAGCACTTAAAAGGAGCGAAGGTGTCAGTTGGGTTAGAACTGATCTTGTCAATACAAGAATGAAAACTCAAAAGTTATATTTCTTAAATAATCAACATCAACTGTGGATGATCCACAGTCATCTAAGCACACTTGTCCATGTATGGATCATCCCTTTACATACCTGTGTGTCCACAATATGTGTATGTGCAATGTTTACACTAAACTATCACATAAAGCAAGTATAGGTATAGCTTACTTACATGGGTTTCAGTTGAATTCAGCTAATTCATCTAGTAAAATCTTTAATTGTCGAATAAGATATCGATTTCAATCCCCCTACACCTAATACACCTAAAACTAATTGATGTGTTTCTCTAATAATTAGTAAAATTATAAAAATAAAAATAAGGGTCATGCTCATTTTTCCATAAAATAAATTTAAAAATAGTTTCCATGCCCTTAAGTCGGTAATTCCTTAACATTTCCCTAAAAAAAAGAAAAAAGAAGAAGAAGAAGAAGCTAGTATTTAATTCCTAACCTCTAAGTCCGGCATTGTTGACCAAGGCATGGATGTGGCCAAACACATCCCAAGCTTTCTTTATGGACTTCTCAATGGTGGGTCCATCAGCGGTCAAGTCGAGCTCCACAGCCACAGCTCGAGGGGAGCTTGTAGAAGAAGAAGAAGAAGAAGAAGAAGAAGAAGAATTGATTTGGTGACAGAGTGATTGGAGTCGGTCGACGCGTCGAGCGGCGGCAATGATCTTGCAACCAGCTTTTGCAAGGTCGAGACAGAATTCAAGACCAAGGCCTGAGGAAGCCCCAGTTACCATCACCACTTTTCCCTCTAGCTCTCCCCATGACTCCATCGCCACTTCTCTGACTCTGTTTTGGATAAAAAAACAAAAAAAAAAGAAGTAGCTTTTAAAAGTTAAAAAACATCTCAATATAGATGCAATGTATTAGAGGTATTGAGTAATCCTAGGAACAAAACTATTTCCACTCTCTATTGCGTGGCTGTCAACTAATGATTTGATTACCGTACTTTAACACGTGTTCTCCAAGTATAATTGAAGATGCTAAAAATTAAAATCTAATCAATAGTTGACCTACAGTAACATACTATTTAGCAGCATTTTCAAATTTTTATACTGTACTTTCTCCACACCAAAAAAAATATATTTATACGGCATAAAGAATGAATAATTATATTTACTACTTGTTCATCAAAAAAATTATATTTACTACTTATAAACAATTTTAACAAAAAGTGTTTATAATATTTTTGTAACAATTTTACAATAAATTTTATGTGGTAAGTTTTTACCGGTTTTAATTTGAATTTATTACTAATTTTTTTTTTTTTTTCAACCGTAATAGCTAGCAACATCTTTTACTAGAGATTTATTGTGAAAGAATTATGAAAATATTGTGGTAGTATTTTTCAATTTCAATTTTCTATTTCTGTATTTAATTCTTCCTTCTCTCTTCATTTTTTCCGCGTTTCTTCTTTTGCTTTTCTTTTTTCTCCACCACACACGTATCTCCACTTCTCTTTATCTTCATTTTTAGGTTTATATGGACACCGCTTATTACTAAAAACTGAAAACACTATAGTAAAATAATTTTTAAATGTGTGAATAGTGCCATGAGACTCAGTTTTATTGAAAATTTTGCTGAATTAGATAACTTATAGATCCTGTAAACAGTACACGGGATCTACTAACAGAGACGCAAAGGCGCTGAAATCGCAATCCAAACTTACACTTTGCTTTTCCTTTTTTACCCCTATCTCCAAATATCTCTCTCTTTCACTTGGACTAAAAACACTAAATCATGTCATTCATCTTCACATCACATTTAGGGGAAATAACCACTGTGCTCTACCACAAGAGAGAGAAATAGTCTTTGTCCTCTATCCTTCTCCAGATATTGTGGGTCAATTTTTTTTTTTTTTAATTTGTTCTGATTTCATTAGTTTTATGAGAAAGATTGTGTTCTGTGATTAGATTGCATTGTGTATTTTGTTCTGATTGTGTTTTGGTGTCTTTGTAGCCATTGAGGTTGAGATAAATGTTGAAATTTTAATTTACTGTGTTAAATTTTTTATTTAGATTTATTCAAGTATGGATTATTTTAAGTGAGAAAAATGGTTTAGAGTTGCTATAGTGCTCTCTTCTTCAAGAGAGCTATTGTAGCCACTCTAAAAAAAATTGGAAAAGTCTACATTTTAGCCATTTTTTTGGTTTGCTCTCAAAAAATGACTTTGGCTGGTCTCTTGGAGATGCTCTAAGCAATTGGATATGGTAATGGGTGTCTAATGTGTGTTCCTAGCGCCACTTTGATAGTCTCATGTATGGTGATGTGATGCTCCATCTTTTCACATTTATGGTGGACCTCAACATGAATTTTATTAGTGGGATACTGGGATCTATTGTAAATGAGAGAACAAAGAGCACCACATTCAAGAAAGTCAATTTCGTAGCAAAGGCCATTTTAGTTTGGCCAATGTAGCAAAATATCTCAATGCTAGTTGATATCGATATACTATTTTGGAATTACTACTATAATTTTATATTAAAAAATCATATATTTTATAAGCTTAAATATTAACTTAAGTACATTCACACTTAATATATATGTTAAATAACATATTTTAAAAAAAAAATCAAAATTTTAACATTTTTAATTTTTTTTTTATTGTACAAGCTGAAACATCAAAATCAGCTGAAACATTTGAAATATGCCTAGTACAACTTGGTATTTTTTTTCTTTACATTTTAGAGGATTATCGATAACAATTTAATGGCCAGTACAATATATTTCTCTGGTACGGCCGATACAGTATGATAATGACTTCCTATATCACATCATCGTATTCTGAGAACAACTTTATTGTCTTTTTTTCCCATTTTTTATAAGATAATTATACCATCTTTTTAATTGTTAAAAGTTTTTTCTCTCCCCCCAAAAAAACCCAAATATTTTATGAATTTACTATTAATTTTAGACGAAAATATTATTTATTAATTTAACACATATCCCATGCCAAATCGAAAAATTATTTATAAAACCGTTTTATATCTCTCCCACAATGTATATGGGCTTCATAGGACCGTCTTACATCTCTCCCACAATGTATATGGGCTTCAAAGGACCGTCTTATGAGATACCATTTAAGCCGAATCACCATTTCAAAGAATCTCGTTACAAATGCTCCATGATAGACAAATACATTTTACTTAAAAAATTATCACTACAAACATGATGTTAAATCTATCTCTCATTTATTCATTCTCATGGGCTGCTCCACCCACCCTAATTCCATAGGGTAGGCAAGAGCAATTTGTTAGGAGTAAAAATTTAGCCCTTCAAATAATGCTTTGTCCCTCCCCTTTTCTTCTATAAATAGGAACTTCAAGAAGCATTGTAAGATAGAGATAGCAACGGTGAAATAATGAGAGACAGTGAACAAAAGAGATATATATATATATATATATATATATATATATATATATATATATTTTGTTGAGAAAGAAGGTCGAAACCTTTTATATTAAAGGAGGCCATTTAAGTCGGCCTGAAATACATGATTGATATCTAGTGGTACATCTTCCATCCAGACTTGCATTTGAGATAAGAAACTACCCTTCTTACTAGAGAATGAGCTACAATATTTAAATGCCTACGAACATGAGAGTCAATGTTAGAAATAATATGATGTGGTGGATGACCATTAGAAAAAAAAAAAAAATCATATATAATCTTACTCTCATATTTCCATTTTCTTGTCTTTATATTTCCGTTATTTTATAACTCATGATAGTTTTTCCATTTAAGCCCAACTAGCGGATGTTCCGCTCGATGTTTGTGTTCGTTATTAGTTATTTTATAATACTCATATGTGTTATAATGTTTGGAAAATTAATTTTGATTATGTATTATATGTCACTAAAATAATGAAGAAAAATATTGTAATAAAATATATCCATATATAAGTGTTATATATGGATTATATGTATTAGTAATTTTATAATACTCATATTTCTATATTTGGTTCTTGCATTTGACGTTTTCAATATAAAAATTCTTATTATTTTTTTTAATGAAAAAACATGAACTCTTGAAGGCTGAACATCTAAGATTTAAAATTTTTAATTTTTAATTTGCAAAACTTTAATATACAAGTTAAGAGACTAAAAATATAAAAACAATTGAATAGAAAAATATAAAATTATACTAGTTCATATCTTAAGTTTAATTTTACATACATCTGAGTACATCAATCACTTACTAAGATTAAACACATATAAAGGTTCTATATCTTCCCTAAACATCCCTTTTTGAAACCCCAAATGTCGCTAAAGCACAGTAGCAAGTTTTGACAATTTTGGTGAGAGGTTTAGTTAATATGCACCTAAAACCAAAGCCAATTTCATACTCTTCTACACACACACACACACACACACACACACACACACACACACACACACACACACACACACACACACACACACACACACACACACACACACACACACACACACACACACACACACACACACACTCTCTCTCTCTCTCTCTCACACTCTCTCTTCTTTGGCCCTTCAATATTTTGTGAAACTGGAATATTTAAAATAACAAGGTGTGGAATCAAACCTCTTAATCTTCTGTATTTATGGCTTAAACTAGTCATTGATATTAAGATGGGGTGGGGTGAAAGACTAAATGAAATACTACTCATACAAAACACCACATGGCAGGACTTCGTGCTCTCGCGTGCGAGGTCTTTGCTTTATATATATATATATATATATATAATATTGATGATTTTGGCATCTAAACTAAATCTTTAAAAATGTCACATCGAAAATTTCAAGAATTTCAACAATCTTTGTTAAATTATCTTTTTCCCTTTCACTTTTCATTTATATGTCAAAGTACCAATTACATTCAATCCTTCATTAGGACTACGTGATTATTGATGAATCTTCATTCAACATTGTTGCAAGAAAATTCAAGATCAAATGGTAAGACTAGCCCAATTTTATTAAAGTGGTAAAGAAATTGAATCACAATGTACTTTTAAAAAACAACGAGATTTTAATATATATATATATATATATATATATATATATATATATATATATATATATATATAAAGGCTTAAGCTTAATCCCAAATAATCTAACCTTCCTCCAAAGTAGACTATAAGAAATAATTGATGCTTTTATTGAAGGATAAGTGATGAAAATGATTCAGCCTCCTTAAGTGATGCTAGTAAAAAACGTATCCAATTTTTCAAGATTTTCAAGATCGATGTGAAATAAATAAAGGGATAAAACCTATTTCCGTCCTTACATTTTCTCGAGATTCCCACTTTGGTCCCTAACTTTTTTTTTCACCGCTTTTAGTCCCTATCCTGAAAAACGCGTCTCGTTTTTGTCCCTGCCGTTACATTAGAGATGGAATTCACATAGCTAGCAAATGGAAAAAATTAATAATATTAAAATAATGCCCACTGTGTCCACGTGGCTTTCCACGCCAGCCTTTAAATTAAAAAAAAAAAATTTATTAATTTTAACTAAATAAAAAAATTAAAAACAGAAATAAAAACCAAACCCAAGAACAACAAATTTAAAACCCAGCAAGAACAAGATCAACAAAACACAAACCTAGCAAATTTAAAACCCAAAAAATTAAATTCAAAGCCATATTTCAAACCCCCACACCACAAAACACTCTGGAATCCACCATACCCACGGCTACATCACACCCACACTGACATTAGAAGATTGGAAGTGTGTTCGTTTACCCGTCGTTGCAATTCAAGGGCTTCCAATCGATTTTGAGCCAAAAGATCAAAATATCGCGCCGCACCAGTTCTCGGTCTACCTCGACGCCGGTACAGGCGGAGTGAAAGGAGATGACGTGAGAGGCGGCGAAGAACGCAGAGCCGGAGAGAGCTTCACGAAGACGAAGACGAAAACGAAGAACAACAACAACAACAACAACGCTATGATTCTTCTTCTTCGATGAGTTTCGTACAGAGAATGAGCAAGAAACCCAAACCCACCGATCTACAAAACGATTTCCATGACCAAAGACCCAAAACCCAAGACCCACGATCTCCACTATGAAATCACCTCTATGCAAACCCACATCCCAGGCAAACACGAGCAAGAAGAAAGCAGTGTCGGCTAAGAGAGGAGATGTTTTTGTTGTCAGGTGAGGTTGATTTCGTTTGGGTTTGATAGTTTTGAATTTGAGGTTGGAGGTGGTTTGGTTTCAACTCTAAGGTTTGGATCTGAGGTTTGTGTTTGGTTTCTCATAAAGTATAAGAAAATTTGGGTTTTGAGTTTTGAGTTTGGGGGCCGAAAATCTGGATTTGATTTTTGTGTTTGATGTTTTGCTGGTGTGGGGTTTGAAATATGGGTTTGAATTTAATTTTTTGGGTTTGTGTTTTGTTGATCTTGTTCTTACTAGGTTTTAAATTTTTCTGGGTTTTAAATTTGCTGTTCTTGCTGGGTTTTGTTTTTTTTTTTTTTTTTCTGTTTTTTTTTTTTTATTTAGTTAGAATTAATAAATTATTATTTTTTTTAATTTAGAAGTTGACGTGGAAAGCCACGTGGATACAGTGAGCATTATTTTAATATTTTTAATTTTTTCTGTTTGTTAGCTGTGCGAATTCCGTCTCTGATGTAACGGTAGGGACAAAAACAAGACGCATTTTTCAGGATAGGGACTAAAAGCGGTGAAAAAAAAAGTTAGGGACCAAAGTGAGAATCGCGTGAAAATGTAGGGACGAAAATAGGTTTTATCCCATAAATAAACCCAAACAAAATTTGACTTAAATTGAGAATTACTGTACGTACCCAATTCTCCCTATTAGACCGGACCTAAGGTTAGACACACAATTTACTTATATAGTGGGTAATGGGTTTCCTACTTTGGGTAGTTCCTAGCCAAGTTTTAAGAAAAAATTGCCTCGAATAGCCTAGCCTCCCTCTTTCCCTCCTTAAGCTCTCTCAAGCTACAGATGTGTTCTCTCTCTCTCTCTCTCTCTCTCTCTCTCCAGTATCCAACCCCATAACCACCTTACTTTCTTTAATTTATAGCTTAAGGTTAGTGGGGGAATCATGATTACCTCTGATTCTGCTCATGTGGGTGGGGCCCAAATTGATTATTCTTGACAAGGAATATGCTTCATTGGGAATGGTGTCAAGGACGTTGGAACTGGTGCCAGCCTCCAAAATATTGCTCAACAGCATGATTTCCTCTAGCACTCCCGAGTTGTCAAGGCATTTCTGCCCATCACATGGATACCTACCGACTATTCTACACGTGGGTGGCATTCACGTGCCGAGCTTATGAATAGTGAGCTAGTCATGACACTGGGCTTATGCTTGACAATATTTATGGTTCTATTTTGGCCTGGGCCCAAGATAAATGGGCCTGTGGCCATATGTCTTACAATAGCCCCCCCTGATTCATGTCCGTCACTTGGGAACGAATCAAGGACTTACCTCGGTAAGCCAATGACTCCTTGGGAAGATTAACCGTTAGTCATTAATGTTGGATAAGACGGTCATTAATGTTCTCTTAAAAGAAGCATTATGATAGCCTGTTACATCTGGCTGTAATCATGACCTGATAGTTTGTGAACCAATGCCACACGTGTGGGAGTTACAAAAGTAACTTGAAAAGGCTTTTCCCGCTTCTTTTTCATTAAATGTCCCCTCCCAATAAATAATGTCCTCCTTCCCCTTAGATTATCTTTTCACTTTCTCACTCCCTTAAGTTCTCCACAACCGAGCATATTTCTCTTCCCAAGCATAGATTCTCCAACCAAGATCGAAAATTACTAGAACCCACAGTAAGTTTCCTTGTTTATTTCTCTTCTTTTTTCAATTTCTTTTTCTATTCTATAACTAGGAATGAGTTTCTCTCATCTTCTTGACACCAAGGCTACCTTAGCCAGTTTAGGGCTAGGTTTGCCATCCCTAATGATGTAGAGGTAGAGTATTGTCATGAGGACAATATTGCTTTTGAGTGACGACCTCATGTCGTGTTTTTTCCTTTAATGTCTATCTTAGAAGGAGGAGTTAGGTTTCCTGTGGACCATTTGTTACTCAGAACTCTTACGTTTTATGACCTATGTCCCGACCAACTTCCACCCAACTTTTACCAAGTAGTGAGTTGCATTAGCCGGCTAAATCACCTTTATGGGTTACAATTAGATCACCATGATGTAAATTACATGTACAATTTGTGCGGTAATGATAGATCCGGATACTACTTGAAGGTTAGGGATAATCGGGTATGGCTAATATCGTGCCTTCCTGACTCTAATAGGAACTCAACAAGAGAGTTTGTTCAGGTGAACGGCAATTGGCACGCCAACGAACTCACCTGCCCTACTTTGCCCTGGAATGTTGGTCGGTACTGTGCATGTTAATTTTGCCTTTGTTATATATTATGACTTGTTTATTACTACTACCATTTATACACTTATTGATCATTTCCATTTACCACTATGCAGATGGCGAAAAGTTCGTATCGGACCTTAACGCCATACACGTGAGGGATTTAAATTTTGTGCTTAGGTCAGAGATTTTTGTCCACTTTAACGAACAATTACGGGTCTCCCACCTTATCCTCGGTTGCACTTCAGTCTATACAAGCTATCAACCTTCTAGGCAGGCCTTGACAATAAGTAGTCCATTGTTGACCTACATAGACGTACGGCATCGAGGCTTTTTTCCTCCAAGATTGACGATTGGTGAAGCTCGGGATCTCGGCCCTCGGCTAATAAGAGTAGGTTTGTTGGTACCTACGAGGGACGGGTCCGCTGATACTATTTTTCAAGGCCGAGCTATACATACACCGGTCGAGGAACAGCGTATTGAAGCCACGACAGCTGAGCAGGAAGAGGTATAGTCGGTTGATTCCTCAGGTGTTGAAGCTGAAAACGCTAAAGACAAGATGGTAGTCCGAAGAAATATGACTACTGATCGATTTTTGCCTGGTGGTCACCCTGTCGCGCAGCAACAGCAACCCCAAGACAGGGAACAGCCTCCTCTAGCTTCTCGTAATCGCAAAAGGCCCTGCCATACCGACCAGCCTCCGAGAGGGCCTGAAGAGACTCTTCCAAGGACTCCTCCAACTCCTAACGCGACTGCTGTGGTGATCCGAGAGCCTGCTAGCAGTGCTCACCCAACTATGTAGGTTGGGTCTAATGTGGCTTCCTCCTCCTCCCTTTCTACTGTTGGGTGGCAAACCATATTTATGCTCAAGAATGAACCCTTACTTGTGACCTCCACCATAAGGAACTAGGCCCAAGGTAAGAGTAGGCAAATTGCCCGGAACCTCGAGCAAGCTCTTCAACTGCCCGATGATGTGAAATACTCCATTGGTGGGAACGATGAGGCCCTTGTTGTTCAGTTGTAGTGGCACACCATTGTGGTATTGATTTTTTTCATTTTCTTACTTCCTATTACATTATTCTAACATTCTTTAAACAAATACTAACGCTTCCCAGGCAGGCTGCACAATTGGCCTATATTATAAAGGACACTGCAAAAATGGCTAACAAGGAGAGACCCTGAAGGATGTTGCCAAGGCTACTGCCAAGGAGAAAGTCATAGTTGTCGAGAGTGCTGAGGCACGAGCACGGGGAGCAGAGAGGGACCGAGCACAGGTCGAACAACAGAGAGTAGAGGCAGAGGTTAAATTGGGGGAAGCTGAGCTCTAGGTGATCGGCGCCAAGAGAATTATTACTGGTAGGGACAAGGAGATAGCAAAACTTAAAGCTGCCTTAAAGGAGAGTGAGAACAAATACTACAATATGGGCTTTAATGATGCCGAAAACTCGGCCAAGCCTATCATGTTCGAGAACCAAAAGTATGGGCTTGGCGAAGGATGGTTGGCTATCGTGATAGCTATGGGTGTACTAGAGGATTCCCCTTTGAGGAACCCTGACCAAATACCCTACCTAGAGCCAGCCCCGCCCACAACTCAAAACCCCACCGAAGCTAAAGACAAGGACACTCAGAGTATGAAGGAACTAGTGCAAGCCATCGATTCTCATGCTGAACTGATTAACCTGAGATCACCAACAATCCAAGTGTTGTGCCGACCACAACTCAGCTCCAACCTACAATCCTAACATTCCACCTCCTGTGAACCTTGCTCCCGTTCAGCCAAACCAACCGCAGAATCCAACTACTTAAGCTATCTTTTGTTCTTTCCTTTATGTTTTACTTTTTTGTCAATTTGCCTAAAATCACTGGGCTATGGTAATGAAACAATGTTGGTTTTAAGAATTTTATATGTATGATTGGAAAAACTTTTAATGCCATTACATGCTAGATTTAAACTATCTTTGCTTTGCTAGATCTCTTCTGTTCTTTGTAGATGCTTAATAACCAAGACCAAATTAGGGTTTCGTTTAACCATGAATGGGGGATTTAATCAAATTCATACTTGTATTGTTAAGAAGTGTATTGGTATGTTTTAGCATGATCGGTAACCGATGTCAAACTAATCGGTGACCAAGACTGGTTAGAATCTATGTTTTAACATGATCCTTAGAAAATTTTTGTGATAAGGTTTCCACTTGATCGGTGACCGAGATTGAACCGAACCTAGGCGATCTTTAGAAAAAATTTTAACTTGATATTAGGGCCAAGACTTATGTATATTACGTACATAAATATGTTCATTTACATAGTAGCTTGTACACAACCCATATTAATACATTTCCTATAGCTAATAGTAGAACTTCTTCAAATTTTAAACATTCCATGGCTGGGAAGTGGTCTCTCCTCCATATTTTCTAAATAGTACACTCTTGCTCCAGCAATGGCAGTAACCCTGTATGGCCCTTCCCAGTTTGGGGCCAACTTCTTGGCACTAACATCTCGTGCATTCCCCACAGCTTTCTGTAACACAAGGTCTCTTGCGCCGAACTCCCTTTTCTTCATATCCTTGTTGTATTGCGAAGGAAGTTTCTGCTGATAATCCGCTAATCGTATGGTTGCTAATTCTCGACATTCTTCTAATGAATCCAGCTACTTCACCATTAATTCTTTATTCTTGGCCGAAGCAAATCCTGAAACTCGGGCATTACATAGGCTTATTTCAACCGGTATAATAGCCTTTGTCCCATCCGTTAAAGAAAATAGAGTCTCTCCCGTGGACCTTCTAGGGGTTGTTTGGTAAGCCCACAAAATGTTTGGTAATTCCTTAGCCTATATACCCTTGGTCCCTTCTAACCTTTTCTTCAATCCATTAACAATTGCTTTATTAGTTGCTTTGGCTTGACCATTATTTTGTGGATACGCCAGGGTTGAATACCTGTTCTTAATGCCGAGGTCACTACAAAACTTACAGAAGGTTTTACTATCGAATTGCAATCCATTGTCAGATACCAGGGACTCCAGTACTCCAAAATTGGTCACTATGTTTCTCCATACAAATTTTTTGGTGTCTATATCTCGAATATTGGCTAGGGCTTTAGCCTCCGCCCACTTGGTAAAATAGTCCACAGCCACTAAAATAAATCTTCGATTTCCTGTAGCCCGAGGGAATGGACCGATGATGTCTAGTCCCCACTGTGCAAAAGGCCATGGGTTATTAATAGGATTCAAACTTCCTACCGGTTGATGTATCAATGGAGTGTGCCTCTGACATTGCTCACACTTTCGGACATAGTCGGTGGCATCTTTTTGCATCTGAGGCCACCAGAACCCTTGGGTCATTGCTCGGTGGGCTAACAAGCGTCCCCTAACATGACTACCACATACTCCCTCATAGAGCTCGGTAAAGAGCTCATCAACCTTACTAGGATGCAGACACAAAAGATAAGGTCCCTAAAAGTTCTCTGGTACAACCTGCGGTCTTCAGACAGCCAATACCGAGCAACAATTTTGCATATTTTTTAACCTCTTTCTCATCGTTCGGCACATGGTCCTCGACTAAAAATTCAATGATTGGATCCATCCAACACGGCTCAGACACCATAACAATTGAGATATTCACCTTTACGTCTATGCTAGACTTTTTCACAACTTCCACCTTGATCAACCGTTGTACCTCCTCAGTTAACGATGATGCCAAGGTGACCAAAGAATCCGCATGTCTGTTCTGCTTTTGACTAATTTGAATCAACCTTACCTTCTGGAACAGACTCATGGTTTGTTTCACTAGCGCAAGTAATCGATCATCTGAGGATCTTTGGCCTCAAAACTACCCTTTACTTGGTTAATGATCAACCGTGAATCCAAGTAAACCTTTACATCATGTGCCCTTAAGTCAAGAATAGCTCTCAGTCCGACAATTAAGGCTTCATACTTGGCCTCATTGTTGGAAGCTTTAAAACCCAGCCTAAGAGAACACTCCACCTTTATTCCTTCCAGTGTGATGCCAAGGTGGCCAAAGAATCTGCATGTCTGTTTTGCCCTCGACCAATTTGAATTAGCCTCACCTTCTGGAACAGACTCATGGTTTGTTTCACTAGCCGCAAGTAATCGATCATCCGAGGATCTTTGGCCTCAAAATTACCCTTTACTTAGTTGACGATCAACTGTGAATCCAAGTAAGACTTTACATCCTATGCCCCAAAGTCAAGAACAGCTCTCAGTACGACAATTAAGGCTTCATACTTGGCTTCATTGTTGGAAGCTTTAAAACCCAGCCTAAGAGTACACTCCACCCTTATTCCTTCCAGCGTGATTATGACAATCCTAGCCCCCACTCCCATTGCACTGGAAGCACCGTCCACAAATACTCTCCAAGGCCGAACTTTCACATGGCACACAATCTCCATTTCTTTTCTCGGGGAAAACTCTGCGACAAAGTTGGCAAGGACTTGGCCTTTAACCGAACTTCTAGGCCTATATCGTATGTCAAATGAACCCAGCCTAGTCCCCCACTTAGCTATCCGGAAGTCAGATCTCTTCAGCAAAGATTGCAATGGATACTCAGTCAGTACGTAAACAGTGTGGGCTTGAAAGTAATGAGGCAGCTTCTAGTGGCATGTACCAATGCTAATGCCAACTTCTCTAGAGGTAAATACTTTGTCTATGCGTCGACCAAGGTCTTGCTAATATAATAAACTGGCTGTTGTACACCTTGGTCTCTTAACAACATAGCACTTACGGCATGCTCGGATACAGAGAGATACATGAATAAATCCTCACATGGCTCCGGAGCCGACAATATCGGTGCTCGAACCAAATACTTCTTCAAATCTTGAAAGGCCTCCTCACACTCCTCGGTCCACTAAAAACCTTTCCATCTCTTCAACAACAGATAGAATGGACGGCACCAGTCAGTAAATTTCGAAACAAATCGGTTCAGCACGGCCAACATGCCGATCAATACTTGTACTTCCTTTTGATTGCTCAGAGATTTGAGGTGTTCTATAGCACTAATCTGGTTGGGATTCAGTTCTATTCCTCGATGAGTGATCATGTACTTGAGGAACTTGCCAGCCCCCACACCAAAGGTGCACTTGTCAGCATTGAGACGCAACTTGTGCCATCTGAGTATTTCAAATATATCCGTGAGGTCACCAACATGCCCCTACTTTTCTTTGCTTTTCACCACCATATCATCAATGTATACCTCCATTGTATGACCGATCTTCTCCCTAAACATTCTAGACATCATCCTTTGATAAGTGGCCCTTGCATTCTTTAGGCCAAATGGCATCACGGTATAGTGATAGTTAGCATCGGGAGAGATAAATGACATATTTTCCTAATCTTTGGCAGCCAAAGCAATCTGATGATAACCCTGAAAAGCATCTAGGAAAATCATTCTCGAGTGTCTGTACATTGCGTCTATCGGTTGATCAATCTTCGACACAAGAAACGGATCTTTCGAGCATGCTCAGTTGAGGTCGGTGAAGTCCACACACACCCTTCATTTACCGTTTTCCTTCTTCACGACCACTGTATTCGCCAGCCATTCCAAAAAAAAGAACTCCCTTATCGCTCCCACCTCTTTCAACCTTTTCACCTCCTATTTAACAGTCTTGACATGCTCTTTTGCCAACCTCTTTGGCTTTTGCTTCTTGGGCGGATATGATGGGTCCACATTAAGTCAGTGAGTTATGAACTCCGAATCTACCACAGGCACTTCATACGGACTCTAAGCAAAAACATCCAAATTTTGCACCAACAATAATAACGTTTCTACCCTATCCTTGTTCGGCATATTTGCTCTTATTTGAAAACTCTTACCCTCATCTGGTAATATACTTACTTTGATTAACTCTTCGGCACAACTAGCCCCCTTTTCTCCTAAGGGTTCCTGTAATTGTTATAAAGGAACTTCCTCGGCAGAGTCTTTTTGCTTTATCTCTTGGTTAATAGTTGCCACCAAGCACTGTCTAGCCACTTGTTGATTTCCCCTCATCATTGCAATACCGTGCTCAGTGTGGAACTTGACTTTAACATGCAACGTGGACGGGACTGCTCCCATGGCATGAATCCACAGCCTACCGAAAATGGCTGTATATGGGAAAAATGAACTAACCACTATGAAAGTCACCATCACCTCCTTCCCTTCCATATTTACAGGGAGTGAAATTTTCCTTTTAGGGACCACCATTCGACTATCAAATCCCACTAAAGGTGTATCATACTTGGATAAATCTTTGTTCTTCAGACCCAGCCCTTTAAATAGGTCGAGATACATTACCTCGGCTCCACTTCCTAGGTCCACCAATACCCTCTTCATTATGAAGTCGTTTATCCAGGCTGTAACCACCAACACATCATCATGAGGCTGAGTCATTCCCTCTAAATCTTCATCATTGAAAGCGATGGGTTCCGCCAGCACCACAGTCAGCACTCCCTTTCTTTGGGTCACTAAAGTACCCCTTGAAGCAACATGTATGACTTCTATTACTCCCAACAGGGGTGGGAGAAGGTTCCCCCAAGGTTTCGCAATTTGCCCAGTCTTTTGACCCATATCCAAAACATACTCCTTCAGATGCCTCGACCTCACCAATTGCACCAAGTGATCTTTCTAAACCCTACATTGCATTGCTCAGTGGTATGTCCTTTGTCTTGATGATAAGTGCAATATAAATTCTAATTTCTCCTTGATGAGTCACCCCCGATCTTGCTCGACCATAGAAAGTATGGCTCGTTCTTTATTTTGTCCAGAATTTTGTGTATGAGCTCCTTAAATGTCATGTTGACTTCCCTTGCCCAAGCACTGGGTTCTTGGATCCTCAAATCCCTTCTGGGTCTCAGCTGGAAACACCCTTGTCGGGACTCTTTTAAATACTACGTCGTGACCCGCACCTTCCCCTTGCTCTGCTGCCAATCATCCTCTAACCTCTTGTACTTCTTGATACGCCTCATTGGCTGTCTCATATCCTTGGGAGGCCTCATATCCTCAGGAGGCCTCATATCCTTGGGAGGCCTCTTCGTCCGCAACTCTCGTAATTCAAAATCCTCAGGCAATCCCAACAGAAATGTGCTTGTTGCGACCTTTTCATTACCCCCACCGATCTCGTTGTATAACTCCCAATACCTGCTAGCATAACTCTGAAGGGTTTCCCTAGCTCCTATCTTTATAGACAACAATGAGTCCACGGGCTGTAGTACCCGGCTACAGGTCATAAACCGGACCCTGAACTCTTGAATCAACTCTCCAAAACTATGAATTGAACCCTTTTTCAACCCGTTGAACCACCTCAGAGCAGTGGGCTCGAGACTAGAAGGAAACACCCTACACATCAACGCGTCATTATGGTTATGTAGAGACATCATCTGGATATAATGTCTTACATGTTCTATCGGGTTTGTCTTCCCATCATAAGAAATAAATAGGGGTCTGGTAAATTTGCTCGGCATCGGTGCCTATTCGATATCTTCTAAGAATGGTGATCGAGCAGCTCTACGTAATGCTTGGCTCATAGCATCCAAAGCAGCATTCTAAGGTCTCCGCCCCTCAGGGGAAACCAAGTCTCTGTCTACATATTCCAAAGACCGATCCCTAGACTGATGAGAGCCAGACTGATGGGATGCTTCTCCATGACTACCCCTTACACTTGCTGATCCTTCAGCATGCTTTTCACGGTTTCTTTGTCGACGCCTACCTCGTTCTTCTAACTCCAAATCCCTCACCATTCTACACAAGCATTTTAGCTCTTGATCCCTCCTATCATGACGCTCGTGTTTGGAAGCACCCGACATTGATCGGTATGTCTAGGACGATCCCTCCTCTAGACCAGAATGTTCTCCTTCCTGTTCATATCTTCGGTCTTCATCTCTCTTGTGCCTCCTTTCTCGCTAACTAGAGCCCCGAGAAGACCATCCAGAGCCACTAGTAGTGTAACTCATTGAATGCCTCTCAGACATCTTCCTTGCTTGAACCTCTGCAAAACTACGGCTAAGTAGGAGATTCCCACAGACGGCGCCAATTGTACGTACCCAATTTTCCTTATTAAACCGGACTTAGGGTTAGGCACACAATTTACTTATATAGTGGGTAATGGGTTTCCTACTTTGGGTAGCTCCTAACCGAGCTTTAAGAAAGAATTGCCTTGCATAGCCTAGCCTCCCTCTTTCCCTCCTTAAGCTCTCTCAAGCTACAGATGTGTTCTCTCTCTCTCTCTCTCTTCCTCTTTCCAGTATCCAACCCCATTACCTCTTTGCTTTCTTCTATTTATAGCTTAAGGTTAGTGGGGGAATCATGATTACC
Organism: Quercus wislizeni; assembly: GCA_023055345.1. Taxonomy (NCBI): domain Eukaryota; kingdom Viridiplantae; phylum Streptophyta; class Magnoliopsida; order Fagales; family Fagaceae; genus Quercus; species Quercus wislizeni. The sequence goes on from JALGQJ010000014.1 coordinate 7,191,868, forward strand.
TTTGATTACCTTTGATTCTGCTCGTGCGAGTGGCAAAGGCGGAATCAGAGGTAATCATGATACCCCCACTAACCTTAAGCTATAAATAAAAGAAAGCAAGGAGGTAATTATGGTCCTACCAAGCTATCGAGGCATTTCTGCCCAATTTTCAAGCATGATCCCCCATGGCACTCTCGAGCTGCTGAGGCATTTCTACCCATCACACGGATACCTACCGACCATTCTACATGTGGGGTGGCATTCACGTGCTAAGCTTATGAATAATGAGCCAGTCATGACACTAGGCCTGGGTCTGACAATATTTATGGTCCTATTTTGGCCTAGGTCGAAAATAAATGGGCCTGTGACCGTATGCTGTACAATTACCATTGGATAATATCCTTAGAGGGGTATGATTCCCTTAACTAGACCATGGTCATCTCTTGAAAAAGGGTGGAGGTTGTTTTCTAGGAGCTCTCACCAATGATGAATGGAACAAAGAAGCCATAACCCAGCTTGAAATCCATGGAAAGAGTATAAGCTCGGATCCTACACTTGAGCTCAGTTTGGGAAATTGGGTTCAAACAACCGAACATAGGGCAACATAGTAGCCATTGAGACTGAGTTGAATTTTCCATTTTATATCCTGCATGTTCTCTAGGTTGGGGATCCATTGGAAAATTTATTAATAATTTTCCCTTTATAATTGTTTAAAATTATTTTCCCTCCCCCAACAAAACTCAAATATTGTATGAATTTATTAATAATTTTAGGCTAAAATATTATTTTAATTTCGTTTTCATCCCTAACGGTTCATTTTTTATTCCTAAATTATTGAAAATGTTACACTTATTAATTTTCAATTATAAAAATATATTATTTCATCTCTAAACTATTGTTAAAAAAAAAAAAAAAAAAATCTATTTTCGTTCTTATTGTTCCTAAATTATTGAAAAAATTTCTTAAAAAAGTTTAGTGACAAATTTTTTTTTTGTTTTAAGTTTAAGGGAGAAAAACGAAATTTATACAAAGTTTAGGGATAAAAAAATATAATTTTAGCCATAATTTGAATTCATATCCAAATATCAAATTGAAAAATTATTTTATGAAACTGTTTTATGAGACATCTATATGAATCCCACATATTACGAGAAGGAGGTCTCACTTTTCCTTCTTTGCAAATCACCATTCAAAAAATTTCTCATTCCAAATGCTTCATTATGGACATATATATTTTACTTAAAAACCAGGCATGTTAACCAAACCTTTAAAAGTTACCCACCAAAAATTTGAAGAATTTCAACAATCTTCTATTCATTTATCTTGTTTCCTTCACTTTTTCATTTATATGTCAAGTGACAATTAGATTTGATCCTTCTATGGGATTATATGATTGTTGACGAATCTTGATTCAATATTGTTGCAAGAAAATTCAAAAGCAAATGGTAGGACCAATTCAAGATAAAAGAAACTGAATAGCAATGTCCTTTTAAAAACAATATAAGTCTTTAATTGAAAATGCCTAAAGTATAATAAAGACGTTGTTTGCACACCACAAAACATTTGCCAACACCTCCAAATCAAGCACATTTCCATAGCTCAGATTTCTCTAAAACTTTCAAGCCAGAAATAACTTCAAACAATGTGAACAAAAATAGCAAACGCCAAATTTGGGTCCGCTAAAAGAAATTCTTGCCATTTTTTGTTCAATAAATTTTTGTCTGAAAAACTTTTTATCTAATCTCAGCTGAACCCATTTTCCATCACAATTTATAGGTGAAATTAAAAAATAGCAGAAGACTTGTGAAGAGAGGATGCAATTTGGCTGAATGAGCAAATTACAGATTCCTTCTAATGCTTACCATGGTACTCTAAGAAACAAAAATAATACGTACACTAGAAACGTCAACTCTGCATGATATCTTGAGCTTTTCTCGAGTTCAAGGCTGGATGATAAGGTCTTTATGTCTTGTCCAGTTAATGGTTGTATATGGCCTATAAGTCAACAAATTTATTTTTCAGATAACTAGGCCTTTTAATAACCATAACAAAGCTTTAGTCCTAAAATTTTGGGTATGCTTTGAATCCACAATTAATTAGTTAGGGTCAATTATATGTATTCTTTTTGTTAATTCTATTTTATCTTAAATCATATTTTTCGTTACTTCTTTAGTTGACAACTTGACTTTTTTTTTTTTTTTAAAAAATTACTTCTGCTAATGTTATTTTTGTTTTTCTCTACCTTTTTTTATTCCCTCAACTTGGACAACTCACTCTTCTTACTGGTGCATTGACACTCTCATTTGAACTTGTTCATACCATCTCAAATGAATCCTTCATTTTTTTTCATCACTAAGAATTATCCATGTCTTTAAACATATTTATTCATTTCAAATCTTTTTTTTATTTTTTTATTTCCACTTATTCATCTATAGCTTGGCCTTTTATTACAGGATCAAAAAAGTTCTTTTGCTCTATGAAGAAATAGTGCAGAAATAACAGGTGCATATACACAGGCACCCCCCAACCCACACACTCACGCATGGAGAAGTGACCGAGTGATCAATGGAATTCAATGGTAGCCATAGAACCATTTTTCAAACTCCCAATTTCACATCTCACCCTAACAAACAAGTGGTGCTTGTGTGAAACTGTGAAAGAGTAAATTTACAACTAGTTTTACCCTTTTATATCCATTTGCTTTGGCATAGAGTGGTTTTAAGACCTTTTTTTTTTGCTGCAACTCTAACATAGCAAATTGTAAGTGATTACCTATCACTTTCACATAAGCTTTTTTTTTTTTTTTCTTCTTCTCACCACTCATTACAATTGTGACAAACATAATTGTGGTCCTAGATTTTCTCTTTGGCATAAGATTGTTGCAGGTGACAGAACATCATATGTGGCAGACCAAACGACTATAATAGAAAATTCTACACCACACTCATGGTGATCATAATTCATAAGTGCCATAGAAGGATAATTGGCCTTTATGAAAATAGATGTTGCAGCCACATTGTATCAAAACAAAAATTAAGATGCTTCTCTGAAAGTCCAAATCAGATCACCAAGTTAAAATCATAGATAAAAGTAAAAAATGGCAGGCAGCACAGTGTACAGAACTCAATAGTAGCATTAAAAAGAAATTATAATACCATAAGTTCCAGAAACTATGAATATCTCACATATAAACTATAAAGTAAACTGAGTTGGTAATTCACAATCTAAGCTAAGACCCAAGCTTCCTTGTTAGAATAGTGAAGGTGTATATCATATTCAAATTGGTGGTTTTTCATCTCAGAAAAAGTAATTGGTTTGTTTTAGCATTATGTACACAGATATAATAGGACAACCATATCCGTCAACCAGTTTAGATGTGATTTTTAAAATTCAAAGGAAAAAAAAAAAAGTAGTTCCTAGGAAATTCTGCAAATGTTAAGAAACCAAAAATAATAATGTAGCTAGAATATTATCACTTGTACTGATAAACATTCATTTGGGAATTGCTTATTTCCAGTAGCTTATTTACAATTTAAGAGACAAAAAGCTAAAAGTTAGCTTATTTTTAAAAAGCTGAAAATTAGATTATTTGAAATAAAATTGAGACAAAAAAATAGTGCGGAACCCGCAAACATTAAATAATTTAAGCTAGCTTTTAAGACAGTTCAATGACTATCTCATTACATTACATGGCTTTCAAAGGGAAGAATAAATAGGGACACCTGGTAAGGTGGCACCAGCATCAACAATGAACAGGTTGCCCGAAACATATTCAGAAGAATCATGTATTAAGTATCGAATAAGTGATGTCAATGCCGGATCTGCGGTGCCAGTCTCTCTTAAAGGGATAGACTTCATTGTCACATTATGCAGCCACTCTTTTTGCATAAGACCCTCAGTAATTTCAGACTTGAAAAGGCCAGGTGATATAGAATTCACTCTAATTTTGAATACACCCAATTCCACAGCCATGCCCTGTTATAAGTAGAACCAACATTATATGGAGAAATACTGGCTTAAAAAGGCTTAAAAAAGACTGGCTCCTACTATCTCCAAATAAGTTCAGGGTAGCATAGTTATGATATGTTAATTATATAGTTACAGAGAAAGGTAGCATCCTACTCTATAAAATGACAACCCAAGTGATAGCATAGTGGTCAGGGATGACGCCTCAAGAAGTAGATGTCATCAGTCCGAAAGTACTCATATAAAAAATAAAAATAAAAATAAAAATAAAAGAAAAACAAACACACATCTAGGCAAACAGAGCAAACATTATACATGTGTCCCAACTTCATGAAAATGCAGTATGGTGGAGTTCGGAGATGGTAATTATATCTGTTTTGGCACTCAGTTCCAAAGGGGACTAATATGAGAAGCTTTAGAACTTGCAGTTGAAAGTGCCTGACCTGAAGGGAATTTCTAGTCTTCATTTGAGTGTCTACTCTCTAGGTGTCGCTCTTGGAATTTTTTTTTTCCCTTTTAAATGGTAAAAACGAAGCATACTGATGAGTGCCTATCCGAAGCCCTCTGACCTTCCTCTTGAAAAAAATCTTTTTGGTGATATAATTTTTCCTCTTCTTTTTAATAAAATAGGAATGTACTTAAGTTGACCTTTTCTTGAATCAAAAGAAGTAAGCTCCATTCATTTACCTATTGTTAAAATAATTGAAGTGAACTTTTTCTTTTGTTTAGTGTGAGGTTTTCTTTCCTCTGTAGTGCATTCTTCTATGAAGATACCATGATTTTTCATCTTATAGTAATTATTATGTTTCCAAACAATTACAAAAAATGACAGTGGTATTACACCTATAATTTGGAAGAGTTGCATGGCAATCGACATTACCTTTGTCAAGGTGTTTACGCCTGTCTTTGAGGCTGCATAGGCGTGCCCTCCAGGCAATTGCCCACGGTCAAGACCAGCAATTGAAGATATGTTTATGATTGATCCTCCCTGCTTCGCATCACGCATGTGTCTGCCCACATATTTTGACACCAACCAGGTTCCTGTTAAGTTTGTTCTGATAGCCTGATTCCATTCCTCCTCGGACAAATCTAATGGAGATTGCACAGTACCTAATGTACATCGCATAAGAGTTAGAAATATCTATCAACAATAACCTTCAACAATTAACTAACAAAAAACACGCAGATAGGCATCCAGCTAACAGAACACTTTAAAAAGCTCATGAATTAAAAGACAAAGAAGCCCATGTTAACAATACACTCAAAAAACTCCAAGAAGCACAACTGGTCTTGTGAATACAAGAATGAAAAGTGAAAACTCCAAGATATAAGTCTTAAATAACCAACTGTGGGATGGTCCAAGTCATCTAAAGCAGATTTGTCCATGTATGGATATTATTGCTTTACAAACCTGTGTCTGCCCCAAATATACACAACGTTTACCTCTATGAGCAAGACAATGTAGTCAAATGTGAAAAGAAGGTGTTTAGAGAATAGGAAGCTAGAAGTAAAAGGGCTCAATTCTAGAGAGAAAAAGAATGATCAACAGTTGTGCCCTTACTAGTGACTATTGGATTAGATGATTACGTTTATCATTTCCTAATAGCTTAAGTTTTGGGAAATGTTGGTATTTTATCATTGTATCAAAACAGGATGTCTTGGGTTTAATACTTATTTCCACCTTGATTCTCATTTAAAATATTTCCATGTGTTGAGCCCTATATAATAAGGATTGTTCAAGCCCACACATGAAAGGAAGTGTTAGATTTAAATGAATAAATTTCAATTTCCTAATAGTTCAAGTTTTTGGGACAATTGGTAATTTATTATTGACAACATGGGGCAACCTCTACTTTCATTTCAAACTAACAGAATAAGCCATCAGTACAAGAACACAGTCAGACAAACAGTCATTGGACTGCAAACACAGAAACAAAACACAAAATCTGCTTTCCTTGAGTACTGACAATGACACTCTACATTTACAAATATTTTTTATGTAATTGGGAAACCATAGATAACTTCCAAGTTCCAACACAAGCACAAACATCATCTCAATTTCCTTGAACAGCTCAGACTTCACTGGACCATTATAGATCCAGGCAATTTTTTGAAGTCAAAACATGGCAAACTGGCAGAAGAAAAGGCATACATGCACAAATTCACAGTTCCACCATTCAGCCGTCAAACACCCCAATGCGATCAACAAACATTGTATATAAGGATATGCTGGATAGCTAAAACTAGTCTGCCATGTTGACTTTTGGCATTGTTGACTCACCAAAGAACTAAGTCACAAGTTAAAATTGAGTTTTGGGCAAATTACAGTAAACCCATTTGTAGTTTGGCCCGTTTGCACTTTGTCTACCCGTGGTTTAAAACTTAACATTTTGCCCACTTGTACTTAACTTTGTTTTCTCCCTGTTACCCACCTCATCCTTAGACGTTAAAAAAACACCTTTTCATATAAAATTATAACATAACACGGATCAAAAGTTCTTCCCCTTACAAAACTCCTACTAGACCTAGAAACTTCGAAATCCCCCCTAGGAATCTGATCTTGTTACATTTTCTAGAAAACGTGATTTTTTCCCAGCTGCTGTTGGGAATGGGAGTTATTTTCAGGATCTCCTCAGGCGGATTTGAAGACCTCAATTGACACTGCTGGAGATCTTACCCAAATTCAAGTCAAAATTCAGTTAAGTGGCACTCAATTTGGAGTGAAACCACCTGGGATTCCAATGCCTAAAACAATAAGGCTTATTAATGATGGATACAAGTGCCCAGCACCAACTCGTAGTAGTAAGTACTGGATTGCTCTTGTTTCTTTTATGCCTCTAATTTCTGTTACCAATCTAAATTTATTATATATATTTCTGCAGAGACCTCGATGTATGTATGTTGTGCTAGGAACCCAAAATTTAACTATGGGAATAACTATATTGCCCAATTGACCATGGATGAGAGGGTAATTTATAAGCACAGTGAAAGGAGCTTAAACACATAAAATGGACCATGCAGATTGCATTTATGGGGTGCCTGGAGAAATTTACACAGACATGGGTTTTTCTAAAGTCATGAATTTTGAAAAGAAGCCAATCATCAGTGACTTGCCTCCCGAGAAAGCAAACGATACAATAGTCGGAAAAATACCCTATTGTTGCAGAAATGGAAGTCTTTCTAGTAAATGTAACACGATTTCTAGAAAATTGAACAAGATCAGATTCAAAGATGGGATTTCGAAGTTTCTTGCTCTCGTGAGGAGTTTTCTAATGGGAAGAACTTTTAATCTGTTTATGTTATAATTTTGTATAAAAAGGTGTTTTTCAGTCATTTATGGGTAAGTGGGTAACGGTAACTAAACAAAATTAAGCGGAATTAAGTATAAGTGGACAAAATATTAAATTTTAAACCACGAATAAGAAAAATGTAAACAAATCAAACTAAAGGTAAATTTACTGTAATTTATCCTTAAGTTTTTTTTGTTGTAATTACAGAGTCAAACAACTTATAGTTAAGGAGGGTTTTCGTTTTGTAAAAAATAATATTATTTATTATTAATTATTAAAAATAGAATCGTTGTAAAATTATTTAGGAGAATAGCCTTTCTTTAAACATGATATTAAGCGTTAAACCTTCAACTTTTGCAAAACACGATTTTAGTCTAAAATTTGAAATTTTAATACTTATAAAAACACAATTTTAAGTAAAAATGCTATTTTTTTGATAGGAAAAAAAAAAAAAATTCCGTTAAAGAGTTATTTATTTATTAACTTTGTTATTTTTCAATATAACAGTGCCGCTTGATTTTTCCTTGACCAGTACAATCGAGGACACGTTCCTATTATAGTTTCTAAAACAAAAAACCCAAATCTGCGAAAAGCTTTGTAATTTGAAGAAAACAAAATAAAAGGAAAAGTGGGGATAGTAAAATAAAACCTCGAAATCCGGCATTGTTAATCAAAGCATGAATATGACCGAACACATCCCAAGCCTTCTGAACAGACTTTTCGATGGTCGGTCCATCAGCAGTGAGGTCGAGCTCCACAGCCACGGCTCTTGGGTACTTTGTCGAAGCCAAACCCGAAGCCGAACCCGATAGCTGATTGAGTTCATGACAGAGTGATTGGAGTCGATCGACACGTCGAGCCGCAGCAAGAACCTTGCAGCCAGCTTTAGCCAGGTTGAGACAGAAGTCTCGACCAATGCCTGATGAAGCTCCAGTCACCATCACCACTTTCCCCTCCAGCCCTTCCCATGACTCCAACGACTTTGCCATTTTTTTTCTTTGACTCTTTTTTCGCTTTGCTCTAAGGATTGAGTTTTGAAAGAACAAGGAGAGTTGTGTTTGCCGTTTTTAAGGAAAGAAGCTGACAGTGTTGATCGAAAGATCGATGCAATGGGTGAGAGAGCGGGAGAAGAGGAAGCTGCTAAGACGGTGGTCGAGGAGAGAATTAGTTAACTACTATTATGAGTATTAACTGCTTTTATTGGGTTTCTCTTATTTTGGGCAAGCCTAGTCAGCCTACCAAACCAAGAGAAAACATAGTCCAGTCAAGGTACAGCTTTTTTTCACCTGGTTCTTGCTCTGTATCTCTTCTTATTTTAGCAGGTGTGTTTGAAAACAGTTATTGAGTTCAAAACTGGAAATTTTTTATTAAAAATATTAAAAATAAAGTTATGAGTCAGTTAAAATAGTATAATGAAATTTATAAATAATAATAAAAATAAATTAAATAGTAAAAAAAATTGATTTTTTAATTTAGTGTCAAACACCCACTTGGTTTGTAAAAATGTTCTTTTTCTTTGCACACACAAAGGAAAAAAAAAAAAAAGGTTAGGTATAGCTTTAATTTGAGAAAGTCCAACATTTTCGAAGAAAATATTGCTTACCTTTTTCTCCTATTTTGAATTGACTAATATAGTTGATTATCTAAAAAAGAAAAAAGATTATCAAAAGATTGACTAATATAATCAATAAAATTAAAAAAATTATGCATAATGTGATTTTGTTATGGTGTTTATGTAAATTAACTATAACAAATCAAAACAGTTTTTTATTAATTTTTTGTGATTCTCAAGTGAAGGAAGAGAGTAAACAATAATTGTTGTATATAAAGAGAGAAAACAATTTTAAAAAATTAAGAAAACTTAATATTTTAATCAAATAAATTATTAAACACGGATGTTTTGAAAAATGGTTTGCTAAAATAAAAAATGTTAGTTCTTATTTTAAAATAGACAAAAAAAATTTTATAAGATAATGAAGTTAATTAGATTTTTAGTTTTCTATTAAATTCAAATATATCATTTGATTGACCCATAATGAATTGATGGTGTTTTCTTTTTAAGATTAATTAAATTCAATATAATTATTGGATTGAATTTAATTGAGAAACCTACTTTGAGTGTTCCATTTTACACCCTACAGTCTATTACATGTTTTTTTTCCCCTTATAGATTAACCAAAGAATAAAATGAGAAAAATTATTCCATAAAAACGATTGAAAAAAGTTGACACGTGACATTATATAATTGTTAGAGCAAAAAGTGAAAAACTAAAATATGGGAAGAAGAATTTGTATTCACCCCATTATGATAAGAGTGGGTCCTTTTATTTTTCTTTTTAATACGGAAAAGAGAGAAAAGGGCAATAATGTGCTGTAAATTTTAGCATATATCCCTTCTTTTTTTTCATAAAGAAGAGTAAAGAAAAAATATATATAATATGGCATCAATTATTTTCTTGACGTTAAATTTTATATAATAACATTGATGATATTTTAATAAGAGAAATAATATGTCCACAATATTTTTACAACATATTTACAACAAATCCTAAGTGGCAGGTTGTTATCGGTTGTTATTGTTGGGGCAAAAAAGTAATCTTAAGGTCCGTTTGGATATAATTTTTTTTTGCTGAAGCTGAAAACTAAAAATATTGTAGTAAAATAATTTTTAAATATGTGAATAGTGTCGTGGGACCCCTGAACAGTTCCCTTTGTCCCTTGCACAATGTTCACATGTGATGTTACTGTTCACGAACAGTGCCTTTGTCCCCTGCACGGTACTCACATGTGATGTTACTGTTCACGTGTTGGAAAAAGAAAAAAAGAAGAAGGAGAAAATGCAAACGTGGGTTTGGAAATGTGGATCCAAACCCACACTTAGTGTTATGTTCAAATTTGAACTAATAATAACTAACCATCTCTGATTTATTGTGAAAATATTGTAAAAATGTTGTGGACGTAACATATCTCATTAATAATATTTCATACAATTTTTCACTCCTTGATAAGTTGTAACAAGCTATTAATGCATTTAAGGACACAATTTTATTTTTAAAATTTCCCAATGTAGTTTGTTGTCATTGGCACATGATATAAGTAATGTCAATAATAAACTCACACGAAAGTATATTAATTTTAACAGTAATATATTGACATTTTCTCTGTGGTATCCTATGTCTTGGTTCAAATCCTCCTCTTCCATTATCTACTTATAAAAATAAATTACAATACCCACAAATTTTGCTAGTAAGTATTTGACTAGAATTATAAAAAGCAAATTCAGCATGAGATTCATATTGAAAATATTTATTAATGAATCAAATTACAAATAATTAAAAAAAAAAATTATAGAATGAGATTGATCAAGACTTCAAGGTTTATTTTCCAACTAAGACTAAATTTTAAGGTTTATTATGTACCTTTTTTAATAAATTTTTTTAAAAAAATTCTTTTGGGTTGGTGGGTGATTAAAGTAGTATAAAAAGTGAGCCAGCAAATGTGGAACTCTATAAATATTTAATAGGTGGGTTGTTGGGACTTGGGTGGGAACTGGTACTAGTATGAAAGGGAACTCTATAAATCAAATGTTGAGCATGATTAGGGGGACCGTACTATTTTAGTCCGGTCCAATTGAACCTGGGTGGTACACGGAACTTTCGTCTGTGCGCTTTCGTTGTCAAAGCCCAGTCAAGTCTAATTTTTAAATGTCTTAATGGGTACAAAATCGGTAGAATTGGCAATGGTCGGGTTTGGGCCAATAATAATAATAATAATAATAATAAAACCCAAAATTTTCAATCCATTTTATATATCAAACCATATTAAAGTTTAGGAAGTTTATTCTAAACTCATCTCATTTATATTTGAAAAGGGGTAAAATATAGTTAACACCTTTGAGGTTTGAGCTAATACCAGTAAAGTCCAAGACTTTTCAAAACTGATGGCCCGTTTGGTTAGCTAACTCAAACAACAATTTTCACATTTTAAACAATTTTTCACATATTTCAACACACTTTTTTACCCACACTTATATCAAAATCACTTAAACAACATCACTCGAACTAACTAACCAAACAGGCCCTGACTACTTAGTCCTTGTTTCTCAAAAAAAAAAAAAAGAAAAAAGAAAAAGACTAACTTAGTCCTTAATTACCGTGAGAGATGAGAGAAAAATGAGTAATGGTATAGGGTCCAAGATGGGTTTACCAATTTAGGGACCAAGTTCAATTAACCCAAACCTCAAAGGTGTTTAGAGATTCAAAAAAAAAAAAAAAAGGGGGATCAAAAATTTTAAATTCTAATATTTTAGAGATTCCAATGTTTAAGAAAACAAATGTATTATCCTAAATAAGAATAAAAATATAAGTATATTATAAATACAATATTTTATAGTTTTTATTCATTTTCTTTTAGTAAAAATTTTAAAATTTAAAATTCTCAACTTTGTATGACAATTTCCTATTAAATGTCATCACTAAAAATTGCATATTAGCGATGATATTGTTTGTTGTCACTGATGATATGATAAATTATTAGCAACGACATTGTATTTTACATTTTTTTTGGATTTTTCTTTAAAATTTACATTCTGAATTTTACATTGAGAAATCCCATATATCCCAAATTTTCAATGACAAATACTCATATAATCATAACAACTGCAATCAATAACTACTAATAAGGAAAAACAATACCCAAGTTCAATATCATATACATAATTTAAATTCAAATCTACTCTCTCAAATACTAATCAAATAATAACAAATTTTTCAAGAAGATATACAAACAAGCTTGCAATGAAATGTATCTCCCCTCAACATCATCAGTAGCCCAAGACATGCGGCATTTTAACCTGAAATAAAAAGAATAAACCAATGTAAAGGTCAACTAAAGTAGATGACAAAAATGCATACAAAATAGTTTTAACATCCAAGTAAAACTTTAACCTTTTTATTTTTCAAAAATACCATAGCTGAGAAAATATGAAAGCTTTATGTACTTCACAAAAGTTAACCTGCATCAAAACTCAACTTAATCTTCATCCCTAAGATCTCCAATAGATTCATCATTGCTAAATTAATCTTTTTCCCGATCCAAGCTTGAAACATCATCATCACTATATATTTCTTCTTCACGGTTGGAGTTTGTATCCCATTCCTCATTAGACAAGTCATCATTGATGAACATACTTTCATCAAGTTGTTCATATACATCATCAACAACTATTAAGGCCCTCAAATCTATTGCTAGCACATCATCTCTATGTAACATAGTTGAGTCTTCATCATTTTCTTGGGGAAAAAAATGACAACAACTAATATATATTGACAGAGAAAAATAATCATTGTAAAGAAATTAAAGTAAAAGAATTTAAAGCAAATGAAAAGTCATTAATACATACGAAATATCATTCATCTAAAAAACATATCATGAAGTTAAAGCAAAAGAATTTAAATGGAGACACAAATAGATTGTTAATTAAACAAAAAAATAAATAGAAAAAAAGCCTAATTCTTTCATCTACTTCCCAAACCAAAAAGACAATAGTCTAGCATCATGGGAGAATCTTTCTTTTGGAGATTAATAGAAAGACAATAGGCATGTTGAGTCCCAATATCCCAGACCAAAAAAAAAAAGAAAAAAAAGAAAAAAGAAAAAAAGAAGAGATAATTAATGTACAATACACAATTCAATATACAATTTAAGTCCTTTATTGTTCATGGGTTCTAGTTAGCTCAACTGATAAAGTCTCTGATAGTTGAATAGGAGATCTGGAGTTCATTTCCTGCCTATATCAAAAACTGATTGGTGTCTTAGTCTGATGATAAAAAGTTATCATTAGGAGTGGACATCATAGGTTAAAACTCTCTAAAAAAAGGTCATTTATCGTTCATAGTATGCTACAAAAAAAAAAAGTGTAATCAATTATTACATGAGTTATATATGTCCGAAAATGCAAGAAATAATATAAAATTAGATTCTATACCATATTTTTATCTATAAATGGAGAAATTGACAAGAAGCTCAAAGTAATTCTCTATTAGTTCAACACACTCATACTAAAATAGATGGAAATGTTGTGAGAGAGGAATGACATTGGAAATGGTTACATTTAGAACTCAGGAGTGAAAGAATAAAACTAATCCAATTTTTTCGAGTGATTTGTTTTTTTTTATTTGTTTCCCTCCCAAGATTTAAGAAATTAAACTACTTTTCTGATCCCCTTGGTACATTTCGGCCATGATGATGCCTTAAAATGTATACTTGTTATATGTTTATGTGGGCATTATCTCCTTATTACTATGCTTAATTTGTATAATTAAGCCATGATTTGCATTAGTCCCTATTATTTATCTTTACATAATTTCTTGAATAAGATGCTATTCATTGTGTGTAATTTTCTACTTTCAGGAAATCATGTGAGAAAGATGAGTTTACAGGAATTTGTGAGAGAATAGAGGCCAAAGTAGAATTAAATTGGAGCTAAAGGACCATGCTTAAATGTCTAAGGAGGTGCAGCTGGAGTGCTAGGATCGATTTCCATGATTGCAAACTTCAAATAAGGAAATAAATCAAAGAGGCAGAATCTGAAAAGGAAAAATCTGATTTGAGCACTGATCAGAATTTTGGGCGTATCTCTCTCCTCAAAAATCCAATTGACACAAGGACAGATGGGTTGGAACCGTGACTTAAATATCTACAACTTTTCAGTTTTGAGTTTTTCAAACTTCTCAATTTTTGAAGGCCGAAATTAACTCACAATTTACTGCTGTAAACCTGGACGGAAATTAAAATAGTATAAGTGTTATTTTTCTTTGGACACTTAGACATTAGGGTTTTGGAAGGGAGGTTGTGTATAACGAATTTTGGAGAGTAAACCTTGTATTTTTATTTCTCTAATGGCAGCCTAAACTCTTTGCTAAGGCTAGGGGTTATGTTTCTTCTATATGGTATGAATATTCAACGTGATTCTTTCTAGGATTTTATCAACGACATATTTGATTGTTCACTTAGATTTCTTTTGATGTATTAGTTCTTCCATGCTTTCAATAAGTTCAATCATGTTTTTCTTATTGTTTAGATGAATTTCTATTAGTTTCAAATAGAAATTAGGTTTTAAAGTGAATGAGTTTTTCTGAAAACTTTTCTAACCGCATTATCAATCGAGGTTATCATGCGTTCTTGAATTGTCTCAGTTCAACCGAATCATAAGTGTTTAATTGTATAAGAACAATCAATTATGAAATAGATATTTTCCTAGATCACAAAGAATTTCATATCGATATAGGGAAACACCCCGATGCCCTAGTATTTACATTATTGATTTAAATCAGTTTTTATTATTATTCTTGTTAACCATCACCTAACAAAAGTACTTTTCTTCTTCACCCAAATTGTTGTTTAATTATATTGTCTTTAAATCGATCCTGCTCCTTATGGTTCGACCTCGGTACTCCGAGAATTATATTGCTACGATCCCTTGCACTTGGGAGTGAGCAAGCAGGCCATAAAGGAAATTATCGAAATACTCTAATGAAAGTGGTTTGCAGTTTTAATGAACATATTCGGATATAGTTAAATGCATGTCTTTTTAGCCTATGAATTCACTTTATTTATCACTTCACTAGCCTACTGCACTACATCAAAGAGTGATGTTAGAAACACAACTTATTGTACAATTTTTGCCACAACTCGCCACGAGTTGTCAGTTGTGGAGGTGTGGATTCACAATTTTTTTCCTACCACTTACAACTTGCCATGTGACAAGTTGTGACAAAAGTTTTGCAATAAATTGTGGTACTAGCATTTTTTTTTTTTAAGAACTAGCTAGTAAATATTGTGAATTCACTATGCTATCACTTCAACAACCTACAACACCACCTTCAAATTTAAACATGATACTATTTGCATATTTAGTAGATCAATATTAAAGAACTAGCTGGTGAATACTGTGAACATGATAATTAAATAAAACATGTAGCATTGCCAACTAATAGACACACTTGGAAATTGAATAAATCCATTATGTAACGTGCAGTACACAAACAATTTTTTTTTTTTTTTTTGAAAACAAACTGTTAATTGTTTTAGTATGGGATTTGGTGCAAATAAAAATAAACAAATACGTTCGAGTAAACTATATCCTTTAAGCATTTCTTAAGTATCAAGAATCTAATTTAGTATATCTTAATTACGAAAATAATATTAAAAGAATCAAATATTAAAAACTATTCAGTTTCCATTAGATGTTCAACTTCACTTAAAAGAATCAATGAAAACATATTATGTTGCAACTGTGTTTTAACTTTTAAGGGGTTTTGAATCTTAGCATAAATGAATGCAGTACTGTAGCTACATCCTTAACTCCATCTTCGATTTATCATATTACATATTTATTAATTTATCATATTATATATTTATTAATTTAATGACAAAAACAAAGAAGAAAAGTCATACCTAGGGCCCGCTTGTAGGACTTCAAGCAAATCTTAATATCAAATTAGTAAAAATTTGAAAAGCAAACCAACTTGATAAACATGAAGAAGAATTAAAGAAGAAAGAGAAAATGAAAAGCAAACAACTAACCGAGAGATAATGAGTAACCGAGAAAAAGATGGGAATGATGGACTTCATACGTTAGGTAGTTTTTTTTTTTTTTTTTACATCTCATGTGTTATTGTGATAGAAACTGTATCTATTGTGGCATTTGTTTGTCACAATAGGCAATATATTATGAGAGACTTACATTGCCTTCGTTGAAACACAATATTGTGAGAACTATTATGCTTCTTCACAATAAGGTTTTTTTATTTTACTAATAAATTTTATTGGTGGGGATAAAATAATTTGTGAATTGACAAAATTGCCCATACTAATAAAATTGATTTTATTCATGAGAATGACCAAAATACCCCTAAACCTAAAAAATGACCAAAATACCATTGAAACCTCTAAAATGACCAAAATACTGACGAAACCTCTTAAATGACAAAAAATACCGCTTAACTTGTAAAATGACCAAGATGCTCCCGAAACTTCTATAATGACCAAAATACCTCTAAAACCACTAGAATTAGAAAAAATACCATGAAACCACAAAATGACCAAAATACCCAAAAAATAATCTAAAATAATTAATATACCCCCTGAAATCGCTAAAATGACCACAAAAGAAAAAAATGCCCTCAAATCCTTTAGAATGAGAAAAAAAAAAACTCTGGAACCACTAAAATGACAAAAATACCTAGAAATCAATAAAATGACCAAAATACCCCGAAACCTCTCAAATGACCAAAAATACCCTGAAACCTCTAAAATGACTAAAAAAAAAACCCTTGAAACCTCTAGAAAGACAAAAATACTCCCAAAACCTAAAAAATGATCAAAAGTACCTTGAGACCTCTAAGATGACCAAAATACTCCCAAAACCTTTAAAATGAAAAAAAAAAAAAAAATCCCACAAAAACCTAAAAAATGACCAAAAATACCTAAAAATTGGTAAAATTATCAAAATACCCCCCAAAATCTCTAAAATGACAATTTTGGTCATTTAAGAAGTTAAGGAGTATTTTGGTTATTTTAGAAATTTCAGTATATTTTGGTCATTTCAGATATTTCAAGGGTATTTGGGTCATTTTAGAGGTTTCAGGGTATTTTGGTCATTCTAGATATTTTGAGAGCATTTTTGATCATTTTAGAGGTTTTGGGGTATTTGGGCTATTTTAGAGGTTTCAAGAGTATTTTGATCATTCTAGTTGTTTTGGGAGTATTTTGGTCAATTTAGAACATACTTGCCTAGCCTTGGGGGCATATGTCTCATGATATCTTACATGCATTAAGAATACGTGTATAGATATTGATGGCTTTGATTTTAGAGGAAAAAACAAAAATAGCTTTAGTTTGAAAACGATTTGATAAACCCATGATTAGTAAGGTTAATGTCAAGATAAACTGAAAATCTAATGTTTGATCCAGGAGAGCACCTACCAGTATCTTCCCTTTAAACATTAAATTTTGAAAATCAGTATTTTTTATGGAAAATATAATTTTAAAGGTAGTTCTTCGAACTACTCCTATCACTCCCATGTGTAATCCAGGGGAAAACATAGCTTTAAAGGGAGTACTTTGGGGAACATAATTTAATGGGATGGCCAAATTAAGAGAACAAGGCTAACCAAATCTTCATGGGGCCACATGGCATGTGATCATCATGCTCTAATTCATATTTAAATCTTGATCATTCGATTTGAAGAGCATGGTCAAATATTGGTGTTAGCGAAATTTGAGAATATATATATATATATATATATATATATATATATATATATATATATTTTAAAGAAACAAATTTGAGAATATTTGGATGGTCAAATTGAGAGAACAAAGCCAATCAAAGTTGTTTACCATGCAGGTACGTGACACATGTCCATCACGCGTCATACTTAGATCTGGAATCCGATAGTCGGATTTGAAGAGTGTAATGAAAGGTTAACTATAGTAAATTATGGTCACAATCAGATGATTGGATTTACAGAAAGGTGTAGACTTAATAGATGGTCCCGAGACCACTAGATTTGGTGAAACTAGGTTGAGTGGGAAGGATTTTAGTGGGTTATTGGGTATTGGCATAGTTGTTAGAAAATCTGAAAGAAGAAATACTTTTGCAAGATGATGAACATGATGTTAACATTGACTTAGATAGAGTTGATTAGTCAAGATGATGAAAAAAATTATTATTTTGGCTTATATCATGTATTATTACTTCTGGATTTAATCAATTTGAATATGTATGTTATAAATATTTGTTAATTTGATTTATTTAGTTAGTTTTTCCAAAATATTATTACATAATTAATGATTAAATTGGTTATTAGTTGAATATGTTATGATTTTATAATAAATATACCATTCATATATGTATATCTATAATTTTTTTTATATAATTTTATAAAGTATTTGTGTATCTTACGATACATGATACAGAAAATAAAAAATTTATTCATGATACAGTTCGCATTTTGATAACTATGGGTATTGGTCAGTATTTTGAGTGAAATCAAAACTTTCTTGATTTTTGTTATTTTATCGATTTCAAGTTTCAAATGGGTAAAATTATTATTTGAGAGTATTTTGAAGCAACAAGCCCTCCCTTGTCTCTTTGTTTTGTTTTGTTTTGTTTTTTTAATTTTTTTATTTAATGGATTTGAGAGTATTTAATTACTTTGGAAGTTTCAAGGTTATTTTGGTCATTGTATAAGTTTGGGGGTATTTCGGTCATTTTAACAAGGTAAATGGTAATTTAATCATTTCAAATATTTTAAAGGAATTTATGTCATTTTAAATATTTTAAGAGGCATTTTGGAGGACTTGATTAAAAAAATTCATAGTATATCAAAATTATTTTGGCCGCATATTAGTGACGACATTCTTTGTCGTCATTAAAAGATTCCTAATAATAACGACCTAATTCGTTGCTAATATATAATCTACTTCCTTCCATTAATTCCTGCCACTTTTTGGGAGTGAAAATTTTTCCCTCCATTATATTTTGGTAGATATATTTGTGACGACATGTTGTGTCATTATTAACGACGATAGGTGTCAACGTTAAAATAAATGTTATTTTAGCAACACGAATGTCGTCGCTATAAAATTTATTGTTGTTGCTAAAAGTTTCCCTCCATTTTCCAAAAGTAAATAAAATTCCCTCCATGATGTTAGGGATGACTTATTAGCAACTACCTTAGTGTTGTCGGTACTATGCACTTATTAGTAATGACCATATATTATCGTTGCTAATGTGTGCCTAATAGTGACGCCTTTTTGGTCGTTGCAAAAGGTCAAAATTATTTTAGTGTAATAATATTCATATGGAATTGGTTTATTCCCTTTTTAGAAAATATGATATTTTTCACTAACATTTAAGCAAACACATATGTATACCTCTATGCATATATGTGTTTATATAATATGTATGTATGTATGTATGTGTGTGTATATTTGATAACCGCCCCTCCCAAAGCATCAAATCGTAGCTCCACCCCTACAAAGAGTCATGTTTATCTTATCACGAGTCAATTCAAATGAGTCAGATCAAGTCGAGTTAACCTAAAAATTGTTCATCTAAACTACTATTCAACAAAATTTAAGTATTAACCACTTTTACACAAACTTAAGTAATATCTTAAAAGAGAAGGATAGACACTCTTACTTTCTTTTTCTTTTCTTTTTTATAGAAAAACCTACAATTTGTGTAAATGAAAATAAAAAAATACAGGTATTTTAGTCATTTAAATTAATTATCAGGTCAGGTTTTGGTTATAAAGCTATAAAACCAAACCCTAATGGATTTAAAGATGCAACCCCAGGATCCATTTGAAAAATTCCAAACCCATTCTATTAGCAAGTTAAGTTGAACAACCCACGAAACCCAGCTCATTGCCATCATGAAATGGCTAAATTGTCATATTAGGGAAGAAAACAGTTTATGGTAAGGCTACTTGTGAAGTATCTTTAAAAGGGTCTTCGATTGTGCACATACTTTCTCCATAACAACTTACTAAAATGAGTCAAATGACTGAAATTCAGCTGTCAAATTACAACAGGTATATTCAAAAAGAAATTACCACTAATGAACTTGTATTAAGAACTATAAGATAGTTGGGCATATACAACATTTCAATTATCAATGATAAAAAATTTAAGAAGTAGCTTATATTGATGGGTTATGTTAGTGATGAGGAATATTAAGGAGAACTTATCCATGCAACTAACAAGTATGCACCTAGTGAGGACAATTTATATGTCATCTTTGAAAGGGATGCACTCTCCATAATACTTTTATTGATTGGTGTAAGACTCTAGATTGCGTGACATAGTCTATTATCTGTTGTAAAAGCAGAAGCTTTGACACCAATTTCTTGAGAATAGCGAAAACATAAATATCTATTTGCTGTGTGTGTATCCAAATAATAGTGGGCTTATGCAAAATAGAAATAGAAAGACAAAAGAAACAATCACACAAGAAACACAAAGATTTACGTGGTTCGGCCTAAGCCTACATCCACGGGTGGTGTCAAGGAAAACCTTCACTAACAAAGGAGGAAGATTACAATAGTAGCACTCTCACTGAACCCAAGAGCCAAGTACACCAAAGAGCTATCTCACACAAAGAATAAAGAAAACTCTTCTTGAAGCCCTCAAAGTTGAGGCACTTTTAACACACAGAACAATAGTCGCATAAGTGACCAACTGGTGCTAAAAAAATTCCAAGTTTAGCTTGGATTTCCTAATACAGCTGGGTATTAGTTTGAGAGTAATCCAATAACAAGAGTCCTAATAGGACTTGGTCACTTATTAGTAGACCAAAGGCAAGCCACACGTAACAAATCTCCACCTTGGCTTGAATTTGGTCAAGCACCACAAATGAAACTTCTCCACTGCCAACACCAAAGCCCCTAAGGGCTATCACAAACTGCAAACACCAATCAAGTCCAAGCAATGCTTGAACTTATGCAGAGGAACTGACTTGGTCATCATATCTGCTGGATTATCTGTTGTAGCAACCTTTTTGACTGCAACTAGGCCTTCAAATACAGTCTCGTGAATGAAGTTATATTTGATAGCAATGTGTTTAGATCTATCATGATACATCGGATTTTTAGTCAAATGTATGGCACTTTGATTATCACAAAATACAATAGAATCATCTTGTTGTAAACCCAAATCACCAACCAAACCTTTCAACCAAATAGCTTCCTTTACTACCTCTCTTGTTGCCATATACTCTGCCTCTAGAGTAGACAAAGCAACTGTTGGTTGTAACGTTGCTTTCCAATTGATGACACTACCAAATAATGCGAAAACATAACCTGTCAGAGATTTCCTCTTATCCAAATCACCAGTAAAATCAGAATCAACAAATCTAACAACATTGCTACTATCAGTAGAAGCCTTGTCATATACCAAACCAATGTTTGCAGTACCTCTCAATTATCAAAGAATCCATTTAACAACTTGCCAATGTTCTTTACCAGGATTAGCCATATTTCTACTAACCACACTAACTGCTTGCAAAATATTTGGACGAGTGCATACCATAGCATACATTATGCTACCCACAACACTAGAATAAGAAACATGAGACATGTACTCCTCTTCCTCCTTAGACTTTGGTGACAAAGCCGCTGAAAGCTTAAAATGTGCTGCTAATGGAGTACTCACTGGCTTAGACTGCTGCATATCAAAACGTTCAAGTACTTTCTTAATATAATTCTTTTGTGACAAAAATAACTTGCTAGCTTGTCGATCTCTGTGAATCTCCATTCCTAAAATCTTCTCAGCTGCACCCAAATCTTTCATCTCAAATTCACCACTAAGCAAAGTCTTTAGCTTGTTTACCTCTACCAGTTTTTTAGCTGCAATGAGCATATAATCAACATATAGCAACAAGTAGACAAAAGAACCATCTGAGAGCTTCCTATGATACACACAACTATCATAGTCACTTCTTGAGTAACCATGCCCAATCATGAAAGTATCAAACCGCTTATACCATTGCCTTAGAGATTACTTCAAACCATATAATGATTTTTTCAACAAACAAACATGGTCTTCTTTTCCTTGGATCACAAAACCCTCTGGTTGATGCATATATATTTGTTCTTCAAGCTCCCCATGCAAAAAAGTTGTATTGACATCAAGTTCTTCTAATTCCAAGTCAAACAATGCAACCATAGCAAGCATCACATGAATAGAGCTATGTCTCAAAACAGAGGAGAATGCTTCATTGAAGTCTATACCTTCTCTTTGAATGTAGCCCTTTACAACCAATAGTGCCTTGAACCTCGATGCTTCAACCCTTGTAGTTCCTTCCTTTTTCTTGAAGATCCATTTGTAGGCTACAATCTTATGGCCTTTAGGTGGTTTCACTAGCTCCCAAGTTTGATAATTGGAAGGTTCGTGATACTTAATAATCTCAGCCACAAATAAAGCATAAGCAACCAAATTTGCCTCAGCAAATCTTTGTGGCGGTTTAATCTGTCTTATCTCTCTACCTGTGGCTATACTATACTACTGTTACTACTGTGATGCATCCACTTCATTAGTAGAATCATGCACCTCATCTCGAATAGGCTGAACTGAAGTGCTATCATGCATTTTATCCAAAGCTTCAATCTCAAGCTCCACCTGATTACTGACATCGTGGTCTTTTACTGCCCCATTATTCTCTTTTGTCTGGTCAAGGATAGCAGACTCATCAAATTTCACATCTCTGCCGACAATTAACCTAGGAGATTTTGAATCTCTACACCACAATCTATAGCCTTTTGTCCCTGATGCATAGCCTAGGAATATTCACTTCTTTGCCCTTGGGTCAAGTTTGCCATCATTCACATGAGCATAACTAGGGCAACCAAATACTCTCAAATTAGAGTAATCAACAGGAGTACCGGACCATATCTCAAAAGGAGTCTTACATTCAATGGCAGTTGATGGAGACCTATTAACTAAATAGCAAGACATTTTAATTGCCTCAGCCCAAAAGTCCTTAGACAAACCAAAATTTGAGAGCATACAATGAGCCCTTTCCAAAAGAGTTCTATTCATACGTTCTGTAACCCCATTTTGCTATGGTGTTCCTCTAATAATGTGGTGTCCCACTATGCCTTCATTCTTGCAGAACTCATCAAATTCACCTAAGCAATATTCCAAACCATTATCTGTCCTAAAATGCTTAATCTTTTTACCAGTCTGCTTCTCAATAAGAATCTTCCATTGCTTGAAGGTGACAAAAACAACACTCTTATTTTTCAGAATATACACCCAAACCTTCCTTGAATAGTCATCAATGAAAGTTAACAAATATCGATAACCACCCTTGGAACAAACAGGAGAAGGACCCTATAGATCGGAATGGATATAATCCACTGTGCCCTTAGTCCTGTGATTAGCTATACTGAACTTGACCTTACACTGCTTTCCAAAGACACAATGCTCACAAAAGTCCAGCTTTCCAATTTTCTGACCATTCAACAAACCTTGCTTGCTTAATAGTGACATGCATGCATCACTCATATGCCCCAATCTCATATGCCATAAATAAGTATTATCTGAGGCTGAATCTGAGAATGAAGATATTGCTGCAAAACCTACAATTGTGCTTCCTTGTAGCATATAGAGACCACTCACCATTTTTCCTTTAACGAAAACTAGAGCATCTTTACTAATTGTCAAAACTCCACCTTCACCGCTGTATTTATACCCTTGAGAATTGAATATACCCAAAGTCAAAAGATTTTTCTTTAGATTTGGCACATGACGGACATTAGACAAAGTCCTAACAACACTGTCATACGTCTTAATTCTCACAGTTCCTAACCCAACAACCTTATAGGTTACATTGTTTCCTATCAAAACTTCACCACCACTAATTGACTGATAAGTAGTAAACCAATCTCTTTTGGGAATCATATGATAGGAGCAAGCTGAATCAAGAACCCAAGCGTCACCAGAGCGACTAGTAGATACTGTTAGAACTAAATCTTCATCTTCAGAATTAACTTCTGCAACACTAGCTATATCATTGGTATTAGAAGCCTTCTCCTTTTTCTCTTTGAGGAACTTGCACTCATTTTTCCAGTGTCCATCCTTTTTACAGTAGTGACACTTTCCCTTTCTAGATCTAGACTTTGACCTAGATTTTCCTTTATTGCTACTAGACCCTCTATCATTGGGTCTACCTTCAGCAACAAGACCGTCAGCGTGATTATCACCCCAATTTTCAGAAACCTTCTTCTTTAACTCCTTAGAGTTCAATGCACCTTTGACATCATCAATTGAGGTAGAATCTCTCCCAAAACTATATAACATGGTATCGACAAAGTGATCAAAAGAAGGAGGTAATGAGCATAATACAATCAAGGCTTGATCTTCATCTTCTACTTTGCACTCAATATTTTTCAAATCAATAACAATTCTATGAAATTCGTTAAGATGATTAGAAATAGGTGCACCTTCTTTCATTTGAATTGTGTATAGTCGTTGCTTCATACACAAGCGATTTGTAAGAGACTTGGTCATGTATCGACTTTCCAACTTGAGCCCTGCACAATCCTGCAACTGTATCTTCATCTACAATTTCTCTTAGAACCTCATCTACAAGAGACAATTGAATTGCACTATGTGCCCATTCCAGGAGATCTTCTTTTTCCTCATCTGATAACGTTGCTGGCAAAGCATCTTTGCCCTTCAATGCTTTCCACAATCCTTGCTGCACTAGCAAAGCATGCATCTTCACACGCCATAAACTGAAATCATTCTTCTTGTTGAATTTGTCAATCTCAAATTTTGCTGCCAATGAAACCTTTGTCGCCATACCAAAAAACCCAAGTGAACCAATAACACAACAAAATAGATCTGATGTACAATCTCAACCCAAAACAAAGACACCAAGGCTCTGATACCAGCTTGTTGTAAAAGTAGAAGCTTTGACACCAATTTCTTGAGAATAGTGGAAACGTAAATATCTATTTGTTGTGTGTGTATCCAAATAACAGTGGGTTTATGCAAAATAGAAATAGAAAGACAACAGAAACAATCACAGAAGAACATAAAGATTTACGTGGTTTGGCCTAAACCTACATCCACAGGCGGTGTCAAGGAAAAATTTCACTAACAAAGGAGGAAGATTACAATAGTAGCACTCTCACTGAACCCAAGAACCAAGTGAACGAAGTATACCAAAGAGCTATCTCACACAAAGAATAAAGAAAACTCTTCTAGAAGCCCACAAAGTTGCAGCACTTTTAACACGCAGAACAACAACCGCGTAAGTGACCAAGTGGTGCCAAATAACAATTCCAAGTTTAACTTGGATTTCCTAATACGGCTGGGTATTAGTTTGAGAGTAATCCAATAACAAGAGTCCTAATAGGACTTGGTCACTTATTAGTAGACCAAAGGCAAGTCACACGTAACGTTATCACTAATGTGTTTAGATATGAAATATCAATAAGGAAATATTTGAGGAAACTTATTAGTGCAAACTTATAAGTTAGCACCAAATGAAGCTATTTGGGGCCAAGCGAAACCAAGTCGTACAAGTTATGACCATATCTAAGGATAATCTAATAAGTCTTATAGATGCCAAGTTTCAAGTGAAAATCTTGTAATTAAATTACATTATTTGAATTTTGTAATGTCGCTAGCCTTAAGCGAAATGCTAAGTCAACAAAATTTTCATAACAAATCTTAAGTGGTAGGTTGTTACTGGTGGATAAGAAAGTTATTTAAGTAGTGAATTTAAATTAAAAAACTTGTAACAACTTGTCACCTAAGATTTGATGTGAATGTCGCACTTCTCTTAGCCTAAATCATTCTAATTGATTTGTTAATCATTCTCCTAGAGTAAAAATCTACTATTGCTTCTTCAACTATAAAATCATGTTCCGAAAGTTGTTAATGCCATGCCATAACTTCGGTCAAGAAATCGGCCCATTGGAAGATCCAAGCCCAAAGCCCTAAATTTATAGGCCTTTGTAGGGTTAGATGTTTTTTTTATTTGTATTTATTCTTTTCCAAGATTGGTTGCAGTAGACTTTACCATGGAATAAAATCAAGGTATATAATATATTAAATTGGTCCTACTTGACAAAGTTAAATAGGAGTATTTTCTATGCTGCGATTATGGTCTATTTTTTTTTTTATAGTAAAAACTGCAGAGCGATTGTGGTCTATTATTCTTTATATTCATTTCAATTAATTATAGCAAATAGATCCTTGCCCTCTGAATGACGTGGAATAGGTTTTTTTTTTTTTTTTTTTTTGGTAATAATTTTTTATTAAAAAAAATTCCTTGCCATTTTTTGTTTAATAAAAAAAATTTTGAAAAACTTTTTTTTTTTTTTTTTTAGAAACAAACACACACATAAAGGAAAGGGAAATGAGTTCTAACATGAAGATACACTACAATTTCACTTAAAAGTCATGATAACTTTTAAGAGAGGGTATGACAAATTATACTATACATAACATAACACATACTCTTGAACAATGTGGAACAATTACCCATTCTTTTTTTCTTTTTCTTTTTCTTTTTTGAGAAACAAACACACACACAATTTAATAAATGTAACAAAATACTAAACAAATATAACATAAAACTCTTCACCACCCTTAAGGGGTGTTTTGTTTGTTGTGATATGCCTTTGATGTGATGCACATTACAATGATGTGACATTAAAATTTTTGGTTTATTTTATTTTTTCTAACATTACTATAATTTAAAATTACAAAATATATCGCATCATCTTAATCTTATCACCTTTCTAAACAATATAATATTGTATTCTTATATTGAAATTACATTTATGTAAAATTACAATAACGTAATATTATGGCGTACTGTAACATCACGATCAACCAACCACTGCTTATGGTGATCATAAATAACAGCCATAGATTGAAAATTCTACACAGGATAAGAAACCAAAAAAATAAGACAGTACTATCTCATTACATTACATGGCTTTCAGAGGGAAGAGTAAATAGGGACACCTGGTAAGGTGACACCAGCATCAACAATGAACAGGTTGCCCGAAACATATTCAGAAGAGTCATGTATTAAGTATCGAATAAGTGATGTCAATGCTGGATCTGCGGTGCCCATTTCTCTTAAAGGGACGGTTTTCCTTACCACATTAGGCAGCCAATCTCTTTGCATAAGACCTTGAGTAATTTCAGATTTGAAAATGCCAGGTGATATAGAATTCACTCTAATTTTGTATACACCCATTTCCAGGGCCATGACCTGTTATAAGTAGAACCATCATTATATGGAAAAATAGTGACAAGAAGAACAAAATCAACACAACACAACACACACACACACACATATATTATGCAGCACTCTTATATAAAAGTAGGAGGCACAAAAGTTGAAATAAAAGACAAACTAGTCTGAGTCTGATAATTGATGAGAATACATTTCCTATGGGCAAAGACTTAAAAGAGACTGGCTCTTAGCTCCAAATAAGTGCAGGGTATTCCATAAATATTAAGTTTTTAATGTGTTCATTATATAGTTACAGAAAAAAACATCTAGGCAAGCAGTCAGCGAACATAATACACTTGTCCCAATTTCATGAAAATACAGCATGATGGTGTTCGGAGATGGCAATTATGTCTGTTTTGGCACTCAATTCCAAAAGGGATTAATGTGAAAATCTTTAGGACTTGCAGCTGAAAGTGCCTACTATCTAGGTGCCTCTCTTGGAAATTGGTTCTTCTTTTCTTTTCTTTTTTCTTTTTGTATCCAAATTGTAAAAAAGAAGCATACATTTGTTTACGTTGAAATAATTGAAGTGAAAATTTTCTTTTTCTATTACAATTTTTCATCTTAGAGTAATTATTTTGTTTCCAAACAATTACAAAACATGACAATGGAATTACCACTATATTTTGGAAGAGTTGCATGGCAATCAACATTACCTTTGTAAAGGTGTTTAGGCCTGCCTTTGAAGAATCATAGGCCACACCTCCAGGCAATTGCCCACGGTCGAGACCAGCAATAGAAGATATGTTTATGATTGATCCTCCTTGCTCTGCATCGCGCATGCGTATGCAGATGTATTTTGACACCAACCAGGTTCCTGTTAAATTTGTTTTGATAACCTTATTCCACTCCTCCTCAGACAATTCTAATGGAGATCTCACATTACCTAATGTACATCACATAAGAGTTTGAAATATCTATCAACAATAACCTTCAACAATCAAATAACAAAAACAGACAGGTTGGCATCCAATCTTAACAATCAGAAAGACCCGCTCGATTCCTACATGACAAAGTAAGATCGAACATATTCCTACGTACCTCGAAATCCGGCATTATTGACCAGGGCGTGGATATGGCCAAACACATCCCAAGCCTTCTGCACAGACTTCTCGATGGTGGGTCCATCGGCAGTGAGGTCGAGCTCCACAGCCACAGCTCTTGGGGAGCTTGAAGAAGAAGAAGAGAGATGATTGATTTGATGACAGAGTGATTGGAGTCGATCGACACGTCGAGCAGCGGCAATGATCTTGCAGCCAGCTTTAGCGAGGTCAAGACAGAAGCCAAGACCAAGGCCTGAGGAAGCTCCAGTCACCATCACCACTTTTCCCTCTAGGTCTCCCCATTCCTCCAACGCCAATGCTGCCATTTCTGTGACTCTGTTGGTTTTCTCTAGTTATCAGTAATCACCAAACTCTGTTGGTTTTCTCTAATTATCAGTTATCACCAAACTCTGTTTTAATACTGAAAGGTTTGAGGTTTTTATAGAGTATTAGAAGAATTTACTTATTACCGTTTTAAGAATGTAGAAAGATGCAATGACTGATAATTGATGTAACTGGCCAGCCTTTTTGTGCCAAAACCATAACTTCCAGCACCTCGAAAAGGAAAATGCCAAGGACAAAAAAAAAAATATATATATATATATATATATATATACACTCTAAGTATTCTCAAAAATCACTTTATTTTTTTGTGGTTTAAAAATTGACGTTTTGCCTCATTGAGATTAGTTTTGTTTGTCTCCCGCGTTAGCCACCTCTGTTAAAATTGGGGATAAATTTTTATTTTTGTTACATTTTTATGTCTCTTTTCTCTTAAAACATAAAAAATTAAAAAATATAAGGGAAAAGAAAATCTAAAAATTAGGTTTTATAAAAATTAAAACCTAACTTTTACATATTCTTTTCGTATATATCAACTTTTAGATCTTTTATTTTAACACATTAAAAATTGAAATGATGTGATTCCTCACCTGAATAAGAGAATGAAAAAAAAAAAATGTGTGACTGTTTTGTGCGAATCTTGAAGAATGATTTCATGAAGTAAGAAATTGTTTAAGATCTGCTTATTTTCCTGAAAATAAAATTTTTTGTTAAAAATACTATAGATAAAAGTAAATACTAGTTAAAATAGTAGAGTAAGACTCATGAATAATACCAAAAAAATACAATAAAATCTATAATTAATAATAAAAATTAATTAAATAATAAAATAAATTAGTAAAAGATAAGCTAACCAAACAAATGCCAATATTTATGCTGTGAACATGTAGCTAGATGTTGATACTAATAATAAAACTTTGATGTTCTTTTAATTGTTTTAACTTTTGTACTCTGTCAGCTTAATTTCTGAAAAGGTATCAAGATGAAGTAACAGCTGATGACCAAGAAGAGACAGGATGGAAATACAATTATGGTGAAGTTTTCCGGTTACGAAAGTACAAATCCTTGTTTGCCGCTGCCCTTGGTTTTGGCAGCCAGTTGTCACTCCGCAACCCTTGGTTTTGGCAGCCAGTAGTTCGCTCCGTAAGGATCTTTTTATTTTTATATTTTATTCAAATTCATGAAGTTTAGCGTGCGTTTGCCAACAGATGTTTGTGCGTTTTGCGGTTTTTTTTTTATTTTTATTTTTTCTTTCTGGTCCCACGTGAAGCAAAAAATTGAAATAAAACTCTTATCCAACTAAAACACTAAAAGAGTAAATATCTTAAATGTATATAAGTATATTTAAATGAAGAGATAAAAGTGAAATAATGTTTAGATTACAGTGGATTTTTCACTTTAGAAATCCGTGTTTGCTGCTGCCCTTGGTTTTGGCAGCTAGTAGTTCACTCCGTAAGGATCTTTTTATTTTTATATTTTATTCAAATTCATGAAGTTTAGCGTGCGTTTGCCAACAGATGTTTGTGCGATTTGCGGTTTTTTTTTTGGTCTCACGTGAAGCAAAAAATTGAAATAGAACTCAAATTGAAATAAAACTCTTATTCAACTAAAACACTCAAAGAGTAAATATCTTAAACATATACAAGTATATATTTAAATGGAGAGATAAAAGTGAAATAATATTTGGGTTGCAGGGTTTTTTACTCTACTGGATTTTTGTGTGATTATCTTATCTAAAGATCTCAAGTGAGATATTTAAAGACCTACAAAAGTTGCTAACGTTCATTTTAGTTCGTACAAATTAGGACATGAATGTTAAAGTTTCTAACGTTTATTTAAATGTTAAAATCAGATCTCTTATCCACCTCACTACTCCCACTCACAACTCATTATCCCTGAGAAATCTCAACTACATATTTGAACATGTCAAACCCCATACATATACAATATTATATAAGGTAATTTCTTTTGAGAAGTACACGCGTACACATTGTGGGTTATTTAACCACACAGTTCAACATCCATATTGTGGGCTATTTGGCCACACAATCCAACACCACGGCACTATTCACAGACCAGTCAACTTGTGAAAAATGCAGCGATAGTGTTTTGCTTTTTAAAAATTATTTTGCCACAGTATTTTTAGTAATAAGTTTTCAGTAATAAATTTTCAGTTTTCAGCAAAATAAGCAGTATCTAAATAGACACTTAGTTTATGACATTACTGTTTGTATATCCAGCATGGTCTTCATTTTTATGCTTGCGTTGGTTGGTGTATTTTATCCACACAACCGAGGAGCTTTGTTTACTGCAATGATAGTTATATATGGACTCACGTCTGGGATTGCAGGATACACAGCATCCTCTTTCTATTGTCAGCTTGAAGGAAAGAACTGGGTTAGTCTAGATGAGTTTTGTTTGTGAATTTAGCTTAGGCCGTGGTGCTTCTTAGAGTAAGACCCAGTGAACTTAACTGATTTTTTTCCATTCTCTGGTTCAGGTGAGAAAATGCATAATTTCAATTTTTAATGTGTTAAAATAAAAGATCTAAAAGTTGATATATATAAAAAGAATATGTAAAAGTTAGGTTTTAATTTTTACAAAACCTAGCTTTTAGATCTTCTTTTCCCTTGATTTTTTTTTTTTAGTATTTTATGTTTTGAGAGGAGAGAGACATAAGAAGGTAACAAAAATACAAATTTACCCCTGTTTTTAACAAAAGTAGGTAACGGGAGACAAACGGAGCTAACCTCAGGTGGGTAAAATACCAATTTTTAAACCACAAGTAGGCAAAATGTTTTTTGGGCAAATCATAGGTAGGCAAAATGTAATTAAAAAAATAAAAAAACAGCTTTAGAAAAAGTGGTATTGAAAGTAACATAGAATCCATCAATGTCTATTTCATACAATAGTTGTAGCAAAAATTATGGTAATTTATGTTTGAATACACACTTGTCACAATTGTCATATGTAGCATATTGTGATAAATTTTGAAAGTAACAAGTATTCATTCACAATTTATCACATAGGATAATTATGGCAAAAATTGTGGTGTTTATGTGATATAAGAATTACTCACGTTTGTACACACAATTTTACACATTTATACTCACACTTTTACACACTTGTTACAAACTCTCATATGCAGCAAATTATGATAAATTCTAATCAATTTTATATCCCTTAGACATGGCAAAATGGGTAGAAAATTGTTGACTTGACCCGAACGGTCAAGTTTTAACCCTGCTCAAACTCGAATTTTTGACCAGAATAAAAAACAAGCCAACCCACAACCTACCCATTTTTTTGTAGGCCAACGTGACCCAACCCCCTTTTTTTTAAATTCTCAAAAAAATATTTAGAATATGTGCCAAGGTGCTTGGTGCTTAAACATAAAGGTACAAAGCACTGCACTCACACTACCTAGCCATTTAATAGCCACCAATTGCAGTGGCCACGCCTCCATTTATTTTTTTTTAAAAGAGTTAATTAAAAGGAAAAAAAATACAAAAATCAAAAGCATTTACAACTACACGTCTACTCTACTAAACGTCTAACACTAAGTTAAATACTAGGTAGTAGAGTTAAATACTATGACTAAGTTACTAACTCTAAGTCTAACTAGCACAAAACTAAACAAAAGTAAAAGAAAAAGTCTAAAAGTCCATATTATTAGTGAATTTTGAATCTAAAGTGTGGAAATTTAAAATATATACTTTTTGAGCTCCTTAGAATCAATCTCTCTTTTAAGTTGTAAATTGGTAATTATAAGCATTTTGGCTATGAGTTATTAATATGGAAGATTTTGTTATCATGACTATAAAGAATTTTAGTCATGCTTAAAACTTTTAGAACTAGAAGGATATGGACAGTTTTATGTTTTTTTGGTTCATTTTTTTTTTTCATTCACAAGTATAATAGTAACACAGAGAGTCTAATAATAGTAGGTGCCCACTTAATTGAAAAAAAGAAAAAAGAAAAAAAAAAAAAAAGAGGTAATATGTACAATTTGTTTCCTTGATTGATTTGATTCATTCTCTCTAAAAATTTGACATTTTTTCTAAGTTCTTTTTTTTTTTTTTTAAGTGAAAATACGAGTTGGCCCACAACCTAATTAGCCTGACCTATTTTCAACCCATTTTAAATGACCAATTTTGAACCTGGCCCATTTTGGCCAACAACACAATCGACACGACTGTTCGCCATGTCTACTATTCCCATTATATCCATCACTATTACATGAAACGTTATTTTCTCACTACACGAGTCCATTTGGAAATAGCTTATTTAGCTGAAATTGAAAACTTTTTGCTAAAAGTACTGTAGATAAGTTAAAAGCTAGCTGAAATAGTACAGTGGGACCCATGAATAGTACAAAAAATAAGCAGAATAGTAGCAAAAATAAACTAAATAGTAAAAAAAAAATTTTCCAGCCAATGCCAAACGCAACCTCCTAATCGTCGTTTAATATTGTTTTCTCCCTATAACTCATTATTTGTCACATTGTACATTATCTATCACATTATACAGTCATACAAGTATAGGTATAGCTTTCTTTATTACAAGAAAGCCCAACATTTTTGGGAAAGCTAACATGTTTTATAACTTTATTTGTATTAACATTAGGTGGGTATTTCTTCTCCAAAAAAAGAAAAAAGAAAAAAAGATTAAGTTTGGTACAGGCCCATTATTGAGTTGGTGGCCCATTCACCAGATGACCTCAGTCTATTTTGACACTAAACTGAGTCTAGTTAAGCCCAACCAAACATTTAGACGGTGTACCACCCTTCCCCCCCCCCCCCCCCCCCATGTGAACATGGAATAATGCTTTAGGGGAATCCACCCACTGAGTATTAAACAACGTTTGGTGCAAGTTCCAAGGAGATTGTATCAGCAGCAGGCAGTAGGTCCCATTAGGTTAGGAATATAGTGCAGAAGGACCCACTAATGTGGGAAAAAACCCCCTCAACATGACAACCCCACTAAAGGGAGGATATGAATAGAGAAAGAGGGATAAGGATCAAGGGTTGAAAAATTTAGGGGAAGTGAAACACAGGAGCAGTGAGAAAAGACTTAACTCAGGAGAAAGAGAATCCTATTTGGATTATAGTGTAGAGGCTTGGATATGCAACCATAGCCTCGGATGGGCCAATATCAAAGAAGTTTAGGGTCAAAAACAACAGTTTACCTCTTTCAGCAACCTTTCGAGCCATTTCTTAGACCTCCCACTGTGGGGTAAGCCTAACCTAGAGTATAAGTAAATTGGGAGTCTAGGCCCAAAAGCCCAGGTTCATGGAAAAAGACCACCACAGTGGGTATTTAGTATTTACCGTTCGCCATGTTTACTATTCCCATTACATCAATCACTATAACATATATCATTATTTTCTCACTGTGAACAGCTTATTTAGCCAAAACAATTTTTTTTTTTACTGAAAGTAACGTAGATAAAACTAAAAGTTAACTAAAACAGTAACGTAGACCCATGAATAGTATCAAAAATTATAATAAGACTTATGAATAATATCAAAAATAAACTAAATAGTAGCAAAAATAAACTTAAAAAAAAAATTAAAGAAAAAGTCTTTTTCATCCAACACCGAACACAACCTACTACTTATCGTGTAACGTTATTTTCTCTCTACTGCTCATTATCTGTCGCATTGTACATTATCTGTCGCATTGTACAGTCATACCAAATGAATGAAACTGAATGATACAAGCAAAAACGTGATAGAAAGAAAAAGTTGGAAGCAAAAGGCTAACATGTGTTAGCAACTTTTCTTTGCAAATCTTAATTCATGTCTAGTCAAGTACAGGTACAGCTTTCTTTATGACGAGAAAGCCCAACATTTTATGAGAAAGCTAACATTTTTTTATAACTTTATTTGTATTAAGATTAGGTGGGTATTTTCTTCTTAAAAAAAAAAAAAAAAAAAAGGTGACTATCTAGTATTTACCTACTTTTTTTCTAACAAATACTTTTTACTTTATTAACTGTTTAACTTCTTTTAATATCTTTAAAATAGTTGTGATTGAAAATCACTTTTTACAACTCTTAATCTTAATCATTGATTACATTTGCAATGCACCTGATCTCTATCACATTTATTTTTTCCTATTATTAGCATTTAGGTACCATAAATTGACATCTCCTTATACATAAAATACTTGAAGGGTTTAGGAGGGAAAGAGTTCGAACTGCGGGATTAGCAGTATATTATAATTATCTCTAAAAAAAAACTATAGTAAATTGATTAGGCTTTTTTTATGATTAAATTTAAATATATGGCTTTTACTGACCGATACAAAATTAATGATATTTTATTTTTTAAGGACAATTAATATAAGATAATTGTAAGTTTTAATTTAAATTTGGGAATATACTTTAAAAATTGAACTTAAGTTTTATGTTTTTACCCAACCAAAAAATGAACCTTTTATAAAAAAAATAAAATAAAAAATAAAATTTATGCTTAAATGAAACATACCCCAAATTTTTAGAAAATTAAATTTACCAATGAAAAAATAAAGAAGGAAAAAAGGGTTTGAGCATACTAATAATACAAGTGAAAGAAGCAGAGGAGAAGAAAACTGCATGGTGGAGATGATATCAATTAACTGGTTTTGTTTGCTTTTATGTTTATGTTTAGTCAAATAATTGCAAACGGAATTTTTTATTGTTGTTATTATTATTTTGATAAGTAGATAATGAGGGCTAGGGATTTCAACCAAAATATGAGATACCACAAATATGTTCTTATTATGTTAATATATTCTCACATGAGTTTATTATTAACACCACTTATATTAGTGTGAGTTTGGATAGCATTGAAAATGAAATTTTCAATTGCGTTTGGCGTTTTATGTGGGTCCCATGCACTATTCACGGAACTTGCAAGTATAGATTTCAGCAAAATTTTCTTTAAAACTGGGTCACACGGCACTATTCACATATTTAAAAATTATTTTGCTACAGTGTTTTCAATTTTCAGTAATAAGCGATATTCAAACAGACTCTTAGTGCGTTTCAAGTATGCCCAGGGAATAAATGACAACTTTTTAGTTCATGTTATTAGGCTTCTCACTTTAAATACTTACATGAGTTTACATACTTACGCTCTTCTTCTCTTTCCCGATACGACAATACACTCTAACAGGTATAATTGTGTATGGTTTACTGCTATGGATTTTTTTTTTATTATATATATTTGGGGCACTTTTTAGTTTACTGTCAATCTATCATGATTTTTTTTTTGTCTAGCAATTGGTATTTGTAATACTTGTTTTGTTTTACAGGTTTTTTGTTTTTGTTTTAGAAGCTACTGAGTTACTGACTATGTAGTCTATGACTCTGTGTCACACTGTCATGTCGTGGATAAGCAATAAACATCATTTTCTTGCAAGGGAAAAAAAAAAACAAAGCTTTGGGCTAGCCCAAATTTTCCTAGCATGTGTTGATTAGGATAAGCCAGTCCAAAATAAATAAATAAATAACTAGTCCAACAGTTTAAAATTTGGCCCAAAACAAAGAAAAAAAATTAATTTTGGACTTGGCCAATCCAGCCTAAAATTTTGAAAAATATATCAGCCCAAAACCAACTAGTCATACCTTGTACACCGCACTGAATTGCATATTTGACCAGAAAATTGAGGTGCGGTATAGTGATGGTTTTGGCCTAACCGCACTAGAAAGTGTGGTGCTAAAAATAACCTTGCACCAAACTGTTAGCTCAATTGTTAAAGTCTCTGATGGTTGAATAAGAGATCTGAGGGTCAATCTCCGCCTATACCAAAAACTGATTAATATCTTAGTCTGACGATAAAGATCTATCATCAAGAGCGGATGTCATAAGTTGAAACTCTGTAAAAAAAAAAAAAAAAATGCACCCACTCTTTTCCTAATGGGGGTAAATACAAATTCTTTATCCTATTTTTAGTGTTTCTTTTTTTGTACTATCAGTTACCATATGTTATGTCTATTTTTACTTCTTTTTTTCTTTATGGAATAATTTTTCATTTTAAACTTTGGTTACTTTAGAAATGAAATATTGATAAGGAATATTTGAGAAAACTTATTAGTGCAAATCTATAAGTTAGCACCAAATGAAGCTATTTGGGGCCAAGCAAAACCAACTCCTACAAGTTATGACCATATCTTAGGTTAATCTATTAAGTGTTACGAATGCCAATTTTGAAGTGAAAATCTTGTAATTTAATGATATTATTTGAATTTTGTAATGTCGCTAGCCTTAAGAGAAATGCTACGTGTACTGGCGGAGCCAAGATTTCAAGTCAGGAGGGGCAAGATTAAAAGACAAGATTGAAGGAAAAATTAATCTAAGAAATATTAATCGATACTAATTACAAATAAACAAACAACTATATGCCAAAGTCATTGTCATACATAATCTAATATAAAATTTTACTTTAATTCATTTTTTTTCATTTCTAATTAAATTTTCTCAATTGCAATATCTACTTCGATACAAACTCGTTTAGAATTTGAACTGGACATATTACTATGAAGTTGTATATGTTCCTCAATGCCATGAATGCTTTTAAAATGTTATGTAGACATTTGAGTTTATAGCAAAAACTCAAGTTTTTTTTTTTTTTTAGATCAGCAAAAACTTAGGTTGAGACTAAAAATGGTTGATTACAAGAGAAAAAAATTGTAAATAAGAGGCAGACTGGTGAGGCACTACAGTTTGGTATCACTATTTTTTTTTCCCAGACCTATTCAACGAAGTTGTGTAAAAAACTAATGTACTAGTAGGCGGGACCCATTATTTAATAAACGTGTTACTTCAGTGCTTTGTGAACGTAAAATTGTCTTCTTGTTGACAAGTGAGCCTTACATGTATAGTAAAAACTAAAAAGTTGTTCTGTCAAGAAGGGCAAATAACATTTTACTACGTTTATTTATAGTTTACTACTAATACATAGAGAATTTTTAAGAAGGTCAAGGGGGGAAGTGCTCCCCTCCTTCCTTCGTCTCTGGTTACATCTACAATATTTTCACAACAAATTTTAAGTGGTAGGTTGTTACTAGTAGGCAATAAAGTAATTTCAGTAGTGGATTTAACTTAAAAACTTGTAACAACCTACCACCTAAGATCTGTTGTGAATGTAACACTTCTCCAAACCTTAATCATTCTAATAGATTTGTTAGTCATTCTACTAGAGTAAAAATCTACTATTGCTTCTTCAACTATAAATCATGTTCCTAAAGCTGTTAATGCCATGCCATAACTTGGGTCAAGAAATCGGCCCATTAGAAGATCCAAGCCCACAAAACCCTAAATTTATATGTCTTTTTGTATTTATTCACTTCTAAGATTGGTTGCAATAGATTTTACCATGGAATAAAATCAAGGTATATAAAATATTAAATTGGTCCTTACTTGACAAAGTTAAATGGGAGTATTTTCAATGCTGCGATTGTGGTATATTATTCTTTGGGTGATTCTACCGTACTCCCCCTTTTTTTTTGGGGGATACAGTACCCATTAGTTGGCAACCTGCTATACCAGGTTATCAAAACATCACATTTGATGGTACTATACTTTTGTCATATTTGATGGTTCCTTATTTTTTCTCACATTCGATGGTACCATTCTCACATTGTGCAGTACCAACATCACATGTGACTATACTTTTGTCACATTTGGTGATTCCTTATTTTTTCTCACATTCAATGGTACCATTTTCACATTGTGCAATACCAACATCACATAAAATTGTACTTTTGTCACATTTGGTAGTTCCATTATTTTTTCACATTTGATGGTACCATCCTCACATTGTGTAGTACCAACATCACATGTGACTGTACTTTTATCACATTTGGTAATTTCCTTATTATTTTCTCACATTTGATGGTATCATTCTCATATTGTACAATACCAGTATCACATGTGATTGTACTTTTGTCACATTCAATACTTCCTTTATTTTTTTTCTTACATTTGATGGTACCAACATCACATATGACTATACTTTTATCATATTTAGTGGTTCTCTTTTTTTTCCTCACATTTGATGGTACCATCATCACATTATGTAGTACAAATATCACATGTGACTGTACTTTTGTCACATTTGGTGGTTCCCTTTTTTTTTTTCCACACATTTGATAGCACCATCTTCATATTATGCAGTACCAACATAACATGTACTGTACTTTTGTCACATTTGGTGGTTTCCTCTTTTTTTTTTTTTCTCACATTTGATAATATCATCCCCAGATTGTGTAGTACTAATATCACATATGAATATACTTTTATCACATTCGATAGTTCCTTTATTTTTTTATCATATTCAATAGTACCATTCTCACATTGTGCAGCACCAACACCACATGTGACTATACTTTTGTCACATTTAGCGGTTCCCTTATTTTTTTCTCACATTTGATGGTATTATCCTCACATTGTGCAGTACCAACATCACATGTGACTATACTTTTGTTACATTCGGTGATTCCCTTATTTTTTCTCACATTTGACGATACCATCCTCACATTGTGCAGTACGAACATCATATGTGATTGTACTTTTGTCACATTCGGTGGTTCCCTTATTTTTTTCTCAAATTTGATGTAACATCCTCACATTGTGCAGTACTAACATCACATGTGACTATACTTTTGTCATATTTGATGGTTCCCTTATTTTTTTTCTCACATATGACGGTACCATCCTCACATTGTGCAGTACCAACATCACATATGACTGTATTTTTGTCACATTCGGTAGTTCTCTTTTTTTTTTTTCTAACATTTGATGGCATCATCCTCACATTGTGCAGTACGAAATCACATGTGACTATACTTTTGTCACATTCGATAGTTCCCTAATTTTTTTCTCACATTTGACGGTACCATCCTCACATTGTGTAATACCAACATCATATCTGATTGTACTTTTATCACATTTGATAATTTACTTATTTTTTTCTCACATTTGATGGTACCATCCTCACATTGTGCAGTACCAACATCACATGTGACTGTACTTTTGTCACATTCAGTAGTTCCCTTATTTTTTCTCACATTTGATGGTTTCATTGTCACGTTGGACAATACTAGCTTCACATTTAGCCGTACTTTTGCCACATTCAGTTGTACTAGTATTTTTTTTCTCACATTTGATAATACCACCCTCAAATTGTGTAGTACCAACATCATATTTAATTGTACTTTTGTCAAATTCAGTGACTCTCTTATTTTTTTTCTCACATTTGATAATTTCATTAACACATTGGGCAGTACTAACATCTTATTTGACCATACTTTTCTCACATTCGATGGTACTTTAATTTTTACTCATATTTGATAGTTTTATCGTCACATTGGACAGTACTAGCTTCACATTTGATTGTACTTTTGCCACATTCGGTTGTACTAGTATTTTTTTTTCTCACATTTGATAATACCACGCTCAAATGTGAGGATGGTACTTGTAGGGATATTGGGCCCAGGAGTTCATTATCTATTTTTGTATTGGGCCTGTGGCCTAATTCGAAGAAGAGAGGGTGTCCGAGGAAGAGACATCTTTGCCAGAAGAGACTATAATGATGGGTAGAGAGATTAGACTTGGAAATAACGACTCAAGGAGGTGGGCCGAGGATAAGCACATCCTCGGCTAACCAATGCCGAGGTCCGAAGAAGTTGTCCGTCGTCCTAGGTGACGTTCCAGGAATTTTTGTCAATGCGGATAAGTATTGCAGTGACATTAGACAGGAAGAAGTCCTAAAAATATCTTAGGGGAAAGCTGCTGCCTTTGCATTAAATGCACTACAGCTAACTCTTTGGCCGCATTGATGTGAAAGTGATGCCTAAACAATGGGTTTCAGCCTTACAGCTACCACATGAGGACTTATGGGAAATACTGATGGGACAAGTATCAATACAAACCGTCTAGCATGCACGTGGAAGGTGGAGATGGAAAGGGGGGACAGTATAAAAGAAGAAGGAGGCCATGGGATGAGGGATCGGAAAATTAAGGGAGAAATACTGTAGCAATCGAGAGCCAAACTTGTAATCTAACTTGAGAATAATATATAAGAACAATTCTCCTCGGACCTTTCCGAGGATGGTTTTCTTCATCATAACTTGTAATCTAGTTGAGACCTCATCCCTTAAGGTCTCCTCGGTCTCGACCACTCCTATGTCATATCCATTCTGCTCAGCTAGGTCTCAGGCTTTCTCTGTCTCTTCCAATCTGGCTTTAAAGGCAACAATTTGCTCCTTGGTAATGGCCAGCTGGTCCTCTGTCTGGCGGAGGATTAGTCTTTAACTCTAGGCCTTCCTCTCTACCACGTCCAGGGCAGACTTGGCACTTTTCTTGGCATGATCGGCCTCTGCTAACTTGGTTGTAAGGTCTCAAGATTTCTTTTCAGCTATCTCAAAAGCCTTCACCGCAGTAATACGCCTGCCTTCTTCATCCTTGGCCAGTCTATGAGAGCTGATGACTATCTCTTTAGCCCTGTGGGCAGCCTAGATAGCCTATGAGAAAGAGGAAGGCTACAATTAAATAAATAATAATAAAAAAAAGATAATCAAATGTAAGTAAGAAAAATTAACTATTCTAGTGACAAAAGTAGAGTGATATTCATGAAACCTACCAGGGCAAGGTCCTTTTTTAGGCTAAGGAAAACCTCATGTTTCCTCATCTCCTGAAGGTTGGCCATATTTGTAGGGAGGAGGAGGGCTTGCTCAGCCGCATTAGCCACATAACCAGCCGTTCCACCTTGGAAGTTTCTGATTGAGGTATTAGCTGGTAAAAGAGCCCCATCAAGTATCATGGTCGGGGTCCAAGCAAGGACCGTCACCAAGGACTCGCCTCTCTTGTCCACCTAGGTTTGGGTTACCCTGGGTTGTTTGGGTCCCTTGGGGGGCACGATCTCCTTGGTCTGTGGGTCCTTCCCCCTTTCCACTACATCCTGCCTCCTCTGGTCCCTTTTTTGTTTGTGGTCGGCAAGCTGAATTGGGGGAGGAGGAGGAAGTTTAACCTGGGCTGGCTTCTCGGGTGCTTTGCCCCCAACCGAGGACTCCATTACATCTAACAAGCTGGTCTTTTGCTTCCTTTAGATTCCCATGTCTATTGGAATGGCACCCTTTTCTCTGTCACGATCTGTTTATACAAGGAAAGGGCTGCTGAGGTCACCAATAGGAGCTTTTAGAGACAGAGGTTGGTTGAAGACGTCAAAGTCGTCCTTGGAATGGGACACTTCAACTATTTTTTCTCCTTCTCCCTTTTTTTCTTCTTTCTCTTCCTTAATAACTGGACGTGAGGACGAGGCTCCCACTTTTGGTATACCTTCAAATATGGGAGTTGTGGCCTGGACGCCCTTTGGTTTTGGACCGAGTAGAAGGAAACTCGGCGCGGCTACACTAATCCTATGTAGTCGTGGGTCCTTCGCCTTGATAACGCACTTCGGCGCTAGGAAACTCTTGGAAATTGGTGTGTAGCCCAGTATTAAGTGGGCTGCCCTAAGTTGACTGTTAGAGTGGACAAAGACCTCAGTCTTTAGGATCGTATCCAAACTCTCCTTATTCACGAAGCTGAAGTTGGGCACGACAGCTTGTGGGTCTGCAAGACCATAAAAAAAGACAGGAAGATATCATTAGTAAAATACGAGTCAAGGGAAACTTTAGGCGTAGACAAAATTTAAAGAAAAAGAAAGGGTGAAAAACTTTGGAATTCTAAATCTATGCTTAGAACCCCACCTGGTGTGCCCTCCCTCGTCGAACAAGGGAGGCCATCGTGCCATTCCCCTAATATTATCAGAAAGTCTTTGTTTAAGCCTTTATTAGAGTCAGGGAGGCATTGAATAAGCCTAACCTCAGGGTGTCTAGACTTAAGGTAATACCCCTTGATGAGTCAATCCTAAGTTCATTTTTTTGTTAAGGGCTTCTACACACCCTAGCATTCTAAACATGTTTGGGATGCACTAGGTAGGAGCTAACTTATGGGCCCTAAGGTAGTCTCAGGTAACAATACCCATAGGGAATCTTATCCCTCCGTCTATAAAGGCAATCATTGGGATAACTACTTCTCCCTCTTGCCTATCTGTGTGCCATCGTCCCTATTTACAGTATTTAGTTCCTACTTCTTTAGGGATACTATACTTAGCCCTAAAATTTTCCATTCCTTCCTTAGAATCTACTAAACTCTTGAATCTACCCATATCTAGGAAAGGTTGGGAGAACCAAAAAGATTGGGAAAAGAGAGTGGGGCCAAGGAGGAGAAAATTATAGAAAAAGAAAGATATATAGAAAAATAAAAGGTAAAGGTATGTGAAGACTTACAGAAAGAAGGGAGATAAACATCGAACTAACTTTTGGTATTTGTAAGAGCACGAGTGAATTGGGAAGGTTGGCAGATTCAGTGTACGTATGTTAGAGCTAAGTGAATGCTAAAGTAAAGAAAGTGTTTGATATGAGTGATATTTATATCAAAGTGAGAACTACATAGCGGGAAAATTCCTACTCAAGTCCCAGTAGAGTTCTCAACCGTTGGATTTGCATCGCA
The DNA here is from genome assembly GCA_023055345.1 of Quercus wislizeni. Lineage (NCBI taxonomy): Eukaryota > Viridiplantae > Streptophyta > Magnoliopsida > Fagales > Fagaceae > Quercus > Quercus wislizeni. The sequence goes on from JALGQJ010000014.1 coordinate 7,234,862, forward strand.
TCGTGGAACGTGGGGGACACGAGGCCACAAGAATTTAATGAGCACATCTCGTAAGCAGAAACGTCAGGAGCATGTCTCGGGTAATTAAAAAGGCATTTGTGCAAGCAAAGGTGATGTGTGATGGGCATGGACTGGCTAGGGTGACATCGAGATCCTTTTTTCTTGTGAGGAGCCAGAAAGAAGAATCTTGAGGGGCTATTGTAGGAATACTGGGCCTAGAAGTTCATTATCTATTTTTGTATTGGGCTTGTGGCCCAATCCAAAGATGAGAGGGTGTCCGAGGAAGAGACATCTTTGCCAGAAGAGACTATATTGATGGGTAGAGAGATTAGTCTTGGTCATAATGGCTCAAGGAGGTGGGCTGAGGATAAGCGCATCCTCGGCTAACCAATGCTGAGGTCCGAAGAAGTTGTCCATCGTCCTGGGTGATGTTCCAGGAATTTTTGTCGATGCGGATAAGTATTGCAGTGACATTAAACAGGGAGAAGTCCTAAAACTATCTTAGGGGGAAGCTACTGCTGCTGCATTAAATGCACTGTAGCTAACTCTTTGGCCGCATTGATATGGAAGTGATGCTTGAACAGTGGGTTTCAGCCTTACAGCTACCACATGAGGACTTATGGGAAATACTGATGGGACAAGTATCAACACAAACCGTCTGACATGCACGTGGAAGGTGGAGATGGAAAGGGGGGACAGTATAAAAGAAGAAGGAGGCCATGGGATGAGGGATCAAAAAATTAAGGGAGAAATACTGTAGCAACCGAGAACCAAACTTGTAATCTAATTTGAGAATAATATATAAGAACGGTTCTCCTCGGACCTTGTCGAGGACAGTTATCTTCATCATAACTGTGTTTATTACATCTTCTTGTCATCTAAATCCATTGTTGTGCTTATCTGATTCATTAGAACCCAGTTTTCTAACCCATTCTCTACAAATTCATTGTTTTGGGCTTTTTGGGCCTAGATCCATTCATCTATTGGGCTAGGGACTCAAATCTAGTCCGCACAATTGGTGCCATCTGTGGGAAGGATTGGTGTGGTAGTGAGTTTGACACTCAACTATGGTAGGTTCAGGTTCAAACCAAGTAGAATCCATGGGGTCTCAACGTTAAGATTACTTCTGTGAACTTGAGCAAAGAAGAGATTAGGAGGGGAGCGTACATACTACCCATACTAGTAAGAGCCATTCTAGGGGTGGCAGCCATCTCTCCTAGGAGAAAGATGCCAAAGCCATGTAGAAGGAAATTGATCACCTGAAGAAAAGCTTGCGCCATGAACGACAAAAGTGAGCTCCATCCAATTCTGACTTCTCTTTCGATGGTGAAGAGGATGGCAGCTATAGGCGCAGATTAAGGACTCCTCCTAGCGAGTCTTTCTCATATGATGAGGATTATCATCATGAGCGTGGAAACAAAAATTCATCCTTGGTAGGCCTAGGAAACGACGCTATGAGTAAGGCATTCAACCAAATTTCCAAGTCATCTTTCATGTGCTGGATTGAGGGAGGGAGACTTCCTCGGTGGTTCACTCAGCCCACATTCACTATGTACAATGGTAGGACGAACCCTGTGGAGCATGTTAGCCACTTCAATCAAAGGATGGTTGTACACTCCAAGAATGAGGTTTTGATGTGCAAGGTATTATTTTTCTTAAACCTTATACATTTTAATTTTAGTAACATTTTTAATACATACATGCAATAAACAAAGAAGCCATTGGTTGACTCCTCATATTTTGCAACATAAGCTTTAGAACCTCAACAAATTTCCACATCACCAATATTATTTATTTAAGTTTTATAAAAAAATAAAAAATAAATATAAAAAAAAAAAAAAAACCGCCTCTCTCCCTCTTTCATTTTCGCATAGCTCAAACGCTGAGCCTTCACCTCCCATCTCTCTCCCTGATGTAGAGGCCTTCACCTCTCACCTTTCTCTTCCTGCGTTCTCTCTCCATTGTTTTCATAAGTAGTAGTTTGTGGACAAATAATCACAAACAAGATTCACATTGCAAATCCTTCCATTCATAAGCAGATTTGAATTTATTTTCATTAACTTAGCCAAGCAAGATACAATTTTGAGTAAACTTTGTACTTTTGAAAGTATAACCATCACAAAAAGGATTGTTGTCCTTGCTTAATTGATTTGCATTTCTCCCAGGTTGATGCTTAGGACAGTAAACTTTGACCATTTGAACATATAACCAACACATGAAGTACATTGGTTGCATTTCTCGCAAGTCTTTTCTACCATCTTTCTTTACAACTTTAGTTATTTTGGAGAATATAAGTCTTACACACATGATCTCCTAAATCTGTTTTTTTTTTTTTAAAAAAAAAAGAACTACAAAGAAAAGTTCATTAGAAATACATACCAATTATGTTCATTAGAAATAAAAAGAGAGAAGTTCATTAGAAATTAATGCTTTTAATCTTTGAACCAAAAGGTCTTGAAAATATATCTTTCAACAAAAGTCCTGGATGACATTTCACCTTGGACCTTACTAGTGGTGAGAAATCAAGGTATTCTATTCTATCCCAAGTGTGAGTCACTTTCCCAAGCATATAACAATAATAGAGGAATTGTTCTTAAAAGACAACATTCATCCACAGTTCTTCAGACTGCACATGTTCATGTTCTTATAGGCTCCACTTTATTCTATTTCATGTCCTCTTGGTTACAACTTCCCAAATTAGAAATACAAACTACAAAGAGGCTTACTTGGCCTTGATTTAGCTAACAGTATATAATGTGAAAATTTTAATTTCATGACCATAAAATATTTGAAGCAATAGTAGAGCTCTATGCACACAGCTGGCTCTAGCATATAAGCAGGAGAGGTAGTCACCTAAGGCCCAGGTAAAAAAAAGGTCCCCTAATTTTAACCAATAGAGTTATTTCTTTCATTTTAATATTATTAATTAAGCTCAAATATTAGCCAATAAATAAAATAGTATTTTTTTTATGAAAAAGAAATTCTACGTTCATAATATTTTTCACAATACTTTCACAATAAATTCTAAGTAGCAGGATGTTACTGGCTATTATTGGTGGTTAAAAAAAAAAAAATTAATGGTGGTTTCAAATTAGAATTAGTAACAACTTAACACCTAGAATTTGTTGCGAAAATGTTATGAATTTAGCACTTCTAAAAAAAAAAGAGCAATACACAAAAAATTTCAAAGATTTTTCACAACAATTGAGTTGGCAAATTTTTACTAATTCTCATCTAGGTCTACCACTAACGTCACTTTTTTACTTACCGTTATTAATCTGCCAGATCAACAGGAGTGAAATATTTTGTCAAATTTTTTGCGTCTACAAACATTCTAAAAAAAATATTCTAGGTGGTTCATGTTAATTAGTAATTTTGCATCTAACAAGATAATAGAATTTAAGCAATATTTAGATTATTTTTTTTAAAAGTCATTTTTAAATATATAAAAGGCTTCATTCATTTTTTGCCTTAGGCCCCTCAATGCATCAAGCCGCCCCTATCTATGCACATTAAAACCTAAAAAAAGACCGTAATGCCCTGAAAACTAAAAATGACAATAAAAATGTTATACAACCACTCTATTTGCTTGATTTGAAACTCATTGATTTTAAAATGAATAGATTTAAAAAAGCCTTGATTTGAAATCCATTTATTTTTAAATTCCTTATTTGGGTCTTTATATACAATGAAGGATTTGAAATTCCATTGTTTGGATACCTAAAATTGGATTTGGATTTAAAATCAATAAAATAATTTTCCCAATTATTATTTTTCTTTAACTTTCTACATTTTAATTTCAGTAACATTTTTTAGTAATGAAGAAGCCATTGATAATCCAATTGCAAAGATGATGACTAAAAATTTGTCATCTCAGCCAACTATTTTTTTTTTTTTTTTTGGCCAACTATTGACAACTAAAATGTTCAATATCAACATAAAGAGAGAACCCAAATGCATGAGTTTTTTCACAACATTTAAAAATCAAAATAAAAAATTGTTTCAAAGTTCTTAACTTGCTAAAAAGTTCTATATCATGGTGCGGACACAAGGTACAAGCCTCCAATTATACACATGTATGGGAGGAAGAGCAAAAAAAAGATGGCCCAACCTATGACCTTATGGATGGAGCCTGTTAGTAGTTGGGCTTGAGATTAAGTAAGCCCGAACATCTAATAATTAGGGTTTTTTTAAGCATCTTATTGCTAGCTATTTAAGCACTTATTCTAATTATTGTAAGATAGTTTTTGAGAATTATAAAAATATTGTGTTTCTTGTTACACTGATGCCGACTCCAGTTTGCTTGGTGCTAACTCCAAGCAACCCTTAGGTGCTGACTCCTAGGGTTTATTCTTGATTCTATGGTTGTTTAATTGTTCTATTGAAATAGTGTGGTTGTCCTTCATCATATCAAGAGAGATGATAAAGTATCCAAAATATGTGTTTTTTACACAAAATTCAAAACAAAGAGGCCATGGATACACCAATTGACAAGATAATAACCAAATATCTTCCATCATAGCCAACTAAAAAAATATCTTGTCAACTACAATATATTAGAGAGAGAGAGAGAGTACCCAAAATACATGGGTGTTTTTTTAACAACATTCAAAATCTCAAAATAAAAAACCGTTTCAAAGTGGATCTTTTCTACTCTTTTTTCTTTGGCAAAGCTCAATTGCATAACTTATTGATAACAAATGTTGACATGTTGTTGTGCAATAGGAGAATTCATCACTTTTCTCCTTCCTCAATCATAACTTCAACTGCATCGTCCATATATTTTGCACCAACACCAATAGCTCTATCCCTCCCACACAAGATCTCAATGTCCTTCAATTGTCAATAACTTTGTTTTTATATCACATGCTTTTGTATTTTTCTAAAGAGAAAAAAAAAAAAAAAGAAGCAATGAGTTAACTTTTTTTTTTTTTTTTGATAGAGCAATGAGTTAAATAAAATAAATTGGACAATAAAACAAAGGAAAGGGGGAAAAAATAAAATAAAAAGCAGGACATTATGTGATGATTGTATTAGTGATAAACTTATATTTAATAGCTAACAATCTATACCCACAACATGGTAAGCACATCAAAAGACAGTATTAAGCACATCAAAAGACAAGTTCATAATAGTTTTTTTCATTGAAGTTACTTAGAGAGACTGGATTTCTTCAGTTTTATCAACTAGATAGCAAGGTGCTAATCCTACCAGTAAACTATTAAATATACCAAATAGCATCATTAAACCATTAAACTGCACTAATTGAATATAGAAGACTACAATGCAATTCGCTCAAGTTTCGAAAAATATTTAAAAGATTCTAGATTATGAAACTTGAATGAATAATGAAAAAGTTAAAACAAAATGAGTAATGCTATTTTCAGTGGGTTTCTCACTTGTAAGATAATCCTCATTCAAGCAAAGTTTCACTAGGAAATGAATATCATGGGAAAGGAAGGGTAAAAAGGTCTAAGCAATAATAACCTATGAATTTTAAAAATTATAGAAATCAATACATTACATGCAGTAGATAGAGTATGTTAATCCTGCAATCACTTCACAAGGTACAAGTTTGCATGAATGTTCTTAATGTCCTCTCCTGTTGACTTAGAAGTCAATGTGAAAGATATATCAATCCCTACAATCACTTTGAGTAGACCTTGTACCACAACAGCCAAGTGAGCACTAGTACCAGAAATGAGCCAAAATTTTTCATTCCTCCACCACTCTTCTAATCCAATACCAGCCCATTGCACCTCTAGGGTAGCAAGTGAGATAAGGCATATGGTTATGATAAACACATAGACCAAGAAGGTCACACTTAGAGTTTGCACAATGAAGTGGCCAGAGAAAAGTGAGAGTGTAGGGAGGAATCCATACCAATATTAAGATAAGACATGCGTTGGAGAAATTTGAGTTGCCTAGAGTCTAGCTAAGGATTGTTTCTAGAGAAGAAAATCGACCACTATTAACAAGCTATAGCCAATACATATAGTACTAAAAATTAACTTTCATTCATTCACAAGTCACAACCATTCATAGAAAATATATATATTAAACCTAATTTCAATTTGGATAAAAAATCTAAAACAAAAGCTCAATTGACAGAAGTAAAATTTTCCTCTAAAGAAAATACATGATCGAAGTAGAATAATCATGCACAACTCAGACAAAACACAAGCAGCCACCTAGCTTAAACAAACAAAATACTTTTGAGAACCCAATAACCATTGTAAATGGAGAAAGATATCAAAGTCATCTCAGTCAATAAATCACACATAGTTCACAAATTCATTTCATCAAACACTTAATTTGCATTTTCAATTAATCCAACATTGAACTCTAAAAAAATAATAAAAAATTAAAAAAAAAAATCCAACGATTCCTTAACACAAATAAACCAACCCAATTCTCTAAATCTCATATATAACTCCTAAAAAAAAAAATCAACAACATTTCTATTCCCAAGTCTCAACTTTACCAATAAATACAGACCCAGATAGACAAGTCCAAACTAAACCCACACAACCCAAATACAAACATAAAAACAAAACAAAATGGAGACAAAGCCACAAACAATAACTCATAGAAATACAGAAATCCACAGACAAACCCATAAAACCCCATTGATATCTTTTGGATTCAGATTTAGTACTAAAGGAAAAGGGAGATACAGAGGTTTAAGAGAATGCGAAGGGTTGAGAGAGACATCTTGGAGTGAAACATAAATTACATGTAAGTAATTAAATTTGTTTGGTGACTACACTTAGTATCCGTTTGGAATCGGATGAAAACTCACGCATCTGCCTTTTTGCCTCTTTTTTTTTTTTTTTTTTTTTTGACCAGCGCCTCTTGCACTATTTATGAAACATCAATAGTGCATTAAGGCAAATGTACTGTATTTGGGGATTGAACAGTAATCAAAAACTATTTTTTTATTGTTTTCAGCCATAAGTTTTCATTTTCAGCAAAATAAGCAGTATCCAAACACACCTGTGTTGGTTAGTACCAAATAGGAGGAAATTCCTGATCAACTTTCTAAACAAAGTTAGCAAACAACACCCAAATCTCCTATAAAAAAAAAATAAATAAAAACCCTATATCAATCGATAAGCACAACTTGGATTAGTAACAATGAATAAAAATTAAGACAACTTACATATATCTCATGCGTTGATAGTTAAACGGCTGAAATAGAAGAACCCAGCTTCTTTGGTGGGTTTGCCGTATGGGTTCTTATGGTTGGTTTGGCTGGGGAGGGAATTGAATAACTCTGTTTCTTCTCTTGTGGGTCATCCATAGGGTTTTCTTTAGTAGCCGCTAGGTTTCTTGTGGTTGGTTTGGAAGAGAAGAAGTGAGATGAAATAAGCAAGAGATGAGACAGAAGCATAGAAGAAGAGTAGAGAGGAGCGAGAAGCATAGGAGAAGAGTCTGATTTGTTTTTTTGTTTATATATGTTACCTGTTTTACCGGTTACTAGTATCCACTTAAAATAAATGAATGGTCAAGAGCAAAACACAATTGAATTAATGGTTTAAATTTAAGTGGGTACCATATTCCAACAAATGAAGAGGTATAGTTATTTCAATTAATCATAGCAAATAGATCTTGCCCTCTGAATGACGTGGAACATGGGTTTTTTTTTTTTTTTTTTGGTAATAATTTTTTATTAAAAAAATATTCCTTGCCATTTTTTGAAAAACTTTGGGGCTGTTTGGTAACGTTGCTCTAGTAATGTTGTTTGTATTTTTTGAAAATACGTGTAGACGAAAAAGTATATGGAAATGCGTGTAATGTTGTTTAAAAATTGAAAACATATATTTAAACACATGTACCAAACAACCCCTTTGTATCTAATCTCTATTAAAACCATTTTCCATCATAATTTAATAAATGTAACAAAAAACTAAACGAATATAACATAAAACTCTACACCACCCTTATGGTGATCATAAATAAGTGCCACAGATGGAAAATTCGAAACCAAACAAATATGACGGTTCTATCTCATTACATTACATGGCTTTAAAGGGAAGAGTAAATAGGGACACTAGGTAAGGTGGCACCAGCATCAACAATGAAAATGTTGCCCGAAACATATTCAGCAGAGTCATGTACCAAGAATCAAACAAGTGATGTCAATGCGGGATCCGAGGTGCCATACTCTCTTAAAGGGATGGTTTTCCTTTCCACATTACTCAGCCAATCTCTTTGCATAAGACCTTGAGTAATTTCAAATTTGAAAAGGTCAGGTGATATAGAATTCACTCTAATTTTGTATACACCCAATTCTAGGGCCATGACCTGTTATAAGTAGAACCATCATTATATGGAAATATAGTGACAAGAAGAACAAAATTGATAGTTTTTAGACCCCTTAAAACACAATTGAATTAACCTAGGTAATTAGCCAAGTTGTTACTTAGTCCAAATTCCAAATCTAGGTTATCACAAACAAAGAATTATATCATATAAAGCAGTGGAATTATAAAAGACACAAGATATGATCGCCTAGGAAACCAAACCGGTAAAAACCTGGGGAGGATTTAACCTAGCTATCCTCAAGGTAAACTTGAATCCACTATCTTGAAAGAATCGAAGTTCATACAATAAGACTTACAAGCCCCCATGCTCGACTTCTTATTGCTACCCACCAGTAGAACTTACTGACACGACCACGTGCAAACTTCGAATCCACGCACTCCTTCTTTCTTGGATTCACCACTAGATACAAGCACACCCGGTTGTGTTTCTTTAGGCTTCAATGGCAACAACTGAATTGATCATCAAGGTATAGAAAACTTCTTCTCCTTGAAAACCCTAAGTTTATGTGAAGAAAAGTTCCTCAAGGATCTCACAAGAGATTCACACAAACCGCAATATGAGCAACACTAAAACGTGATTAGGGTTTGCCTTTTATACCTAAGGCAAATTAGAAAACCCAAAACGTTTTAATTAAAATAGGGCTTGTTAGGACATATGTGTTTCTCATGTTATAGAACATATGTCATGATTTTATGTAATTGGCTTATCCTTTGACAAAACGCACTTTATTTGTAATTGGGTAGACTTAGAATGTGTTTAACCACTTCAAGAAACCACGTTTCAAGATCTATTGTTGAAACCTTCAAGTTTGTTCAAGAAATCAAGCAAGAGAGTGCAAATTCATTAAAGCTTGACAGCTGGTCGATACCTGCTCGACACCTTCTATCTGTTGAGGTTTACGAATTTTAGATTTCAACTCTGATTTTCTTGGGATCCGTGAATCTGTCTATGGGCCTTCTTCTCTTCTAACCCTAGACATATAAAAGGATTGTTTTAAGAGCCGTCAAACTGTACACAACTTGCACAAGCATTGAGCAAACTCTATTCGAGCAAATTGTGACCGGAGACAAAGTTCTTGACCTAGTTCATCTCTTTCTTGGAGAAGTTGCTGTGTATTTGCACCTTAGGGTTTTGTGACCAAGCATCTTCCTGATCTTCATCGTGTGGATGAACTGAAGAACTTTGCAACCAACAATCTTTTCAGATTGGTGATTGAAGTCACATACTAGGATCCACGCAATTGGTTAGTCACGTACTTGGGAGTCGTGCATCAGAAAGGGAAACTGTCACTACAAAATAAGTCCGATTGGGTATTGGGGTAAGGGTTCAACTGTAAATTGGTAAGGTACTTGGGATTCCTTGCTTGTAATCGCTTGTTGTGATAATAGTGGAGTTTCAGGAGTGGTGACCTGAAAATCACCCGGTGGGGTTTTTGCCGTTAGGTTTTTCCCCATTCGTAAACAAATCACCGTGTCTTTTATTTTCTGCTGCAATTTTAGTTTATTGGTGATTTGTTTGTGCTACCACATATTTGCATGATAAATTTAATTAATAACTTGGCTAATTAATTAATTAACTTCTATCACAAGGGGTCATTCAGTTTGTGGCCTATTAGGGCTGAGTTAGAATTTTGCAGAAAAAACGTTCAAGCCCGAATTTCGATTGATCGAGCCTAAGCTTCGATCGATCGAAATAGGGTGAATTGGTTTTTTAATTCCTGCAACAACATATTCCAACTTTACATCAACAAATAAACTTTGAGCAAGTCTAAACATGACTAAACACATTGTTTTGATTATGGTTTGCCAACAATACAAATTAGAGTTCTAAATACATAAAAACCTAAGTCTTTAGAACCTAACAAACTCCCTCTTTGGCAATCCGTGACAAAACACAACTAGAAGCTTAAAGTTTACAAATAAAAGCCATTTACAAAATAATGCTCATAAACACAAATTCAATCCTAACTACTTTCCATTTGTTGCAAAAGAAGACAGCAGCTCAATTGAATTAACATGTATATTTCCTGAAACACTTAAACAAAAAGCATAACTGCAAGTGTGGAAAATACAAGCAAATAAAATAAATTCTTGATTTCAAACAAACACAATAAAGACATATATTAATGAAGAACTCATAAACATAAGTTAATAAATAGTTGAAACAAGAAACATATAAAACAAAAAAATATACTCCCCCTAACATGAATATCCAAACAATAATAAAACAAATGTGGCAAGAGCTAAAAAAGTAAAAGTACAAAGTGAAGCACCTAGATACAATCTAAACAACTCCACAAGCTCCAACCAACAAAAAATACTCTCACCCTGAAAACAAAAACAAAGTGCTCTTAATATGTACTCCCCTTTTTTGTGACAGAATGCCAAAGGGCAATCAAAATCCATCATCAAAAGGAGGTGGCGGTGAAGAACGTCGAAACCGTGCCAAATCCGCTCGCAAACCACGAATCTCATCAAGAACGTCCACCAAAATCTGTCCTTGGGCCGCCTGAACGGTCAAGACATGATCCAACGTATGTCGAATGTCTGAATCATCCAAAGTAGTCGGTGGAGGAACATCAGCATTAGTAGCAGCACCACCAGATGTTTGAGCAACATCAGCACTTGTAGAAGAGGGAGGAGGGGGAACATCACCAGAAGATGCACATTTAGGACCCGAGGATCAACTCCCAAGTGAGCAGCCCTCTGTCTAAGAAAGGTAGCACCTAAGGGAGCAACAACATGAATAGGCTCACTAGAAGGGAAATCAGCTAGACCAAGGAATAACAAAATCCTATGAATGAAAATAGGATGGATAAGCGCATGCCCTACAACATAACTCCTATGAACTTCATTCAAAGAACGAAGAAACAAATAAGGAAAGCTGATAGATGCACCAAACATGAAAGCATACAAAAACAAACATCACTCTAGAGGGATGGTGTGGAGATGAGAAATAGGCCACAAAGAATGACACGCTACCCTAAGAAAAAGATAGGCAGTCTCAGAAAGTGCAGAAGACGTGATCTGAGGATCAGAACCCTACTGGATAGAAGACCTAGTGATGTATGACATGACAACATCTAATGGAGGAGCCTCAGCATAGGGATAGACTGGCTCCCTAACGACCAGAACCCCAAGAGAATCAGCCACTACCCTAGGGGTAATGGTGAACTCAACACCTCGTATCCAACTCCTAACTAGGGTGTTAGAATCATAGACGTGGCAAGAAAGGTTCAAGAAGAACTCTCTAATCAGGGTGGTCGGGGGTGGATAGTCTATCCCTAACAAGGACAACCAACCTCTAGACTCTAAGTTAGCCCCAGTGGCCGGATCAACCTCATCAAGAATCACAGAACGCTTAGCCCATATCTTACGCTTATTGTTCAGTTTCTCAAAAGCCTCACTACAACGGTCGTTCTTAAAGAGCTAACTCCTAGAGGGAGACACAGAAGGAGTAGAGGGAATCTTATTAGCTCTAGTTTTCCTAGGCATGGTGCTAGGATAGGACCAAAACACCCAGCAAAGAGAGAGAGAGAAAAAAAAAAAAACACACACACACACAAAAAACCAAAGGCAAACTACAAGTTAGCACAAAAAAATATAAAACAAAATCTATATGATGCATGAAAAAAGTAAATGTCATGATGCATGTCCTAATGCAGTGCAATTAAGTTGAAATTAAGTTCAATTTGACAAAAATGGCTTGAGCATAGAGTTTCTAACAAAAACCCCAAAAATTTGAAAAACCACTTGAAAAATTTGTAACAAATTGACGAATTGATCATCACACAAGACAGATTACACAAAATAATGATCAATTACATCAAGTCAACAAGCCAATTTCATCAAATTAAACCAAATTGAACAAAATCCCCAAATCGGGTTCAATACAAGCCCTAGAATTTTTAATTTTTCACAAATCCTCCAAATTGATCAAATTTTTCAACAAAGATCATGTTAATAACATCATAGGAACAAAACCCAATGATCAATTTCAGAAATTATGGCCAGAATCATCAAAACCCCCAAATATGTATAGGTTCAAAATCCCCAAATTAAAATGCATGAAAAATGCATGAAATGTGAAAATAAAAGCAAAAAGAAGGGTAAAAAAGTCTTACCGGTAGTTGGAGAGAGAAACCCTGCAAAAAGAATGATAAAAAATGACAAAAATCTAAGATGGAGCCAAGTCCGAATCGGAGAGAGAGAGAGAGAGAGAGAGAGAGAGAGAAAAGCTTCGAAAATTTTGAAAAAGTGATTTTGAAAAAGTCAAGATCTATTTTTTTTAAAAACCTGATTCACGATATTCAATTGATCAGAAAATAGTTTCGATCAATCGAAATAGACAAAGGCTCACCTAAAATTTTAAAAGAAATTTCAATTGATCGAAAAACAGATTGGATCAATTGAAAATCTGAAAAAACATCTTTTTAGAAAAAATAACTTGATTTCTGGAAACACTCCTCAAAGCATTGAATATAAGAAATAAAATGCATGAGTATGAGATGGAATACTTTTCCAAAACACAAGTTTTAAACCCAGTTTTTCTAAAATTAAGATTTTCAAACATTCTCCCTTTAAAAATCTCAAATACAAAATATGTTTTGCACAAAAAAAAATGCTCAAAGTAATTTCAAACTTGGTTGGTCAGACCAAAAGACACACACAATAACATGTTCAATGTTTAGCAAAGATTAGCTTGTAGTGTGTGCAACTAGCAAAAAAAAAAAAACACTTGAGTTACATGTGAGGTGATATGTGTATAGCAATCAATCACAAAGTCTACAAAATTCATCACATAGAATTTAAAAGAAACTATCACCTAAAGAGCTACATCATATAACTCCCACATCTCCTAGAACATAAGCTTGCAATCATGTAAGTTTCTTGAATTTTGCCTCATAATATACACACCAATTTTAATTATGTGATTTGGCATCAAGCCTTAATAGTACACACCAGTTTTAAGCATTAAGCAATTAAACCGAAGCTTCACCTTATGTTCTTTTTGTGCATGTACTACACTTTCTCGAGCACAAAATCTTACGATATGCACTAAGGTGTTCATAATTGGCTAGTGAACAGTGGTGAGATGGTTATTTATGCATTTCTTAAAAGGATCAAGTCTGACAGTCAAATAACATGTGACTTTAAGATTAAGACAAAGAGATAAACACCATAAACATCTTTCCCACACAACATGCACTACAAAGCTTCAACTAGTCAAGTGCAATAAATAAGCTCTTCAAAACTAAACAAAAAACAAAAGACATGTCATGTGAAAATAGATTAACCAACCTTGTTTTCAAAAACAAAGAGAATAGTGCAAAAACACAATTTGCTTCCTTTTCCTTCCCTTTTTAAAAAAAAAAATTTAAAAAAACACCTAGAATGAAATGCATGAATGTTATGCAATGCAAATCCTAGAAACAAAAGGAAAATAAAAAAACACAAAAAACCCAAAGAACAAAGAACAATGATCACAAAGGGAAAAACAATGAAGCACAAGGACCATGTCAGAAAGACTCAGTTAGATCGAGTCTTTTACATCCAAAACCTTTTAGATGCACCACGAGCAGTGGAGTTTGTTTTCAAATTAGACTGATTTCTAACTCCAGGATTGGAATAAAGGTTGAGCGCCTTTACCAATTCACCAATAAGTGCAATAGGATCTTATGCTTGAGGCACTGGCACTTTTGACTTGTTTGCTCTCTTAGCAGCTTACAACTTGTAATAGTTTGGACGAATGTGTCCAGACTTCCCACAAAAATGACAAACCCAAGCAGGCTTACCATGCATCTTATCCTTAGAAAGGGTAGACTCCTTAAGTTTAGACTCTTTCAAATCAACCCTAATCTTCCTAGATGGAGAAACTTCTATGGTTTTGACAACCTCACTCATAGGGGGTTTGACAATTTCACTCACAGCCTCATTTACAAAAGGTTCAGAAGAAGATGAAGGGACAAAGTTTGTGGAATGGGGAGCAGACAAAGTTTGTGGAATGGAAACAGAGATGCTTTCAACAAAACCTAATCCAGATTTGTCAGAAGGAAACTTTTGAACACTCAGCATTTGATAAAGTTTAGAACTAGCAAATCTAGCAACAAATAAATCAAGTTCCAAAGATTTCACTTTATCAAGCAATAACATATTTTCAGTTTTCACATTGTTCAAAAGTTCATTAGCATCAAAAAGTTTAACAAGAAAATTTTTCATATTAAGCTCAAGAGATTCAATTTTCTTCAGGCCAAGTTCAACATTCATAGCATCCTTTGCAGCAACTTTGCAAACTAGCAAATATAGCAACAGATAAATCAAGTTCCAAAGTTTTCACTTTATCAAGCAATAACATATTTTCAGTTTTTACATTGTTCAAAAGTTCATTAGCATCAAAAAGTTTAACAAGCAAACTTTTCTTATCAAGCTCAAGAGATTCAATTTTCTTCAAGCCAAGTTCAACATTTATAGCATCCTTTGCAACAACTTTGCAAAGTTTATTGTAGGCCTCTTAAAGATCTGCATACTCAGAGAGTTCCCCATCAGAAAGGTTCTCTTCAGTAGATATGCTTTCATTTACTACATCAGTAGCAATGAAAGCAATGAAGTTTCCATCCTCGTCACATTCTGACTCATCATCAGAAACTTCACCATCACTAGGGGTTACAACCATAATCTTACCCTTAGACTTCAAGTAAGTAGGACACTTAGATTTCATGTGACTATACCCTTGACATCCAAAACACTGAGGACCCATAGAATTATTTGAAGATTGACCTACTTTTTCTCTAGGTTTATCATTATTATTAACCTTAGTGGGATCATTCTTCCTAAAATTTCTAGGTTCAGCAGTGCTCGTACCTCTTGCCTTTCTATTATTATTCCTGAGAAAGTTTCTAAAATTCTTGGTAAGGTAAGCAATCTCTATAGCAGAGAGCTCATCATCAAATCCACCAACCTCAACATCATCAATTGACTTAAGAGCCATTAATTTGGATTTGTTAGTTTTGGGTAGGTCCAACTCATAAGATTGAAGTGCTCCTACAAGTTCATCAACAGGGATGGAATCCACATCCTTGATCTAAGAATCTTCCTAACAATTTTAGGTTGATCATAGATTTCACCCAAATTATAAGCAGAATGAACAATGTCATTAAGTTTAGCATAGAATTCATCAAAAGATTCATCATCAGACATCCTAATGCTTTCAAATTTAGAAGTTAATTGCTGCAATTAATTGATTTTGACAGTCTTTGTGTCTTCATGCACAGTCTGGAGGATATTCCAAGTAGTATGAGCAACCTCAACATTAGAGATTCTCTTAAATTCCTCCATAGAAACAGCGTTAAAGATAGCATTCATAACTTTGCTATTGAACGAGGCTGCTTCTTTTTGAAAAGTTTGCCACTCACTAACAGGAGTAGTGGGCTTCTCCCATCCGTATTCAACGAAGTTCCAGACTCTCTCATTAATTGATTTCATGAATGCTTTCATCCTTACTTTCCAATAAGCATAATTATTCCCATCAAAGTGAGGAGGAATAACCAGAGAGTGTCCGTGTTCCATGACAACAAGGATCAAGGATCAGCTCAATGATCAAAAGATCAACAACAAGAGAGTTACTCGTTCTGATACCACTTTATAGTTTTTAGACCCCTTAAAACACAATTGAATTAACCTAGGTAATTAGCTAAGTTGTTACTTAGTCCAAATTCCAAATCTAGGTTATCACAAACAAACAATCATATCATCTAAAGCAGCGGAAATATAAAAGACACAAGATATGATCACTCAGGAAACCAAACCGGTAAAAACCTGGGAAGGATTTAACCTAGCTATCCTCAAGGTAAACTTGAATCCACTATCTTGAAAGAATCGAAGTTCATACAATAAGACTTACAAGCCCCCACGCTCGACTTCTTATTGCTACCCACCAGTAGAACTTACTGACACGACCACGTGCAAGATCCGAATCCACGGACTCCTTTTTTCTTGGATTCACCACTAGATACAAGCACACCCGGTTGTGTTTCTTTAGGCTTCAATGGCAACAACTGAATTAATCATCAAGGTGTAGAAAACTTTTTCTCCTTGAAAACCCTAAGTTTATGTGAAGGAAAGCTCCTCAAGGATCTCACAAGAGATTCACACAAACCGTAATATGAGCAACACTAAAACCTGGCTAAGGTTTGCCTTTTATACCTAGGGCAAATTAGAAAACCCAAAACGTTTTAATTAAAATAGGGTTGAGTTGGAATTCTGTAGAAAAAACGTTCAGGCCCAAATTTCGATTGATCAAGCCTAAGCTTCGATCGATCAAAATAGGCTGAATTGGTTTTTTAATTCCTGCAACAACTTATTCCAACTTTACATCAATAAATCAACTTTGAGCAAGTCTAAACACGACTAAACACATTGTTTTGATCATGATTTGCCAACAATACAAATTAGAGTTCCAAATACATAAAAACCTAAGTCTTTAGAACCTAACAAAAATCAACACAACACAACACACACACACATATATTATGCAGCACTCTTATGTAAAAGTAGGAGGCACAAAAGTTGAAATAAAAGACAAACTAGTATGAGTCTAATAATTGATAAGAATACATTTCCTATGGGCAAAGACTTAAAAGAAACTGGCTCTTAGATGGTAATTATGTCTGTTTTGGCATTCAATTCCAAAGGGGATTAATGTGAAAATCTTTAGGACTTGCAATTGAAAGTGCCTGGCCTGAAGAGAATCTCTAGTCTTCATTTGTGTGTCTACTATCTAGGCGCCTAGCTCTCTTGGAAATTGGATCTTCTTTTCTCTTTTTTTGTCTCCAAATGGAAAAAAAGGAGCATACATTTGTTTACCTATTGTTAAAATAATTGAAGCGAAAATTTTCATTTTCTATTACGATTTTTCATCTTAGAGTAATTATTTTGTTTCCAAACAATTACAAAACATGACAATGGTATTACCCCTATATTTTGGAAGAGTTGCATGGCAATCAACATTATCTTTGTAAAGGTATCAGAAATCAACTAAACTAGGGCAGCAAAGTGAATTACATAAGTCCAGAAATCTAGATAGTTGCAGAGCTGAAGCAGAGCTCAACGATAAGTAGCTTAAGCATAAAAACTACATGTAGTATAGTATTGGTTAGTGAACATGTGAGCTACATGTGATTGACTTAAGTGTACACCTGTGGTAGTTAGTTAGGAAGTTTGTTAGATCAATTAAGTTAGTTTTTGGCTTGAGTTAGTTGCTTAGTGTTGTATATAAGCACTTGTAATTATCTGTTTTTACTCAGATTAATGAAATACTTTTCTTAGTAAATTTCATATGGTATTAGAGCCTTCCTGCTCTATTTTCCCCCAAAATTTCTAGGGTTTGTTCTTGAGAGCTTTGAAGCTTCTTCAATGGCTGAAGCAACTAATACTTCATCTTCTTCCTCTGCACAAGATTTGACACTCGTAAAGGCTATCTCAAATCCTCTGTTTCTTCATCACGCTAATAATCTTAGAGCCATGCTCATGTCTGAACCATTGATTGGTGAGAATTACCATGCTTGAGTTCATTCAATGAAGAAAGCATTGGTTGCCAAGAATAAGTTTGGCTTTGTCAATGGTAGCATTACTCTCTCTTCACCATTGAGAAAGAATCCAGCAGTAATTAATGCTTGGATTCGCTGTAACAACATGGTAGGTTCTTGGTTGATGAAGGCTGTGTCACCTCAAATTCGAGTGAGTATTACCTACAGATACACTGCTTTGGAAATCTGGAATGATCTCCAAGATACACATTCTCAAGGGAATGGACCTAGGGTTTTCTAGCTCCAGAAAGACATAGCTTCAATGTGTCAAGGTGAGTCTTCAATTACCAATTATTCCACTCAGTTAAAGCTTTTTTGGGATCAACTTCATAATTTTAGGCCTACTCCTACCTGTTCTTGTGGAAAGTGTACCTGTAATCTGTTTCAAAAGCTCGAAGATCTTCATCTTCAATAATTAGTGATGCAATTTTTGATGGCGCTCAACGAGTCATACTCTCATATCAAAAGGCAGATCTTGTTAATGGAACCATTGCCAACCATTAACAAAGTCTATTCCGTGTTGATTCGAGAAGAAAGGCAAAGGAGTGTAGGGCTTAGCAATTCTATTCACATAGAGTCTACTACTCTAGCAGTGAAGGGTTCTAATGTCAATTCCAATTCCAATTTTCCTAGATTCTTTGGTAATTCTGGTGTTTATGGAGGAAAGAATTCCAAAGGTAAAGACAGACCTATGTGTACTTACTGTGGGAAGCTTAGACATGTCATGGAGAAATGCTTCAAGGCAAGAACTTTATGATGAATCAAGTCAATGTTCAAGAAGCTTGTGTAGATAATGGTCCTCCACTGCTACTTTTCCTTTCACTCAAGAGCAATGTCAGCAGTTTTTGACCATATTGGGGACTCTAATGCAAGTTGTTCATCTTAACTCTGGTGGCAAGGGGACTCAGTTCAATATAAGCAATAAGAAAGCACACATAGCCAATATTGTGATTAAGCCTAATCCAGTAGTTCCTTCTTCTTCCAGTACCACAGATGCTCTTACCATGGTAGGTATGTTAAGTTCTACTTGTCTTGATTTAAGGCATTCAGTCTTTTCTACCCAAATTGTGCATAGAATAGCTTTTGGTGGTAATACTTGGGTCATTGACACTAGTGCAACAGATCATATAATGTATTTTTTTCATCTATTGACTGATTTTACTTTTGTTAATTGTGTGGTTGAACTTCCTAATGGTGAGACTGCTTTGGTAACTCATATTAGTTCTATATGTCTTTCTGAAAATCTGATCTTAACCAATGTGCTTTGTGTTCCATCTTTCTCTTTCAACCTTTTATCAGTCAGCCAACTCACCAAGAAGATGCATTGTTGTCTCATTTTCTTGTCTACCTCTTGTTTCATTCAAGACCTCAATTGCTAGAGGACGATTGGTGTGGGTGAAGTTCATAATGGGTTATATCTCCTTCAACATAGCCCTTCTGATACTTATGCCATTCCAACTCCGTCCCAGGCTACTCCATCCTTCCAATCTGTTTTTTATTCTATTTTTCATCCCATTTTTAGTACAAATAAGTCTCATGTAATCAATAATGTCAAGATTCCAGCTTTTACCTGGCATTCCAGACTTGGGCATCCTTCTGATGCTAAGATTTCTGTTTTGAAGAGTGTACTTCCTTATCTCACTTCTATCTCTAATGAAATTTGTGAAATATGCCCTCTAGCTAAGCGTAAAAGGCTTCATTTTCCTTTTCATTATCATGTTTCAGAATTTCCTTTTGATTTGATACATTGTGACATTTGAGGGCCTTATGTACCTACTGTTGCAGGTCACAAGTATTTCCTTACCATTGTTGATGATTGTACTAGATCAACTTGGGTTTATCTTATGAAATCTAAGTCTAAAACTAGATCTTTATTACAATCCTTTTATACCATGATTAAAACTCAATTTGGTAAGTTTATTAAGGTCTTTAGGACAGACAATGGGCTTGAGTTTCAAATGATTGACTTCTTTAAGTTTCATGGCATCATTCATCAACATAGTTGTGTTGCCAATCCACAACAAAATTCTATTGTGGAGAGGAAACATCAACATATACTTTGTGTTGCAAGAGCTTTAAGGCTTCAATCAAACATTCCTATTGCTTATTAGGGTGACTGTATCATTACTAATGTGCATCTTATAAATAGACTTCCTTACCCTCTTTTGAACAACAAATCTCCTTTTGAGCTTCTTTACAATAAAATTCCAGATTATTCACATCTCAAGGTGTTTGGTTGTCTATGTTTAGCTTCTACTCTTTCTCACAATAGAGGCAAGTTTGATCCTAGGGCTATTAAGTGTGTTTTCATGGGGTATCCTTATGGAAATAAGGGCTATAAGCTCTTGAATTTACAAACTAGATCTTGTTTCATTTCTAGAGATGTTCTTTTTCATGAATTTGTATTTCCTTTTAAGTATCTTCCTACTTCTGTTCCTTTGTCTCAAACTAATCCCTTTTATCATGATTGTTTTCCCGATTCTCCACCTCTACCTGTTACTGATTCCATTCACCATTCTGCTTCTATCCCAGAACCCTCAGCTCCTATTGATTCTACTATTCTTGAAGAACATTTTATTGATCTTCTCGAGGATTTGTCTATTTTTGTTCCTAAAGACATTACTACTCCTATTCCTGATATTACTCCTTTTTCTTTGTCCATTGAACTTAACCATGCTTCTGATTCTCTTCCAGCTAGTCTTCTTCTTTATGATCCTCTCCCTAGAAGGACTACTAGAGTTTCTAGACCACCTATTTATCTTCAAGCCTATAAGTGCAATGCTACTTCCACAAAATACCCCATTGCCAATTATATTTCTAATCACAAACTCTCTCCTTCTTACTCTCATTTCTACAATAGTATCTCTACCCTTTAGGAACCACAGTTTTACCATCAAGTAGTTGGTGATCCTAATTGGGATGCTGCCATGGTAGCTGAACTTTAGGCTTTAGAACTTAATAACACTTGGTCTCTTGTTCCTTTGCCTCCCAATAAAAGGGCTATTGGTTGTAAGTGGGTTTTCAAAATCAAGTACAAGTCTGATGGCAATGTAGAGATACAAAGCAAGGTTCATTGCCAAAGGTTATACTCAACAAGAGTGTTTGGATTATACTGAGACCTTCTCTCTTGTTGCCAAGATGGTGACTATCAAGCTTTTCTTGTCTTTGGCTGCTGTGCAAGGCTGGACTCGTCACAAATTGGATGTAAATCATGCGTTTCTTCATGGTGATTTGCATGAAGAAGTGTATATGTGTCTTCCTCTAGGCCTGCCCAGCAAGGGGGAACTTGTGTGCAAATTGAATAAGTCCCTGTATGGCCTTAAAATAGCCTCAAGGCAATGGTATTCCAAGTTTTCAACCACTTTACTACAACATGGTTTTCTGCAATCTAAGGCAAATTATTCTTTGTTCACCAAGCAATTAGGAGCTTCTTTCGTGGCACTTTTGGTATATGTTGATGATATACTCATTGCCAGCAATGATCCTCAATCTGTAGCAGACATGAAGGTTGTCTTAGATAAGCAATTCAAATTAAAGGATATGGGCAATCTAAAATACTTCTTGGGTTTGGAAGTGGCTAGGTTTGAGAAAGGCATTTCATTATGCCAGAGAAAGTATGTCCTTTAAGTGATCAATGATGTCGGAATGCTTGGATGTAAGCCTGTTAAAACTCCCATAGAGGTCAATCTTAAACTAAGCAAAGATGAAGGCAAGTTATTGGCTGATGCTGGTAGGTACAGAAGATTGATAGGGAGGCTATTGTTTCTTACTATTTCTAGGCCATATATCACTTACTCAATACATAGGTTGAGCCAATTTATGTCTAAGCCTAGACCTCAAGGCTGCCTATAGGGTAATTCAATATCTTAAAGGTACATCAGGACAAGGCTTGCTCTTTTCAACTCAATCCTCCTTACACATCAAAGCCTTTGCAAATGCAGATTTGGCTGCATGCATTGATTCTAGGAGGTCCATCACAGGTTACTGTGTATTTCTTGGTGACTTTTTGATTCCTTAGAAATCTAAGAAGCAAAATACAATTTCAAGGTCCACGGCAAAAGTAAAGTACATAGAAATGGCTATTGCAATGTGTGAAGTGACATAGATTTTGTATTTACTTAAGGATCTGAATGTTAAACACAATCAAGCTGCCTTATTGTTCAGTGATTCTTAAGCAGCAATCCACATAGGTACTAATCCAGTATTCCATGAGCGTACAAAGCATATTGAGATAGACTGTCACATTGTGAGGGATAAGGTGCAAGCAGGAGTTATAAAGTTAATGGATATTAGAACTCAATATCAATTAGCTGATTTGTTGACAAAAGCTTTGAGTTGGAATCAGTTTTATGGTCTTCTTACCAAGATGGGCATCTCCAACATTCATTCTCATGATGTCCATCCTGAGAGGGAGTATCAGAAATCAATGAAACTAGAGCAGCAAAGTGAATTACACAAGTCCAGATAGTTGCAGAGTTGAAGCAAAGCTCAACGACAAGTAGCTTAAGCATAAAAACTACATGTTGTATAATATTGGTTAGTGAGCATGTGAGCTACACGTGGTTGACTTTTTTTTTCTTTTGAGTATAAACGGCAGAATTTTATTCAATGAAATAATAAATTTATACAAGAACAAGGCAGTATCAAGGAGAGCCAAAGGAAACTGCACAAGCTATAGAGCTTTCCTACCATCTATCAAAAACAGCAGCTATATGAAAGGTTACATCTAGGAAAGCCAAAGAAGAACAAGACTATCTTACAAACTCAAGACAAGCTTCCATAATTAGCCTCCAAATATTCTATAGCATGGGCTGCAGCAGACCTGGCTAGAAAAGAGGGGTCAGGACGTGGAGTATCATAGTGAGCCTCATTCCACTTATTCCAAATCATGCAGCTGGTTGTGAAAAATATTGCAATTTTTGGGTCATTTTTCCTTTGCATAATTTGATCAGCCACATCCACAAATGAAAGATTTGTGCAATGAGACATGGTCCCCTTTAAGCATGTGGACTTCCAAACCATATCAGAATATGTACAGCTTAGCAGGATATGGCCTGATGACTCCACCCCATCCTCTCAACATTCACATCCAGCATCAAACAAAATTTTTCTTCTAGCTAGATTTGCTTTTGTAGGCAATATATCTCTACAAGCTCTCCAAATGAAAGTTTTGATTTTATTACATACCTTGGCTGCCCAAATTGCTTTCCAAATTTTATTGCACTATGAGTAACTGAATGATTGGCCATGAGAAGATCTTAGTTGTTGAGTTTGTATCATCTTGTATGCACTTTTTACCAAATATTCACCCGTGTTTGTGTATGCCCAAGTTTGGATGTCTTGCACCGCTCTATTGCTCAAAGGGATGGATTTAATAACTTTAGCTTCATGTGGGAGGAATACATGATCAATCATGGATACAAGCCATGATCTTGTAATTGGATCAATGAGGTTATCCACTGTGGCCATTGATGACATTGTGGAGCATGGGGTTACCACCTTGAATGATGGTGGAGTTGGGAGCCATCAGTCTTGCCAAATTCGAATTTTATTTCTAGTTCCTACTTGCCATCTCAAACCATTGTCCAAGACCGATTTGGCTGCCACTATGCTTTTCCATGCAAAACTCCCTAAATTTGGTGAAGGAGCATCTAAGAAAGATATATTGGGAAAGTAATTTGATTTGTAGACTCGATAGAACAAGGAGTGTGTATTTTTCATAAGCCTCCATCCTTGTTTGGCTAACATGGCTAAGTTGAAGGAATAAAGCTCCCGAAACCCAATTCCTCCCATAGACTTGGGCATATAGAGTTTAAACCAACTCAACCAGTTTACTTTCCTTTCTTGCATCTTTTGACCCCACCAAATCTGCTCATCATCCCTTCAAGATCTTTAAGCAAACCTTTCGGTAGCAAGAAACATCCCATGGCATATGTGGGGATAGCTTGTGCCACGGCTTTAATTAAAAATTCCTTTCCAACTTGTGCCACATGATTGACTTAAGTGTACACCTCTGGTAGTTAGTTAGGAAGTTTGTTAGATCAATTAATTTAGTTTTTGGCTTGAGTTAGTTGCTTAGTGTTGCATATAAACACTTGTAATTATCTGATTTTACTCAGATCAATGAAATACATTTCTCAGTAAATTTCATAAAAGGTGTTTAGGCCTGCCTTTGAAGAATCATAGGCCACACCTCCAGGCGATTGTCCATGGTCGAGACCAGCAATAGAAGATATGTTTATGATTGATCCTCCCTGCTCTGCATCGCGCATGCGTATGCAGATGTATTTTGACACCAACCAGGTTCCTGTTAAATTTGTTTTGACATTACCTAATGTACATCACATAAGAGTTTGAAATATCTATCAACAATAACCTTCAACAATCAAATAAAAAAAAAAAAAAAAACAGACAGGTTGGCATCCAACATGATAAAGTAACATCGAACATATTCCTACGTACCACGAAATCCGGCATTATTGACCAGGGCGTGGATATGGCCAAACACATCCCAAGCCTTCTGTACAGACTTCTCGATGGTGGGTCCATCGGCAGTGACGTCGAGCTCCACAGCCACAGCTCTTGGGGAGCTTGAAGAAGAAGAAGAAGAAGAAGAGAGGTGATTGATTTAATGACAGAGTGATTGGAGTCGATTGACACGTCGAGCAGTGGCAATGATCTTGCAGCCAGCTTTAGCGAGGTCAAGACAGAAGCCAAGACCAAGGCCGGAGGAAGCTCCAGTCACCATCACCACTTTTCCCTCTAGCTCTCCCCTTTCCTCCAACGCCAATGCTGCCATTTCTGTGACTGTTGGTTTTCTCTAGTTACCAGCTATCACCAAACTCTGTTGGTTTTCTCTAGTTTTAATACTGAATGGTTTGAGATTTTTAAAAGCATTAGAAGAATTTACTTATTAACGTTTTAAGAATGTAGAAAGATGCTATGAGTGAGAATTGAAATAATGTAACTGGACAGCTTTTTGGAGCCAAAACCAAAACTTCTAGTACCTCGAAAGGGAAAATGCCACGGACGACAACAACAACAACAACAAAATTATAATAATAAATAAATAAATAAAATAAAGAGCCTTAGAAAAAGTGGTATTGGAAGTAAGATTTTACTAATATATGCATGAGGCCACACAATAGTATATTATTTTTGAAAAAATTTATCGAAAATTGAAAAAGTTTTGACAGCTTTTTCAATTTCTAATAAAATTTTTCCAAAAACGGATTTGTTAGTGTATGCCCACTGGACCCTTGAAAGTAATATATAGTCAATCACAATTTATTTTATAGGATGGTTGTAGAAAAAATTATAGTAATTTGTGTGCTACTAGAATTACTTATGTTAGAACACACACCTTTCACAACTGTCATATGTAGCATATTGTGATAAATTTTGAAAGTAACAAGTATTCATCCACAGTCTATCATGTAGGATAATTATAGCAAAAATTGTGGTGTTTATGCGATATTAGAATTACTCACGTCTGTACACACAATTTTACTCACACTTTTACACGCTTGTTACAACTCTCATATGCAGCAAATTATGATAAATTATAATCGATTTCCTATCCCTTGGACATGGCAAAACGGGCAAAAATTTGTTGACTTGACCCAAACTGTCCTATTTTAACCCTGCCCGAACTTAAATTTTTTGACCGGAATAAAAAAGGGCCAACCCACAACCTGCCACTTTTTGCAAGCCAACGTGACCAAACTTTTTTTTTAATTCTCTAAAAAATATTTAGACTATGTGCCAAGGTGCTAGGTGCTTAAACATAAAGGTACAAAGCGCTGCACTCACACTACCTAGCCATTTAATAGCCACCAGTTGTAGTGGCCACGCCTCCATTTATTTATTTATTTTTATAAAAAGAGTTAATTAAAAGGAAAAAAAATACAAAAAGCAAAAGCATCTACAACTACATGTCTACACTACTAAATATCTAACACTAAGTTAAATACTAGGTAGTAGAGTTAAATACTATGACTAAGTTACTAACAATAAGTCTAAATAGCACAAAACTAAACTAAAGTAAAAGAAAAAGTCTAAAAGTCCATATTATTAGTGAATTTTGACTCTAAAGTGTGGAAATTTAAAATATATATTTTTTGTGCTCCTTAGAATCAATCTCTCTTTCAAGTTGTAAATTGGTAAATATAAGCATTTTGGCTATGAGTTATTAATATGGAAGATTTTGTTATCATGATTGTAAAGGATTTTAGTCATGCTCAAAACTATTAGAACTAGAAGGATATGGAAAGTTTTATATTTTTTGGTTTGTTTGTTTTTTTCCTTCACATGTATAATAGTAACCCAAAGAGTCTAATAATAGTAGGTGCCCACTTAATGAAAAACAAAAACAAAACAAAAACAAAAACAAAAGATATTATGTACAATTCGTTTCCTTGATTGATTTAATTCGTTCTCTCTAAAAATTTGACATTTTTTTATTTTTTATTTTTATTTTTTTTCATGTGAAAATACAAGTCAGCCTACAATCTAATTAGCCTGACCTATTTTCAACCCATTTAAAATAACCAATTTTGAACCCAGCCCGTTTTGGCCCGCAACACAATCGACCCGACCGTTCACCATGTCTACTATTCCCGTTATATCCATCATTATTACATGAACCATTATTTTCTCACTACACGAATCGATTTCGAAACAGCTTATTTAGTTAAAACTGAAATTTTTTTACTATAAATACTATAAATAAAGCTAAAAGTTAGCTAAAATAGTACAATAAAATTCATGAATAGTACCAAAAAGTATAATAAGACTCATAAATAGTAATAAAAATAAAATAAATAGTAGTAAAAATAAACTGAATAATAAAAAAAAAAGTTTTTTTTTGAATCAATACCAAACGCAACCCAACTACTACTCGTTGTGTAATATCGTTCTCTCTCTACTACTCATTATGTGTGCGTTTGGGCTCCGCGTCCGCGTTTTTTAGTTCACGTTTTCTACTCTTTTTTTTTTTTGGCCCGCATTTGTTGACTTTGGGAGACAATATTTACTGTTATGAATAGTGTATACACTGTTCACACACTGTGCATACACTGTTTACATATTAAAAAATATTAAAAATAAGTCTCACGATACTATTTACACATTTAAAAATTATTTTACTACAATATTTTCAGTTTTCAATTTTTAGCAACAATAAATTCAATCTAAACACACCCTATGTCACATTGTACATTATCTATCGCATTGGATAGTCATAACAAATGAATGAAAGTGAATGATACCGGGAAAAACGTGATAGAAAGAAAAAAGTGGAAGCTAAAGGCTGACATGAGTTTGCAGCTTTTGTTTGCAAATCTTATTTTATGTCTAGTCAAGTACAGGTACAGTTTTCTTTATTACAAGAAAGCCCAACATTTTTGAGAAAGCTAACATTTTTTATAACTTTATTTGTATCAAGATTAGGTAGGTATTTTCTTTTTGAAAAAATTTATAATAAAAATAAATAAATAAATAAAAAGGAGGATTAGGTGGGTATACTAACCAAGAATACCAACCCACTATGGAGTTGGTGGCCCATTCCCAAGATAACCTCGGTCTATTTTGACACTAAACCAAGCTCGGTTAAGCCCAGCCAAACATTTAGATGGTGTATCCTCCTTCCCCCCCCCCCCCTCCCGACACACGTGAACATGGAATACTGCCTTAGGGGAATCCGCCCACCAAGTATTAAAGAGCATCTAGTGCAAGTTTCAATGAGGTCGTATCAGCAGTAGGCAATAGATCCCATCAAGTCAGGAATATGGTGTAGAGGGACCCACTAACGTGAGAAAAATGCCCCTCATCATAACAACCCACTAAGGAGAGGCTATATATAGAGAAAAAGGGATAGGGATTAGAGGTTGAAAAATTTTGGGAGAGTGAAATACAGGAGCAGTGAAAAAAGACTTAACTCAGGAGAAAGAGAATCCTATTCGGATTGCAACATAGAGGCTCGGCTATGCAACCATAGCCTCGGTTGGACCAGTATCAAAGAAGTTTAGGGTCAAAGACAACAGTTTACCTCATTCAACAACCTTTCAAGCCATTTCTTGGATCTCCCACTGTGGGTTAAGTCCAATTCAGAGTACAAGTAAATTGGGGGTCTAGTCCTAAAAGCCAAGGTTCGTGGGAAAAGATCACCACAGTGGGTATTTAATGTTTACCGTTTGCCATGTCTACTATTCCTATTACATCCATCACTATTATATGGATCATTATTTTCTCACTGGGAACAACTTATTTAACTGAAATAAATAAAAAAAATTGTTGAAAGTACTATAAATAAAACTAAAATTTAACAAAAATAATACAATAAGAATAGCACAAAAAAAAATAATGAAACTCATAAATAGTAAAAAAATAAGCTAAATAATAAATAAAATAAAAAACTGTCTTTTTTAACTAATGTCAGACATAGCCTACTACTCATCGTGCAGCATTACTCTCTCTACTGCTCATTATTTGTCACATTTTACATTATTTGTCGCGTTGTACAGTCATACCAAATGAATGAAAGTGAATGATACAGGCAAAAACATGATAGAGAGAAAAAGGTGGAAGCTAAGGCTAACATGTGTTATTCAGCCAAAAAAAAAATAAAAGGGCTAACATATGTTAGCAACTTTTCTTTGCAAATCTTAATTTATGTCTAGTCAAGTATAGGTACAGCTTTCTTTATGACGAGAAAGCCCAACATTTTATGAGAAAGCTAACATTTTTTATAAATTTATTTGTATTAAGATTAGGTGGGTATTTTCTTCTAAAAAGAATAAAGGATTAGGTGGTTATTTAGTATTTACCTACTTTAATTTTTTCACAAATTCTTTTTACTTTATTAACAGTTTAACCTCTTTTAATATTTTTAATTTAATAGTTACGATTGAAAATCACTTTTTACAATTCTTAATTTTAATCATTAATTACAATTGCAATGCACCTGATCTCTATCACTTTTATTTTTTCCCATTGTTAGCGTTTAGGTACAGTAAATTGTCATTTTCTCATGTACAAAATAGCTGGAGATCCAAGAGAGAAAGGGTTCAAACTGCAGGGTTAGTAGCATGTTATAATTATTTATAAATAAAATAAAATAAAAAACAAAAAATTGATTAGGCTTTTTTATGATCAAATTTAAATATATGGCTTTTAAAAAATTAATGGTATTTTCTTTTTTAAGGACAATTAATATAATATAATTGTAAGTTTTAATTTAAATTTGGGAACATACTTAAAAAATTGTACTTAAGTTTTATGTTTTTACCCAACCAAAAAATGAACATTTTTTAAAAACTAAAAAAAGAAAAATTGATGCCTAAATGAAACATACCCCAAATTTTTAGAAAATGAAATTTACCAAGGAAAAAATAAAGAAAGAAAAAGGGGTTTGAGCATGCTAGTAATACAAGTGAAATAAAGAGAGGAGAAGAAAACTGCATGGTGGAGCCGATATCAATTAATTGGTTTTGTTTGCTTTTTATGTCTAGTCAAATAATTGCTAACGGAATTTTTTATTGTTGTTGTTATTGTTGTTATTATTATTTCGATAAGTAGATAATGAGGGGTAGGGATTTGAACCAAAATATGAGATACCACAAATATGTTCTTATTAAGTTAATATATTCTCACATGAGTTTATTATTAACACCACTTATATTATGTGCCAATAGTAAATTATATTTTTGGTTTTAAAAAATAGTGTCCCATTTTCTATAATAAAAAAAAAAAATTTGTCCCCAGACTTTTTAATAGCTTATTCCAAAATTTTATGAAGTTATTGTAAAATATTATCAAGTTTATTCTATAAAATTTATGAATTTATCTAAAATAATAATTGAGATGTCTCATTTAATTTGTTAGATTAAAAAAAATTATGTAATAAAATTTACAGCATGTGATTGCCCTATGTCTAATGCACCTAGGTAAGGGTGTTTACGGTGTGGTTCGGTGTGGTTTTGTGCCATTTATATAAATATATAAATATATATATATATATATATATTATCCGAAATATGAAGCGGCCATGGTTAGTACGTTTCAAGTATGCCCAGGGAATAAACAACAATGTTTTAGTTCGTGTTATTAGGCTTCTCACTTTACTTCTCCATCAGTCCATCTCACTCACACTCTTCTCTTCTCTCTCAATACGACAATACACTCTAACATGTATAATTGTGTATAGTTTACTGTTATATAAATATATAAATATATATATATATATATATATATATATATATATATATTTATGGTACTTTTAGTTTACTATCAATCTATCATGATTTTTTGTTTTTGTTTTAGTAATTGGTATTTGTAATACTTGTTTTGTTTTACAGGATTTTGTTTTGCTTTAAAAGCAACTGAGATACTGACTGTGTAGTCTATGATTCTGTGTCATACTATCATGTCATGGTTAAGCAATAAGCATCATTTTCTTGCAAGGGGAAAAAAAAAATAAAGCTTTGGCTGGCCCAAATTTGCCTAGTAGGTGTTGATTAGGAAAAGCCAATCCAAAATAAATAAATATATTAAAAAAACAAAAACTTGTCCAATAGTTTAAAATTTGGCCCCAAAACAAAGAAAAAATAAGTTTTGGACAAGGCCAATCTAGCCCAAAATTTTGAAAAATATATCAACCCAAAATCAACCAATCATACCTTGTACACCGCACCGAATTACGTATATATGTGACCACAAAATTGAGGTGTGGTATGTTGATGGTTTTGGCCAAACCGCACCAGAAAGTGTAATGCTAAAAATGACCCAAAATTGCACCAAACCCTTAGCTCAATTGGTAAAGTTTCTGATAGTTGAATAAGAGACCTGAGGTTCAATCACAATTTACACCAAAAACTGATTATTATTTTAGTCTGATGATAAAAGCCTATCATTAGGAGCGGACGTCATAAATTGAAACTCTCTCCAAAAAAAAAATGCACGCACTCTTTTCCTAATGGGGGGTAAATACAAATTCTTTATCCTATTTTTAGTGTTTCATTTTTTGTACTATCAGCTGCCATATGTCATGTCTATTTTTCTTTTTCTTATGGAAAAATTTTTCATTTTGAACTTTGGTTACTTTATAAATGAAATATCGATAAGGAATGTTTGAGGAAACTTATTAGTGCAAATCTATAAGTTAGCAACAAGTGAAGCTATTTGGGGCCAAGTGAAACCAACTCCTACAAGTTATGACTATATCTTAGGTTAATCTATTAAGTGTTACGAATGCCAATTTTTAAGTGAAAATCTTGTAATTTAATGATATTATCTAAATTTTGTAATGTTACTAGCCTGAAGAGAAATGCTATATCCATAACATTTTCACAACAAATCTTAGGTGGTGGGTTGTTACTGGTGGGCAATAAAGCAATTTCAATAGTGGATTTAACTTAAAAACTTGTAACAACCTACCATTTAAGATATGTTATGAATGTAGCACTTCTCCAAACCTTAATCATTCTAATAGATTTGTTAGTCATTCTACTAGAGTAAAAATCTACCATTACTTCTTCGACTATAAATCATGTTCCTAAAGTTGTTAATGCTATGCCATAACTTGGGTCAAGAAATCGGCCCATTGGAAGATCCAAGCCCAAAGCTCTAAATTTATAGGTCTTTTTGTATTTATTCTCTTCTAAGACTTTTTTTTTTTTTTTTGGTTAAGAGGGAATAGCATTAAATTAACTAGCCATGAAAGGCGAAGTTCTGGTTGAAAGCCTTAGAGTACACAAACCATTAGCATCCGCATTTAAAATACTACATAAGCCCTCATTGGGCAGTGCATCAAGAATAACAAAATTTCCAGAAAAAGAACAACCCGCTCTAGCAAGGTTATCAACGCATTTATTCGCCTCTCTAAACACATGGGTGACCTTGACATGTTGGAACTACTCCAGGAGGTACCTGCAGTCATTTAGCAAAGCAGCACATGAGTTATTAATGGCTTTGTTGGATAGCACAAGGTTGACAACAACTTGGGCATATAATTCAACATGTAAGTGGTTAATTCCAAGTTGGGCTACAAGTATCAACCCATCCCGCAAGGCCCAAAATTCAGCAGCCACACTTGTAGTCTTTCCAATATTCCTCATAAAACCCTTCACCCATTTCCCATTATGGTCACGGATCAGTCCACCCCCACCAGCACATCCCGGATTTCCTTGTGATGCCCCATCAGAATTCAATTTAAACCACCCTGGTTCTGGTTTGTTCCAGCAGATAGGATTGATAGTGCAGTGCCTAATTTTTTGCCTCTTACTCACACAAAAGAAGAATTCATGCTATATAAAATCAAGACTGGTTGCAATAGACTTTACCATGGAATAAAATCAAGCTATATAAATATTAAATTGGTCCTTACTTGACAAAGTTAAATAGGAGTATTTTCTATGCTGCGATTGTGGTCTATTATTCTTTATATTCATTTCAATTAATTATGGCAAATAGATATCGCCCTCTGAATGACATGGAATAGGTTTTTTTTTTTGTAATAATTTTTTATTAAAAAAAATTCCTTGCCATTTTTTGGTTTAATAAAAAACTTTGTATCTAATCTCTATTAAAACAATTTTCCATCATAATCTAATAAATATAACAGAAAACTAAATGAATATAACATAAAACTCTACACCACCCTTGTGGTGATCATAAATAAGTGCCACAGATGGAAAATTCGAAACCAAAAAAATACGACGGTTCTATCTCATTACATTACATGGCTTTAAAGGGAAGAGTAAATAGGGACACCAGGTAAGGTGGCACCAGCATCAACAATGAAAATGTTGCCGGAAACATATTTAGAAGAGTCGTGTACCAAATATCGAACAAGTGATGTCAATGCGGGATCTGAGGTGCCATACTCTCTTAAAGGGACGGTTTTCCTTTCCACATTACGCAGCCAATCTCTTTGCATAAGACCTTGAGTAATTTCAGATTTGAAAAGGCCAGGTGATATAGAATTCACTCTAATTTTGTATACACCCAATTCCAGGGCCATGACCTGTTATAAGTAGAACCATCATTATATGGAAATATAGTGACAAGAAGAACAAAATCAACGCAACACAACACACACACATATATTATGCAGCACTCTTATGTAAAAGTAGGAGGCACAAAAGTTGAAATAAAAGACAAACTAGTCTGAGTCTGATAATTGATAAGAATACATTTCCTATGGGCAAAGACTTAAAAGTGACTGGCTCTTAGCTCCAAATAATTACGTGCAGGGTATTCCATAAATAATAAGTTTTTGA
Source organism: Quercus wislizeni (assembly GCA_023055345.1). Lineage (NCBI taxonomy): Eukaryota > Viridiplantae > Streptophyta > Magnoliopsida > Fagales > Fagaceae > Quercus > Quercus wislizeni. Next base: position 7,268,051 of record JALGQJ010000014.1, read on the forward strand.
TGTGTTCATCATATAGTTACAGAAAAAGACATCTAGGCAAACAGTCAGCGAACATAATACACCTGTCCCAATTTCATGAAAATACAGTATGATGGTGTTCGGAGATGGTAATTATGTCTGTCTGTTTTGGCACTCAATTCCAAAGGGGATTAATGTGAAAATCTTTAGGACTTGCAGTTGAAAGTGCCTGACCTGAAGAGAATCTCTAGTCTTCATTTGTGTGTCTACTATCTAGGTGCCTAGCTCTCTTGGAAATTGGTTCTTCTTTTCTCTTTTTCCGTCTCCAAATGGTTAAAAAGGAGCATACATTAACATTTGTTTACCTATTGTTGAAATAATTGAAGTGAAAATTTTCTTTTTCTATTACGATTTTCATCTTAGAGTAATTATTTTGTTTCCAAACAATTACAAAACATGACAATGGTATTACCCCTATATTTTGGAAGAGTTGCATGGCAATCAACATTACCTTTGTCAAGGTGTTTAGGCCTGCCTTTGAAGAATCATAGGCCACACCTCCAGGCAATAGCCCACGGTCGAGACCAGCAATGGAAGATATGTTTATGATTGATCCTCCCTGCTCTGCATCGCGCATGCGTATGCAGATGTATTTTGACACCAACCAGGCTCCTGTTAAATTTGTTTTGAAAACCTGATTCCATTCCTCCTCAGACAATTCTAATGGAGATCTCACATTTCCTAATGTACGTCACATAAGAGTTAGAAATATGTATCAGCTATAACCTTCAACAATCAAATAACGAAAACAGACAGGTTGACATCCAATGTTAACAATACACTCCAAGATGCACAACTGATCTTGTGAATACAAGAATGAAAAGTGAAAACTCAAAGATGTTAAGTCTTAAATAATCAACTGTGGGATGATCCAACCAAGCCATCTAAATCACACTTTTCCATTTGACTTCATTCCTGTGTGTCTACCTTAAATATACACAACGTTCACCTTTATGAGCAAGACAATGAAGTCAAATGTGAAAATCATGTACAAGGTGTTTAAAGAATAAGAAGCTAGAAGTAAAAGGGCTTTAAACTAGAAACAGAAGAGCAGACTGCGCCTTATTTAGAGAGTAAAAAAATGAAGAGCTTACTAGTGACTATTAGATTAGATGGTAAAATTCATAATTTCTTAATAAGTTAAGCTTTTGGGTCTGTTAGTAATTTATCATGGTATACAGCTCTTGGGTTTAGTCCACGTTTCCACCATATGTCTCATTTTTAATAAATTTCTTTGGCCCATTTAATAAGAGCATTATAACCTCGTGTTTGAGAGAGCATTAGATTAAATGATTAAATTTACTATTTCTTAATAACTTTATTTTGGACTGTTGGTATTTACCAATGACAAACATGGGGCAACCTCCACTTTCATTCCAAACCAACAGAATAAGCAATCAATCCAAGAACACAATCAGACAAGCAGCCATTGAGAAACTATTGATAACTTTCAACACAAGCACAAACATCATCTCTAATTGCCTTGAACAGCTAAGACTTCACTTAACCACTATTGATCTGGCAATTTTTTGAAGTCAAAACATGGTAAATAGTAGCAGAAAAGGCAAGCTTGCACAGATTCACAGTTCTACCATTGAATCCTGAAACACCCCAATGAGATCAACAATCATTGTATATAAGGATTAAGGATAGCTAATACTACTCTGCAATGTTGACTTTTGGCCTCACTGACCACCAAAGAACCAGGATAAATAAGCAAAGTTATTATATTTTAATGGATCCGGTTACAAAGTGTTTAAAGTGCATTAGTTAGGATTGAGTTTTTTTTTTTTTTTTAATTGCAGTCATCATCAACAACAACAAAGCTTAGTCTCAACAATATCAGATGTAGGTTATTAGTTTAAGAAATATTTTTATAGACTTTTTATGAGAAATAAAAATAAATAACTTTTTAGATGACTTTTTATATTTCCCATAAAATATTTCTCATAAACATAGTATTAAATATTTTCTAAAATAATTCAGTAACAAATACCCTAAAAATACTCATTAATCAAATATATATATATATATATATATATATATAAATAATGTGAGTTTTATTGCAATTGACTAGCTTTTTTTATTTGGTGACTCAAGCCCCATATAGTCAGGAGTATTTGATTATGAGTTATTTTAAAGCCACAATCTTAACCACATTTGTTTTTCACAACTATCCTACTAAATAAATTATGATTGATTGACCGTCACATTTAATTGAACCATCAATTTTTTTCTCCACTTATGATAGGCACGTTTAATAGCTGTGGCAAATGATGATAAAAACAGTCTGGTCCTAAAATTTATGCTTGATTATTGGCTTTAGTTAGTTGTTACTTCACACAATCAGTACAACCCGCTCGAAAGGGCGAAGGTATGTGTGACGTGTAACATGGCCCCCCAAAACTTTGAAATCCCCTGTATGATGGTTTATAAATTTAAACTGGGCCCTTACAATTACAGAGATTGCCCCACCCCCCCGCGGGCAGAGTTTTTTCTATTTTTTTGCCCCAAAAAATTAATCTTTTTCTCATCAATAAAATTTTGGAATAAAGTCACTTTTAGTCCCTACATTTTCAGGCGATTTCCATTTTAGTCCCTAAGTTTTATTTTTACCGCTTTTAGTCCCTATTCTGGAAAACGCCTCCATTTTAGTCCCTGCCGTTACATCAGAAACGGAGAAAACTGACGTGGCAAACGACAGGAATAAATAATATTAAATTAATGTCCACGTGGCCTAAATTAATAATAAAAAATGTTTTTTGACATTAAAAAATGCCACGTCAGCTCTAAATAAAAAATAATAATTTATTAATTTTAACTAAAAAAAAAAAATCAAAACAGAAATAAAAACCAAAATTTACATTAACTAAGATCTAAAAGTATCTTAAACAAAAATGCCAAGAACACTACCCCAGACTTAAGATCTCAAAATTTCAAAATTGAAAACCAAAATCCACAAACCCAGAAGCACAAACACAAACCCAGCAACAGATCAACCAAACCCAATCCTGCAACAAAGATCTATTAATTGGAAGAAAAAATAAATAAATAAAAGCCGCCTTGAGCAGAGACGAGTTGAGATGTGGTCTCGACGCAGCGGACGAAAGGGGACACGAAGACCCGGTGGTTTGGGAACCCGAGTTGATTTTAGATCTTCCGACCGATGCAAAAGGCCCGGACCCGACCCTCCTCCACGAGAGGTGGGTCGCACAGCCTCTCTGCGGTGGTCACCCACAATCGCTCGAAGTTGTCCTTGCGGTCTCCGTGTCGCATTACAACGACGTTTTGGTGCTACTGCTGCTGCTATTGTTGCTGATGATGGTTTTCCTGAGATTCCGAGGACGGAGGCTCCATTTGTTGTTTTTATAGAATTTTTTTTTAGACAGAGAGAGAGAAAGAAAGAGAAATGGGATGCGTTTAGAGCTTCTATTTATAGGGAAAAGAAAAGGCAGCTTTTATTTATTTCATGGTGCTTTAATTTGTTGTTGCAGGATTGGGTTTGGTTGATCTGTTGCTGGGTTTGTGTTTGTGCTTCTGGGTTTGTGGATTTTGGTTTTCAATTTTGAAATTTTGAGATCTTAAGTCTGGGATGGTGTTCTTGGCATTCTTGTTTAAGATACTTTTAGATCTTAGTTAATGTAAATTTTGGTTTTTATTTCTGTTTTGATTTTTTTTTTTTTAGTTAAAATTAATAAATTATTATTTTTTATTTAGAGCTGATGTGGCATTTTTTAATGTCAAAAAACATTTTTTATTATTAATTTAGGCCACGTGGACATTAATTTAATATTATTTATTCCTGTCGTTTGCCACGTCAGTTTTCTCCGTTTCTGATGTAACGGCAGGGACTAAAATGGAGGCGTTTTCCAGAATAGGGACTAAAAGCGGTAAAAATAAAATTTAGGGACTAAAATGGAAATCGCCTGAAAATGTAGGGACTAAAAGTGACTTTATTCCTAAAATTTTCTATCATCACCATCATCTCGGATTTTTTTTTTTTTTTTGTCTTTTACTTTTGATACATTGTGCTAACATTGATTTATTTCTAGGAGAGAATTTAGGTTGCCATATCCTATAAAATTGTTTTACTGAATGAAACATTGATCATAACATCTATAGAAGATTCAAGATTTTCTTAAAATGTTTTTTTGGTGCCTGTTTATAGCAAATTAGATAATTTTTGTACAATGATTTGAGTCTAGAAATTATTGTCATAATTTGATTTTGTTCATTTTGTATACAATATATTTATGAATTATGACTAATATATAAATACATGAACAAAACTTAGGTACAATACCTTAGATGTTATTTCTTAGGTTTCTCCCTTAAAATTCAATCATATAGCTACTTAACTAAAAAATACACTTACATCTCATGAGAAAAAATTCACATGGTAGAATCTTAAAATAGGAACCTAAGGAACAACACTTAAGTATTATACTTAAGTCTTACTCAAAATACATAATCCGGCCTCTCAAGTAATAAATCCTGGTTACACTCTTGCTTGCTCAAGATTCTTACAAAACAATTTTTTTTTTTTTAAAGAGAATTTCAACTTATGACATCCATTCGTAATGATAACTCTTTATCATTATAGTAAAATACCAATCGGTTTTCGGCGCAGACAAAGATTGAACCCTAAATCTTTTATTTAACGATAAGAGATTTTACCAGTTAAGTTAACTGAAACCCACAACATAATAAAATATAATCGAACATATCCTTAAGTACCTCGAAATCCGACACCAATTAAGTTAATTGAAACCCACAACATAACAAAGTAGGATCAAATATATCCCTACGTACCTCGGAATCCAGCATTATTGACCAGGGCGTGGATATGGCCAAACACATCCCAAGCCTTCTGTACAGACTTCTCGATGGTGGGTCCATCGGCAGTGAGGTCGAGCTCCACAGCCACAGCTCTTGGGGAGCTTGAAGAAGAATAGGAAGAGAGGTGATTGATTTGATGACAGAGTGATTGGAGTCGATCGACACGTCGAGCAGCGGCAATGATCTTGCAGCCAGCTTTAGCGAGGTCAAGACAGAAGCCAAGACCAAGGCCTGATGAAGCCCCAGTCACCATCACCACTTTTCCCTCTAGCTCTCTCCATTCCTCCAACGCCAATGCTGCCATTTCTGTGACAGTTGGTTTTCTCTAGTTATCAGTTATCACCAAACTTTGCTGTAAGTGTAGCTGTTGTTTTAATACTGAATGTTTTGAGATTTTTAAAAGCATTAGGAGAATTTACTTACTCACGTTTTAAGAATGTAGAAAGATGCAATGAGTGAGAATTGAAATAATGTAACTGGACAGCTTTTTGGAGCCAAAACCAAAACTTCTAGTACCTCGAAAAGGAAAATGCCGAGGACCCACAAAAAAAAAAAAAAAAAAAACACAGCTTTAGAGAAAGTGCAACTGAAAGTCACATGCGTTCAATTATAGTTAATTACATAGGGTAACTGTGGCAAAAATTATGGTAATTTATGTGTTATTAGCTAGAATTACTTAATTGGTAACTTAACTAGTAAATATTCTGATAGTTGAATAAGATATATGAGTTTAATTCTCACCTACACTAAAAACTAATTGATATTTTTGTCTGATGATAAAGAACTATCATCAAGAACGAACGTCATAAGTTGAAACTCTCTCAAAAAAAAAAAAAAAAAAACTAGAATTACTGTTAGTACAAACACTTGTCACAATTGTCATATGTAGCATATTGTGATAAATTTTGAAAGTAACAAGTAGTCATTCATAGTAGATCACGTAGGACAATTATGGCAAAAATTGTAATATTTTATGTGATATTAGATTTACTCACATCTATACACACATTTTTACACATTTGTACTCAAACTTTTACACACTTATTACAAATCTCATATGCAGCAAATTATGATAAATTATAATTGATGGTCTATTTCTTAGACATGGAAAAACGACCAAAAATTTGTTGGCCCAACCCGAATCATCACATTTTAACCCGACCCAAACTAGAATTTTTTTGACTAAAATGAAAAATGGGTCAATGCACCACCCGCCCATTTTTTTTGGGACCAACTCAACCCGGCTAACTTGTGATCCGTTGCATCCATCACTATTACATGAACCATTATTTTCTCTCTATTGCTCATCGTGTAACATTATCTGTCCCATTGCAGTCATAACAAATGAATGAAAAAAAGTGAATGATACAAGAAAAAACGTGATAGAAAGAAAAAAGTGGAAAGGTAAAGGCTGACATGAGTTAGCATCTTTTCTTTGCAAATCTTATTTTATTTATAGTCAAGTACAGGTACAGCTTTCTTTTGAGTAATGGTCAAGACAGTGCATAATTTTGTGCCCTGGAATTTTGTGCCATCTCCTGGTTGGTTTGGTATATCAGAAACAAGCTTATACATGATGAGAGTGGTCTGCCACCCTTGCAAATCTGGGAAATGGCTAAGAACATTGTTGAGGATTTCCAGAAAGCCACCACGGTGGACTTTCCCCCTATGTAGTCTCCTCAAAATGGCTGGGCTGCACCCCCGCCGGGCTATTTCAAAGTGAATGTGGATGGTGCTTCAACCATAGATGGCAGCGGAATCTCTGGTGTTGGGGTGATCGTTCGTGATGAGACGGGAAGGGTGTTCATTGCTCTCTATAAAGCTCTACCCTTGCATTACCCCGCTGAATGAACGGAGCTTTTTACTATGGAGCAAGGTGTACTCTTTGCTCGGGAGATGAATCTTTCCAATGTTATATTTGAATCCGATGCTCCCAAGCCCTCAATGGTGGTATAATGGGACATCTGATCCAAGGCATTCAGCTCACGAGGTCTTCTTTCTCCTGCTGCTCTTTCCAACACGTGAGAAGGGACTACAACAGGTAGGGATGGCCATGGGTAGGGTATGGGTAGGGTATGCCCATACCCAACCCAATTAATTTATCCATGGATACCCAATTACCTTACCCAATTAGTATCCATATCCAATTGTTACCCAGTTTGTTTACCCATGGATATCCATACCCTACCCAAACCCAATTTTTATAAAATTACCAAATATGCTCAAAAACCACTAAAAATACCAAAATATCCTCAAAATCTCTAAAATGAGCAAAATGCCCATAAAACCTCTAAAATGGCCAAAATACCCCTGATATCTCTAAAATCACTAATTATGCTCAAAAACCACTAAAATGACCAAAATCTCTCGAAATCTCTAAAATGAGCAAAATACCCATGAACTCTTTAAAATGACCAAAAACCCCCCAAAATACTAAATATGCTAAAAAAACGACTTTAAATTACCAAAATACCCCGAAACCTAAAAAATGACCAAAATACCCCTGAAACCTAAAAAATGACTAAATACCCACGAAACCTAAAAAATGTTCAAAATACCCTTGAAACCCAAAAATGACCAAAATACTCCCTATACTTAAAAATGACCAAAATACCACCGAAACCTAAAATTTGACTGAAAATACCCCCGAAGTAGAAAATTACCAAAATACCCCCCTAAACCTAAAAAATGACAAAAATACCTTCAAAACCTAAAAATTGACTAAAATACCCTTGAAACTTAAAAATTACCAAAATACCCCTGAAACCTAAAAAATGACTGAAATAACCCCTAAAGCTAAAAAATGACCAAAATATCATCGAAACCTACAAAACTTACTGAAACACCCCTAATACTTGAAAAATTACCAAAATACCTCCAAAACCTAAAAAATTGACCGAAATACTCCGTAAACCTGAGAAATGACCAAAATACCCCCAAAACCTATAAAATGACCAAAATACCCCCAAAATCTATAAAATGACAAAAATGCCCCTAAAACCTATATTATGGTAAAAATACACCATAAACCTAAAAAATGTCTGAAATACCCTTAAACCTATAAAATGACTAAAATACGCCCTAAACCTGTAAAATTACCAAATAGGCCCAAAACCTCTAAAATTACCAAAAATACCCCGAAACCTATAAATCGACCAAAATAGCCCTAAACCTCTAAAACAACCAAATACCCCTATAAAATATCTAAAATGACCAAAATACCCTTGAAACCTTTAAAGTGACCAAAATACCCATAAACCTGTAAGATGAACAAAATACATCTGTAACCTTTTAAATTACCAAAATATAGGTTTGAGGTATTTTGGATGTTTCAAGTGTATTTTCGTCAAATTAGAGGTTCTAAGAATATTTTAGTCATTTCGTAGATTTTGAGTGAATTTTGGTAATTTTTTAGATTTCGAGGTTATTTTAGTCATTTTTTTAGATTCTAAGGGTGTTTCAGTCATTTTTTAGATTACGGGCCATTTTTGTCATTTTTTAGGTTTTAGAGGTATTTCGGTAATTTTTATATTTTGGGGTCATTTCGGTAATTTTATAGGTTTTGGAGGTATTTTAGTAATTTTAAGGTTTCGGGGGTGTTTTGGTAATTTTCTAGGTTTTGGGGTTATTTTGGTCATTTTTAGGTTTTAGGGGTATTTCGGTTATTTTTTAAGCTTTGGGGGTATTTCAGTCATTTTTTGGGTTTTGGGATCTTTTGGTTATTTTTTAGGTTTCGAGGTTATTTCAGTCACTTTTTAGGTTTAGGTGCATTTTTATCATCTTATAAGTTTTAGGGGCATTTTTGTCATTTTTAAGTTTCTGGGTATTTTGGTAATTTTATAGGTTTCGGAGTATTTCAGTCATTTTTTAGGTTTATGGGGTATTTCGGTTATTTTATAGGTTTCGGGGGTATTTTTGTCATTTTATATGTTTGGTTATTTTTAGTTTTCAGGGGGTATTTTGGTCATTTTAGGTTTCATGGGGTATTTCGTTAATTTTTTATGTTTCAGGGGTATTTCAGTCATTTTTTAGGTTTAGAGGGTATTTTTGTAATCTTTAGGTTTCAAGGGTATTTTGGTCATTTTTAGGTTTTGGTGGTCTTTCGGTCATTTTTTAGGTTTAGGGGGGTATTTTGGTAATTTTCAGTTTTTAGGGTATTTTGGTCATTTTTTAGGTTTCAGGGGTATTTTTGGTAATTTTTTTAGGTTTCTGAGGTATTTTTGGTAATTTTAAGGTTTTTGAGGTATTTCAGTCATTTTTTAGGTTTAGGGTGTATTTTGACAATTTTAGAGGATTTTAGGAATACTTTGGTCATTTTCAAGTTTTAGGGGCAATTTGATAATTTTGATTATTGGCTAATTAGGTGGATTGAGGTTTGCCCATAATAATTTGGTTGAGTTGGGTTTGAGTTAGATTTAATTAGTTAAATGGGTAATAATGGGTAAATGGGTAATATCCAAACCCTACCCAAAATATTTGGGTAATATCCAAACCCTACCCAATTACCTTCTACCCATTAAGAACTGGGTATTACCCAGAATAATTGGATTGGGTAGGGTTGGATATCCATTACCCAATGGGTATGGCCATCCCTAACAACAGGGTTGCCGATGAGCTAGCCCAATTTGCCAAATGTGATCATGTTTCCAATCTCTAGAAGGGTGTTATCCCACCTTTCTTAGTTCACTTGATTCAATCAGGCCCGGGATGATTCTGTTAGCTTTTGGCATCCGTTGTACTCCTTTTCTTGTGTTTATGAAATATAAATTTCTTCTCAAAAAAAAAAAAATTTAATGCTATTTTCTTTTTTAAGGACAATTAATATAATATAATTGTAAGTTTTAATTTAAATTTGGGAATATACTTAAAAAATTGTACTTAAGTTTTATGTTTTTACCCAACCAAAAAATGAACCTTTAAAAAAAATATATATTGATGCTTAAATGAAACATACCCTAAATTTTTAGAAAATGAAAATTACCAAGAAAAAATAAAGACGGAAAAAGTGGTTTGAGCATACTAATAATACAAATGAGAGAAAGAGAGGAGAAGAAAGCTGCATGGTGGAGCTGATATCAATTAACTAGTTTTGTTTGCTTTTTATATTTCTAGTCAAATAATTACGAACAGAATTTTTTATTGTTATTGTTATTGTTGTTATTATTATTTCAATAAGTAGATAATGAGGAAGGGGAATTTGAACCAATATATGAGATACAACAAATATGTTCTTATTAAGTTAATATATTCTCACATGAGTTTATTATTAACACCACTTATATTATGTGCCAATAGTCAATTATATTCTTGGTTTTAAAAAATAGTGTCCCATTTTCTTTAAAAAAAAAAATTGTCCCCAAACTTATTAATATCTTATTCCAAACTTTTATGAAATTATAGTAAAATATTATCAAGTTTATTCTATAAAATTTATAAATCTATCTAAAAAAATTGATGTCACATTTAATTGTTTTTAGATAATATATATATATATATATATATGTGTGTGTGTGTGTGTGTGTGTAATAAAATTTACAGCACGTGATTGCTCTATGTCTAATGCACCTAGGTAGGGGTGTTTGCGGTGTGGTTCGATACGATTTTGTGCCATTTAAGCACTACACTACACCTAGTTTTATGATAAGATAACCACACAAAACCGCACCCTATATATATATATATATATATATATATATATATATATATATTAATTTAATATTATCTGAAATATGAAGCGGTCATTGTTAGTGCATTTCAAGTATGCCCATGGAGTAAACGACAATGTTTTAGTTAGTGTTATTAGGCTTCTCACTTTACTTCTCCATCAATCCATCTCACTCACACTCTTCTCTTCTCTCTTGATATGATGATACCTTCTAACATGTATAATTGTGTATGGTTTACTGTCATGGATTATGTTTTTGGTCAATCTATCATGATTTTTTTTGTCTAGTAATTGGTATTTGTTATACTTGTTTTGTTTTATAGGTTTTTGTTTTGTTGTAAAAGCTACTGAGTTACTAACTGTGTAGTCTATGACTCAATGTCATACTGTCATGTCATGGTTAAGCAATAAACATCATTTTATTACAAGGAAAAAAAACAAAAACAAAGCTTTGGGCTGGCCTAAACTTGCCTAGCAAGTGTTGATTAGGAAAAGCCAGCAGCCAAATTATAATTATAAAAAAAAAAAATTTAAAAAAACTAGTCCAATTGTTTAAAATTTTTCCTAAAACAAAGAAAAAATCAATTTTGGACTAGGCCAATCCAGCCCAAAATCAACCAATCGTACCTTGTACACTGCATTGAATTGCATATGTAACCACAAAATTAAGGTGCAGATGGTTATGGCCAAATCGCTCCGAAAAGTGTGATGCTAAAAATGATCCAAAATCGCACCAAATCGCACCATGAACACCCCATAAATGCACCCATTCTTTTCCTAATGGGGTAAAATACAAATTCTTTATCCTATTTTTTGTGTTTCATTTATGTACTATCAGCTACTCTTATGTCATGTCTATTTTTACATATTTTTTATGGAATAATTTTTCATTTTAAACTTTGGTTACTTTATAAATGGAATATCGATAAGGAATATTGGAGGAAACTAATTAGTGCAAACCTATAAGTTAGCACCTAATGAAGCTGTTTGGGGCCAAGCGATGGAAGCAACTCCTACAGGTTATGACCATATCTACGGCTAATCTAACAAGTATTAGAAATGCCAATTTTGAAGTAAAAATTCATGTAATTTAGTGATATTATCCAAATTGGGTATTGACACTCTATCGTTCTTTTTTTCTTTTCTTTTTTGCACTATTGTTAATCATCCTACTAGATTTGTTTAATCAGAGTTAAAAATCATTGAAAAATGAGTGTGAGTAAAAAATGTTCAAAACTTGTGCTGTGTATCCAAGAGTTAAACCCTTTTGGATATACATAATTGTAAGTTTGTTTTAAAAAAAACTTTCCCCCCTCTCCCTGTGTATGTGTGTTAAAAATACTTAGTATTTTCAACAAAAAAAATAATGGGTTAATCCCACATTAGAAAATGAGTGTAAGTAAAAGAGGTTTAAAATTGGTGCTATGTATTCAAGAGTTAGATCCTTTTGAATATGCATCACTGTAAATTTCTTTAAAAAAAATTTCTCCCATCTCCTCATGTGTATGTGTTAAAAATACTTAGTATTCTAAAAAAAATAGTGATTCCTACATTAAAAAATTAGTGTGAGTAAAAGAAATTTAAAGCTTGTATTACGTGTCAAAGTATTAGAATCTTTTAAATATACACATGTGTAAATTTCTTTAAAAAAACTTTCTTCGCACTCTCTGTGTACGTCTTAAAAATACTTACTACTCTGCAACTTTTGTGAAGAAATTAGCTCATTGGAATCTTATTACAAACTGAAGACCCAAGCCCAATGCCTTAAAATTGTAGGGCTCTGTTACTACAGACTGTTAGTGATGGCCGACCTGACAGGGGAATCAATCTATAATAGAGGCATAGACAGGTAGACAAGATGGGATTGGCGCACATCACTGCTCTTTGTCATTGTGATTTATTTATTATTTAAATATATATTAAAAAAAACAAAACAAAAACAATACATACTCATAGTCACCTCATTCAGAGCATGAGGATCAAGTTGTCATAATGAATTTAAATGAATATATATATATATATATATATATATAATGAATAAATGAACATATATAATGAATAATGGGCCACAGTCACAGCATAACAAATAAATATATAAGGAACACCAAAATATATATATATATATATATATATATATAAGATTATCACAAAAATATATATATAAATAAAGGAAAAATTTTACTAGTAATCGGATGAATTATTTAGAGCACTCATAGCAGTAGTGATATATTGGTATATTACTATATTTTAACTCCTCAAATACCAAAATCATGCTTCAACAGTGAAGCTAAGGGTCAGTTTGGATTGAACTTATTGTTGTTGAAACTGAAAAGTGAAAACTGAAAGTACTGTAACAAAATAATTTTTAAATGTGTGAATAGTACCGTGGGACCCATTTTTAATATTTTTTAGTGCGTGAACAGTACTGTGAACAGTTATGAACAGTACATGAATAGTATTTTTGTCCCCTGCACAGTGAACCCATGTGAGATTACTATTCACGCACAGGGAAAAAAAAAAAAAACTGGAAAACATAAAATTGAAAACATGCCGCAGGATTCAGTTGAATCCAAACGGTCACTAAATCTATTTTTTTTTAGCTCCATTGCTACCATGCACATCTATAAATAGATGTGCACTGTTCATGAGAACTAAACAAAAAAAAAAAATTATTTTATTCTATCCGGGGATTAAAATAATACCACTTGCTCCTTTTTTTTTCATTCTTTTATCACACCGTGCCTCTCTCTCCTTCATTCTCATCTCATCTCTGAAGCTCATCTCTCTCAAACTCACTCTCTCAACTCCGGTCTCTCAAGCTCACTCTATTTATCATTGCCGGCCCGACTCATCGTCAATGTCACCAACCCACCAACCGTCCCAAGTCGCCGATCAGCTTCAGACCCATGCCGTCATCCGCCTCAGACCCACGCCATCGATCGAAGTGCTTGCTCATGGATATTGGGTACCTGATTAGGAAACCCATGGAGCTCGCCGACCCACCCCTTCTGCCGACCCAACTCGCCGACGTTGTGCTTGTTTGTGATTGGTGATTTTTTATTTTGTTTGTGATTAGTGATTTTGTTTGGTCTAGGTTAAGGAAAAAGATTAGAGATTTGGGGTTTTTCTTTTTTTCCCCTGCTATGGACTGGTGGTAATGGTGGTGGTGGTTGTGGCTGTGGCCGTGGTTGATGGTAGAGGTGGTTGTGGTTGGTGCTGTGGATGTTTTTAGGGTAGTGGGATATATTATTTTATTGTGATGTTTATATTATGTTATTGTGTTGAAAGCTAAAATAGATCTACTGCTGCAGCATGTGTGTAGGTAAAATAGATAAAGTAGCTTTTGGTGGAGTTAAATAACTACATTTTTAGCTCCACTGCTGTAGATGCTCTTAAAGTCCAATTTATAAAAAATTAGTATGAAATGATGACGTGACTAAAAATACTACCGAAATAATAAGTGGAATTTAAAATATTAGTTCTATTGACTCCACAGTCATAAAGCTAGTAAAAAATTTGACATAAAACAAAAAGATTTGATATAAAGTTTTTTCTTAACGAGTACCTTACGATATCTGTTAACATTAACCAAAAAATAAAAATATAACAATAACAATGTCAAGTTAGGACTCAATTACTATAAATTAAAAAAAAATCTTTTTTTTAGAATCAATAAAATAAAATTAAAATGAAAGAAGAAGAAGAAATTAGGATCCAATTAAATAGTATATGTACCTTGATTTCATTCCATGACAAAACTTATTGCAACCAATCTTGGAAGTACTTCCAAAGAGCACCTTCAACAGTTTTTTCAAAATTTTATATTGTTTCGAGAGTAAATAGTTTATTTTTCCTATTTACTTTTTCAAATAAACTTTTCAATAGACTCTCAATCTTTTTCCTATTCCATTTAAATATTTTTTCTTAATTCTTTCTTTAATCTTTATTCATTCATTACTAATGAATATATTTTTCAAATTTCCAACAACTATATGTTTTAAATCTCCAAATTTTCCAACTGCATACTTTTTTTTTAATGAATTTCATGGAGCACTCGTGGCAATGGTATAGTAAGTTGTAGAACCATCTAATTTTAATTAGAAATGCTATGTTCACGTACAATATTTTCATAACAAATTTTAGGTAGTAAATTGTTATTGATTCTAAAGTGAATCTAATGTGAAAATGACCTTTTTGCCCACTAATAATAGCAAGTAACAACCTTTCGCTTAAGATTTGTGGTGAAGGTGTTGTGAAAATATTATGCACATAACATTTCTCAAATTTAATTTCTTTATCTTTATTTTATTTTTCCCTTTTTTCTTTATCTTTTTTCACCCTCATCAACCCAACTCAGTCTACTGTGAAAATTACTTTTTTTTCCACTTGTAATAGCCAGTAACAACCTTTCACTTAAAATTTGATGTGAAAGTGTTGTAAAAATATTATGAAAATAACATTTCTCAATTTTAATTTCTTTATCTTTATTTTATTTTTCCCTTTTTTCTTTATTTTTTTTTCACCTTCATCAACCCAACTCAGCCTAACCCTTAGCACAATAACTTAATAAAAATAAAAACAATTAGTCGAAATTTATAAACCTGATTCCAATAAATAAGGGTAAAATATTATTTTGGTCTATAAATTTTACCAAAAGTTTGTTCTTCATCCCTAAACTATAAAAATTTAGTTTTTGTCCCTAAACTATTGTAAAGTTTAATTTTTGTCCCTAAATTATTGAAAATGTTTTACTTTCCATTCTTAAACTTTATTAAAATATTGTTTTTGGTCCCTAAACTATTAAAATAAGTTTTTTTTATCCCTATTTTTGTTTCTAAACTATTAAAATAACTCTTTATAAAATTGAAGGATGAAAAAAAAAAATTTTAAAACTTAGGGACGAAAAATAAACTTTATTAAAGTATAATGACCAAAATAGTATTTTACCCAATAAATAAAAAGTAATGCTACAGTCACAAACTACTTTACAATATTTGTACAAAACTATTAATGTAATAAATTCTTACGATTTATCATCTGAGTCCACCACTAACATTATTTTTTTACTTACTAATAACCACTCATTACATTAGTAGTTTGTTAAAAAAATTGTAAAATAGTTTGTAGCTTAAGCATTTTCCATAAATAAAATAAAAAAGAGAGACATAGAGAGACTGAGATATGTTTATTTGTCTGTGTCTTTATTCATAATTTATTAATAATAAATAAATGCTTATTTAGAATTTCTTGATTTTTTTTTTCATTTTTTTGCTATACTCCAGTTCCCCTTAACTAGAAACCTAACTTCATCCCTATCCATACTCTTCTCCTCTCTATCTTCATTTTTGTTTTTATTTTTCCACCTCTAGTGCATTTATCTCCCTCTCTGTCTCTCATCATCATCGCTGGAGAACAAAACCTTGAGAGAGTTAGCCCTTTAAATCGACATTCACGCACAACGCTTTGTTTGCTCCTCCGTTGCTCATCCACCTCCCCACCTCTAAGAACATGTGGCCCAATCACCCATATGGGTCAAATTGACATTCTCTATCTTTTTCTCTTTTCTTCTAATTTGATTAGTTTTATTTCATTTGAAAATTTGTGCTTTGTCTTTGTTTTGATTATGTCTCCCTCTTGAGTTTAGAGATGTTTGAGAGAGAAAGGAGGTGGGTTGATTTGTAGCCGTTTGTATAAAATTTGAATATTTTAATTGGTTGTGTTAATTTTTTATTTTGTTTTATTCTTTTACTAATGAACAGTAGCACTTCAGGCCATGAGAGTGACTATTCATTGTAGAAAAACTTTTTGCATTTTTAGAGAGGCTGTTGCCTGTTGGAGCATCATTTTGCGGGTAGACTATAAACCAAAGATGATTTTGTGTTTGCCGATGCAGTTGGATGCTCTAACAAACACAAATCTAAAGAACACGCAGTTTTTCACTGCTGGTGAACATAAATACTAATATATGGTATGAAATACGTTTTATTCGTTTTATAAGTTTAAGAAGTATTATAAAAATACAGCATAAAATCAGGAATGAGTTATAACAAGTTAAAGAAGGAAACCATATTTTATAAATTCTTTGATTCACTTGCTTAGCCAAAAACTAATAACAAAATAATTAACTGAAAGCATTTATCGGCTCATATTATTATATTTAAAATTATTATATTTATTTTTACTAAAATTCTATCATAATAGTAAAACTGAGAAAAAATCCAATTAGATTTCAAATTGAAATTCAATTAAAGTCAAATTTTGTGTCAGGTGTCCCATTTAATTTAAGTTTTAAATTTTTGTGCCAAGTTAATTAATTCAGTTTAAAATTTGGAATTCAATTAGAATTTAATTTTACGCCACGTGTTTAATCTAATGTAAATTTTTTTTTTAATTTTTGTGCCAAGTGAATTAATTAAATATACAAAACAAGAAGTTTAATATAAATAAACCATAAAAAACCTAATCATATATATATTGTGGGGATAAATGAGCAGAGTAGAAGTATTGGGCTATGGGCCATGCCAAAGGATGTAAGGTAGCTCGAGGAGGGTCGAACAGTAAGATAAGTGTGTGGGATGGGACGAGGACAAGGACAAGTATGATGAACAAAGGTTGTCTCTCGAGGATCCAAACTTCCTCAGGAAACGTTGTGGGGGATTAAAGCCTGGTCGCCTAGAGAATACTGTGCAAGGAGGTACCATACTTCTAAGGATAAGTTTCAGATAAAAGAGTCCACTGTAAACCAGGAAATATCTGAGAAGAAGGCTGATATCACCACATTTAATGTTCTGCACCTAACCAACTGGCTGCATTTATGTGGAAATGACCCATGAGCAAGAATATCTCAGCCCACAGCTACTCACAAAGCTTCTATGAGGTTTCTGATAGGACAAGTATCCAAAAGATTGCCTACATGATCAACAAGTGGAAGGGTGGGATTGAAAAGAATAGGACTATATAAATAAATGGCCCCCTTAAAAAAGGAAAAAGGTAATCTGAAAGGAGAAAAAGAGTAGAAAATCTTGTACTTAGATAAACTTGAGTGAATATAAGAACACTTCATCTTCAGACTTGATCGAGGAGTTTTATTCCCTTCAAACTGTGTTATCTTTCTTGCGCGAATCCAATCTATTGTGACTTATACATGATTTGTTGAGTCTTACCTATAAGATCCACTGTTTAACAAATATATTGTTTTGGGCTCGTTAGGCCATCATCCATTTCTAGTGGGCTGAGAGTCAAAATCTAGTCCTTACATACATACATATATATATATATATATATATATATATATATATATATACCATGACTATATATAAACAATACTTAGAGAAAATTTAATTAGATTCAAAATTGAATTTTGTTTTTGATAGCTTTCCATACAAATTAAATTATATAGATTTTTATTATTATTTTTTTCTGAACAAATGAGCATGTTTTTTATATTGTTTCTATTTAGATATTTTGTATCTCAAGATCTTGAACGTAACAAATTATAATTGATTTGAACGATCATATGTACCTATTCCCATTCAATTTAGGAGATACTATTGGATCAATTTATTCTTTTATTTTTGTGTTGTATTTAGTAGAATTTCACGAACAGTGATTGTGAATTAGGCTGGGTTTGGATCCAATTTTTGCGTTTGCGTTTACGTTTCTTCACATTTTTTTTCCCCGCTGCTGCGCACTCGTTTAGGGGACAACGACTACTGTTCATGTGAACAGTAGCCGGCAATTGTTGACTTTTCAACTTTTTATCAATTCTGTGGGTCCCGTGAACAGTGCATGGGACCCACAAATCTCACTTTTGAGTAATTTTTTCATTAAAATTGGGTCCCATAGTACTATTCACACATTTAAAAATTATTTTGCTACAGTGTTTTCAGTTTTCAGTTTCAGAAAAATAAGTTCTATCCAAACAGACCCTTAATATTGTATATGTAGTATCCTATAATAATTTTCAAAATTATGTACAGAATAGCTGTGTAATGAAAAATTTGGCGTAGCCAGTATCATGAAAATTGCAAGAAAAAACTATTTTAATACCTCAAAATGTCCTTGTTGAACTAATATTTTATATGCTTTATAACCCAAGCTAATATCAATATAGCACCACTACAATTTATCATTCTCGTGCACAAGCACGGGTTACATACTAATGACAATAAAAATAAATAATTCAAATTATAGAAAATTCCTATGATAGATAAATAATAAAAACATTGATGCTTAATATAAATAGCAAAAAACATGGAACTACAAGCATTAATTTGATAACTTCATTGTTGTGTATAATGATACACATTTTGAAGAAAAAAAAAATTCTGCACTTGATAAAATTTCTAAAGCTAAGTCAAGTTGGACTATTTTTGTACAAATATAATACACGAAATGCTTAATACAAGTTTTATATGATTAATTGTAATAATAAAAGAAAACATATATTTTTATAGAATTTTTGCTTCATACGGTAAACAGGTTTTTTTTTTTTTTTTTTGGGGGGAAAGCGTGAACAGGTTCTTTTAAGAATATATACATAAGTGCATTATATTACATATATTTTACTAGCTATGTTGGTGAGTTATGAAACCTCCTTCATTCTTTTTTTCTCTATTTTTTCCCCTATATTTAAGAATACTTTACTTTAGTTATTTCAAAATACTTTAATATGTATGAATAGTTTTTGTTCATTTTTTTCCCAAATACAAAGATCGAGGATCAAAACTTGATGGTCCATAGCTTACTTATTTTTTAAGAATCTTGTAGTTTAATAGACATTTTCATGTATTTTCAATGGAGACATTCATGCATGGTTCAACTTTTCTCACCTCCAACTATCGTTTTTTTTTTTTTTTAAACATTTAACATATCCTATATGCATATTTAAGAAAAAATATCTAAATATATAATAAATGTTTTTATCTAAGTTTGACCCTATTAATGTTCCTTTTTGAATTCATGTCTACCCTTGAAAAACCTTAGAGCATTTATGTAAGTAAAATATATATATATATATATATATATATATATATATATAAAATAAAAACAATTTTAGACCACCCAAAGCTACTTTTTCTATTTTGGATAACTATTTTTACAACACATCTTACGTCTCATTTTGATTTTGGATACATCATATTAAAACAATCTTTTTCTTTCTCAACAAACCCAATCAACCAATCGCAAAACCGGATCATCTCACCAACCCAATCCCAGCACCATCACCACCCACAAACCCCAGCATTGTTGATCCTCGTTGTTCACCCAAACCCACCAACCACTGCAATTCAAACCCAACATTGCTGATCTGAAACCACAACCCACACCAATAGCTAATAACCTAGTGCCACGACCTATGCCGAGACCCACACCGCCTGATCCACAACCATGATATGATGAGAGTGCAAGAGAGGGAGGGAGGGAGGGAGGGAGTCTTGATTTTTATGTTAAGAGGAGAAAGAATGAGTGAATAAAATACTGGGGAAATGTTTCACATAAGCTACAGTGCTTTTGTGTACCTATATAAGCATTGTACCGTTGTGTATAATTTTATACAAAATAAATAATTGGATGTCTTTTTCTGTTTCATCCAGTACCAGCAGAAGACCTTTTTGAGATTCATTCTTGCATTCCAGTCTAACTCTCCCTTCTGTCTGGAGGTAAACAGGAGGATCCTGAGTACGGGGGTTCATACCCTCAAATAGCCGAGGTAGAAATAGCGGAGGCAATAAAGCAGAGCTAGCAAGCATGACATCATTATGAACATAAAGTCCCAAAGTATGGAATCCCGAAAAAAGGCTGTCATTATCTTCTCTCTCTCTTCTTTAACCTTGTGTAAACAGATTTATTTCACCCAACGCGCACAACATCTTTCAACTATACCTGAAGCCCCACACGAGAACTAGCTTTCTTTGCTAACGCATCAGCAACAGAATTACACACACGGCTAAAAAATTAAAAGCAATACACTGAAAAGAAGAGGCTTGAACATGAATATCATCTAGAATGTTCCCATAACTGGCGAGCTTGCCCGTCCCATTCAGAAGAGCATCAATGACTACGGCTGAATCCCCTTCGATAACCACACGAAAAAGACCAATCTCTAAGGCAAACTGGACAGCCCGATGACAGGCCAAAGCTTCCAATTCTGCCACAGACCAGCAAGAGAGGTGGGCATGGAGAGCGCTCCAATAGCTGCACCACAATTGTCACGCACTATCACACCTAACCCCGCCTAGTTTGAAGACCGGAATACTGCCGCATCAAAGTTAACCTTGTAAATGTTAGGTGCCGGGGGCGCCACTGTTGCAAGGTCTGAGGGCCAGGGGGGACCAACTCTTCAACCCGGGCTTCCAAAAACTCCTGAAGAAGGTTGCTTGCGCTGCTGCATACTATTCCAGATACACCACGCAGCAATAACAAAGATTTCAACTCGGAACTCATCTCGGCAATGCAAAAACCTGGACAGAAGCTCACTGAAACTAGCAGGCTGAACCGGGACAGCTTGGTGGAACCACTCCAAGGATGACCACATGGGCGGCGCTACAGGTCATTCCAGATTATTCTTAAAAATATTTTTTTTCACCCCTTTCACTTAAATCTTGTACACCCTTGTTACAAGTATTTTAGACTCTAAGAGTGAAGATTAAGTATTCGTGAATAGTAAATATTGCTTGTTATTATAAATTTATATTATATATGTGTCTCAAATACATTGACTTTTATTATAGTGCTATTTGTGTAAATTATGATGTGCGTAGATGTTTGTGTGTATAATATAAATATATGATATAACTTTATATAATTTAATAATTAGGAAATAGAGAGTTTTTTTTTTTTTTACATGTTTGTGTATTATTATCATATTATAATAACTTTTTTATAATATGATAATTCAAGAAGACACATAGTATATAATATTATGTAATATGAATAAGTATGGTTGTATGTATTAACAATTACTAATTTGGAGCCAATGAATTGAGAATTGAGATTAGTCATTTAATTTAAAATATTTTTATAAAAACAAAGACAAATAGATAATAACAACTGCATAAAGATAAAAATACTAAGTAAACTTAACAAAATAAAATGGTCATAGGCTAATAATTACCCACATTGACAATAGACACTCTTAATGAACTATCACGTAACAATTCAAAATTTAACAAATTGTCAAAAGAAATTGTAAAACTTCATGTTTTATTTTTTTTTTTTTGTCGATAACATGATATATTCAAATTCTTTTTTTATTAAAATCTTTTTAATTGAAGTTTCTTAATGACTCTCCTAAACAAAATTTCTGAAGCCGCTACTGGATGACTATACACTAGAAATTTCCTTACAAAGCCAAAGAGGGTGTACAGCGTCCTCCGAATGCTCTTTACAAAGTTCACACCCAGCGGAAGAGGTGATATGTCTTCGATGCAGATTCGCCATAGTTGGCAAAGCTTCATTACAAGCCCTCCACACAAAATGCTTAATTTTATTTGGAACCCGGAGCTGCCAAAGACACTTCCAAAACTTCTTTTGGTTTTCCAGATTGGAGCTACCTGCATTAGGAATAGAATCACAGGATACAATCATTTTATATGCACTACTAGTAGCGAACATACCCGAAGAAGTGTGAGCCCAGGATTTGCATATACTTTAGTTAATAATGAGTTTAGGTAAGAAAATTTGGATTGGCTTCAAAAAAGTTGGAAGTAGTTAAATGGGCTTAAAGTGAAATGGATTGTGAGTAATTTCTTATGGGCTCGAAGTAGAATGGGTTATAATGGGCTTCGAATAAGTTGGAAGTAGTTAAATGGGCTTAAAGTGAAATGGATTGTGAGTAATTTCTTATGGGCTCGAAGTAGAATTGGTTATAATGGGCTATGAATAAGTTGGAAGTAGTTAAATGGGCTTGAAGTAGCTTATACATATCATAAATTTCGAACGTGTGAAACTTAGAACGACATGTATCAAGTCACTTGATGTTTTTGACTTAACTCTTTCAATAGTAAGTAAGCCATATGGCGAAACCCCATTGTAGGATACACCGATACAAGGAGACACTTAGTAACAGCCACCACAGTTGACATGATCAAATTTTTTATTTTTTAAAAATAATTAAAATAATTAAGTACATAATTAAAAATAATATACTCTTATACAGTTTCTTTGATGACCTAACATAGATTCTTCAATTAAATTTAACCTTGTGGTTGCACTGGCCAATGAACCACATGATTGAATCTTCTAAAAAAAATAAATCACATGATTGAATTTAATTATCTTTTGAAAAGATAATACAGATTGTGTTGTATTTGTGAATATAACCAAGTGTATATATTTGATTGGGAACCTAAACTACAATACTTAAAATTTGTACCTAAATTATATCATTCATTATAATTAAAAGAAGTAATAATTACTTATAGGAAGGAAACTTTAGAAGGTGAAGTATTTGACCCAAAAAAAAAAAAAAAAAAATCAATTTTAAGAAGGAAAAATATTTATTTAAATAAAGGGAAAGGACGATTTGATTGGGGTGAAAATGGAGGATTAAAAATGAAAGAAGGAAAAAAATAGATAATTGTTAGAAATAAAGTCTGATTGGAATGTGTAAACTTTGGGGAATGAAAATGATACTTGGGATGTGTAAATGATGAAATGTATCAAGCCTATAGGGGAAATGTATATCCATAAGTGTACTCATTATTACAACCTTATCCCATAAACTCTACAAGCATTCTAAGATCCTCTATATATGTGGGATTACTTTACTGTTATTGTACACACATCTAAAAGATATCAAAAGGATTGTAGATGACCACTTGAATATAAGAGTTTATCAATATATATTTCTTGTTTTCTTCTTACTTTGTTTTATCTATTTCTATCATTTCACAACATGTTATCAGCACGAGCTTCTACCCAATCTTTGGAAAGGAAGTTGTCCTTCTATTGTTCTTCAATCATCAAAAATTATTTGTGTAGTTCTCTCAACTCACTGTAAGTTTTCTTTTTAAGGAATTAGTAATTATCCTATTTGTTTGTCTTTATGTTTTATGCTCATAATTTTAGTGATTTTTAATTGATTAAAAATTTTATGAGATTCACGTTATCCTATTGTTATGAGATTCACGTTTATTTAGTTAAAATATTGTTAAAAATGGTTAGTGATAAAACAACACGTTATCAAATTACGTTATCTTATAGCTATATATTATGTGTATTGATAATCTTTAAATATGTAAGTATTGTTTCATTACAATCAAATTTGAATATGTATACGTAGTACTGTTTCATTAAAATTGTGTATGAAAAAAAATATTTATTTAATTTCTTTTGTAATTATGTATTTTAGAAAATAATTTCTTATCAGGATCCTTGATACTAAGATTCATCTGGAAGCAATGAATCTTGATGAGATCTATGTTGATGTAATAAATCCTGAAGATGTTATTATGGATGACAACAGAGTATCCCAAAAGGATGGTTCAAAAGTAATAATTTTTATTTGTTATTATTTACATAAAAATTGAGTATTTTACTATAAAAGACCTCTTAGGAGAATTATAAGTTCTAGAAAAACTTGATCATCCTAAAAGCTCAGTATGATGTGCACTTAAAGTTGCAATAAACTAAAGGTGCAAGTGAGTTAATCTGGCACCTTAAAATAAGCTCACAATTAGAACTATATAATCGAAGACACATATATCATGTTTCAAACGTGCTCCTACAATAGCAATATTGAATGCATATGTTCATAAAGGGTTATGAACTAATGTTTAATCTTCTAATGGTTGAGCAAAATAATGAGTTGTTGCTGAAAACCATTGAAGGGCCATGAAATTAAGTGTTATAGGTGTGGTATGGAAGGTCATTGGTCACATACCTATCGTACTCCTAAACATTTGGTAGATCTGTACCAAGCCTCCATAAAAAATTAAAAAAAAAAAAAAAAAAAGGATAAGGGAATTGAAACGAACTTTGCTAATCATAATGATATTGAAGATCCTATGAATTATCTTGATTTTTTCAAATGGAGTGAATAAGACTCTTCTTGATATTTCATTGATAGAAAATTTGATTAGTGATGGAAATCTCCATACAAATTAATTTTTTTCTTTCATTATATTATGGAATTTTAATAAGTATGTTTACTTTGCTATGTTTATTTACGTTTGAAGTAATAAAGTTTAATTTATGTTTTGCATATATGAAGATGCATGGGTCTTACTGGTAAAATCAATTCCAAGATGACTAGGAAAGATTTTTGTCTAGTAGATAGTGCAACAACTCATAAAATCCTTAAAGATAAAAAAATATTTTCAAAATTTAAAATTGTGCAAAGCTAATGCCAATACCATATTAGGTTCATCGAACTTAATTGAAAGATTTGGAAGAGCGACTATCATGTTGCCAAAAGGCACAAAATTTTGTATTGATGATGTTTTGTATTCTTCTAAATCAAGTAGAAATTTACTTAGCTTTAAGGATATATGTTATAATGGTTATCATATTGAAACTAATAACGAAGGCAGTGAAGAATTTCTTTATATTACTTCAATAGTATCGGACCAGAAGCTCAAATTAGGAAAACTGTCTATTTTCTCTTCTGGGTTATATTATACTACAATGAGAACAGTTGAAACAAATGTTGCAATACACTAGAAGTGTTCGTACCCAAAGGTTTTTATGCTTTGGCATGATCGTCTTAGACATCCAAGATTAATAATGATGCGTCGAATTATTGAAAACTCTCATGAACATCCCTTAAAGAACCAGAAGATTCTTTTATCTAGTGATTATCCATGTAGTGCATGTTCTCAAGGTAAATTAATTACCAAACCATCTCATTCAAAGATTGTTGTTGAGTGTCCATCTTTCTTATAAAGAATTCATGGTGATATATATGGACCAATACACCCACCTTGTGGTCAATTCAAGTATTTTATGATTTTAATTGATACATCAATTAGAAGGTCACATGTATATTTACTTTCTACTAGAAATGTTACATTTGCTAGACTTCTTGCTCAAATAATTAGGTTGTGAGCACAATTTCTTGATTATCCAATTAAGAAAATTCGTTTAGATAATGCTGGTGAATTCACATCTCAAGCTTTTAATGACTATTGCATATCAATTGGAATTGATATTGAACATCATGTTGCCCATACACATACTCAAAATGGTTTAGCTGAATCATTTATCAAGAGACTTCAAATTATTGCTCAACCTTTGCTTATGAAATCAAAATTACCAGTTTCTGCTTGGGGTCGTGCTATTTTACATGCTGCATCATTAGTTCGCATTAAGCCAACTACTTATCATAAATTCTCACAATTGCAACTTGTACTTGGCCAATAACCAAATATTTTTCACTTGCACACATTTGGTTGTGCTGTATATGTACCTATTGCACCCTTACAATGCACTAAGATGGGTCCTCAATGTAGACTTGGAATTTATACGGGTTTTGATTCCCCATCTATCATTAGATATCTTAAACCTCTAACTGGTGATGTTTTTAAGGCACGTTTTGAGTATTGTCATTTTTATGAAACAATCTTCACAACATTATGGGGAGAAAAGTCATTGCCTAAAGCACGACGTGAGATTACTTGAAATATTTCAACGTTATCTCATCTTGATTCTCATACAAATCAATGTGAACTAGAAGTTCAAAAGATTATTCATTTGTAAGGAATTGCAAATCGGTTATCGGATGTATTCACCGACAATAAGAAAATAGTGAAATCTCACATTCCAACTGCTAATACTCCAGCATGGATTGAAGTCCCTGTAAGACAATCAGTTAATATAGCAGCAAATGAATCAAAGTCACACCCAAAGCGTGGAAGACCTATCGGTGTTAAAGATAAAATTCTCTGGAAGAGAAAAGTACATGAAAAACAAGTTGCAGTCTATAAAGAAGCTATACCCAGGAAATAGGTCACATAAATAATTGATCTATCCAAAACTTAAGAACAAAATTCCCCTGAAAATAAACCTCTTGAAAAGTTATCCCCTGAAGAGGATCAGATACCTGAAAATAACGAGATCTCGATACATTTATACATACAGGAGAAATATGGGATAGAAATAAAATTATCAACAATATATTTTCATATAAAGTTGCCCTTGATATTACCAAAAGTAATGATAATGAATATGAGCCA
Source organism: Quercus wislizeni (assembly GCA_023055345.1). Taxonomy (NCBI): domain Eukaryota; kingdom Viridiplantae; phylum Streptophyta; class Magnoliopsida; order Fagales; family Fagaceae; genus Quercus; species Quercus wislizeni. The sequence goes on from JALGQJ010000014.1 coordinate 7,294,748, forward strand.
CAAACTGTTGATGAATATCAACGTAGAAATGATTGGTCAATGTGGAAAGAGGCGATCCAAGTAGAATTAAATTTACTAAGTAAAAGTGAAGTTTTTGGACCTGTAGTCCGAACACCTGAAGGTGTAATGCCTGTTGGATACAAATAGGTATTTGTACATAAACAAAATAAGAAAAATGAAATTATATGGTACAAAGCGCGACTTGTAGCACAAGGTTTCCCATAGAAACCTAGTATTTATTATGAAGAAACATATGCTCCTATAATTGACACAATTACATTGAAATTTTTGATTAGCTTGGTAGCAAAATAAAATTTGAATATGCGATTAATGGATGTTGCTATAGTATATCTGTATGGATCATTAGATAATGATATCTACATGAAAATCCCCAAAAGATATAAAATGCCTGAAACATATAATCCTACATCCTGAAGTATGTATTCTATCAAGCTACAAAGATCCTTATATGGGTTAAAGCAATCCGAACGCACGTGGTATAATCACCTCAGTGAATATCTTTTGAAAAAAGGATTTGCGAATAATCCAATTTGTTCATGTGTTTTTATCAAAAAAATCAGAATCCGGATTTGCTATTGTTGCAGTATATGTTGATGATTTAAATCTTGTAGGGACTCCAGAAGAGTTAACAAAAATAGCAAATTGTTTAAAGAATGAATTTGAGATGAAAGATCTTGGTAAGACAAATTTTGTCTTGGCCTACAAATTGAACATCTTCCAAATGGAATTCTTGTTCATCAATCAATGTACACAGAAAAAGTCCTGAAGCAATTTTACATGGATAAAGCTCATCCTTTGAGCACTCCAATGGTGGGTTGGTCACTTGATGTCAAGAAAGATCTGTTTCGACCACAAGAAGATGATGAAGAAATTCTTGGTCCTGAAGTACCATATCTTAGTGCAATTGGTGCTTTAATGTATCTTGCAAATTACATATAACCTGATATAGCATTTGTAGTTAACTTACTAGCAAGGTATAGTTTCGTACCAACTTGAAGACATTGGAATGGAATTAAGTATATATTACGTTATCTTCATGGGACTACTGATTTCAGATTATTTTATCTAAATGGATCAGAACTACAATTAGTTGGATATGCTTATGCAGGTTACCTTTTTTATCTAGACAAAGGAAGTTCACAACCATGATATTTATTTATTTATGGAAATACTACTATTTTATGGAGATATGTTAAGCGAACAAAATTTTTGCTACTTCCTCAAATCATGTAGAGATTATCACAATTCATGAAGCAAGTCGTGAATGTGTTTGGTTGAGATCGGTAATTCAACATATTCGTGAGAACTGTGGATTATCATCAATCAAAAATAGTCCAACGATATTATACAAAGATAATGTTGCTTGTATCACTTAAATTAGAGGAAGCTATATCAAGGGTGATAGAACCAAGCATATTACACTAAAATTCTCTTATACACATGAGCTCTAGAAGAGTGGCGATATTGATGTCAAGCAAATACGATCATGTGATAATTTGGCTGATGTGTTCACTAAGCCATTACCAACTATGAATTTTAAGAAGACGATGCACAACATTGACATGCATCGACTTAAGGATATTTTTACCACGAACAATGGAAATTCTATATACTCATGAGGGGGAGTAAATTTTCTAAAGGATGTGTGCTGATTGTACTCTTTTTCCTTTGCTAAGGTTTTTTTTCCACTAGGTTTTCCTTTGCAAGGTTTTAATGAGGCAATCCTAAGGCACTAGAAGTTATACAAGAATATTGTACTCCTCTTGCTTAGCCAAAATTTTTTCCCACAGGGTTTTTCTTTGGCAAGGTTTTAACGAGGCATATTCTTAGAAAGTGGTCATCCAAGGGAGAGTATTAGAAATAAAGCCTGATTGGAATGTGTAAACTTTAGGAAATGAAAAGGTTACTTGGGATGTGTAAAGGGTGAAATGTATTAAACCTACAGGGGAGATGTATATCCATAAGTGTACTCATTATTACAATCTTATCCCATAAACTCTACAAGCATTCTAAGGTCCTATATATATATATATATATATATATGTGAGATTACTTTATTATTATTGTACATACATCTAAGAGATATCAAAAGGATCGTGGATGACCACTTGAATACTAGAGTTTATCAATATATATTTCTTGTTTTCTTCTTACTTTGTTTTATCTATTTCTATCATTTCACAACAATAATTTTTTTTTTATTGTTTGATTGAAGTGAAAATGGAGATAAAAGAAAATAGAGTGGATGGGCCGAGTTTTTTTTTTTTTTTCCCTTCCAAATTGTGAAGACAAGAGGGAAGAAAATGACATTGAAAAGAAAAATACTAAATTACCCCTCTTTTCCATAATTTTATTTTTAATAATAAAGATATAATAAAATCTTTGATGGTTGAATAAGAAATTGGAATTCAATCCTTACCTATACCAAAAACCGATTGGTGTCTTTATCTGATGATAAAGAGCTAGCATCATGAGCGGATGTCATAAGTTGAAACTCACTCCAAAAAGATAATAAAGATATAATAATAATTTATTTTTTATTTTTCTACTTTGTCGTTCTCTTTATTTACACTAATGGTAAAAAAAAAAAAAAAAAAAACTAATTTGCACGTCTTGGAATTTCTAACATTCTAGTTCAAATTTCTCCACTTCTAACTCTTTATATGAAAAATGTTATGTCAACAATATTTTCATTACAAATCATAAATAACAGGTTCTTATGAACTATTATGGATTGGTAAAAAAAAAAAAAAATTATGAATTTAAATTAAAACTAATAATAATTTATCATTCAAAATTTATTTTAAAAATATTGTGAATGTAACTGTATCATCATTTGATATATATCCTCTCAATCTCAATCTCTCACTTTTCTAATTTATTTTTGTTGTGAATGTTGTGAATTTATTTTTGTCCTCTCAATCTCTCACTTTTCTAATATCCAACCAAATAGAGCACGGAGAGATAAAACACAATAAATACAATAGCACGGAAAGGAACTGTGTTTTACTGTGAAATGTGAGGAACATTAAACCATACTGCTGCTGCATATATAGATTTTGTTCATCAATGCAGCTTTTTACAGTGCAAGAAATCCCGGCAACCTGCGCGCTTTCATATATACACAAGCCGTCTGCCAAATATTCCTAGACGTCACTTTGATGTAATTCTACATTGCTTTCCTTGTCTACCAATTCTGCATGCACTGTGATTCTAATCCTCTTTTCCATCATCATAGGGTTCCGTGATTATATAAATTACTCCAGAATTAAAGACTGGTCCAACATACAGAATGCTGATATTGGGCAGCCCCAATGGGTCTCTAGCATTGGAATACGAGAATACACTCCTGCAAATACGTGGCGACTGGCTTCGGATATGAGCAAATGGGCAAATGCATTCGTGCGTTTTAATACCAGAGGTTGGAGGATTTGAATTTTAGACTGCAAGGTTGAACATTCATAGACACATTTATTGGAAATGGCCTGGTGTTAACACTTAACAGATTGAAAGTTACACAAACATGAATATGTGGTTGTTACATGCAATGCGAGCCGGGGCTTCTATGTAAAACATTGGTGCCACAATTCCTGAGAAATTTCAAGGTTTAGGGATCCTTGGATTTCAATTAATTATTAGCAACAATCCCAGCTTAAAAAACCAAACCAACAATAAACTTTGATCCCAAGATTTGAAGTTGAACCATTCCCCTCTACTCTCCTCCCCACTATTCTCTTCCCTTCTACTCTCATTTCTCTCTAAACTTCCAAACATGCCATAAATTTATTTTTTGGAGAAATTACACTTTGTTCACCTGTAATTTGTCTGAAAAACACTTTATCTACATGTAATTTAAAAATTGACATTTTATCCACCTGAGATTAGTTTCATTTGTCTCTCATTACCCATCTCTGTTAAAAATATAGATAAATTTGTATTTTTGTTACATTTTTATATCTTTCTCCTCTTAAAACATTAAAAAATAAAAAATTAAGGGAAAATAAAATCTAAAAGCTAAGTTTTGTAAAAATTAAAACCTAACTTTTATATCTTCTTTTCATATACAAACTTTTAAATCTTCATTTCTCAAATAAAAAAAAAAATTAAATCTTCTATTTTAACGCATTAAAAAAAAAAAAAAAAAGTGTTGGCAAACAAAAAGTTGATACCTGGCAAATACCTCAGGTCAGGACAATATTGTACTGAACTCCTCAAGGCAAGGAAACGCATAATTTCAATTTTTTATTGTGAGACTCTAAAAGTCTTGCACAAAACTTCGAGTAACATGTATCCCATGCATAATATATTAATGAAAAATCCAACTAAATTGCTGCAGTAATACTATACGAGGGTTTATCAAATTCCAACAAAATAGCTGCTGAATTTATATCCATCATGTCGATTACTGGCATTCAAAACCAAATAAGTGAGGTCACTGGCAAGGTTGTCAAAATCGGGATCCTATGTAGGATCGGTGAAGTTAGGTGGGATCGTTGATCGTAGGATCGGATCGTGAATCGTAAGATCCTACATATTTTCAAATTTAAAGCAAAAAACACATCAATAATGGCTTTGTATGTTGAATAATTATGTAAATTATAAATTCATCCATAAAAAAACTTAGATTTGTATCATATGATGTAATTTGCATGTCATACATCGCCAAGTCTATACTAACGAAACAAATATATTTAAGTTTTGACTTAATGTATCTAAAAAGTTCAATAAATATTTAATTAGCAACCAAATACCAAAATATTTATCAAAACATAAGGAAAATATTTTTAAGTTCTAAGTTCCAAATTTGAAATCCAAAATAAGTTAGCAAATGGAAACTAGCTAACTACAATATGAAATCCAAAAGTAAAATGAATATTAAGGTGAAGTGAACATTTAATTATTCCCATTCTAAGGTTCTTATAACCACCGTCATAAATTCCTAATCATCATCATCCATTTCATCATCTATGTAGACATTATATATTTGTATACCAGAGTTGTAAAAGATATCAAGATACAATTTTACACTCAACTATTTAAGTTATACCACTCAACAACAATTAAAGAGTATACTCAAAAAAATCAATCAATCAATAAGCAAATACAAGCATAACTGATAAAATTATATAAAAAAAATATTTTAGTAATATTAGAACACAAATTAGTATATTAATCAAACAAATTTAACAATATTATAGCTTAAAATGTAGCAAAGCCAAGTCAAATTCGTCATTTAGAAATGATGAAACATTCTTTCATTTTCATTACAAGTGAACTAGAAACTAGAAAACATTTGCTTAAATTGACATAATTTTATAAAAATAAAAAATAAAAAGTCATACCATCACAACATGAAAAAATAAAAATCCTTAAAGCTTCATCAAAACAAAAAAATTTATCCCAAAAAAAAAAAAAATTATGTTTTTTGTAGGATCGGTAGGATCGGTAGAATCCCATACGATCCTACGATCCTATACGATTCTACACGATCCTACGTACGATCCTACCATTTTTACGATCCTAGTGCGATTCTAATCGTTTTGATGAGGTGGGATCGTAAAATCGTGCGATTCTACGATCCAGATCGCGATTTTGACAACCATGGTCACTGGTAATAGTTTCTATGGCCCTTCTTCAATCCCTTTCTTTTTATAACTTTAAACTCTAATGAAGATAACTACCACAACAACAACAAAAATAATACCCAATCACATCCATCTCCATGGATATCACTCTTGTTCAATGTCCTTTTTGGTTTGGTGCAGTTGTTGGGTGCCAATTATCGCACTAAAACTTGTACTGGTCTGGTTTGGAACGAGAATAAAGTTACTTTCGACACATTCATCGGCAGTGGAAGGTAATTTGTTTTTGTAGTTTTTATGAAATGATTTTTGCATTCTTTTGAGACCCTTTTGGCTTAATTTTAATTGGGTGGTTTTTGCTAACACTTTTTTCAATGCATTAAAATAGAAATCTAGAAGTTGATACATAAAAAAATATGTAAAAGTTTTAATTTTCGCATAGCCTAGCTTTTAGATTTTCTTTTCTCTTGATTTTTTAGTTTTTTATATTTTGAGAGAAGAGAGACATAAAAATGTAACAAAAATAAAAATTTACCCTTATTTTTAACCGAGGTAGGTAACGGAAGACAAACAGAACTAACTTCAGATGCGTAAAGTGCCAATTTTTAAACCACTGGTAGGCAAAGTGTTTTTGAGCAAACCACAGGTGGACAAGATATAATTTCCCCTTATTTTTACTTTTAAGCATGAGCATCCTGAATCTAAAAAATATCATATTTTACCATTTTAAAAGCTACTTTATTTATTATACCATACAATTTTACAACACATCCAACATCTCAAACTCTATTTCTTTTGTCACTTTATTTAAATATTCTTTTTATTATTATTTCTCTCTCTCTTCCTCTTCCTCTCTCTCCCTTTTCCTCTAGGCAACCAAGCTCTAGCAAAACCCATTAAAAAACTGCCACTCACATCCCATTTAACCCACTAGACACCAACTAGCAACCACCACCACAACCACCATGCCAACTTGCAAACCCATTAAAAAAATCCACTAAACTCACCACCAACAAAACACACACACACACACACACACAAACAAATTGCTAAAAACCACCAAACACTAGCCACAAAAACCACACCACCACCAAGAGAAGAAAAAAAAAACACACACACACACACAACAACAACAACAACAACCAAACAAAACCTACAACCCATAACCCACGCCACGTCGCCACCACTGCACCACCACGACCCAAACCCACATCTCACAACACCTCCACCACCGGATCTGACTCACACATCTAAGCCAGTAGATCGATGGAGAAGCTTTGATCTTTGCTTCTTTGCGTTGTTGGTTTAGAGGCTCAACCACCAGAAATGTGAGAAAAGAGAGAGTGGGAAAGAAAATAACTGAGATTAGAGAAAGAGAAGGATAGATGAAAGAGAGAATAAAATGAATTAAAAGAATGAGATGATGAATAAAAAAGAATATTTATTTTTGCAATTAAGCTATAGTATCGTCATAAATTTAAGATAGTACCGTAGCACAATTGTAAATTTTCTCACAATTACAATACTAGGTGATGCATCATTTTAGTAATTTGATGCTAAATGAGTGTTTGAATCCACAGCACGTTTTCATGTTTGTGTTTTTTTTTTTTTTTCAACACGTGAACAGTAACATCACATGAATTCAATATGCATGAGACAAAATATACTGTTCACGGGTCCCACGATACTATTCACACATTTAAAAATTATTTTGTTACAGTGTTTTCAGTTTTCAGTTTTACTAAAAGGGAAATGTTAACGAGTGCCGTATAGTATTAGTTAAGAATCTAATTAAAGAAAGTTTTTATGGAAAAAGAAAAAAAAGTAATTAAGGTTTTGACAGTTTTTTTCATTTCCCATAAAAGTGATGTTAAAACTTTCCTAAAATGAATTCTTAACCAATGCCATACGGCACTCGTTAACATGACCCTTAGTAAAAATAAATTGTATCCAAACGGATCCCAAAATTTAGCATATTCGGAATTTTACAACTCTAATACTGATGCTCTAACCTACATCTTTGTTATATACATATATATATATATATATATATATATGTACAATTGAATTCTTACATCACTTATGTGTTAAACATAATAAATCAATAAAAATGAAATCATTTAAATGCACTCTGAACAAAATAAAAAAAGCTCTTCACTCCATGTGTGTCTATATATATATATATATATATAAAATGTACAATTGAATTATTACATCACTTCTGTGTTAAACAAAATAATAAATCAATAAAAATGAAATCATTTAAATGCACTCTGGACATAATTTTTTTTTAAAAAGCTCTTCACTCCATGTATATAAATGCACATGATAATAATGGAATGCTTTGAATAGGACCACCCAATTATTTTATTTTTCTTGGAACCCCAAATAAAGACTTCATAATTTATAGTCAGGTATACTCATAAGTGTGGAAGGAAGCATATTGGTAAATTAGGTCCAGAGCTTGGGAGACAGTGAAAGAGAAAGGTTTTGTCTTTTTAGTGGAATTTACAGACAGCATAATAGACAAAGTGGTAGATTGCAAATAAAGCAACGTATCTAAGCAATAAAGGTCTGATTTCAATTAACATCGAAGCACAGCGCCTGAGGCAAAATATTGGTGAGCACGTAATTGGTGAGGCATTTATATATAGAGAGGTGAGTGACTGATGGTACAGCAATTGTTGTAGTGTCTTTCACTATATCACTGTCAACAGCGGCGCCGCCTGCTATTGGGTTGTAAAAACGACAGACAGTATTAAAGAGAGCTATAAAAGTCATTTGGACTCACTGCTTTTGGTCAGATTGATTATACAGGAATTGAAATGACAACAAAGGCATGCGTCACGCGACATTAGTCTCGCACGATTGGTGTTAATTCCTTTCTGGTTTTGTTTAATTTTTGTTTTTGCTAAAAAAGTAAAAAGATTAGTCATGGAATTATGATGGGGACTTGGATGAAGTCCAGTGACAGAATTGCATCTAAATAATGATACGTGTATAATAGCGGACTCATGCCATCATTTTAAATGATGGGTCTAATGTAATTGGATACATAATCTAATCTTTCTCCTAAAATCGAGTATTAATTTATTAGTTAAAGTCAAAAATATTATTTTGGTTTTTATATTTTGAAATTATTATCAATTTAGTTCATATATTTTAGTAGCTTACAATTTGATTTGTGTTATTTATAAATTACAATCAATTTGACATCTGTAGTCAACTCATAGCTTTTCTTGCGTACCTTCTTGGCAATTAAATATAAAAACACATATCAAATTTATCAATCTCCAACTTCAGAAGACTCATATATCAACTCAGTAACTAAAACAAACCCAAATTTGGATCCAGAATGATAGTAAATTGAAAATATCAATGACCAAATTAAGTGCAAGTTGAAATAACATAAACTAATTTGACAATGATCCCAAAATGTAGGGACCAAAACAATATTTTTACCTTTAATAAATTTATTCATAGATTTTTTGTTTACTAAAACATTATTTTTTATCCCTAAACTTTGCATGAAATTCATTTTTTGTTCCTAAACTTTGTAAATGGCTTTTTTCAATAATTTATGGATAAAAATTAAAAATTTCCAATACTTTAAAGATTAATATATATGTGTATATATATATATATATATATATTAAAAGTTTAAAGATAGAGAGTGGAACATTCTTAATAGTTTAGGAACAAAAAATAATAATTTAAAAATTTAGGAATAAAAAAAAATGCAAATTCTGGGGGCAAAAATAATATTTTAGCCCTTTTTTACTATAAAAAAAATTTAATCATAGAATTAACAATTAGGCTCTATGTTTATATTTTATTGGGAGGATGTAAAAGTAGGACGGTGGAAATATATAAAATATTAGGAAGATAGAAAAGTTGGAGGATATAAATATGGACACGGCTTGTGTCCAGTGGAAATTTCCACTGGATACGTTGGATGATGGACACGTGTCCATTGTCCACCATCCAACGTGGCTAGTGAAAACTTCCACTAGACACAAGTCAAACCCTATAAATATATGTGTTCTTGGTCATCTGTGGTTGGTAGAGAAGATGGAAAAGTAAAAGAATGAAGAATTAGTTACAATTATGAGTCTATGACCTTATTATTAAAAGCACAATGATGGAAAAGTGGGGGCAGGGTAAACTTGAAATTTTGCTTCTATAAACTTTTCTCTCCATTTTTTAGAGAGATTTCCGAGTCCAAAGAGAAAACCCAGACCCTACTCCCATTTTCCTTACATCCAATTTCTCCCTTTACTAAACAAAAGAAAATGTTTTCTCACATTTTTTTCATTCCACTATTTTGCATCCTCCCTAAAACACCTCCAACAAAACGCACTGTTAAGTATATATACATGGATGCTTTAGTTTTATATTAGATTTGTGGATTATTCATGTAGACTCGTTTTATATTTAATTTAATATCTATGATATAGTACTTAGGCTGTATATGTTTTGACCTAAAAGGGTTTTCGAAGGAAAATGTTTTTGAAAAACATAGTAATGTTTAGTTGAAAACATTTTGATGTTTAGTTGTGTTCCTAAAAGAAATTTTGAAAAATATTTTTTTGGTATTTGTTTCATGAGAAATACTATATCCATAATATTTTCACAATATTTTCACAACAATCTTAAGTGGTAAAGTGTTATTGGTTATTATGGGTGGACAAAAAAGTAATTTAAGTTATGAATTCAAATTTGAACCAATAATAATTTACCACTTATGATTTTTTGTAAAAATGTTATGAAAATTTTGTGGATATAACAGTTCTCTTTATTTCATAGTACTAAAAATAACTACTTAATAGGAAACCAATAGATTTCCTATTACACAATAAATTTCTCAATCTCTCTTTAAAAAAAAAAACCCATGAGGCAAAGAAAAGCCACAAATGTATTCCTCCTCAAAAATAAATAAATAAATAATATATACTGTAGGGTCACAAATTGTAGCCCACACCTGGATGAATACAGGAGATAGGCCCAATAAGCCCAATACAATAAATTTGTAAGAGAGTGGGTCAAAGAATTGGGCTAATAGCGTTCTTTACAACAGTTACTGAAGATTAAGTGCTTGGCCGAGGAGACTAAAACACACACACAAGTTAAGATCTCGTGTCCGAGGAGTAAGTTTTGGACTAATTGATGGATTCCAGTTAGGTCCGAGGGGTATGCACTTAGATAGAATGCTTTTCTTGGGTTGTATTTTTCCAGATGCTACAGTAATTATTTCTTGAGGTTTCTTCTGTTTTTCTTCCGTCCCTTTCTTCTGGAGGTCTTACTCCATTATATAGTCCTTCATTGTTCGATCCTATCGTCCACTTGTCTGCCATCTAGCCTGGTACTTGAGTTTCCCACTTCTTCTCTTACAGCTTTTTGACTTCCTGGGGATAAAGATCACTTTCAACACTGTTCAGGGGTCTTCTCCACATAAATGCGGCCAGGAAAGTAGCTGTGATGCATTTAATGCGGTGGTAGCAGCTTTTTCTCAAGATATTTCTGCATCCTTATCCCTTCCATATGCATTGGTAATCTATCTTTACCTCTGGAACTTCCTGGAGGGTGGACTAAGGGAAAGCCGAGGTTCCTCTCACCATCAGACGTCATGTCTGAGGAGGGTATTCCTCTCGGACCAGCCTCTTTGGATCCTTACGCGCTCTACTGTTAGTTACAACGGTCCTCTGTGATTTCTTCTCCTCGGGCGTATTGTTGATGAAACGTCGTTCCTGGGCCTAGATCATGGGCCCATATTTTACTCCCCCACAATAGCCCCTCAAAATTCTAATTTTTCTTTCTGATCCGAGGAGGAAAATTAGGATTTTGATGTATAAAGGTAATTACGATGTAGTCCTTAATAGTATTTAAATTTAGGCGCATGTAAGGGCCATTTCTGCCATTTCGCGAGGGCTTCTGACGCTTGGGAACTCGCACAATCATCATTAAACGCTTAGAATTGCGTTTCAACCAGACATCCTACAGTGAAATACAAATCCAACGGTTCAGATCGCAACTTCAATATTTGGGCGGGATTATGGTTTTTTTTTTTTTTCTTTCCCAGCCCCACTATAAAAACTTCCAGGCGTTACTTTTTGCTTCTTATCAGAACTTACAACTTCAGAGTGTTCATATCCAGGCGCCCACCAATTTTTTCGCAAGAAAGAGAGCTTGACGATCTTCCAGTGACCAGAGAAGCAATCCATGTTCATTTCTACGTAAGTTTCGCATTCCGACTTCCATTGTACTCTCGGCTAACCTCCTCGGCTAACCACCTCACCTTATAGAGACTAACCATGGGTAGATTCGAGCGCTTAGTGGACACTCCGGCCAAGATAGAGTTGTTCAAGGAGAAGTACCACATTCCCCCAGAGGTGGTGGTACGTCATTGCACCACAGAGGGAGTGGAGTTTGACCGGAAGATGGGGGAGGTGGTCATCCCCATGATTGCCTTCATAGAAGGGGGGATGACCATTCACATGGGTAGGATTACACGGGACTACCTTCGTGCCCATAGGCTGTGTCCCCATCAGTGTGCTCCCAACTTCTTTAGAGTCCTAGGGTCAATCGACGCCTTGGATCGGCATCTGGGGTTAGGATTGACATGGTACGACGTCGCCCACCTGTATGAGGGCCATATAGAGACTCGGGCAGGCTTTTACCTTAAGTCCCGTAGCAGTGTGGTCAAACTGATATCCTGCCTTCCCAAGTCAAATAAGGGGATGAAGGACGACTACCTGATCTTGTCGGGGCCTTGGAGCGACGGCTTAGCCTGCCCAACCAAGGCCGGGACTCCAGGTGGAACACTTTAGACCTAGGATTTCTAACTTTAGCATTAAGGATTGTTACGTTACCTTTACACTCATTTGCTTAGTTATTTTGTGTTAGTGACTTATCATATGTTTTTTATAGCCGAGGCTTAATAACGTAACTTACTTGTTTGGCAGATAAATTTTTTACCAATCCGAAGCTTAGCCTGATCAACGTTCCAGCATTGAATTATCTGCTGAGGTCAGAAATTTTCGTGAACGAGGACGGACAACTACGAGCGGTCCACCTCATTTTGGATTTTGAACCCATTTCTCGGTCCTTTTTAGACGTCGGCAACTCGATCCGAGCCAGGGACCATCGCTTGGCGCGTATAGACGTGTCTCGGCCACACTTCCTCGCCAGTTACGACCTTCCGCCGGTTGACCATCCCATTCCACAGGGAATTCCCCTCGCCGTCGCACCGTCGCGAAGTAACACTTGGGGAAGCCATCCTTAGAGAAGAGACAGCTTCTTCTTCGTCCCTAGAACTAGAGATTGACAAGTTCAGGTTTGAAGAGGAAACAGTACATATATCAGAGGCCGAGGAAGGGGCGGACGAGCAGTCGAGCGTGCACCCTCCGGCTCAGGTGATAACTTACATTGCCGATACCACCGACGAGGAGGAAGACATGGCTCCCCGGACTGGCCCTTCTTTGAAAGAATTGATGAAGGGTAGGAATAAAGAGCCGTCCTCTCAGGATAAGGGCAAATCCAAACGAATTGCACACCCTCCCCCTCCTCCGCCCCAAGTGCCTGTTGACCTTGGGCTCAAACCGAATCCGGATTTGAGGAGGAAGAGGCCGGTGGAGCCTGCTGAGGAGGGGGAGTTAGGCCCATCAAGGGGCAACAAGCAGGCCAGGCCTGCACCAGAGCGAAGGAGTAGGAGGTCCCACTCCGTGGAGAGCCACGAGGAACGACCAGCGGCCCAGGCTCGTCAGCCACCACGAACCTGGTCACCTGAATTGGAGGTCGATGGCGGTCCCATCATGATGGATGCCTCCCTTCGGCATTTTCGAGGTGGCCATGCAGGTCGTTTGGCCGACGCTCTGCTACAACCACTTCTCCTTCCGTCGGACCTGGCGGCGTACAGGAGCTTTGACTACCCTGATCTGCTTCTTTCCATGAAGAGGGACTTGGCCATGGTAAGTTACTTCAGTTTGATTTCTTTTTATTTGTGCATTATTTCTTAAGTCTAAGACACTTTTTCCTTTTGCATAATAGGTCGCGCAACAAGTGTACGTGGCCGAAGAGTGGGCAAAGCGCTTTCGCGATGAGACGAAGGCTGCTCACCAGGCCCGAGATACTGCGGAGGACCATTTGAGCGTGCTGAGAACCCAGCAGAAGCAGTTGGCCGAGCAAGTGAAGAAGGCCAACCAGGATAAGGCCAGCGCTGAGGCTGGAAGGAATAATATGGAGAAGCAGGCGGAGACTTTTCGCAGCGAGCTGCACCTCTGCCAGATCAACTTAGAAACGGAGAAGCAGATGGTGATAAGTCTGCGCGAAGAGCTCCGTCAGGCCAAGGAAGCTGCACAGCTACAGAAGGAGGCAGCCGAGGCCGAGAAGCAAGCTTCTTATGCTCTGGGGGTGGAAGAAACCCAGAGCAGGTTAACTGAGGAGTTTGCTTCGGTCGCCAGGGACTACTGTGACGTCACTTGGGGGAAAGCCCTTGACGCCGCTGGGGTCCCTGCTGACTCCAGCCTTAGGAGGCCTGAGAGCGTGTACTACGATCCTGAAATCCAACCGCTCTCAGATTCTGATCCTCCTCCTCCAGAGCAGCCAGCCTCAGCGTCTGAAGCTCCTGCGGCAAACTTAGACCTTCCAGCATCTGTGGAAGGCCCAACAGCCACCCGTCAGGACGCCGGTCAAGGGGAAAAAGCCGAGGCCTCCCAGGGTAATGCTCCGGGTGCTGCTCCTTCGCAGCCTGAACCAGTAGTCGACCACCAAGACCCCAAGATCAAGGCCTAGGACATTTGTTTTAGTGTTTCTTTTTGTTTTGTTTTTTTTTTTTTTTTTTTTTTTTTTTTTTTTTTTAGCTTTCTATGCTCATCACTTTAAAGATATGTACTGTTTTAATCATTAATGAAAGTATACTTCTTTTGTTTTACGTATTATGGCAAGTAATAGCTAATCCCTCCGCTGTCATTCCATTCAATTTTTTTACTTGCATTAAAAGAATGGCTGACTTAATTGAGAAGTTCCGGAAGTTGACATACTAGCTAAACACATATAACCAAACAAGAAATTTGAGTCATGCGCTTTTATCTATATTGGAATGTTAAAAAGGGAAATAAAACAAGTAGTAACTAACCCAGACCATCTGGTCAGAAGTCCCCAGTCATGATTAGATTCGAATGAGAGCACTTCATAGAACGGTGATGGTGTTAACTAACCCAGATCATCTGGTCCGTGGACTCAGGCATGATTGGTTTTAAGTTTAAACACTTGAGAACAGTAAGGGTGTTAACTAACCCACATCATCTGGTCCGAGGACTCATGCATGATTGGATTTAAGTTTAAACACATGAGAACAGTAAGGGTGTTAACTAACCCACATCATCTGGTCCGAGGACTCATGCATGATTGGATTTAAGTTTAAACACATGAGAACAGCAAGGGTGTTAACTAACCCACATCATCTGGTCCGAGGACTCATGCATGATTGGATTTAAGTTTAAACACTTCAAAGAACGGTAAGGGTGTTAACTAACCCAAATCATCTGGTCCGAGGACTCATGCATGATTGGATTTAAGTTTAAACACTTCAGAGAACAGTAAGGGTGTTAACTAACCCACATCATCTGGTCCGAGGACTCATGCATGATTGGATTTAAGTTTAAACACTTCAAAGAATGGTAAGGGTGTTAACTAACCCAAATCATCTGGTCCGAGGACTCATGCATGATTGGATTTAAGTTTAAACACTTCAGAGAACGGTAAGGGTGTTAACTAACCCAAATCATCTGGTCCGAGGACTCATGCATGATTGGATTTAAGTTTAAACACTTCAGAGAACGGTAAGGGTGTTAACTAACCCAAATCATCTGGTCCGAGGACACATGCATGATTGGATTTAAGTTTAAACACTTCAGAGAACGGTAAGGGTGTTAACTAACCCAAATCATCTGGTCCGAGGACTCATGCATGATTGGATTTAAGTTTAAACACTTCAGAGAACGGTAAGGGTGTTAACTAACCCAAATCATCTGGTCCGAGGACTCATGCATGATTGGATTTAAGTTTAAACACTTCCGAGAACGGTAAGGGTGTTAACTAACCCAAATCATCTGGTCCGAGGACTCATGCATGATTGGATTTAAGTTTAAACACTTCAGAGAACGTTGAGAGGTATGAAAAGAGGTATACATATTTAACATAAAAGGCGAATATTGATCAAACATAAGTTTATTAATAATAATACCTTTTCAAATTATTGACATTCCAAGGGCGGGGTACTACAAGTCCGTCCAAGTCTTCCAAGAAATATGCTCCAATGCCAGCATTGGAGGTGATGCGATATGGTCCTTCCCAATTTGGCCCTAGTTTTCCCCAAGCAGGGTTCTTTGCCGAGCCCACGACTTTGCGCAGCACCAGGTCACCTGAGACCAAAGGTCTTGTCTTTACATGGGCATCATAGCCTTGCTTTAGCTTTTGTTGGTAATGAGCCAATTGAACCATTGCGTTTTCCCTTTTTTCATCAATCAAGTCCAGACCTCTCGCCAAGTTTTCATCGTTGTCTTTTGGATTGAATGAGCTTGTTCTTGTCGTTGGGAACCCGGACTCCAAAGGGATGACTGGTTCAGCCCCATAAGTCATTGAGAAAGGGGTCTCCCCAGTGGACCTACGAGGTGTGGTCTTGTACGTCCAAAGTACATGTGGGAGTTCTTCCACCCATCTTCCTTTCGCATCATCCAGTCTTTTCTTCAATCCGCTTAATATGACCTTATTTACAGTTTCGGCCTGGCCATTCCCCTGGGGGTAAGCCGGAGTAGAATACCTGTTAGTGATACCCAATTCTCCGCAGTAGTTTCTGAACATCTTACTGTCAAACTGAAGTCCATTATCTGTGATAAGTACACGCGGGACACCGAACCGAGTAACAATGTTTCTCCAGATAAATCTTTTCGCATCCACATCTCGGATATTAGCTAGAGGCTCTGCTTCAACCCACTTTGTGAAATAGTCAGTACCAACTATCAAATACTTCTTGTTTCCTACCGCCTTAGGAAACGGTCCGACGATGTCTAAGCCCCATTGAGCGAATGGCCATGGGCTAGATATTGGATTGAGGGTTCCTCCTGGCTGGTGTATACTTGGTGAATACCGTTGACATTGATCGCACTTTTTGACGTACTCCAAAGCTTCTCTCTGCATGTTCGGCCACCAATAACCCTGAGTAATGGCCCTATGCGCCAAGGACCTGCCTCCAGTATGACTTCCACAGATTCCCTCATGCATTTCCTCCAAGAGCAATTCCGTTTGATCGGGATGAACACAGAGTAGATAAGGTCCAGAGAAGGAACGCCTGTATAGCTTATCATCCTGTGACAGCCAATAGCTAGGAGCCTTCTTTCTTATTTTGTCGGCCTCTATTTTCTCTTCGGGTAGAATATCATCCTTTAAGAACTGCACGACGGGGTCCATCCAACTCGGCCCCATTCTTACTTGATTGATCTGTACTACGTTTGCTATTATTGAGGGTCGATGCAGGTCCTCAACAAGGATTAGGCGAGGCAAGTTCTGTGCCGAGGAAGTTGCAAGAGTGGCCAAGGAGTCCGCATGCGTGTTACCGCTTCTTGGGACATGTAGCAAGCTAAAGGATTCGAACTCCATTTGCATGGCTCTCACTCGGCTAAGATAGCCTCGCATTCTCTCATCCTTGGCTTCAAATTCACCCTTGACTTGACCCACAATTAGCCTTGAATCCGAAAAGAGGTTAATGGACTTTCCTCCCATCTTTAGGACCATAGTCATTCCTTCCAGTAGTGCTTCGTACTCTGCTTCGTTATTCGTGGCAGGAAAGCTTAATCTTAACGACTTTGCAACGGTGATCATCTCTGAAGATGTCAACACTAGCCCAATACCCGCTCCTTTTTGGTTTGATGCTCCGTCTACATGCACTTCCCACGTCGGAGGGGAACACCTGGTGATACTACAGGCTAGTTTTGCACCTCTTTCCTCTAATGCTAATTGACTATCCGCTTCCGGTTCGGTGAATTCTGCCACCAAGTCGGCCAGTACCTGGCCTTTAACTGAGGTGCGAGGCATGTACCTAATGTTGAAAGCTCCCAGAATTGTACCCCACTTGGCTATCCTTCCCGTGTAGTCTGCACTTTTAAGTACGGCTTTTAATGGGAGTTGAGTAAGAACAATCACCGTGTGCGCTTGGAAATAATGAGGCAACTTGCGTGTGCCAAGCACCACCGCTAATATGGCCTTTTCCAGTGGAAGGTAGCGTATTTCTGCCTCATGCAGTGACTTACTCACGTAGTATACTGGTCGTTGCACGCCGTTGTCAACCCTTATCAATACTAAACTTACTGCATAGGAGACCACTGCAATGTAAGCAAAAAGGACCTCGTCCGGCTCAGGGCTTGACATGACAGGCGGCCGAGCAAGATAGTCCTTGAGTTGTTGAAAAGCCGCGTCACATTCCGTCGACCATTCAAAGCTTTTCCATTTATTGATCAACAGGAAAAAGGGTCGGCACCTGTCCGCTGACCGAGATATGAATCTATTCAGAGCAGCGGCCATTCCGGTTAGTTTTTGCACCTCTTTTGGGTTCCGAGGAGTTCGCATACTGGTGATGGCCTTAATTTGGTCGGGATTGACTTCAATTCCCCTATGAGTGACCATATAACCCAAGAATTTGCCTGAGCCAACACCAAACGAACATTTGGAGGCATTCAAGCGTAGCTTATGACTTCTGAGAATTTCGAAGACGACTCGAAGATCCTCTAGGTGTTCAGATGCTCTTTTGCTTTTCACCACCATGTCATCTATGTAAATCTCCATATTTCTTCCCAATAATGGTTCAAACATCCTCGTCATCATCCTCTGATAAGTAGAGCCTGCGTTCTTCAAACCAAAAGGCATCACCTTGTAGTGGTAGTTTCCTACTGGCGTGACAAAAGCAGTTTTTTCCTGATCGTCCAATGCTAAAGGTATCTGATGATAACTCTGGAAAGCATCCAAGAAACTCATCCGAGGATGGCCGACTGTGGCGTCTACCAGCTGATCAATTTTGGGCATGGGGAATGGATCTTTTGGGCAGGCTTTATTTAGATTTGTGAAATCAACACATACTCGCCACTTCCCAGTCTTTTTCTTGACCACCACCGTGTTTGCCAACCACTCTGGGTAGAAGATCTCTTTGATAGCCCCTGCCTTCTTTAGCTTCGTCACTTCCTGACGGACTGCTTCTGCATGCTCTTTAGATGGCCGATGAGGGAGCTGCTTCTTGGGGGTCATTGCTGGATTAACATTCAAATGGTGACAAATGAAGTCTGGGTCTACCCCTGGAGCCTCATAAGCGTTCCATGCAAAGACGTCTATGTTTTGTTTGAGGAACTCTATCAATTCCTCCTTCTCCAACTGGGGTAGTTGAGATCCGACTTGAAAGAATTTCTCAGGGTCATCTCCTATTATGACATTTACAAGATCTTCACATTTCGCCTCCTCGGACAGCCCATCTTTGGACAACATTGGGGGTTTTGATTGCTATAGCTCTTCTTTTTGAGCCTCAGATTCTGCTTCAGGCTCATGTCGGATAGCTGCTATCATGCACTGCCGCGCCATGGTTTGATCACCCAATATCTCTTCTATCTTGCCTCCAGAGGGGTATTTAATCTTCTGATGCAGGGTGGAAGAGACTGCTCCTAAAGTATGAAGCCAAGGCCTTGCAACAATTGCTGTATAAGGGGAGTAGGCATCCACCACTATAAAATCGACCTCTACTATCTCCGCTCCGGTTTGTACTGGCAGTCTGACTTGCCCTTTCGGGATAATAATCTTCCCTTCAAAGCTTACTAAAGGGGAGTTATAAGGTGTCAGGTCTTCAGCCCTTAGGTTCAGCCCCTTGAAGAGGTCAGGGTACATGATCTCGGCTGCACTGCCTTGATCCACCATTACCCTCTTTACATCGTAGCCCCCAATTCGGAGGGTAATTACTAAAGCATTGTCATGTGGTTGAACAGTTCCGATCTTGTCTTCGTCCGAGAATCCCATGACCAGGGACCGGCTCGATTTAGCTCTCTTCGACTCATGAGAGTCATCCTCAGGGTACAGACGAGCCACCGACATTACTCTGGAGGGGCATGACCCTGTCCTGCCAGGTGCCGCAAAGATGACATTAATAGTTCCAATTGGAGGTCTCGGAGGATTCTCCCTTTCTGACCGAGTATCCGCATGGCTACCCAGATTATTGGAATGATGCAACAGCTGTTTCAATCTGCCCTCCCGGACAAGCTGGTCCAGGTGATCCCATAAGCTTCTACAATCCTCGGTGGTATGGCCGTGGTCTCTATGATATTGACAATAGAGGTTCCGGTTTCTCTTTTCTGGGTTTCCCATCATCTTATTGGGCCACTTGAAGAAGGGTTCGTTTTTTACCTTTTCTAGGACTTGGTGCACAGGCTCTCGGAATACAGCTCCTACTATTTGGCTGTTGCTGGATATCTGCTGCTCGGCATAATCCCTTTTCGGCCGGTTATTATTGTACCTGTCCGGCCTAAACTCTCTTCTTTCTTGAGGGACAAGCTTATCTTTCCCTTTTCCTTGTTGCTGCTGTTGTTGATCATCTTCTATCCTTTTATATTTATCCACCCTATCCATTAATTGTTGCAAGCTGGTGACCGGTTTCCCTGTCAGGGACTTCCTCAGACCATGATCGGAGGGAAGACCAACCTTGAAGGTTCTGACAGCGACCTCATCAAAATCTCCGTCAATCTCGTTAAACATCTCCCAATACCTCTCGGCATATGACCTCACAGACTCCCCCTCCCTCATTGTCATGGACAGCAGGGAATCAAGGGGTTGAGGAACTCTACTGCATGTAACAAACCGGGAGCAGAATGATTGAGTGAGCTTCTTAAAGGAGCCGATGGAATCAGTCTTCAACCCATCGAACCATCTCATCGGCATCGGTCCTAGGCTAGAGGGAAATACTCTACACAATAAAGCCTCGTCTTGAGAGTAAACTGCCATCTTTTGTCTGAATTGGCTCACGTGTTCTACAGGATCGGTACGTCCGTTGTACATAGAGAACGTAGGCTGATGAAAACGTCTGAGAAGCTTTGCCTTTTCTATTCCCCTAGTAAAGGGGGACTTAGAAATTTGGGTCAAAGCCTTCTTCATGTCTTTGGTCCCCACTCCCCGTCTAGACGAACTTTTTCTCCTTCTCTTGTGAGAATGCTCTTCTTCATAGGAATAGGATTCACTGGGGGGAGTTTCTGAAGAATCCCTGTAGCTGTCCTCCCCTTCACCGTTGGAGGAGACATCAGAACTTGAAGGGGTGTGATTTCGTTGTGCTCGACGAAGCTTCTTTTTCAATCCTTCTATTTCACGCTGTAAGTCCTTTTCGTCAGCGTGCCCTTGCACCAGATGGCTCTTTCGTCGATAGCCGCTCTTCCCAACATGGATCGTTCGCGAACTACCCTCACGCTGGTTATCTACGTGGTTCTCCCGTTCAAGATTATGGAGTTCATCTTGCTGACTGACGTTTACTGACTCTGCATAGGGCGGACTGGCCTGTTGCGGTCCCGAACCTGCCATAACTGCCGTAACTTTCTACTAGCGCTAATTCTTCCCCACAGACGGCGCCAATTGTAGGGTCACAAATTGTAGCCCACACCTGGATGAATACAGGAGATAGGCCCAATAAGCCCAATACAATAAATTTGTAAGAGAGTGGGTCAAAGAATTGGGCTAATAGCGTTCTTTACAACAGTTACTGAAGATTAAGTGCTTGGCCGAGGAGACTAAAACACACACACAAGTTAAGATCTCGTGTCCGAGGAGTAAGTTTTGGACTAATTGATGGATTCCAGTTAGGTCCGAGGGGTATGCACTTAGATAGAATGCTTTTCTTGGGTTGTATTTTTGCTACAGTAATTATTTCTTGAGGTTTCTTCTGTTTTTCTTCCGTTCCTTTCTTCTGGAGGTCTTACTCCATTATATAGTCCTTCATTGTTCGATCCTATCGTCCACTTGTCTGCCATCTAGCCTGGTACTTGAGTTTCCCACTTCTTCTCTTACAGCTTTTTGACTTCCTGGGGATAAAGATCACTTTCAACACTGTTCAGGGGTCTTCTCCACATAAATGCGGCCAGGAAAGTAGCTGTGATGCATTTAATGCGGTGGTAGCAGCTTTTTCTCAAGATATTTCTGCATCCTTATCCCTTCCATATGCATTGGTAATCTATCTTTACCTCTGGAACTTCCTGGAGGGTGGACTAAGGGAAAGCCGAGGTTCCTCTCACCATCAGACGTCATGTCCGAGGAGGGTATTCCTCTCGGACCAGTCTCTTTGGATCCTTACGCGCTCTACTGTTAGTTACAACGGTCCTCTGTGATTTCTTCTCCTCGGGCATATTGTTGATGAAACGTCGTTCCTGGGCCTAGATCATGGGCCCATATTTTACTCCCCCACATATACAATCCTGATTCATACTATTGATTTCATATCAAGTGTCCAAAGAAAGAGAAAAATAAATATATACTTCATTTCCACTCATTTGACATTTCCATTCTTTTTTACTCTCTGCCCATTTGATGTGATGCCATTCAAATTTTTTTTTTATTTCCTTTACTATGCGTGTGTTTGGGTTAAGTTGAATTGGATTGGATTGAGAGGTTTTTTTTTTTTTTAATAATTCAACCTATTATCGGTGTATTAAAAAAAATCTCAGCCCTACCGATTAGGTTGATTTTGGCGAATCGGTGAGTTGCCACTTGCCACCCTTTCCTGAAAGGCTGAAACTCCCCAAGACTTTGTTAGATGTTAACATGCACAACTTTATTAACGGAAAAAAAATGTTAATAATGTTGACAAAGTAAATTATTTATTTAATTATCGTCTGGTTTGGCAAAGAAATCAACGGAATAAATGCTGCACAGGCCTAGACAGACCCATTAACGCACGGGCATTATTACCATAACGGGCCGGGTAATGGTGGCCCATTGTTTTTTCTAATAATACTTGCAGGTTTTTTTTTTTTTTAGAAGATAATAATTGCAGCTTCAGTGGGATGAAACTGATTCAATTTTCAAACCATGGTATAATTAGAGACAATAATTTTTTTTTTTTTTTTTATACAAGATAGAAATTTTACTCTAACTTAATTTAAGTGTATATATGTGTGAATCTACTTCTTGGAAACTTGAACCCTAGCCCCTAGCCCTTACCTCTCACACCTCAAAAACACATATACTTGTGGATTGACCATCGCACAAAGATTGTGTGGTGGTTAGAGACAATAATCTTGATTTTGCTTTGTTCGCATAAATGAATACAAGACTTTGGAAAAGGGGGGGGGGGGGGGGGAATAATTACTTCTAGGTTTAAAAAAAATAAAATTAAGAAACAAAAAGGGGATGCAAGAAAATAATAACTTTTATTGGTGCTTAATCTTTTTACTAAATGGATGATGTATAATATTTCCCTAGAAAAAGAGTTATGGGCCTTATGGCCATAAAAGTGATGCATTCTACTAATTAAGAATTTCTCACGTTATCGAGTAGCTAATCACCGTCCATCATCCAAAAATTTAACATCATGATCACCCACTATTTAAAAACATACATATAATTTAATTTTTGAAATATAAATGGTTAAGTAGTGTTAACGGGGGGATGATTCAATTGGTAAGACTTGAACTCTTCGTCTAATCCACATAAGTTCGAGACCCGCTGCCAGCAGTATTTCATTGGTGGGCATTCATAAGATTTGGCTGCATCCAAAAATGATGAGTTTTAACCCAAACACCTTGCTCGGAGACTGATGTAATTTAGCTAATCCCTATTTTTTGTTTAACCCAAAAAAAAAGAAAAAAAAAGGTTAAGCAGCAGTAAATAATCAAATTTCGTAACATCTTTTCACGCAGGATTTTCACTTTTTTTTTTTTTTTTCCTTGGATCGAGGAATTCATTGACTTAATTAAAAGAGTATTAAATGTAGCTATTGGAAGACATCAAATAAACCTATAAATTAACCTAATTAAGTAGTGTTATGGGAAGTAAGAAATAAACTGACTTCAATCGGCACATTGGTGATGTGGGGTTAGTGAAATATTGTAGTAGTACTTTAAGAATCCGAACATTTTGTCCCAAAATATAAAATTATTTTATTTTATTTTTGAAAAAAAGAGAGGGCTGCATTGAAGTTTTGGTGATTGTGCGGGCGCTATTAGCTAGTGTTTTGTAAGCTAAATGGCAGACAACCTCAACCAGAGGGAATGAATGACTCCCATTCAAGGATTTTGGTGTGTAATATTCTCTACAGCTTTTGTCAAGATTATGAATAAAGTGTCTCTCAAGCCTTTTTTTTTTTTTTTTTGGGGTTTAAGATCATCTATATATTAGAGGCTAGGCTAGATTAATTAGTCATTTTCCTAATCACTACTTCCCATAAGACGATTGGGTGCTTTGTAATGATAAAAGGAAGGGGTTCACTTTGTTGTCGGAAAAACAATCTTTATGTCTTCTCATGATTGAATCAAAATGATATTGATAATAATTTGAAGAAAAAAAAAATTACGTTAACTGATGCTCTAAAGACATGTATTAGTAAATTATTTTAAAAAAATTTTTATGGAAAAAATAAATAGTAATTAGTATTTTGATAATTTTTCTATTTTATATAAAAATTATGTCAAAATTTTCTTAAAATAGTTTGTTAATAATAGCCTTAAAGATACCAGTTAGCCGAACCTAAAAACAAAACAAAAACAAAAACAAAAATGTTTACATGTTGCATTGTTGCTCCCTTAGGAGATAATGTCGCATTTATTTATTTTCACAACTTATCGAATCTTTGTATTATGGTCTAGGTAGAGTGTTAAATAACCAAAATCACTTTAGTCTATTTGTTTATCAAAAAGGAGAGAAGGAAAAAAACAAAGTAAAAGATTTTATGTTTTGAAACTACTAAGAATAGATGATAAGCCATTAGTCAATTGTTTAAAGTAATGGTCATCTAGAAATGCACTATACATGGTGTGGCTTTTTAATCTGGTTGGAAAGGAATTAGGTTCTTTTCAAGCTGAAACATGCAAAGTCGGCATTGTTTTCTCAACTCTTTTGCTGACTGACTTTATATTTACTAATGAAATACGCAATTCCGAGCATTTTGATAAGTAGCATCCGGTGCTAGACATGCACTCACAACTGGGCTGATCTTTCTTTAAAGAAAGTGGTTACTTTTTTCTTTTATACTCATTACCTTGAGAGAGAGAGAGACAGAGAGAGAGAGAGAGAGAGAGGAGCAAATTAAGATTTCAGTTGAAGTATGTCGAATTGAATATTTGAATTGAGTAATTCTAGAAACACATCTAATCACACACTAAATTTCACAATTTGTTAACTTGTGCAACTGTGAGTAGTCAACATTTTCTATTCATATAAACTCATCACTTTTAATCGACCGTTCACAATTACACAAGTCAACAAATTTAAAATTTGGTGTGAAAATGGTTGTGGATAGTATTGTTGAGTTGAATTTGTCTTAGGGACAATCAGGATAGATATTTAGACAGACCATGCGGATTTAACGAAGGCCAAAGGAGAAGTTCCAATGATTGATCACCGTGATGACCGAAAGACAATGATGCCTGATAGTGGTGACAAATATTTGTTTGGTGCACTTTGACTTGTTTTCATAGGTTCACCAAGATCATGCAGCATATTCAACGTTTGTGGTCAATTTTAGGTAAAAACTTTAACTAAATGTACTTATTAATTAATGAATGTTAGGTAGCAGTACTTTCAAAGCCCTAGCCATTTCTCCGATTCTCATTTATGGCTTTGGAAAGTTAGCTCTTACATGAAAAATGAAAAAAGAAGCAAAATTATGAAGTGAAAACTTATGGCCCATACTTTATGTTATTGTTCTTTATCATCATGTTAAAATATCAATTAGTTTTTTGTGTGTGGGTGGTATTCGAAATCATGTCCCTTATTAGACGACAAGAGTCTTTGAACAAATTATTGACAATCTCATTAAATTTCAAGGGCAATATTAATAAAAGGAAAATGCTAACGAGTGCCTTTAGGACATTGATTAACAATCCATTTTAAGAAAATTTTGACATCGCATTTATGGGAAATGAAAAAACTATCAAAACATTAATTATTTTTTTCTTTTCTTTTCTTTTCCCATAAAAACTTTAACCAACGCCCTAAGAGCACTCATTAGCATGACCCTTAATAAAATACCAGTTATTTTTTATATTGAATGTCAACAAATTGTTTCACCACATTGCCACATATATGTGTGTGTGTATGAAAGGTATTGATGATGTTTGAAATTAATGTTGTCCCACTCAAATTTTTGGAAAACCTACAAGAAAACATGACAAAAATCTCAAAGTTTACACCGGTATAATGTCGGCCAATACTATTCTAATACCTAAGTTAGTAGTCATAAGATGATATTTCAAGATATCTAGTGATTGGGGGAGTTCTTCATACCTTGTCATGTTAAGACGAAATATATACAAAAGGCATTTTCAACATGCCCCATAATTCTATCCACATCCCATAATTGTGATGTAGGACACGGTTTAATATTTAAATTTCAAAAATATTTAATTTTGGTATTTAATTTATTTTTTTATTATTTTTGGTTTAGGTTATTCATTTCCTTATTTTTAGATTCTTTTAATGTTGTTTAGTCAAATTAAGGTTTTATATGCTTTTGTAACCGCCTTAAGGTCTCTAGTTGCTCTATGTTTTCTTTTTACTATTTAAACGCATTGTAGCATCCAAAGACAATTCAGTTTTTAGATTTATAAAAATACAAACTTTGACTATTTCTCTTTGATGGATTCCAGAACCCTCTTACCTTGTGGATTCGAGGGATCCCTCGTGTATTCGAGGTTTACTACCCAGAAACTTAAAATTTATTTTATGTCCATTAAAGAAAGCATCGTGTGTGCTTTCTTCATGCTTGCATGACATTAGTTGGTATCAAAGCCCTGACACACTCTGGTTTGATGGCTAACCGGTGAGACAGTAACCACCATAACAACGACAGCGGCAGCGACGTAGACAACATAGTCCTCACTAGGGTCGAGTTCCTCAAGTTTCGTGATGAGGCTCATGATGAGAATCAATAATTTCGTGAAAAGAGTCAGTAAGTTATAGGCGTAATCTAGCAAATGATTGCTACACTTCTTGCTAGGAAATCATCTCACAACAACAATGATCAATATATTCAAAGACGCACTCCTAACTACAAGAAAATTCTATTCTTTGATGGAGATATGTGTAAGTTGGATTTTATTAACTGGCTTCTTGATTTGGAAGAGTATTTTAAATTTTAGAAGATTTGTGATGAAGAGAGTGCAGCTTGCATCTAATAAATTAGACGATGAAGCAGAGGAATGGTGGGAAGACATTCAAATCAATATAAAGTGATGAGGTAAGCATCCAATCCGCTCTTGGCAAAGAATGAAAAGGGTATTAATTGATTTATGATTTCCTAATGACTATTATGATATAGTAGATTATACAAGTGTTGATTATAAATCTGTATATTTATATGAAAAGCAAGATGTTCAAAACATGAAAGGTCAACCACAAAACCAAAATTATCACAACCAAGTCCACGTGTCAAGTAAAGGAAAGGGTTTGAGGGTTGAGAAGAAGCAGCCTATTTCTAAAGTAAATTTTGAAGTAATTAAAAAAGATCAAGACTTGCAACAAGTTATTGAATTGAAGATTGAAGATACCACTTGTCAAAAGTTTGATGAAGATGTCAAAGAAAAAAAAGTTGAGTTGACTGTGGATAATGATAGAAGTCAAGAGATGGTAACTATTGAGAATATTGTGGAAGATCCAATTTAGGTTAAATATAAGGATGAGTTCATCACCCACAATCCCGAAGTTCTGGTTGATTTGTTGAAGATGACTACACAATATGTTGATTTTCTTGGAGTAGAAAATATTAATTTTATTACCAACCCTTTGTTGATTGATGTTGAAAATAAATTGAAGGTAGAGGAGAATAAATTTTATGCTACATTTTATGAAGAATTCAGGTTTCAAAACCGGATCAAGTTATTAAAGCATTCAAAGTATTTGTTTATTTGGAGCGGAAGATTTCAGATTTCGACCATCAACTCGAGGACGAGTTTGTTTCAAGTTGAGGGGTCTGATGTAAGACATAGTATAATATTTAAATTTTGCAAATATTTAATTTTAGTAATTTTATGTAATTTTTGTTATTTTAGGTTTAGGTTATTTATTTCCTTCTTTTTAGGTGCTTTTAATGTTGTTTAGTCAAATTAGGGTTTTATATGTTTTTGTAGTTGTCCTAGGGTTTCTAATTGCCCTAGGTTTTCTTTCTACTATTTAAACACATTGTAGCCTCCAAAGGTAATTCAGTTTTCAAAATTATAAGAATACAGACTTTGTCTATTTCTCTCTAGTGGATTCTAGACCCCTATCACCTTGTGGATTCAAGGGATCCCTCGTGGATTCGAGGTTTACTACTCAAAAACTAACAGTTTAGTTTTTGTCCAACAAAGAAAGTATCGTGTGTGCGTTCTTCAAGTTTCCGCGACATCAAGGTGAAAATAGAGGTAACAACGTTAAGAGTCTGTATTAATTCCTGGATACAACGTATTTCTAGCCAAAAGCACAATCCAAAAGCTTCAAGATTTGGGCTCTCTTAATTAGGATGGGTCATTCGCATTTCTTATCCACATCGTGGTTAGACATGCTGTATGGATGAGATGAGCTATATAGATGACCTTGATTTAACAAAACTGATACCCATACTCCATTAGATGATATTTATCATTATCAAAGAGTCTTTCTCTTTGGTGTTGGCAGAATTCAATTCCAAATCTTCAGGGGCCGTTTGGAAACGTTGTTTGTATTTTTTGGAAATATATGTATATGAAAAAGTGTGTAAAAATACATGTAATATTGTTTAAAAATAAAAACATGTATTTAAACACATGTTCCATACAAAAATGTCTTATATTTATGCTGGGTTCTGGTTTTTTTTTTTTTTTTTTTTAGGTTTTGGTTGGGGTCATGGGCCATTTTAAAGAGCCACGCGGCTGAGGAAACACAAACCAAAATAGGCCCGTCTTTAGCTAGGAATTCAATGATTACATGAGAACGTGACACATGCCTATTGTTGCGCATGAAGTTGTGGGATTCGGAAATTTCAGATTCCCTTTTTTTGCAGTAATCATTCCCAGCATTTGAGGGTTTTTATGCTTCTTCTTTTGATCTGTTCTGTTGCTATTGTTTTTTTTCTTAATTTTTTTGTTCATGATTTGTTCTTTTCATGGTCCTTCTTCCTGTGACGGCACAGTGGCAGAGACTATTGTCTCTTCCCATTGGACTCTTTCCAAACCTCTCCGTCTTCTATCAGTGTATTCATATTTTTCTAACAAATGAAAAAAGCAAAATAAAAATTATAAAAAAAGATTAGTATACTATTTAGAGTTGGTTTAGAATCTGTTTATTTTGTTTAAACAAATTTTTTTTATTGAAAGTACTGTAAATAAAAGTAAAAATTAACTGAAATAATACTGTAGAATCCATGAATAGTAATAAAAAATACAGTAGGGTTTGTAAATAGTAATAAAAATAATCTGAATAGTAAAATAAGTTGACTTTTAAATTTGGAGCCAAACACACACTTACTTTGACACATCATACATGTATTGAAATTTGAAAGTTCAAGGTTGCACGCTTGGACATGCAATTTTCTATTGTTGTTTCTGGCTTCAACATAATCTTTGAACATTTTGGGCAGATTCATTCAATCAATTCCATCTTATCTGTTGTAATCACTCTTGTTATCGCTTTAGTAATAGCGATCAACAATCTTTTCTTTTTTAATTTTTAATTTTTTATAAAACACAATCAACATTCTTTCTAGAAATAATTACATAATCGAATTTTATCTATCAAGACTTAATTATTATTTTTTAATCTATAAATTATATATATTTTTCCAAATTATTAATAGTGTAAATTGAATGACGTTACTTAAATTGAAAATTTTACAGCTCAAACCTCATCCAACCCAATCCTTATAACAAGTTTAAGACGCAATACAACCAACTGATTTGAAGAAAATCAACAAAGTATTACTTAAAAAGCATAATTTTTTTTCCAAATTAATATAGAGCCATTAACCTTAAATAAAAATATAGAAAAATAATTTCCGTGAAATTCAAGGACGGAACTACTCAAGGACAGAGGAGGGCCAAGGCCCCCCTCAACCTCTGGAAAAAAAATACTAGTATGTATATTAACAAAAAGAATTTTAATTCTGGCTCTTAAATTTATATACTCCCCCCCCCCCTCAAATTTAGAAATTGATCCAAGAAATCCAACAAATAGATAACAAGAAAAATCTATAATAAAAAATGCACGTATCCGGATAATAAGAAATTTTTTTGGACAAATCATAAATCTGGTCTAAGTAAAAACAATAACAGCAAATCAATTACAAATCCTAGTAAAAAAAATTACAAAAACCCAATAATCTTTACCCAATTTCTCTCTCCCACTTGAAAGCTCTATGCCCCTCTCAAATGACTCCACCCTCATAGCCATAGAGACAACTCCTATGCCACATATTGATCGCTCATCCACACATTAGTTAGACCTTGAAAATATTAAAACATACCAATTGACTTACAAAACTCTTAATTATAAAATCCTATTATTAAAATTTTTTAAAAGAAAAAATACAAATAACAATTAATAAATTAATGCTAATAATGCAACTTTTTCAACCTTTAGTATTGATATTATAATTTTTTTAAATCTTTGAACAAAGAACTTCGGCCCCCCCTAAGTTTGAATCCTGGTTCCGTCCCTGGTGAAATTGTTCCTTGACTTACTTGTACATGGATTAAAACTGGTAAAAGAAAAGGAGTAATAAGAACTATTTTCTTTTCCTCTTGAAATGTTAGCTTTAGTTATAATTATAAAGCCTTTTTTTTTTTTTTTTTTTGTTGTTGTTGTTGTTGGTCTAAGTGGTAAAAGAGTCGATGAAGTTGGGGAAATCGCACATGGGTACTTTTTAATAATAATAATTGTGGGAGCGGGTGATTCGAGCACATTTTTGGGCTATGGGTCTTGTTCGAGGATGATTAAAGACCTGATGATGATTAAGATCCATGTGCACATAGACAGGAAGACCGAGGAGAAAAGGGAAACTAGCGCGTGAACCGAGGATCCCGAGGTACAGAGGTAGCTCGGGAATACTTTAGGTAATCCACCATATTGGAAAGAAGAGCTCCGAAGGTAATAGAGCTGTGTAAGCAACGAAAAAAAGAAATATATGGGAAGGTGATTGCCACCTCCACATTTAATGCACTGTACCAACTGAACTGACCGCATTTATGAGGAAATGACAGTTGAATAGTATCTTCACAACTTACAGCCCCTCCTACCACCTCCATAAGGGTCTTGATGAAATAAGCATCCAAAGGGTTCCCTAAGAATTGAACAGATGGAAGGTTGGGATGCATTGGAAGGAACTATATAAGGAATGACCCCCACAAAAATGGGCATGCGATACTAAAGAGAGGAGAGAGAAAAGAAAATACAAGAACTCATAGTAAAAAGATTATACTTGATCAATATATGAACAATATGTCCTTGGACTTGCCCAATGAGGGATTTTATGTTGAATTTATGTCTCTTACCCTTTTAACTTAAGCCTAATCGTTCTTGAGCCTAAACTTACGTGGCCTTGTAGTTTGCTTGTACAATCCACTCTCTAACAAATTTATTGTTTTGGACTTATTGGGCTAGTTCACACTGTTCTAAGTGGGCTTAAGCCGTGATTCGAGTCCTTACAATAATAATAATAAAATAAATAAATAAATAACATGTTTAGTGTTCCTAACAAGAACAAGAACAAGAAAATAAATGGAAAAGGTTCTATGCAACTAGGGCTGTAGGGATTTTTACGCAACTCATTACGTGGCAGTTAAAAAAACCATCCACTTGTACCTATAGTTACCTGACATTTTTAATGAGTCATGTGATTTATTTAAATAGTACATATAGATGGTTTTTTTAACCAACACGTAGTGGGTTGCATAAAAACTTGCTAAAAGAAAATTCAGAAGCATACTCAATTTAAAAAACTGGTGATGAGTATAAAGAAAAGAAAATTTGAATTTGAATTTCTCTCTAAAACATTAATCTACATAATTATATTTCCAACTTCAAAATAAAAGGCTCATAGTACAACCCATTAAACTAGTAAATTAGTTCATATTTATCTTTCTAGCCAATGGAACATCTTGGCTCTACTATTGATAGACTATCACTCAATACCAATATATATATATATATATATATATATATATATTTTCCAAAGAACAGAGTTTGGTTACAAATATAGTTATAGCTTAATTAATTGGATGTGAATTTTGACAAATCTACCATTGGATTATATTTTCTTCTTATACCCTCAATGCTTGAAATTTTTTTAGAAGATTAAAGATCAATAGCTATGTCATCAATTGATTATTTAAATTACAAATTTTTGTAGTCTAAAATTAGGCATAAAAATAAGTTTATGGATCATATAGTAAATAACGTCTAATTGAAACAAAATTTGACATGTGTTAAGAGCATAAAAAATATACTATCCAGTAGTAAGATTTTTAAAATATATAGTCACTACTTTTTTTTAATGAAAGTTGTAGCCTTAGACTATAATCAAATTTGTAACCAAACTTTGTCTTATTTTAAATAAGTGACAATTTATTATAGAATCAAAGGAGATGGCCATTAG
The DNA here is from genome assembly GCA_023055345.1 of Quercus wislizeni. NCBI lineage: Eukaryota > Viridiplantae > Streptophyta > Magnoliopsida > Fagales > Fagaceae > Quercus > Quercus wislizeni. Next base: position 7,327,178 of record JALGQJ010000014.1, read on the forward strand.
TTTAAATTCTCTCTCCATTTACATGTGATATTAAAAGTTAAAGATTTCACATATTAGGTCTTATGCCAAGTGCCATGTATTGCAGCCAAAAAAAAAAAAAAAATTCTTGTGACATATGGATCAGTGACATTCCATGTTCTCTTTCATGAGAATTATGGTTTGAATAATTTTTCTCCATTATTGTAACTGTTAGATAATAAAAAAATTGGCACATTTATTGAGGGAACCCAAGGGGTTGGTCTAATAGTTTAAAATTGGCTCTCAGAGTGCTTCGGATAAAGTTTAAAAGCCGTGGCATAAGGCAAACATATAATGGAGGAAAGAAAAATGATGGACCCATGGGAAAATGATTCCCTTGATTTCTCTCCAATCCTCCTGGCTTTTCCTTCTCTACTTTCATTTTCTTCCATTTTCACTCAAATCAAACATAGTGTAGTATGTCTATAACCTCGGACTAAATTGTAGTTTCTACCTCTTACTAAGGGGGGTAGGTTCTTTTTGGCTTAATGACACTTTCAAAGTTCCTCCCTTCTCTCTCCAAAGAATTTCGCAGGTCATTTTATGGGAGAATTAGGTACGTTGGAATGTATAAAAGTATAAAATGCATAATGCAATTGAAAAAAAAAAAAATGGTAGTGCCTGAAGTACACAATGTGTTCATCAAGGGCTTCATTTGTGCTTAGTTCAAGCTTCTTAAATACAAACTTATGGCTCATGATTGATCCCTGAACTTGCAAGAGTGTATTAGCAATAATCATGAAGAGTGAAGTAAGGATCAATGAAACCTTTATCAAAGAATCAATGCGGACCAAAGAAGCAAGGATCAAGTGACTAATGATGGTGCCAAGAGCCTAGTAGCTCTCGTGATTGGCATTTGTTGGTGTTTATAATAAAAATTTCAAATGTTCAAATTCTCCCTCATTTTCTATAATCAAATTAAAAAAAAAGGTATATAATAATGTAATAATGATTATGCAAATTCTAATCAACTATCATGCTAGAACTTAGAAAGATATTAAAAGTTAGACACATTCACACTTAAAAGAGATATATTCACTTTCTCAAAAAAAAAAGAAAAAAAAAGAGATATATTCACACTTAAGTGTATATTTTAAATTTGAATAATTTTTTTTATATAAATAGATATATTGAGCTAGTTATTTAATGCCTTGAAAGCCCATCTAAAAAAAATTTTGTGTTAATTAATTACTTTTTCATTTATAACCTTGGGCTAAATGGCATTTTGTACCTCTTTCCAAAGGGGAGGCTTTTTGGGCTGAATGACCCATCCTAGGTTCCTCCCTCTAGCTCATTAGGAAGTTAGTTCACTGGGTTGGGAAATTACATATATATTGTAAAAAAAATAAAAAAATTGAAGGGGTCCACTCCTAGTGCCAAAAATATTAATATGTTCCGACAGAGAGAAAAAGAAGAAATATATTTCTTATCGATCTCATTCTCATGAGCCATAAGGACGCTTTATAAATTGCAGAAAGTGAAGAGAATCCTGTGAAGCTCTCCTGGTTTCTCCTTTTCTTTCCCTTTTCCTCTTACTTCTCTCTCTTTCTCTCTGATGCTGCTTAGTCTTTTCCCTCTCACTTACAGACTCACTTTTACTTTCCTCTGAGGTACTAATTCCTCTCTCTCTCTCTCTCTCTCTCATTTTTCCAAATCCAAAAAAAAGGCTGAAAAGAAATAGAAAAAGAAAACAAAAACCTTCAGAAAAGCCTTCAGCTTTTATTTCTCTGTCTGCCATTAAAATGCCATAAATATAACCGTTTGCTTCCCTTTCCCACCCCCACTTGCTACCTTCTTTCTCTCTCTCTCTCTCTAACCCTCGCCGGAAATAACCCGCCAGTCATTTTCCGGCGGTTTCCTCTATTTACTACTATCACTATTTTCCCCCTTATTTTCTTAGCTTTGTTTCTTTGAGTTTATAAAAAAATGGGTTAACTTTATGTGCTTATTTTCTTCTACATATTTTCCTCAACATCAATACTGGACTCTTTTCAACTCCTAAAAGAACTAACTTTCCTAAGCTGGACTGGTTTTTCCGAATAGAAAGCACAAGAAAATCTCAAGAGAAAATCCGGAAAGTTAATAGTTTTTCTTCCTCTTTTTGCAAAACCCCATCTGGGTTTTCTCTGTGACCCCATTTTCTCATCTGGGTATCACTCAAAACCCTCCCAAAACCCCATCTGACAAAAGAAAAAAAAATATGATTACTCTCGCAGACCTCTACCATGTCCTCACAGCGGTTGTGCCTCTCTATGTGGCTATGATCTTAGCTTACGGTTCTGTAAAATGGTGGAAAATCTTCAGCCCTGACCAATGCTCAGGCATCAATCGCTTTGTTGCCCTATTTGCAGTCCCTCTGCTTTCCTTTCACTTCATCTCCGCCAACAACCCCTATGCCATGAACTTCAAGTTCATAGCGGCTGATACTCTTCAAAAAGTTATAGTCTTGGTGGTCCTAGCCATTTGGTCAAGGACCAGCTCAAGAGGCTCACTTGAATGGTCCATCACACTCTTCTCTCTCTCCTCTCTCCCCAACACACTTGTCATGGGCATCCCTTTACTCAAAGGCATGTACGGTGATGCCTCAGGGACTCTCATGGTTCAAATAGTTGTCCTCCAATGTATCATTTGGTACACACTCATGCTTTTCTTGTTTGAGTACAGAGGAGCCAGGCTTTTAATCGTTGAGCAATTTCCAGACACTGCTGGCTCTATCATATCTTTCAGAGTTGATTCTGATATCATTTCTTTAGATGGGAAAGAACCACTTGAAACCCAAGCTGAAGTTGGTGAAGATGGTAAACTCCATGTCACTGTTAGAAAATCCGCTTCTTCTCATTCAGAAATCTTCTCTCGCCGCTCTCATGGTCCAAATTCTGGTCTTTCACTCACTCCTCGACCTTCAAACTTAACAAATGCTGAGATTTACTCTCTCCAATCTTCAAGAAACCCAACTCCTAGAGGTTCTAGTTTCAACCACACTGATTTTTACTCCATGGTGAATGGTAAGAATGCTAGCAATGTGAGCCCAAGGCAATCCAATTTTGGAAACTTGGGTTTTGATGAAGAGAGTGGAGTAAACGTGTTTGGAAACGCAGGGAGAGCTAATGGGGCTTATCCAGCTCCTCCTAGTGCTGGGATTTTCTCACCTGGAACTACAAAGAAGAAGGCTAACGGTGTTGGTGGTGGTGAGGGAGGAAAAGACCTTCACATGTTTGTATGGAGCTCAAGTGCTTCCCCTGTGTCAGAAGGTGGCATCCATGTTTTCAGAGGTGGAGAGTATGGGAATGAGCTTGGTGCTGGGGTTGGTCACCAAAAAGGTTTGAAATATTTATCTTTGAAACTTTAGTAGTTGTATTTGTTTTTTTAGTGCATGTTGTGCTTGACACTGTGGACTATTAGGCATAATTCGGTTTTGTTTTTGAGTAACTCTTGGAATTTTGTTAGTTTATGTAGTTGAATATGGGATGTGGATGGTATTAAACGTTGTTTTAACTGTGAAGTGGGGTTCGTTACATTTTGTTTGTTACTCAACGTGGCTTATCGTTTTCCCATTCAATCTAGGATGGGATTTGGCTTGTTTTCCTTGCTTTTTATGTCAGATTCAAAACAGTATCCCCTTTTTTTGGTTGGTCTTTGAAACAGTTGTCATCACTGGGAACATTTTTCTTTTTGTTTTTGTCATTTCCTCATTTTTCATATGATGGTAAACTAATTCTTGTGTTTGGTAGATTATGATGAATTTGGTCGGGATGAGTTCAGCTTTGGGAACAGGCCGGTGACAAATGGTGTTGACAGGGAAGGTCCTGTGCTTTCCAAGCTTGGTTCAAGCTCTACAACTGAGCTTCATCCCAAGACCGGCGCTCATGTTGAATCAAAGCCGACAAATATGCCGCCTGCTAGTGTTATGACCAGGCTCATTTTGATTATGGTGTGGCGAAAGCTCATTAGGAATCCCAATACTTACTCTAGCTTGATTGGCCTCACTTGGTCTTTGGTCTCATTCAGGTATGTGAAATTAAGTCTGGCACTCGTTTTGAAGCAATTTCAAATTGTTAGCAACGTGTTTTAATCAATTCTGTAATTTTACAGGTGGAAAATTGAAATGCCGGCCATAGTAGCTGGTTCGATAGCCATTCTCTCTAACGCTGGTCTCGGAATGGCCATGTTTAGTCTTGGTATGTTAACCCCTTCAGGATTTCTTAGCTTTCTACTTAGATGGCTAATTTAAAGATTGAAAATGTTTATTTAGTGGTGTGTATATATATTTATATATATTGAGAAATTATTTAGTGGTATGTTAATTTAGATTATTTTACTTGCGTTTATAAAGACAAAAGATTATTTTATTTGTACTCCGAAGTAAAATTAGGATTATTTTGTTCGCAACCCAATTAAAATCGGATACAGTGAACGTAGACTTGGTCACAGCTTGATTTTTACCGATTTTAATCTTGTTTTTGTTCCCGTGGTGTTTCAGGTCTTTTCATGGCATTGCAGCCAAAAATTATTGCTTGTGGGAACTCCATTGCTGCCTTTGCCATGGCTGTGCGATTCATCACTGGTCCTGCGGTCATGGCTGCTGCCTCATATGCTATTGGACTAAGAGGAGTTCTGTTGCACATTGCTATTGTCCAGGTAAATGAGGTTCTTTGATTATCGTTGTACTCAATTTTAATTGTGATTTTCATGGGATAATGTAAATTCTGTCAATTTTTCAGGCTGCTCTTCCCCAAGGGATTGTCCCATTCGTTTTTGCAAAGGAATACAATGTTCATCCTGACATTCTCAGCACTGGGTTAGAACACTGTTCTAATTCTCATATAATTTCTGATGAACTGCATTTATGTTATTTCAAATCTACATGTCACAACTATATTGTATGTAATCATAAATAAATTTATTGTGTATGTTAATTCCGTTGAGAGTATCCATATGTATATATTGGCTAGCTTATGCACTCTGCAACAATACTAGCACACACACTCTCTCTCTCTCTCTTGTATTAATGATCAATTTTGGTGTCCATATTGGTGCAGGGTTATATTTGGGATGCTAATAGCTCTTCCTATTACACTAGTTTACTACATCTTGCTGGGACTTTGAAGCTGAGACACTGAAGCTACTAAGGAAATAGTTATGGTAGAATATGTTGTAACCCTTTTGAAAAGGATGGGGTGTTTTTTGTCATTCTCTAACAGATGAACAACATAGAATTTCATGACTTTAGAGAGGAAGGAAGAAAAAGTAGGGGGAGCAAATGGAAAGAAGAATGAGAAAATTGAAGCCATTGGGGAGTGCTCTAATATTTTGTTGTCAGTTTGCCTTTCGTGCTGAGCCTTGTGCTTAGTGCCTTACTACTGCTTTTGTTCTTTTTACGAGGAAAGTGAAGTGTATTGTAGCTGTAGTCTTGTAGATACGTCTACTTTTTACTACCTTTTAAAGGTCAAAAAAAGATTTTAACTCAATTGGAATCTCTATGCAAAGAAAAGTCCAGCAAAAAACTAAAAAGTGCTTTCCTTTTTTCTAGAGAGAAACGTGTGAAAGTGAATATCAAATATCAAATATCAAATATCAAAGTGTGCTTGCCAGTTTTTGTTTCTTCGATTCAGAGTGGGGTACAAGCTGTCTGTTGTATTCAAATCTTTATTAAAACCAACAAATTTAGGTTTGGTAACTTGAAAAGATTGCAGGACTAGCTCTCTTTAGGGTCGTAGGATTAGGACATGGCTGGCGAATTCAGTTTATCTTCGTGACAGCTTTGACGGGGGCTTGCTTAGTGTAGTCTAAGTGGGTATAGACTTCTGGTAAGACTTCTGGTAAGGCTAGGACTAGGTGCTTCTTGGCTCTCTTTTTGGGGGCATGATAACCTATTGCTGACACTGACTATCTATCTCCCAAGCGACAAGTCATCAATTCTTGTCTTTGGATAGGATCATAGGAACAAGTTGGCAGTTCAAACATTTGGACCCCCTTTGCATATGAATATGGATTATGGATCAAGTCTTTAGAGCACTAGCATGGGGGTGCGTTGCTGTTTTATAACTCAAGCCACTCAAGGTTTGCAAACTTAAAAAAATTTGCAACTTATGAATAGTAAGGTTGCATATAAGTTCAAACATTTGGACCTCCTTTGCATATGAATATGGATTATGGATAATGTCTTTAGAGCACTAGCATGGGGGTGGGTTGCTGTTTTATAACTCAAGCCACTCAAGGTTTGCAAACTTAAAAGAATTTGCAACTTATGAATAGTAAGGTTGCATATATATGCAACCTTACTATTCATAGGCTGTAAAAAATATATATTAGTTTAATCTTGTGATTGTGTGTGAAGGGAAAAAGTGAGTAGGAGGAAAAATAGAGAATAGTATTTTATATTATTTTATTAAGTAGTTTATATTATTTTATTGAGTTGTATGTAAAAAAAAAAATTGGAACGTAGGATGAGTTATAAAATGAGTTGTTAAAATAGATAAAGTAGTGTTTGAGGATGCAAAATAAGTATTTTTTGGCATCTCTGGATGTTAATGCTCTTAAGAATTGGTAATTTGATATGTTTACAAAGCAAGTAACTTGCTAGCAAAAAATAGAATAGAAAATTTTTCTTCTGAAAATAGTCTCACGAGACATTTCCCTTACGATATGTGGACTTTATGTATGTGAGTTTTACTTGTGTGAGAATGTCTCGTAAAATCTTTTCACAAGACACTTATATTTGCATATATGCCTAAAAAAATTAGACGAAAATCACATTTTTGTCCCTATATTTTCAGGTAATTTTCACTTTGATTCTTATATTTTATTTTCACCGTTTTTAGTCCCTATTTAGAAAAATTTCATCTATTTTAGTCTTTTTTGTTAGTGTCCTAACGGTAAAGTCCTAGGTGGCAGAAGAAACTATTAAAATAATAATAAAAAATTTTATTTTGGCATTAAAAAATACCACGTCAGCATCTAAATTATAAAAAAAAAATTCTTCTGAAAACGGTTTCACGAGACATTTCTCTTACAATGTGGACTTTATGTATGCGAGCTTTACTTGTGAGAATGTCTTGTAAAATCTTCTCATGAGAGACCTATATTGCGTATATGCCTAAAAAAATTAGGCGAAAATCACATTTTCGTCCCTACATTTTCAGGTGATTTTTACGTTGGTTGCTATCTTTTATTTTCACCGTTTTTAGTCCTTATTTAAAAAAATGCCATCTATTTTAGTCCTTTCTATCAGTGCCTTAACGGTAAAGTCCTAGGTGGCAGACGAAACTATTAAAATAATAATAAAAAATTTATTTTGGCATTAAAAAATGCCACGTCAGCATCTAAATCAAAAAAATAATTTATTAATTTTAATTAAATAAAAAAAATTAAAAACAGAATTAAAAACTAAAAATGACATGAATTGAGATCTAAATATGTCTTCAATAAGAACAACAAAAACACAAGCCCAGATCTAACACACAAACACACTCTCTTTCATTTATACTCCACACTACCACCCTATCATAACTTAAGTTAACCTCAAAAAAAAAAAAAAAAAAAGACATATAAACAAGAAAACTGCCTCTCTCACTCTGTCTCTCTCAATTTGGACTCACAGGTTTTTAGTTTCTTTCACTCTTTTTCTGTGAGTAAATCGGACACATCTAAGCAAAAAATACAAATTCATAAATCCCACTCTCTCTTGCAAACCACTCTCAATTTCAATCTCACTCCTCATCACCATTATTCCCTTGTTTAACCTCACAAATTGCCCATCTTCCTTTACTAGCATCTCATTCACGTCTTCACTTCAGGTGAACAATACAGAAGGGCATTGCCAAATGACATCGTTCTATGCCTCGATTCGAACCAGACCATTGACGACAACTTCCTCGGTGCCAAGGTAACCTGGACCAATTCCAAGAACTGTTTCGTTTTGAGTCTCAGAAATGCCATTGCCACAATTCTTTTTTTTTTATTTTTTTATTTTTTTTTATTTTTAAGAAATGATAAGCGCACACAATTTTTACAATATTTTTACAACAAATTTTAAGTGTCAAGTTATTATTGTTGGATTAAAAAAATAATCTCAGTGTTAAATTCAAATTTGAACTAGTAATAACTAATCACATGTGATTTATTGTGAAAATATTGTGAATGTAACACTTTTTTTTTACTCTCCCCAGATTTCGGAACCATGTTTCCCCCCCTATTTTCGGCAATGCTATTGCCATAATTGTTACAAATTTTTTTTTCCTATTTCGGCAATGGCATTGCCACAATTAGTTTGTCAATTGTTTTTTTTTTCTTTTCACTTTGGGCACTCCACACACACCTCTCACACCCGGGCAGCAGAATTGGGCACAAGAAATTTGGTATCCCCGTTGCCGAAATTCAACATTTTCTCTCTCCACCTTTTTCTTCTTCTCTCTCATAATTTTGGTTGAATTTCGGCAACGATAATACCGAAATTCAATCTCTCTCCTCAAAATCCCAAATAAGTTTGAACAGTTCCTATAACGCAAATTAACTTCAGATTTTGCAATATTAACCCAAAAGACTCCTTTTTCTGTGTGTAAATCGGACACATCTAAGCAAAAAATACAAATTCAAAAATCCCACTCTCTCTTGCAAACCACTCTCAATCTCAATCTCACTCCTCATCACCATTCTTCCTTTGTTTAACCTCACAAATTGCCCATCTTCCTTTACCAGCATCTCATTCACGTCTTCACTTCCGGTGAACAATATAGAAGGGCATCGCCGAATGACATCGTTCTATGCCTCGATTCAAACCAGACCATTGATGACAACTTCCTCGGCGCCAAGGTAACCTGGACCAATTCCAAGAACTGTTTCGTTTTGGGTCTCAGAAAAGTCGACGAATGCAGAATCCTTTGGCCTTATCTCCAACACATCCACATGTTATCCGATGAAATCGAATAGCTAAAGCCTCGAGATTTGAAGCTGTACATGAACATCAAAGACTAGCACGACAGCGGACAATGGAGATCTGTTCCTTTGTATTTGAGCTAAATTTTTTGGGTTTTTATTTTTTTTAATTTATGGCTTTGTGTTCTTGTTTAAAACACTTAGATCTCAATTCATGTGATTTTTGGTTTTTAATTTTTTTATTTAGTTAAAATTAATAAATTAATTTTTTTTTTAATTTAGATGCTAACATGGTACTTTTTTATGTCAAAATAAAATTTATTATTATTATTATTTTAATAGTTCTGTCTGCCATCTAAGATTTTTCCGTTAGGGCACTGACAGAAAGAACTTAAATAGATGACATTTTTCTAAATAGGGACTAAAAGTGGTGAAAATAAAAAATATGGACCAAAGTGAGAATCGTTTGAAAATGTAAGGACGAAAATATAGTTTTTACCCAAAAATTATTCACTAGGAAGATAACAATGTCGTGCATCTGGTAGTACTTATGGTGTATGGTTAAGGAAAAAGAAATTTCTTTAAATTTTGGGATATAAATAAAATATACAATTGGATTCTCAAAAAAGAAAATTGCATTCGGATAGTTTTCACTTTTTAGCCACTCTTTCTGATTGCGAATTTATATGCTTTTGATACTTTTTGGGCGTTTTATCTCGTAAAAGCTTTAGTGGATCCATGAGGATTGCATTTTAATGTAGTGTTACAGTGTGTGGGTGTTCGTGAGAGAGAGAGAGAGAGAGAGAGAGAGTGTTTAGTACCTCAATTATCAATGATGCTCCAATGCTCCGCTCGTTAAAATTTCACCACTCTCTAGCCCTGAAATATATTTTTCATTTTACTTTGTTGCTTTTTTGTTTCATGTTTAAATATCTTAAAATATGGCACCTTTTAAAAAGTTATTAGAAACAATGATGGTAACTTTCTTCATTGATGTATAACTTTATTTAAAATATCTATACATTTTCATTCGCTTTTTCTAGTTTGAATTATAATGAAGCTAAAATTTATAGTAACTTTAATTTTTTTAAAAATAAATAAAGGTAATACATTAAATATAAATAAGGTAGCTACCTCCACAATAATTTAACAATAAATTCTAGGTAACAAATTGTTATTGGTTCTAAATTTTGAACCCACCACTAACATTATTTTTATATCTACTAATAACATATTGCTACAAAATATTTGTTGTAAAAATATTATAAATTTGATTATATTAGTCAATTTTTAAAATAAAGAGAAATAATATGGTACGGTCAATGAAGGGATAATAAGCAAGAGAAACAAAGCATGTGAGTTTGTCCAAGAAAATTAGGGAAAACATTAATTGCAGTCATAATGGATGTCTCCAAAGGGATGGAATTCCCATATGCGTACTTGTGCATTTAAATAACGTTATAATCAATCATTTTTGTTTCTAGTTATAGTTTTTATTTTTATTTTTCCCAATGAGATTAACAATTTTTTTTTTTTTTTGGCTCCTAATGATGTGTCTGGATTTCATTGAGAACTTGATTAATCTCCACGCATGTGCTGTCTCTTAGTCTCACGCATGCTAGACAATTACCGAGATAAAATCTTATTCAGTGGTCCCAAACCCTAATTTTCGGCTGTAAAAATTAGTAAAATGATAGAAAATCACGGGTCAATGATGATATTTCAATGATGATATTGAAATAGTAAAACTTATATGAATGTGATTTGTACCGGTGGTAGGTTTGTGTATAAATACCACAACGTAAAATGCATAATTTACAATTTTATAGAAAATTAATACATATTTTGGGAGTATATTTTCTCACCCTCACATAGGGGTGGGGCCTCACTAGTTTTACACTGTTTCATTCAAATATTGGCTCTATTTGTAACTACTCTCAAACTTGTTCGAGTTTGATTGAGTCAAATATATCTAAGGGTAAAAAAAAAGTTTTTAATGTTTGGTAAAGGTGAAAAGGGAGAGAATGGAAAGTAAGGGAAGAAAAATGGAGAAGATAGAAAATGGAGGAAAGAAATGAAGAGAAAAAAAAAGTGATTTTCCATTAGTTGGGATGGAAAGGGAGAAGAAATAATATTGGGTTGTTGAGTTTTCCACCCGGCTACATTGTTTTCTTCCAATTGGAGAAAAAATTGGAAGGGACATGTTATTGAAAAGAAAATTACAAAATCACTTATCTACTTTTCCATCATTTCACATTTAATAATAAGGACATCATATTTCTTAAAAAAAGGGACATCATAGTAATTTACCATCTATCAGTGTACTTTTTCATCCTACCTACCAAATGCATGGTGAAAAAAAAAAAAAAGTTTATATTCTCTCACTTTTCTATCATTGCAACATTTTCTATCATTCCAGCCAAACGCAACCCGGGGAGGGGGGGGGGGGACTTTTATAAGTTTAACGGGTTCCATCATCTTGTATTCTGGCTTGCTAAAGCCCTTTTTTCTTGTGAATATTGTTTGATGATGAAGGCCTATCGTTGAATCAAAATTTTATCTTAAATAATGGTAAATAAATAATATTTTAATATAATCTCTAAATCATAAAAACTTGCTAATATCCTGGATGTTTTATACTGATATTGTCTAAGGTTGTAATTGAACCGAGCTGCTTATGAACAACTTGAGTTTGGCTTAAAAAAATGCTTATTTACCATTATTTATCTATGATAACTCTTATCTCCCCATGTCAAAAGTTGCTCTAGATTCTCTCTTTTGCTAGAATATTTCTTTTGTTTTTAGGGATGCCAATATCATTTCTCACAACTAATTAACATGATGGGCTACATTTTGTAATTGGGATGGAGTCATTTCCATTTCTTTTCTTTCTCCTTGGGTTTTTACCCTAGAAGATTGAGATGGGTTGGGTCCATTCTTTGTTCTCTAAATATCTATATAATTATCCTTATTCATAAAAAAGAGGGTTTGTTTATGATCATTTGTTTAGTAAACAAGCCAAGCTCAAGCCATAATTTAGTCTCAACTATTAAACGAGCCTCAAATTATTTATATATAATATTATATTTTTATATATATATTTGTCTAAAAATATATTGGTATAGACTTAGGATTGGATTATGTAAATTTGTAAATAAGTTCATGTGATATCAAATTATCATTTTTAGTTTATTGACAATAAAACACTCTATTTGCAGTAAAAATTCATAGATTTGCAAATAGATAAAAAATCTAGTAATAATTTTGCTATATATATGTTAGTTAATCAAGTAGCTTGTTGTGAACAAGTTAATGCTTGTATGGCAAGGAAATATATGAACCAAGCTTGAATGTATTATCTTATTTGACGATGATCTCGAGTTTAGTTGGTGCTAGAAATTAAATTAAATGAATAAATATGAACTTTTAATACTCGGTTTAACTTAGTTTGTTTACATCCCTAATGTTATATCATTTGTTAATTATCTCTAGCTTGGGGGGGTGGCGGGGGGGGGGGGGGGGGGGTGGGGTGGTAAATAAATTTCTTATAAAAGGTATGTAAACGAAAAAGTAAAAACTACTGTATACCTCATTGCACCCATGTTGCATCATTCTTAATTTAGTAGAGCAGATTTTTATTCTTGGGTACGTATGGTCCATCATTTCAACCCATCAAAAGCCGTATTTTCAGTTAAAGCATGCTAAATTTAAGGGACAGAAATAAAATACCCGAGTGGGAGGGAGGGAGAGAGAGAAAGAGAGAAGCATTTTTAATCCTTTGATTTCCACTCATGTCCTGCAACTGCAAATACAGTAGTATTATGATAGTGATTACTTAAAAGAGTGCCTTTTATGTGTGAGTGACACCAATCTATATCAAAGCAGACAAGAACTGCTGTTTTCCTTATTGTATTTAAGTGCTTTCTCTTTTATTCCATTTTTGTTTCAGAAAAAAAGTAATGCTAAACCATCAAAAGCAATGTGCTTGAATGATCATAGTGAATATAATGATGAAACCAGAGCTTATTTCATTATTTGTCACTGTGATCTTTTAATGAATGTGTTGTTAGCACATGTGCCACTTCACCACTCTTTTCCGAGGTTTCGTTTGGTTTCTGCCTTTTTTGAGTTTCAACATTCAATTGTTTAGTTCCTTTAGCAAAGTGAAAGTTGTACTTGGGAGGTGTTAGGAAGAACCAAACCAGTACTCTCTTTTGTTTATTTGATTAATTATTAGTTATACAATATGTTATTAGTATAGTTGTAAAGTTTGATGAAAGTACTGGTTCTTCTTTCGTGGAGGCCATGAAGAGAATTTTTGAATGTGAAAAATTGGTTTCAGTGGCAGCAGAAGTATATGTTTTTACTTAAAATAAGAAAAGCTAACTCTAATCAAAAGCTAGCTAGGGTGATAATTTTATTAAATACTACTATAGGCTTATTTCAAGCATGCACCAGCACAACTTAATTATCTTATTCAAGCCATCCTTTATATGCACTATAAATATTTCTATAAATAAAATTGGAAACTGAAATCTGTGGTACAATTTGTCAATTGAGAATTTATTGTACAGATCGAGAATCAAATGGGGTGGATACCATAAATTATAATGGGCATTACTACGAATAACCTTGTTAATTAGCAACCGAATAATAATCAAGTTTTAAAAAACCTACCATTACTCGAAAGTAGTTGATGTTGAAACACCCATTCATTCACTTCTTTTAATATGTTTGCTTGATGAATTCTTTGTTGATGAGTCTGCATCATTCATTCCTGGGGCATGAATCTTTCTATTCTAAAAGCACAAATGAGTTTAGAGTATGATCTTAAAAATCATTCTCAATTCCCCTATATGCCTAAGTTTGTTCATAGAGAATTTAATCCGATACTCTTTTATTTTACCAATTGAGCCAAGATTTTCTAAGGTGGGACGAACCTGAATTGTTCATTATTCAAGTATCATTTTCTTCTTTCACACAACTAGTAGCTATATAGCTAGCTACCACATGCATGCCCATTGTCCAGATTACCCGAAGTTCCTAGTTGCCAAATCTTAAAGTATACATAGTTTTTATAACATGTTTCCAAAAGGGACCTTTAATGAACTGGATGTGGACTGCAAAGAAATTCCATAATTGGTTAATAATGGCAAACACAATATAGATGCATTCTTAGGGAGAATCAAATATCAAAATGGTGAAGCTGTGCTGAAAGCAACCATAAAGAAAGAGAGGAATGACTTGTAAAGGGTCCCATTTTCTTTAGTTGAGTTGTGCTCCTCAAATGAAGTTCAACGGACGTGACAAGCAAAATTTTTAGTCGGATGATGAGTGAGAAGCATGATATGTCATGAACATTTTTTCAATTAAAATTTATATAAAAAAAAAAAAAATTGAAGTACATTTTTTTGCTCTTAAAGAGTTTAGGGGTGTTTTCATTGTAGTCTTTTTAAGTTTTAAAGTTTTCATTTTAGACCTTCAATGTTTGATTCTTTATTTATTTATTTTATATTGATCTTACCATCTATTTCTGTTAGTAACTTGACTATTAGATCACCCTTTATGATTAACTATTTCGTAAAATACTAGTTCAAAATTATTGTAGAATGCAAAATTTTCATTGTTATAGGCAAAAACCTTTTGTCTTGTTAAATTAATGATTTTTCCAGACTTAAAACTATTGGGATATGATAAATTTAATAATTTAAATAGGAGGTAAAGTAGAGGAGACATGGATCGAACTTAGGATTTCTTACTCTAATATTATATTAAATTATTGATTCTTCCAAAAGTTTAAACTTTTGAGATATGGTAAATTTAATCATTTAACTACACAATTCTAATATGTCTAAACTCTAAACCCCAAGCACCGCCTTCCCCCCCCCCCAAAAAAAAAAGAAAGAAAAAAAAAAGAGAAGAGTAAAGAAAAGCAAAATAGAGAACTCACTAATAGAAGGGTAAATGCTTCCCTTTTGTGTTTGTGGGATGTTTTTTTAATTTATTGGAAAAAAAAAAAGAAGAGTAAAGAAAAGCAAAATAGAGAACTCACTAATATAAGGGTAAATGCTTCCCTTTTGTGTTTGTGGGATATTTTTTTAATTTATTTTATTTTAATCTTTTTTTCTTCCTGGTTGGTTTGGATGGCTTCATACTATAAAGATAAGGGGCCGGGCCTGGCCTTCTGAAAAGAAAGCCCTATATATAAATAGCAGTCTACACATTCTATAAGTAGGCCAATTTCCAGCCCAAGTTTTTGGCCCTGTAAGCAGGCCTCTCCATGAAATTACGTCGGTTTGGAAGTCTACACACCCCTCCAAAAAAAAAAAAAAAAAATCTTTTTAAACTAATTTTGGCACGTTTCACACTAATTTTTTTCCCCTTCTACGCTTTTTACATACTTTCGACAAATAAATAATCAACTAATCCAAATCCACCTTTATTTGTTTTTATATATGCTGTTTGGGTTCTTATCCTCCACTATATGGTCAAATGTTAGAAAACATGTATCGTGACTTCATCGTGATTCTCAAAAAGGTAAAAAAAAAATCACCTGACCGTGTTACACACAATTGAAATAGCCATCTGATTGATTATCAAAAAAGAAAAAAAAAAAAAAAAAAAAAAAGGAAAAAAAGAGATAACCATATGATATTCTTTCTAACCAAGGGTCCAAACATATTACTTATTTTTATTTGAGAAATATTATGTCTACAACATTTTCATAATACTCTCACAACAAATCTTAATTGATAGATAGATTGTTACTGGTTGTTATGGGTGAGTAAAAAAATAATTTAAGTTATAAATTCATATTATAACTAATAATAACCTATCACCTATGATTTACTATGAAAATGTTGTGGATGTAGAACTTTTATTTTTCTTTAGAATATGTTTGATTGGGGAGATGGAAAAATAAGATAATAGAAAATTAAGAAGGGATAGGAAAGTGAAAGGATAGAAGAGATTTTAATTTATTTCATTTGTGTTAGAATTACCAAGCAATGTTAGTTAAGTTGTAAGACTTTTGACAAGGAAACTCCCACCTTTTTGCTGAATAAGAAACTCACACTTAAGTATGAAAGAAAAGAAACAAGCATAAATCGAGGCAATTAATTGGTTTTATTTTTCATATAAATGGATGGTGAAGTCTAATAACTTATGCATAAGCAGTTAAGCACTATGCATGAGTGTGGTCGGCCTTTTTATGTTTTGGATTGGATTGCTCCTGCCGTATTACGGTCCAATGATTCTGGGGTAGGAGAGTTAGGACTGACTTAATTGAAACTCACCTTAGACCAGCTTGTGTGCAAGTTAGAGCCCCTGGTAGGAATCTTGGTGGAGTCGCGTGCCCACGGAAGGAAATATTGTCACAAATAACGTTATAGCAGGAGAAACATAATACAATAGGATAACTAAAATGTTTTAACTAAAGTACTTGCTACTGACGACAATAATGCTTAAATAATTCCACAAAAAGAAAATATGATATTGTAATTATAACAGGAGTAAGCTAATAACAAGAAAATAGCATTAGTCTTTGATCAATCACAACAAAAGAAGGAAGAGGATTAGTCTGCTAAACTTGGCTCCTTGGTAGATTCAAGTCCAAGAAAGGAATCAATCTCCAATGTTGATTGTCACGCCCTAAACCCAAAAGGGTCCAAAGCATGAAAAACCAAGCCTTCAAGAGAGATTGTATGAGATTTTTTTTTCCCTTTCCATTTGATAAAGTAAATAAATATATTGATCTCTCCAAAATACAAGTCAGAGCTCCATGACATATTTACAAGTAATACAAACTACAAATCATGTGTCTCCAAACATACTTAACAACCCAACGCTCCAAATAAAATAAACATAAAGTCATGATCCTCTCTAAGGTACGCAACCTCAACAACAAATTTAGGCCTACCACACCCAAGGCTAACAAACCTTAAGAGCCCAATCTCCAGTAGTATTAGCTATGGCCTTGATAAATTTAGTAAGTTGAGTCACTAACAATTTATAGCACAAATCTCCCACTTAGTATAACACTTTAATTACCACCAATAAACTAAGTTCCACGCTTGATGTATAGCTAATTTATTTGTAAAACTGTTGGAGAGTGGAATGAGCTAAAACCCAGTAAGTAGCATAATTAATGGGGATAGGGGAGATGCAAGTTTCGTTATAATGAGCATTTACAAAACATGCTACAATTTGGAAATTTCCATTTAATTTATGCAAAATCAATTTCATTAACAACATGACAAGAATGAAAAGAAATAATATAGCACCAAGCTTTTCAAAATAACTATGAAACTATATTTTATTCACTGTGAGCCATAAAAATATCCAATACCATTTCAAAACCAAAAACCTCACCCAAGGTGCCACAAAGATGGAAATGTCACCAAGACATCATACAACCACAAATAGGTTAGAACCCAAACACATTAGCATGATATGTACCTCTTTTGGCATGTGGTCTATTGGCCTTGCCTAGCCACACCCACACCCTCAAGAATTTATCTATCCCCCCCATGGGTAGCAAGGGATAATGTGTCATGTAGTACTTCTTTTGCATGTGGTTTCTTGGCCCTGCTTAGCCTCACCCATACACTCAAGGATTTACCTCTTCCCCCCATGGGCAGCAGGGAATGACGCGTCGCACAATATCCTTTTTGCATGTGATCTTTTGGCCTTATGGGTGGTAGCCTCACCCACACACTCAAGGATTTACCCGTGTCATGCAAAGTGGGAGCTTCCAATCTGGCTTGTCGTCACAAAAACGGGGTAATCACACGTCACAAAGATGTTGTCACAAGGATAGGTTTATCACACGAAACAAAGTCATCGTCACAAAGACGGGGTAATTACCAACATCATAGCACAAGGGCATTTTAATTCTCCACTGCAGGCATTGTGCACATATAAACATAACATAAAACACATCAATTCAAAAATAGAGGTAGCATATCTCATGAGTTTCCCTTTTGTGCACTAAATGATTAAACCAAACCATTATTAAAATTAACTAAGTAAAGCACATGTCTAAGAAAGCACATGAATTAGCAATCCAATCCATTCAACAAAGATTTGAATAAAATTCCACAAAATTTTAGCGTTTTTATCGCACTTTCAGATTCAATACTTAGCAGGCTAGCCATTTTGTAAAAATTTTTTGGTCCATGAAACTTTATTTGATTAACTTGAAATTAAATAGGGATAAAATTTTATATGTATAGTATGTACCATAAAAAATTCAGCTCAAAATAATTTTTCTATGATTTATTAAAAATCACCTACTGTAGCTGATTCAAATCTGTCAGAGACAGATTTAGAGTCCCAAAAGAAAATTACTATAATTTTAATACTATTCCAAAAGTTTTGAGACTTGATTAACCTTAAAGCTACATGTGTTAGCAAACATTAACAACTAATAATGCAACCCATAACCTCATATAACAATCATCACAGCGCAAGCGAGAAATCCAATCCCATAACTCATATAGGCAATTTATCAAACACTTAGCATGCAACAAGCATAATGTACATATCAATTAAAAAATTTCATAGTCAATAACATCAACTTTCACATATGTCAAAATCTTTCCCAAAATGCAAGGAGCTTACTTCCAAAAAATCAATCCAATACTCGACATAAATCAAAGACACATATGATTTCTCAAGAAACCCAACTCACATGGTTGCCAAACATAACATCCAATTCACCTCATTAAATTAATAGTCTCCAAATAAAGTCTTAAATGTCCCAACACCTCAATAAAACATCCCCAAAACAAAACCCACAACATCAAAGAGCAATACAAACAAAATAGGATAAATATCCATGACATTAGAAGAAGGCTTTTTGAGATTTTTACCTTAAATTATTGTTGGGAAATGGCACAAATAAAGGAGTACATGGTGGCTAGAGGGACGATCTAGTGGTGGTTGATCATGAGAGATGAAGAGAGAGTAAGATTTGGGTGAGAGGAAGGGAGAGGTTGGCAGCACAAGAAAAAGGAGAGAGGGAGAGAGAGATCAATGTGAAAATGAGGAAGAAAAGAGGGGGGGGGGGGACTTAAGTTGAAAAGCTTAATTACCAATTTACCCCAAAAATATCTTGTGAGTAAATCACCAATTTTCCCCTCAAGGTTCTTCCAAATTACACCTAATAACTAGGGTGTTTCATGGGTAACCTCACAGGGGAATCCTATTATAGAAATTACTCACTTTGGAAAATGGACGTAAGTGGCTTAATATCAGATTCTTAACTTGCTAGAGAGTGGGCTATTGAGAGGGAGAGAAGTGGGTAGCCTACTAGTGCATGTTTTTCACTCCTATCACTTTTATTTTCTTCCTCATTCTCAGTTATCTTATTTTCTTTGTTTATCCTCTCTGTTTTTCTTTGTTTCCTATATTTCTTTGTTTTTTGTGTTTTCCCCTATTCCCTTCTTTTTGTTGTTTACTGTGCACAGCTAAAGCATTTTTATACTGCTTGTCGTAATAAGATTTACCATTTTTATTCCTCAACTATTTTTGTATTTTTGGCCTATTGTGGGTGTCTTTCCCGGACTGCCCACTGGTTTGATGGTTACTCAGCCACCACCATTACCCTGTGTTGGCCACACTACGCTTCATTTCCAGACAAAAGTAGTTTTGCTTTGTTTTCTTGCTTCCCTTGGCACTCCCATCCGGATAAGGGCTGAGTTTCTCTCTTACTAACTCCTATAGCATGCACCTAGTGATTCTAACTCATGTTTGCCTCTTTTGGGTGGTATGTCATCCCAGCAGGACATTTCTCCTAAAAGAGCTTGAGCGGGAACCCCAGAATAGGCTCCCCCTTTCTCCCCATCGCTATACCACACCCTCTTTTACCTCTGACCCATGACCCATTTCCCCTATATTGGCTGGGTACAAGTAGGTGGTGCCTGAGCCTTATGTGTGCGCTTCACTCCTATACCAGTCCATTGCTTTTCTGGAGCTCATGCGTTTGCCATTGCCTACGGATTTGTATGCCCTGCTGCATGTTCTAGTGTTTGTTTAACTTTTGTGGCATGTATGAATTCTTAGGTCTTCATTCTTTGCATCCCGTTTCTTCTTTGGTATTGGCATTGCTTGGGTGTGGGCATTCTCTTCTTTAATTTGGCCCTTGTCTCCTTTCACTTCTTGTTTGTGGGTTAGCTGGTACTCCTACTATGCCACTGCATTATTCTTGCTATGATGTTATTTACCCTTGTTTATTGTACCACTTCTAGGCTTGCGGGCTGAAGTGCCTGCCATGCCAGTTTTATGTGTTATTCTTTCCTACATTGCCCAGTATTCTTGTTGGGTCAGTTCTTATAACATCTTGGGTTTCCCCAACCCATTTTATTCCTTTGGGTGTCCTCGGTCCATTCCATCTTTCCTGCTTCTTACATTCCTATGGGCTTTTGTTAAATCTTTTGGGCTTCCCAGCCCAATTACCACATCCTTTACCTTTGGGTTCATTGGCCTTTTGAACCAAGCCGATTTGCTAATTCCCTTATTTAGGCTCCTCCAGCTTGTTTTTTGCTTTCTTTTTATTTCTCATGATTCCTATGGGCTTGTTACTTCATTCTTTGAGGTTTTCTTGGCCCGTTTGCTTTCTTTGGAGCCACTTTGTTATTTTGTGAGCTCGTGGACCATTATTCCTGCTATTCGAGCTTAATGGTTTCTTTACTTTGCTACTTTTCTTTCTTCACCCCTTTTTATATTGCTGGGCTTTTTCTGTCATTGGGCCCTTTTGCCAAAATGGGCATCAACAATGAGTATGATTCTTTCTTCATCCTTTGTTTTGTTTTTGTTTTTGTTTTTGTTTTTTTTTTAAATTTCGTAAAACAATTTTATGAAAACTAGGTTTTTATCAATCTTTTAATCGTTATGTTGCGTGGTGTGGGTGATCTCTTAATACAAATGAGCCTCACCATCATTTATGTTGTACACATGAACTTGAGAGGATCGAAATCTAGAAAACTATTAGTTTCATTTTTTTTTTTAACATGAATCAAAACCTATCATCAATAATGTTAGTTAAAATAAATAGATAGTAGGAAAGGTAGTTAAAATAGATAGATAGTAGGAAAGGGAGAGGTGGTTGCGAACCACATATATGAAGCACTACTAAAAATGTCATATATTATTATAAGGATTTTGCTAATGTGTGCCCTAAGGGTACACAATAATTTTCATTTTTAGAAAAAATTTTCTTGAAAATTGGAAAAGTATTGACAGTTTTTTCAATTCCCGAGAAAATGTTTCCAAAAATGGATGGTTTAAAGGGCACACATTAACTGGACTCTTATTATAATACTATCGATGATTTGAATCATAACCATACCATCATTGTTTGAATACAATTATGAAAACAAATTCATAATACCAATTTTTTATTACATAACCGATAAAATACTTGATGTGGCTTATGTGAATTTATTTTGCTATTGATAACCTTCCTTTTATTACCCAATCCCCCCTAAAAAAAAAGAAAAAAAAAAGGATTAGGATTGCCTCTGTGGCTGATCCAGTACAAAGGCTTAAACCCTAGCCCAGAAATCCTATTGCTATAGCCCATAAAAGTATAAAATCGAACATGTCACTTTGTACCTTGAAGAGCTTTGAGGCTTTGACTAATACATCATATTCCAATTTTAAAGCTGAAAAGCTTACGGGTCTTGGACTGCTTTTGGCCCAAGAACTCAGATTGTATAACATTTGGGTATACAGAGTAACAGATACAGTACCAGTGTCTCACAGTGACAGAGAGAGAGCAGTGTGACATGTTTCCTTTTTCTTTTTGCTGGCGCAGTGACATGTTTCGATTCAACCTAACAACTGGCGCAAATAACCTTTTAAGAAATCTAGAGGTTGAATTACAAAATATTTTAAAATTTTTGTTATAAAAACATTGGGGGAAAAAAAAAGAGAACGAAATCTAACTCGTAATTTTCAAGTTGTACTAAGACACACACACATTCGTATGTGCTTTTAATCCATCAAAATCTTATGTATGTAGCCCTCGTGCTCCCTCGGTGCTTGCTTGTAGACACCGGAGTTTGTTTGCGAAAAAGGATATATAAAATAATGGATGTAAGAGAATCAAAACGGCAAAACTCTTTGTAAATTGGGTAACTTTGTTTGGAAACCCATGTAGTCCCATTTTGACATTTTTGTGCTTGGGATTTTTTAACTTGTAGACAACAATGGTGTTTTTTTTTTTTTTTTTCCACTTCATTGCTTGTGAGTTAGGTCACATTGAATAGTAATAATAACAAAAGTGAGTAGTTAATAAAATATAGTTGGACAGTCTAACCTCATTGGTTTAAGTTTTTGGATTAAGTGATTTTCCTATATGTTAAAATTTCCCTTCAATCAGAATTTGTCCAAGGTGGCGAATCACAAACTTCATGCAATTACAGATTCACCTCAGGCTTCCTTCGAGCATTCTTAGCAAATGTGTCAAATGCTATAATTTAACATCATATTTTAAAAAAGCACCCTCCGTCAAAGGTGCTAGATGTTATTAATTTTGCTAGATGCTGTTGTAGCAAGATGTTAAAAAAAAAAAAAAATTGTTTGTTTAATGAAACACTGTACTAACAATTATTGATTTAGATAAATAAAGAATAAGGAAAGAATAAAAAAAGAATATTTAAATGAAGTGGTAAAATAATAGAACTTTTGATGTTAAGTGTATTGTAAAGTGAGTTATTAAAATGAATAAACTAACTTTTTGAGATGCTAAATACTATATTTTATAGCATTCTTGATGAGAATGCTCTTTCGTGCTCTTCAAATATGGCTCTGAAGTGGCTGATGAAGACGTTAGGAATTCGAGCACGTGGACATCGCTACAAACATTAGAAAGCTAGACGGTGATTTCATTTTTTTTTTTTTAAAGAAATTTTTTAATTTTGTTGTGTTTTGATGGATTTTTGTCGGCCTATTGTGATTGGTTGTGGGTTTTTGTTGACCAATTGTGTTGCGGTGGCGAACTTATTTGCCGAAGAGGGAGTGAATTAAAAAAAAAAAAAGGCTGAAAATAAATTATTATGACACATTTATAGAAATAAATTTTTTGCTATTTCACATTTCAAATACCTTTTTTTTTATTTTTTTTTTATTTTTGGAGAAGCTTCAAAAACCGTTTTTAATATTTTAAAAGCAAACATTATTTTTATGAGAAAACATTAAAAAAAATGTTTTGGAATTTCATTTTAAAACTAGTTTTTAACATTTTCGAAAACATATTTCAAAAACGAAAACTAAGGGGTCGTTTGGTTTATCAATTCTCATCACTCAATTCTCAGTTTCCATAACTCAATTCTCAAAAATGGTGGGACCCATCTCAATTCTCAAAAAAAAGTTTGTTTGGCAAGTCATAACTCAGTTTTTAATTTTTTGTTTCCATCACTCAATTCTCTGATTTTTGAGTTATGAGTTATGGAAACTGAAAACACCTTTTGGCTGTTTTCAGTTTTCATAACTCATACCTCAATGGCATTTTTGTAATTAAACACACATGAGGGACCCACTCAGCCGCAACTTTTGACTAATTGACTTTTTTTTTTCTTCTTCTTCTTTCTCACTGGTTCGGTCTTTTTCACAGTTTGTTTTTTTTTTTTTCTTCTTCTTCTTCACTGGGTTCGGTCTCATTGGTTTCATTCTTTTTTTTTTTTTCCTTTCTTCTTCACTAGGTTCGGAGTTCT
This sequence comes from Quercus wislizeni, assembly GCA_023055345.1. Classification (NCBI taxonomy): domain Eukaryota; kingdom Viridiplantae; phylum Streptophyta; class Magnoliopsida; order Fagales; family Fagaceae; genus Quercus; species Quercus wislizeni. The sequence continues at coordinate 7,350,787 of JALGQJ010000014.1, forward strand.
TCACTGGTTTTTTTTTTGTTTTTTGTTTTTCCTTTCTCCTTCACTGGGTTCGGTCTTCTTCACGGGTTTTTTTTTTTTTTTTTTTTTTTTTTTTCACTGGGTTCGGGTTGCTGGCTACTTGGAAAGAAAAAAAAAAAAAAAAGAAGAAGAAAAAGCTGCACCGTGACAGGCGTGGGGCCCCTAAATAGTGTGAAAAATAGTGATTGATGGAAATTGAGTGATGGTACCAAACAACATTGGTATTTAGAGTGATGAGTGATGAAAATTGAGTGATGAGTGATGAGTGATGAGTGATGAGTGATGGAAATTGAGTGATCAAAAAAATTGAACCAAACAGGCCCTAAACCTCCTCATGTGTTTAGCATTTTATTTTATTTTTTTCAAATAAATTGCACATCTATTAAGATGTCAAATTGTGATTAGTGTAATATCATTTATACATATATGAGACCACTACTGACATCAGTTTAACTTATACCAATCTTAATTTACCATCACAGCAATATACTTTTTATTTTACTTTCTAGACATATTGTTTTGGTTTTTCTCCTAACTATTTTTTTAACTCTAGCTTTGACCTTCTCTTCTTCTCACTGATGCCCATTAGACAGTGGGATATATAAAGGAAGAAGTTAGGGATGTCTTCTTTAACAACCATTTTTTGCTTTGAATTCTTTTCTATATGTTTGTTTGAATCTCTCTCTCTCTCTCTCTCTCTCTCTAACACTAATAGAATATCAAAGCATTTTTTTTTTCCTTTGGATTACTTATGGAACCAAATTTCATCTACAACCATAGGTCATGAAAAATTCTTTATGTTTGTGATGAGAGTGGCGACTTTTTTTTTTTTTTTTGAGAAATGAGAGTGGCGACTTGGTATCAAGATCTCAATATACTTTTAACCATGTAACCTATTTATTAATCATAGTTATATAAATCATTAGTTTCTAATTTATAATCATATGATCTATTTAATAGTCACACGTGAATATTATTCCATTTAAAAAGAAGAAGAAGATGTTGTAACTTGTAAGCTTAACATAGATTTGAAAACAAGCTCAGTTTAGCTCGTGCACAGCCTCTTTTCCTCTCCATTAACAGCATTCGTCAAACAACTCCAAATTAATTTCCAACCCAATAAAATTGAAGCTATAAATTTAGCTCGCAATTAATGTTCTACTTTATGACGCAAAGCTACTATTTCTGAGTAATACTCAGAAAATTATTGCATACCAAATAATTCATATAGGAGTATCTTTTTTTTATTTTTTATTTGAAAAAAATAATCCACATATCAATATCAAAATGTTTAGTCAAAATGTTAGTTTTTTAAACAAGTTCACAGGAAAAGCGGAAGTTGCCTAGCTAGTTTATAAGCGGCGAATGTTGTACAATGTAGACTATGTACTCTCCTAATTAAGAAGCTGCCGCTGTCAATGACTGATAAGTTGAAAAATGATTTAGAGTCTAGCTCTAAAGTTATAAGAACCGTACAGAGTACAAGGATTTATGGAAAATAAACATATAGACCCTACGCATTTAAAATGTGAAATTATTTATTGTGACAGCCTGTATTTTAAGACCTTTCGTACCTGTAAATTTAAGCACCTAAAATGTACAATGACAATGTGTTTAGATCTTCTTGAATTCCTCTCCTAAAAAAAAAAAGAAGATCTTTTGGAATTCCTAGATAATCTACAATGTAGAGTTCCTTAAATTTTAACATTTTTTTTTATTATTATAAAATAATACTAAATGGTTAAAATAATGCCACATTATCAATCTTCTAATACAATCCTAAGTTTTTTTTTTTTTTTTTTTTCAAAAAACTCTCCTTTAAAAAGATTTGTATGCATAACTCCAATGAACATGCTGTTAAGCTAAGGAGATTAGAGATCCTAGATTTAATTAAATCAATTGTTCTAAAACATTAATTAAGCCGATGAGACATTGGAAATTTAGGATTTGTTTGTTGTAAATTAAAATCATACCATATTTTCAACGCCAATTAATTTATGTACAATTTTTTATATCTTATTTTTCTTAGGTGTAACTATATTTTTTTAACAAAATAATTCAATGGAAAAAAGTTCAACTAAACACACTCTTAATACTTTAATCTATTTCAATTAAAAAAGATATTGTACTCAACAAGAAAATTTTAAAAATAAAAATAAAAGAATCCTTAATTTCATGAAGTGGAGAAATACTATGTTGATGAGTGAAATGTTACTAAATACAATTTTAACTTCATATTGATGGTGTGAACTCTAAATAAAATCACGTCCAAGTTTTTCTACTGCTATTTTACAACTTATCTTTATCTTTTTATTTTAAAAATAGAATTAAAATCCTACAATTATTTAATTAAGTTTAAAAAACTATATAAGGTGAGGTTCTTTCATGTTCTAGCTAATTCTCTACAAGAAGAAGGATGCTCTTTATCCCACCTAATCTTATGAGAGTGACAAATAACAATAGAAAAAGAAAAAGAAAAAGGTAAGGTAGAAAGCAACTCAACTGCTTCTAGTTTATAAGTAAAGTTCTAACATGATACCTTATCTATTGGAAAAGGAGGTGTAATTGGAATTGTGATATAAATTAAGCAAAATGTTAGAGGAATTTTAAGTTATGTTGCAATTTGTTAAAACTAAATTGGTTTTTGAATTATGATCTCATGTACTCCACCAGTACTACGAGACGCTATCTTGATCTGTCCGTGGCAAGTTGTTTAACAAGTTGCAAACAGATAGTGAATAACAATAGTTATTGAAATCAAATACTATAATAATAATGATAGGGACAGATTTTTAAAACCTTTTTATTTCATTAACGTTGATGTTATTATAAATTATGATTTGTATGATATTACTTTTATATGAGTTATTTACTAACGTCACTTTTATTCAATAATTAATTATGGAAAAAACTGTAAAATTTATTGTGCCTCTAAACTATTTTTTTGGTGGTGGATTAGTGTTTAAAAAACTATTTTTTTTAGATAGATAGATATTATGAAAGGAGCATTTTGGATTTGAACCACGTATTTGAGATGCCACAAAGAATACCATTGCAGCTAAACTATTATTTAAACCCCTATTGTATATTTAGATAGAACGAATATGCAAAGTCATGAAGATATAATAATTTTTTAGATACGTACCATACATGTACATTAATTTTACATCATCATATCACATGAGTTTATAATAGATTTATAAATAATAAAAAAAGGTTTTAAATACACATAACACAGATATATAAAGTATGATAATAATTGCCCCACATTTGACTCAATTTATTGAAGGATTTAGACAACTTGTCATATAATATGTGAGTAGTTTATTTGGGTAGAATAATTCAGAGAGCGAGAAAATGAAATGAAAATATCAAGACACAACAAACAAACAAATCACAATCATGTATATATATATATCGTGAGAAATCTCACCAACTTTATGATAGACAACATTATTAAATCAATGCAAAAAGGGCCCAAACGACCCAAAAATTCTCAGATAAAAACCCTAAAGACAAAACCCCACCGAAAGCTTCCAACACTTTCTCATTTCAAACACAAACACACACTCTCTCAGTCAAAAAGCACCATCATACCCAAGAACTAAACCATGCATCAGCCGGAAAACCATGATCTCTACCGCTTTCTCACCGGAAACGGTGTCTTCAACGTGGGTCCGTACGGTTTCCCAGAAGTGAACTCATGTGAGCTTGCTGGGATGCCGAGCTTTTGTAGTTCCAGCTCGTACTACCCTTTGGAAGTGTCAGGTTTAGCTGATACACCACCCCAAGATCGAGCACTTATGGCTTTGAAGAATCATAAGGAGGCTGAGAAGAGAAGGAGAGAGAGAATCAACTCTCATCTCGATAAGCTGAGGAGTCTTCTTCCTTGTAATTCTAAGGTAATTTGACAATTTATGTGAGTCTGTGTTGTATGCGTGTTTGTTTTTCCTTTTATTTTAGTGTGGGAATGATTTTTTTTCTTTTTTACCTTTTCAAATTATGGGTTAGTGAGAGCAACGAGGTTAAGATTAGGTTTCATTAGCATGTACCATGTACTTCATTTTTTTTCAAATTAATTTTGGTGTACAGGTTTGAAAACCATGAGCTTTTTGAAGGGTCACAATTTGGTATTGTGCTACATTAGATTCCTGTGTTCTATGTGATTGGCACTTTTTTGACTGTTTGGCTACTAAGAAAAGTTGGAAAAAGAAAAAGAGATTAGGAATTAGGATATAGAATCATAGACTTTTCAGTGCTATTTTTGACCCAATAAAGGCACAGTTAAAGATCTAGTTTCCACTCAAGGACTTCTCTAACCATAGTCTAAGACCACTATTTGGGTTAGTTGGCACGAGCTTAAATTCCATCTTCAACTACTTTTCCGTTTTTCCTTTTTTGTTTGTTGGACTAGGGAAATAAACAGTGTAAAACAAATTAAGGATTCAGAGTTTCAAGTTTGTGCTGTTTTTTTGTTTTTTTTTCCAGGCAATCAAGCGGAGATTTAGGACTATTCCGTAATAGAAACAAGAAAAAAAAAGTTTATTTAGATTCCGAAATCTTGGATTTATAAAATTCTTTGCAACTTTTGAATGTTCCAATCTGCAAATACAGAATCTGAAAAAGCAAAGGGGTCGATATTCGAAAACCCTTTTCTAGCTTCTCTGGTTGGCCATTGGTGGTTTAATTGGGAAAGTTTCCCAGCTTTTCAAAATTAGGGTTTCTGACCCTTTACTCACTTTTTATATTTTTTGGGGGTGTTTTTTTTTCAGACAGACAAAGCTTCACTACTTGCAAAGGTTGTTCAACGTGTGAAAGAGCTTAAAGAGAAAACCTCCGAAATCACAGAACTTGAAGCTTTACCTTCTGAAACCGATGAAATCACTGTACTCTCCGGCGACTATACTAGTGATGGAAGGTTAATATTCAAGGCCTCATTGTGTTGTGAAGACCGGACTGACCTAATGCCAGACCTAATTGAGATCCTGAAGTCTCTACATTTGAAAACTCTCAAAGCAGAAATGGCTACACTTGGTGGAAGAATCCGCAATGTTCTGATTGTCGCGGCTGATAAAGATCACAGCATTGAATCAGTACATTTCTTGCAAAATGCATTGAAATCTTTACTAGAACGTTCGAGTTCTAGTGATCGGTCCAAAAGAAGACGCATATTAGATCGCAAAATGGTTATGTAAGAGATGTAGTTGCTTGTTTCCATTGTCAAATTTTTGGTCATTTTTTGCATTTCATTATCTATTTAGCTTCCTTGATCAGCTGGTTTGTATGTGTGATGGGTTTGTTTGCTTTTAGCCAAGAAGAAGAAATTTGAAAATTTATGTGTGTAAGTTTGTTGATTGGTTAGGGTTTAGGTTTAGAATCTAGCTAGTGCATGTGAAATCTTGCATGCAAGCAGGAAAAGTTGAAGAATCTCAGTCTGAAGTGAGAATTAATGAAGTATATGTACGTGAAATGTGTGACAATGAGCTCTGTAAAAGCATTTCTTTGTGAGTTTCCAAGCTCAAAATCAGTATATATATTATTTTTCTTCATTTTCTGAGTGGTGGGTGTGTAATGTATGACTGAGTTTTTTTTTTTTTTTAATCCAAGCATACACTGATTCTGGAGAATGAATGACAGTGGATGGGAATTCTTGTTGGGAGCTTCAGTCTCATATTTGAGTATTTAATGGGTGTCAATTTTTTATTGAGATAGAGAGAGAGAGAGAGAGAGAGAGAGAGAAGGGGACAGAGAGTGTACTTCCATTCCAGCATAGGGAAAGCAAAATTCACTGAGAGAGAAGACATTCTCACCGGAATCAAGGAGAGGATCTCTGCATTCTGAGCTTTTTTAATTCTGGATATTTGAAGTTAAACCAGATGAAGTGAAAGTTAGTATTATAAAACCTCATCTCTTTGACTCATTTGAGCATCTCTTTTTTTTTTGGGGTGAAATTGAAGCATCTCTTATTGAAATGGTCCTACAAGATGGCTTTCTGTAGATAAATTTAAATATTGGGGTCTGGCCTTAATTATTTCATTGTGCTCTTGGACAATTGGACCATGCTCGCTGTTTAGCCCCCTTTTTAGCATTTCTTATACTTGTATGTGGACGCATGATTAGAATCAGAAATTGGATAACGAAACAGAAATTGAAAAAAAATGAAAGCATGATTTTGTATTTAGGTTCTTTGGCTCGGCAACTATATGTTGGTTTCTTCTGAATTACACTTAAATTTCACCCTATATTAAATCTTGTCCAATTTTCTCAAAACTCAAGGTACATTACCAAGAACTTTATTTATTTAAAAAAATAAGAATTTGACAAAATTTGGAAGTTGTGGTTAGCTAGACATGCAATGACAATTGTCACAATCTACATACAGTCAGGAAGTTTTGGTTTACTTCCAAAAAGTTCTTTTGAAAATGCAGTCAGACACTAGCTCATGGCACACCAAAGATTAAAGTTAGAACTTAGAACTCATGATAGGAGAGGTTTGGTGCGTGTAGAGCCTTTTCTGATTCGACAAAACTCGGGTCAACATGATGACAAGCAGATCATTAAATCCACCACCATAACCTATTAACAGAGAAAATCTGCCTCCAACTTGCCTGCTTATGTCGAAATATTGCGTAGGGAATCTTTTGACCATTTCATTAATTCGGTTCGATCTTTACCCAACCAGAAACTGCACAATGAATCCAACTCAACATAAATCCAATTCATTTATTTGCAGCAAATCTATTACCAATTTGGCACAGCGATAAAATCATAGTTAAATAATTTAATTTACAATCTTCTAACTGCTTAAACTTTCAGGATAATTGGTAATTCAATTCATTACATATATTTTCTGTTTGGGAACCAGCTTTTGCATGAACATGCAAGAAATGAGTATGATATTTGCCAATTGAACCCTATAATGTACTGATTATTTTCCTTCAAACTCTTTATTTATTTACCATCTTTCCAAAATTTCAACTAATATTAAGTTTATATCTGGTATTAACTAGTTGTGTTACAAAGACTCTTGATAGCTAGATAATCATAGCATATAGTAACCGAATGGATATATAAGGAATTTTTATCACTAATTCATTGCCAAGTTGTCCATCATGCATGATGGGTTAAAGTCGATAGAGGGGGAAGCAAAAGAAAAGGAGGGATGTACATTTAGATAAGAGGACAATGATGGTGATGAGGACCAGTTTCCATGACTGACTGGATAAGTGAACTAAACTTTTGGACTAGACTACAATGTCATTTCCAGTGCCAGTCTCTCCTTCCTAGCCTCCTCTTTCTTTGTTTTTCAAAGTAGTAAAAACAAAATCCAATAGTTTATTTAATTAAAAGGGCTTGCATAGACAATTCTTTCAGGCCTCAGTACTGCATAACTTTTCAAAATACTCAAATATATGGCTTAGATATCAGTTCCCTTTACCCTGAATTTGCAGCTTCAAAGTGACGTTTGAAACATTTGAGATGGACTTAAATAATGAACATAAAATAAAAGACAGAAACCTAAGTACTTGAGAAGAGTGCGAGGGTGGGTATTTGGTTCAACTCTTGGTTGCTGCTAGCCTGCTATAGAAGTATCACTTTTGTCACCAAGGCATGTGTGTTCTGTCCATACCGATCGAATACATTCCTACTACACCTTTTCTTCCCTCTGACAATTGGAAAAAGTAACCTTATCCCGTGCTCCGACCGTATGTATATCATACCTAATAGCTAGGCATCATAGTTTAGGGATTTCATTCCTGCAAAATATCTGTGTCCTCTGGTTTCCATTTGTTACGATGCACGCATGACACGCGGTAAAATATGTATGAATTTTGTGCGGGAAGACACATTTGAGCATTAATATTAAGTATGTCTAGGTAGCAGAGCCTTAAAATATTTGTTAATTGAGAATTTAAAAAAAGTTTTGATATAACTTTTTATGGAAAAAAAAAAAAACTGTAAAAAATTAGTTATATTTTTTTTTCTTTAAAAATTTTCTAAAAATATTTCCTAATTAAATCAATATTTTAAAGATATTTGTTAACTTTTCTCAATTAAGTATAGAAAATCTTCTTAGTGCGATGATTATTCCATAAATACTTGTGAGGTGTGAGGGAGAAGAAATTTTACACACATATACAAAAGTTACACACACTATATATATGTGTGTGTGTGTGTGTATAAAAGTATAGGAAACCTTTTTATTTTTATTTATAAATTTTGTCACAACTACTAAGATAAGTTATTGTGCCTGTTTGGTGTATAATAAAATAGGTAAAAATAATATTACTTCAATTAGAACAAATCATTTTAGCATTTGTGGAAGAGATTCTGGAAATTTTTGTATATATCAATAGCATTGCTTTTAGTTAAATAAAATAGAATAAAGTTTAGTTACAAAATTGGTTGTAGCCTTAAACTACAACCTTACTTAATATCTTTTTATAAGAGGTGAATTTTGACAAATTCATCATTAGATTACTTATTTTTCAAGAAAATTAAAAATCAATAGCTATGTTATCAATAAAATTTCTAAATTGCAAGTTTTTATAATTTAAAATTATGCATAAAATATAAGCTTATAGATTATATAGTAAATAATATTTGATTGACATAAAATTTGACATATGTATTAAGAGCCTAAAGAACATGCAATTCAACGGTTAGATTGTCAAAATATATAGTAATATTTATTTTATTGAGTGAATTTGTAGCTTTAAGTTACAACAAATTTTGTAGCTAAATTTTGTCCAATAATATATATATATATATATATATATATATATAGTTTTGAGAATCAATAATCTATATCTATATAATATATAAAAATGGAATCATAGTAATTAATTCTGCTACTTTCTCATTATGTCACATCACTTTCTTTCTCCTTTTTTACTATTTTTCTTCCTATTAATTTCTCACCTTACAATTACGATTTCAAAAAAAAAAAAAAAAAAAAATTCTCACCTTACAATTACACTTTCACCAACATTTCTCTCTTACTTTTACATTTTTTTTCTTCCCACAACTCTATACCTTAATGTTATAATTTCTCAATCCTTTCGTTTTCCTTTTATTTTGATCCTTCTTCTTCCCATTTTATTTGCTATAAAATTTTTCTATTATTTCTTCCATTTAATCCATATTTTGTCCATACCAAAAAGAGAATTCTCTCTCTCTCTCAATTATTTATTCTTTTTTGCAACTCTACTTTAGAATATTAATGAGATCTCTACTTCAAATTGATACATTTTGCTGATGTGTTTTTTGAGTTCTCTCTCTCTCTCTCTCTCTCTCTCTCTCTCTCTCTCTCTCTCTCTCTCTCTCTCAGTTTTGGTTTAATTTTATTTTTTGATATTTTAGAAGTGAGAATTTGAATTTATATCAAAAGACAATCTACATGGCTATATATTTGAATGTGCCTATCAATTGTAAATTTGTGATGAGATTTGATTATCATGGTAATCTTTTTAAGAGAATGAAAATTTTGAATAATAATTTGAAACTTAAAAAAGTTTAACTGTACCAAAGAAACAAGGAAAACATAATGGACTATAACAAAATTTTGAAGAATATAGATCACTTTAAAAAAGAATAATATCAATCAAACACACCCAAAATAATAAAATGATATATTTGTAAAGATAGAGAAATGAAAATCACTTTTAAAAATAGCTCAATTTTTAATGAGAACAAATAATTTTCAATAAAGTTTAGAAAATAAACTATACATTATATCTCATCACCAAATAATTATATATTTTCACATGTCACGTGGATCTATGACAAAAAATAATTGACACTGGTGTGACATTGATTCCTTAGAAACTTAAAAGTTAATAGATGGAATTTGGAAATGTTTAAAAGTTAAGTTGAAATTTGTAAACGTTTTAAGAAAATCATGTTGAACTTTGGAGTGAGCTCCTTTCTTCTCTTTCAAGAAAGGACTTTGATAAACTTTAAGCACAAAGGAAGAAGAAGCATGTGGTCTTAGAGGACATGCACTTCCATAAGTCAATGAGTGGCCTCACATTTAAGGAAAAATTTAAGAAACGAACCTCTATAGCAAATTCCTTATTTCATTTCATATTTCACGCTCATTGTTTTTGTCACGCTGAATGTTTACTAGCATAATCATTTGGCTGAAAATCTTCAAGAATGGTTAGCAAACTAGCAAGCAACCTCCACTGATTAAATTTCATAAAATCCACACGAAGCAAAACCAATTTCACATCCCCATGAAACAAACAACTCATAATTGCTAAAATTCAAAAGATCCATTAGTTAACTTAAGAGCAACCCCTGGGGATTTTACACACCCTTAGATTTAGAATCCTCTACAAAAGGCAAGTATATGGGAACATGAAGGAGGGAAAGAACTTACAAAGAATTTTTATAACTTCAAATTTTTTTTTTCTTGATTTAGAACAATTCGTTTATAAGTAGCAAGACAAGAGACTATATATATATAATTTACACGAACATATAAATTTTTTTATACTATAAATTTCATATATGCTAAAGTGGTCAATTATAAGTAAAGGAGCCGGAGGTAACTAACCCTCATACACACTACTCACAATTGACCATTTCTATAATTATGAAATTTGGTGTGAAAAAAAAAAATGTTCACAGCATTATTGATAAATTATAATGTTATTGATAAACTCATTTCATCTCTATGTGTTTTTATTTCTGAAAAATAAAAAAGAGTGTCTTTAATCAATGATGATAAATTGAGAGAGAGAGAGAGAGCCAGAGAGGAAGCGTGCGTAAAGGAAGCTGACAAAAGGTTGTAATCATGGGCAAGGACAAGAAGACAAAGAAAAGAGATCAAAGAGAGAGAGAGAGAGAGAGGTGTAGATAGTTGGGTTGGTGTAGTGTGTCTGTGTGTGTGTGGTGTGTGGCTATGGCGTGGAGGGTTTCTCTTTTTTTCTTTTGTTTTGTATGGGGGAGAGAGATAGAGAGGAGACAAGTGCTTTGCGAATCGGGTGGTTGTGTCGGGGACGTGCTCTCAGTCTCTGTAACCTTTGCCCCCACTTTGCCTTCTAGGCGTGTTGCTTTTTATACTAATTCTCAAGCATTTGTTAATACTTATGCTAGCTAAGTCCTAACCCTATATATGCTGTCTCTCTCTCTCTCTCTTTGACCAATCATTACTTCCACTCTCCATTCTTTCTGAAGATTTTGCAGCCAGCACACAAAATAGCATCATCTTTTTTTTCATCTTGTGCATCGTACATTCACACACATTCCTTTCAAATTTGTCTGTAGGTGTAAGTGTAAACACTCTTCCATAGGCCACTATATAATTAAGAGTATCTCTTTTTATAGATTTTGTATATTCTTTAAAAAAGTGTGAACTTTATGTTCATATTGTTAGGATTTGAGCATATTAAACACGTAAAGAATATTACGCCTACCGAGATACTCTTTTTTACATTTAAATTCACACCCTACTTATGTGTTAATTTGTAATTATATTTCATCATTTTTCCATGAGTCCAATACGGGTACATGAACATTTAATGTGAGCTTATGTATTAATCACGAGTTGACATTTATAGATTTGGGTGTGAAAAACGATGTGTTCTTAACAATATTATTTCCATCCATGCATGTTACATTCACATTCCTTTAAAATTTGTCTATAGGATTGTAGTCGCAAGTGTAACACTCTTCTGTAAACCACTGTGTAACTAATTAGGAGTATCTTCTTTTATAGGTTTTGCATTTTCTTTGAAAAAATGGTAGTTTTATGGTCATATTGTTATTATTTGAGCAAATTTAAAATTAATTAAATATGTAAAGACTCTCACAGGCCTTGCCCATTAGAGTTTCAATTCATTCTGGGAAATAGAACATTGACGGGAATAGGCTCTCTTACTTAAATTCTGGCACGTTTTTAATATCCGACAAGTATGCAAGTGACCAAGTGTTTGGTAAAATTTGACTTTGAATTGATGCTTGAAGATGAAACAAAATTAAGATAAATTCAGCACATGAAATTAATTGAATTAAGTTTTTCTATACTAAGTGTAAATCTCTGACTTCAAAACAAGATTTTATATGCGGAACAAAGGTAGATAGGTGTAGAGCAACACACATTTGGCATGTTTTAGTAAATACAAGTGTAGATGCAGACCAATCAAGCAAGCGAAAAAGGATGAGCTTTTTGAATAACCTACAACAAAAACAAGTCTATATGTCTTTGCTTTTCTCAGACTTTTAAGCAAAGGTCTTTGAATCCAATTCAAGCTTTAGCAGCCCAATTCGGTTCGACTAGTCTTATGTGATTAAACATAAAATCAAATATGAACTGGTATATCAGATTACGAATATAGTTAAGAATCCATAGCCCATGTTAAAATCAAGGAGAAATAGAAAACATAGAAAACAAAGTAGAGAAGGGAAGCATAACAGAGAAAGAGATACTGAGAAAAGATAAGGGTTACATTATTTGGCTTGACGATTTACGTCTACGGTGTAAAGTCCTAATAACTACATTTTTGATATACAAGTAATGTACTTATTTATTTATAATAGTTATATACTTATTTATTTATTTCTAGAGTTGTGCCCCATTCTTCCAAAAACTTAGACTCTCTCCCTTTTAATTAGTCTTGTCCAACTAGCAACCACCAAACTAAAAAACTTAACAAAATCAAAATTTTAAAATAAAAAATCTCAGTTAGCTCAATATTAGAGTACTAGTATTAGGTGTTTTAAATAGTAAATTTTTGGTATTTAGAACACCAAATATCAAAAATACTATTGTATGAGACATTTCAAATGCTATGTAGCAAAAGTAAGTTTTGGTTTGTAAAAATAAATAAATATATATACATATATATATATATATATATATATTTTTTTTTTTTTTTGCAACAATTGATGCTCTTAAGAAACAATATTATTTTGTATTTTTTGTCTTTGTTGGTAAATAATTGCATCTAATGTATTAAGAAACAATGATTTTGTGTATTGATCTTGGTTGATATATAGTTTGTTAGTAATAGTACTATATGAATATCTATTTGGATTTTTTTTTTCTTATACTTTGGTCCCCCTAAGCTTGAAATCTTAGGTCCGCCCCTGTATATATGGGTATATTGAATGAACCAATATGGCACTTCTGAAAGTTTAAACTTAAGACACTGATTTAAACAAATCACATCAAATTAAACCTATATTCTTAGATTAGATTAGGCCACTTGATCTTTCTAAAAAAAAAAGAAAAAAAAAAGAGAGAGATTAGGCCACTTGATGCTAAACGCATTAACGTTCATTTAGGCACTAATTAAGTTGTGTATTGTATTTCCACTACTAAGATAGAACTCTGATCCCGAAACAATAATAATGGGTTATAAAATCAATCACTTTGGTTCCAAATCCAAAAGCTATTAAAAGTTAAGGTCTGTTTGGTAATGTTGTTCTAATAACGTTATTTGTATTTTATAAAAATACGTGTAATGTTGTTTAAATATAATCAACAAACAGCCCTTAATAACTCCAAATCCCTTTTGCCAGGTATTGTTGAGATTCCCGTACTTTTATGATGTATCATGGACTGGGCCAGGCCCACAACATTCACACCATTGGTCTGACCCCGCCCAGCCCAAATTTAATTCCTTATTAATAATAGAGGCCCAATCTAAGACAAGCAGGCGGGCCTTAACACAGCCCATTTTGTTTTAAATTCTTTTCCAAGTATAGATATTTGTTTTTTTTCCAAGTATAGATATCTGATGGCCTCATAATTGTGCAATAATATTTTTCAAATGACCTCAAATTTTCTAGATATAAAAAATGAGATAAAGTGGTATTTGTCTTGTAACTCAATAGTATTACTTGATCTTCTTTATAAGGAAAATTAAGGTTTAAATCTCTCTTTCCATAATAGCAGTTGCATGGAATTCAAGAAAAATTTGGTTGACATACCTGAAAAATTAATATATAAAAAAATATTACTCAAAACTAGCCTAACTTGTTGAGTGAAGAAAGATAAATTATTCATTGTATTTCCCATATTTTTTTTATACATCTCTGTTGTAATATATTTATTTACCGAGTGATGTTAGAGTCTTAGAGATACTATAATTTTACCATATCACTATATTAGTTTTACAAATGGGCAATATACACACACAAAAATTGACAACATTTTTTTACAACAGTAGTTGAGTTGCAAGTTTGTACTAATTCTCATATAGTCATATGATATGGATCCACCATTGACATCATGTTGTAGAGCCAAGATTTCAATTCATATTTCCAAAGGGTTAGCATAATGGGTTCATGCTCACATCTCATGAAGCAAATGTTACTAGTTTGAATTTTCTTTTCCCTCTTTGATATGAGAACTTATTTTGTTTTTTGTTTTTTTTTTAAATATATTTTATATAAAAAATTAAAAAAAAAAATCAATTCTGAAAATGTTAACTAATATAAGTAACAAAATATATGAAACATAATCTACATATAAACTATAATTGTGATTGAAGTAAATTTTTTTTCTTTTTAAGCAAGGATTCCGATGTGATTCAAAAAAGATCATGAATTTGAAAAGGGAAAAAAAAAAAACGTTTGGATTCAATTATACTTTTAAATAATTTGAACAAAATATGAAAGTAAAAATTCTTTCTAATAGTACAATTTTTGGATAGATTTAAATTCTATTTAATATGTGAACTTGAAATTATTTGGTGTAAGATATTACTTTCAATTCATAACACAAGTGCATTTGTTGGAGCAAAATCTTTGAAGGATAAATCCTTCATTTGTTGTTTAATTTCGCTTCAAGGAATTGAACCTATTGTTAGTCAAATCCATTAATGAAATATTTATATGTCAATTATATACTATATAATAGAAAGTTGGGTTATAGAAATCGTGGTCATACCAAGTTGTCATTTTCTCTAGGTAACAAGTGATTATAATCTCTTTACTCCGAATGAATATCCTTTGTTAAAGGGTTGAGTAAATTAGATAATTCCTCTATAATTATGTGATTTTAAATTAAACCCTTAAAATTTAGAAAGTTTAAAATAAAATCATAAATTTTTTAAAGTCATTGTAAATAAAAACAATCCACATAAGTTGTGAGCTGTAACTAAAATCTTGTAATGCAAAACAATAATAAAGCCAATGAAATTGGACCCGGATATATATATTAATATATATATATATATATATATATATATATATATATATAAATTATTCACTCTTTTTTGAGTATCTCATATGAGATTTTAACACTTAACTAACCTCGTACACCAATCACATACGGATATTCCAAATATTGCCAAATTTTATAAATGTTTCTCTAGCTTTTTCTAGCCTTTCCAAACTTTAAGATCAATTAACATTTTATAAAGGCCAACTTTTGGTAGAGATGGTGAGAAGTTAAGAAGCCTATCTAGATTCGCAACTCATATAAGCTAAGATAGGTAAAGCAAAGAAGGGGATTGCAAAAGAAGAGAAATTCAGGTAAGTTAGGATAAGAAAAGCGAAAGAATATTTTGAAAGAGGTCCAATCTCTGGGCCACCGCAAATCATGTGGATGTTTGGAGTTTTGAGCATCAAAGTTTTGCAGGAGGAGGACCATTTTAAAAGTCATTCGTACACTGCTTTAAGGCCCAAACCAAACTCCCAAGAATTTGGATTGGGTTTGATTTTGTATTGGCTTGGGCTTTAGGTTAAATATGTAATCAGCTAGTTTTTCACTCGTGAAATTATCTAGGATTTACAATTGCACCACTGAATTTTGAACCAAGTATCAATTTGGTTTTCATACTTTTGTTAGGTTTTAATGAAAAATACTAATAAAATATTTAATTTTTCACAAGCGAAATATTAAGGGGATTCAATTCACGGTGTTCAAATTGACACAAACGTCAAAGTTTAAGGTAAATTTTGTGGTAAACGTCAAGTTATTTCAAGTCCTGTAGGCTCAGTATCCCCAAACCAAAGTGCAATGAGAGGCAATAGCAGGTAGATTACTACAAGAAAGTATTATGTTTGCACATGAGACACTACCACTTTTTATATATTTATTTATTGGTAAATTCGTATAGCATTAATGAATATAATTAACAACTAGAAAGTTCAAAGGACTACGCGGCTTGTAATACAAACCCACATAGTTATAAAACAAAAGCAAACATAAGTCCACAGGCGGACTATCAAAATACATAATATCCTAATCTAAAGCTGGATTTTTTTTTTTGCCAATGCATTAACACACTCTTTTGTTTTATGGAAACGGTAACTTATCTTCATTTAAGGAATTTGGCTGATGAGTGTCTTGCAATCTAAGAAAAGATAAATATGATGTAAACTACTACCACACTCCTAGATATCCAACCAAACATAGGTTTAGCATCTATTTCAATTTCCACTACCCTGAGATTCAAATTTTCACACATTATCGACCCTTTCCTTAGAACCTATAGCTTTGCATCAACACTGGTCAAGACCACAATAGAATGAGTGAAGCCTTTTATCCAAGCCCCATTGTGGTCTCGAATAAGGCTCCTCCACTATCCAAACTCGGATTGCCCAAGGAGCACCCAACCATATTCAACTTAACCAAACCAATTTTAGGTTTATTTCACCTGACCTTTATGACCTGCTTCCTTTTAACCAGTCTAGTTGGAGAGGCTCAGTACATAAACTTACTGGCCACAGCCCAAAGTTCCCTGTTTAGCTCTCGATTTAGAGGAGAGTTCCTAAACACCACTTTATTTCTATGAAGCCAAAGACTCCAAATAGCAAAAGAAAAGTACATATTCCAAGGCATGGACAAATCAATCCAGCTAGAGATATTGGCACAGTTTTTTTTCCCAGCCACACACACAAAGGTCCAGTGAATAAAAGTCATGCAAAAAGGAACAAGCTTGATTGGTAGGGAGGGTATAACCAGGGGCGGCTGCACATACACTTTAGGGGGTTCAAATGAACCCCTGACTTGAAATTATATACACATATATATATATATATATATATATATAGCTTTACTAATTTATTTTACTCTTAAAAATATTTTTACACACCCTGATCACATATCAATTTATCCTACAATTAAACAACAACTTGGTGTATTATTTATGCATGGATGAGTGTGGTTGTATGAGTTAATGATTATACAATGCAAGTGGAGTTGAGTTTTGTCATTTAGTTAAAAATATTTTTTATAAAAACAATGACAAATATATAACCACAATTGCATAAAAAAAAATATTATACAAACTTAACAATATAAAATGATCATACTTACATTGAAAATAGATAATAAAAATTAATAATAAACTATCATGAGACGATTTCAAAATATGAAAACTCGTAGAAAGAAATTGTAAAATTTCATGTATTTGTGTGTATGTGTGTTTTTTTTTTTTTTTTCAATAACTCAATATATTCAAGTTCTTTTTTATACTAATTTTTTTTTTTAATTTAAGTTGCTTAATGACCCCTTAAAAAAGATTCCAAGAACTGCCACTGGGTATAACCTTATAAAGAGAGGGTAATAGATATTAAACATGTGCTAAGTTCTTTTGATTTTTGGGTCTTTGTTTTTACCGCTAGGGAGGGTAATAGGTTAGCCCACATACTAGTTGGGGGGCTTAATGGATTTTTTATTTTCTGAGGATGAGGAGATAGTGAGGTCCCCTGTGGTCCATTTTTTGCGTAAATTTTTGTCCCTTTTGCTGCAACCATATACGTCTTCCCTTCGCTAAAAGAAAAAGGACATTTCATTTCAAACTAGACATGAGATTTTAAGATTGTTTTATAAACAGTGAATCAGTCTAATGAATAATGCATATGTGCAATCCCGTACAGAACTAAGATCAATGATGAGCCAAAAAGAAATAAAAAAAAAATTGTATCCATTGAGGGGCCTTACGCAAGGATGCGAAAAGCCAACTAGGTTCATTAATACAAGTACTGAGAACCAAAGTTCTTGCCACCAAACTAAAAACAACTTCAATGTTTCTTCGTATTCTATTTGCAAATAGAGACTTCTTTGTTAAAGCTACCTAGCTAAAATGCCATGCCCATCTTCATATAATTATGGATAAATCATCAAGAGTTTTGTTACTCAACTAACACTTTTTGGTGCTTTCAATAAAGAGATTTTCCTTCCATTGAAACTATCAAATTTATCTAACAAATACAAAAAAAGCATAGGTCATGGAAGTTGGGTTTCATTAAATAAGGATGTGTTTAAGCCAGAGGTAGGAGAGTGAATAGGTTAGGTGGGGTTGAATTGGATGATTTTTTCAAATTTTTCCGGGTTGAGAAATTTTCAATCCAATTCAACTCATCATATGTGTAGAAACCAACCCAACTCAATACATATAAGTTGGATTGAATAAGGAAATTGTGCATACTTGTTTTATTCCTTGTAACAAAAAAAGAAAAGGGTTTTCATAAATCATATAAGTACTTTTTTTTCAAGAAATTAATCAAATTATTACAATTTATTTAATATACATCAGTTACATTTCAAATTCATTGTAACTAATTCATAAAATACCAAAATTAATCAAACTAAAATTAAAATAAGGGTAATTTGGTAGAAGCTGCAATATGAAATGACCACTTACTACTTTTTGTTTATCGTCAAATAATCATCTGAGCCGATGAAGCACGTGTTAGAGTTCAATTTTATCCATATATTATGGATTGTGTCAATTTAGTAATTTTAATTCATGAAGTTTGAAAATGGTTGAATAGTACCCTTGCCCTCGTTTACAATGAAAGTTGACGGTCAACATTTTAATATACTTTCTTTTGAACTCTTTGGTCTATATTCAGCCACTCTTTTTTTTTTTTTTTTTTTTTTTTTGAGAAGGTATTCAACAACATTTAAACCAAAAAGAAAAAAATAAAATTTATTTTATGATCACAACTAATTTTACACTTATTTTTACAACTATTTTATGCGGTAGGTTGTGATTAGTTGTCCATTATTTTTACATAAACTTACTATTTTTTTCATCGCTCACAATTAGTCACATCAGATAATTGTAAAAATTGATATGAAATTGGTCGTGGTCCTAGAAATTTTCTATTCAAAAAATGTTTATTTTATTGTTTTGGTAAATTGCAAAATACACCCTTGAAATTTAGGGTTGCTTAAATTTTACACTCTGAAATTTGAGAAATTTGATTTTACATCTGGATGTTTGATTTTGTGAGCAAAAACACTCAGTAAATTTTAATTATTAAGTGACACATCATCGTGCTGACATATTTTTATTTTTTGCCAAATCATCCCTTAAACAATGTAGTTTTGCCTAAACACCAAAAACAAAACTCAGCTATTTATACGACACTGTTTCACCCAAATAAAAATATTCCCAAATCCCCACCCCATGAACCCATCCAAGCAGATATGGCGCTTGACAGCTCTTTGAAGTTTCAAAGGAAGACCAAGGATGAGGTTCTCTAGATAAACGTCTTCGTCTTCGTCTTTGTCAAACCTCAAATACATGAACTCAATTATAAGACTTCTCATTGTTCTAGGGGCCTGTTTCTTGATTTTTTTTTTGTCTTTTTCCTTCGTTTACTTGATTTCACAACTGTCTAGTACAATTTATTTTTCAAAATTTTGAAAATAGAGTGAGAATTTTAAAAGCTTGTTAGACTTTTAAAAAATCCAATTTCAAACCCCTAAAACAAACAGACCTTTCATCTCCTTGGGTGAAATAGTATGGTGTAAATAGCTGAGTTTTGCGTTTTTATTTTTAGGCAAAACTGCATCGTTTAATGATTTGGCAAAAGATAAAAATATGTTAGCATAATGACGTGTCACTTAATAGCCAAAACTAACCGAGGGTGTGTTTTTGTTAATGGAACCAAACTTCAGGATGCAAAATTAAATTTATCAAATTTTAGGATGTAAAATCTAAATAACCCCAAACTTTAGGGGTGTATTTTGCAATTTGCCCTATTTTTTCTTAGAAGAAAACTTGTGAACTCTTAGGTTTCATATTAATGAGAGTTCAAGCTTAATTGTAGACTATATCATTCAATTTGTAAAGGAAGTTGACAAAAATACCTATGTAGTAAAGCGAGATCTTATATATGGTTGTTATTGTTATTGTATCGTGCATATTTTATATGGTACATATTGATATTTTTATTTTAACATTAATTATTCTTGATTTTATATATTTACTCTACTTAGGGTTCACTATAATTTTTAATACAACAATTCAAATTAAATACTAGAAATGTAGAAGTTAAGGTCTTTTGAATAAGGATATAGGCCGTTAGGTTGAAGTTCGTAATTGTCCTAACTTTTGCTCTTTCTTAATCTATAATTAGTGTCAAATGTCCTTCTATTTTTCTTCATTTTATTTTAACCGATAGTATATGTTAGTATACAAAAATATATGTAAATATTCTCTATAGGCAACCTTGGTAAGAAAAAATAATTTTTTTTTTATTAATAATTTGGAACATTATGTCATTAAAAATATTTTATAGATTGCAATTAGTGATGGTAAAAATGTTTTGCCTTGCTTGATTCATCCTACGCGAATTTTCCCTACCCCAAAGAAGTGATAAGATGAAGACAGGCTTTACTTCTCCAGCCTTGCGCCTGAATGTATATACTCACATTTTATTTATTACATTATTAAATTATTTATACATATAATTTAATCTTTTATGCACATATCCTAGTTATAGTTTTTTTTTAATACATATTCTATTACTATCTTCAAAACACTTGTTTCTCCTTCTCTCTTATTTCTTTCATGGTCACCATTTCCGTTTTTGTTTTATCTTTATCTCATCAATGGCAAAGCCATCTCAATAGAATTGGTAAAATACCTTAAAGCTTGAGCCTAACCAGCCCACTCTTGCTTTGTGTGGGTTTTTTGAGGGTACATAGTTGGGACAAGGGCATCCATGATCCAACCACACCCTGCTTTGTTGTTATTCCGAAGGTTCTAATTGGTTGAGAGGATAGTAAATGTTTGTGTTTTTCACCTTGTGTATTTTTGTAGAGATGATGAAAAAGTAGAATGATTGAAAATAAATATAAATTTCTTTTATTTGGTTGGAAAAAAAAATCAGAGGATGAAAAAAGTAATTTTTCTGAATTTACTACTATGCCTTATTAACAAAAAGTCACATATGTTTAGTAGAAAAATAAAAAAGCACACACACACACACACACACACACATATATATATAAAACCACCAAATCGCTCCTCTCCTCCAAGCAAAAGATAAGCTTATGGGAAAGAAAAAAAAAAAAAAAAAATCTAGTAGAATCAATTGGGATCATTAATAAAATCTCAAAAAAAAAAAAATTGAGTTCATTAATAAAATCTCAACACCACCATCAATTGGAGGTCCATCAAGCAAGTGAGAAAGGCGTTAATTTGCGAGGGGCTTTTGCCTTGCTTTGTAGAGAATCTCTCAAAATTTAAGCCAATGAGAAGGGCGTTGATAGCTTGAAGGATTTTGCAGACTAGCATAGTAAGGAGGACAAAATAGTAAGTTAAAACACGTTTAAAGGTTTTAGCAAACTAGCATCTCGAGTTTTAGAAACTCGAGTCTCAAAGACTTGCTTTATACTTGATGACTTGACAGGAAAATGCCACATATATCTCCAGTCTCAAAGACTTGATTTCTACCAAATCAAAATCGAGTCTCTAAGACTCAATTTTCTTAGTGAAAAACAGATAACAACCAAGAAGGAGAAGAAACCCAGTAGAACGTTGAAGGTCTAGTATAACAAAAAGAAGAAACCCACATGAAATTTTTTTCAAAAAAAAAAAAAAAAAAAAAAAAAAAAACCCAACCTTAACAATGAAGTTGTGGATTGAGTCTGTTTGGGATTGGCTAGCCGTTGCTCGAACCAATCGAAAATCAAACAACAAGAACAGAACAAAGATGAAGCCAGTAGAAGAAGAATAGAATGAAGATGAAGAAGAAGAAGAAACCCAGAATGAAGAACGATCTGATGATAGGAAGAACGATCTGATGACAAAGGATGAGTGATCTGAAGACGAAGAACAGAGGAAGAACCAAGAATGTTGGAGCTCCGATTGGACAATTGAACACTGGGTGGGCGATTGGACGATCTGGTATTCAGATCTGCACGAAGAAGAACACTGGGTTTGACTTAGAAGAACACGAAGATTAAGAGATGAAACTCGAGTCTTAAAAACTCAAGTTCCACGTGGATTTTCCTTTCACATCAGCTACCACCACGTACAAATCAAGACTTAAAAACTCGAGTTGTATCTTGAAACTCGAGTTTTAGACACTCGAGATGCTAGTTTCCAACATTATTTTGAAACGTGACAACTAACTAAATTTTTTTATATTTAATATTATTTGGAAAAAAAATTCCGCTGGCTTTGATAGGCCCTTCCATGGCCAACATGGTCCCATCACTGACAAATCTGGTCATCTCCACCATTAAGGCCAAGTGGCTCAAGGAAACCCCAATCTCTCTCTATAAGTAATTTTTTTCCCTCATGAAAAATAGAAGTTTTGTGTGTAAATTGTGTTTAGCCATGAAGAAATAGTGAAAAAAGAAGGGAAGGTAAGTTAATTCAAAGGACAATGTAGTAATTGTCTTTTCTTTCTATATTATCTTTTCTCTCTAATTTAGAGGGATTAAAGTTTGTGAGTCCCATCGAGTATCACAACCGTATTTTCTTTCTCCCCATTTTTCGTCCTCCCGTTTAAATAACGATAAAAAAAAATCTCAATTGTAATCCCAATGCTATCAATCACCTTTGATTAAAAAAAAAAAAAAAGACTTTTTTCTTTTTACACCATATAGTTATACCTAATCAAGTTTTCTAGAATCGATTACATTGGAGGGCACAGTTTTTAAACAATCCACTAGTTTACTCGTGTAATTCTATAATGAATATAAAACGTAGCTATTCTCAGTTTTTGTCTATTACTTATTGTTGTTTGGGAAATGAAAGCAACGGCCAAGAATTGATTGTAGCTAAACGAAACCTCATGTCTAATAGTGTCCAATGAACCTTGGGTTAGCATAACAAAGTCGGTGGCCTTGGCCTGCACGTCTCACCTTATTGGCTCAAGACTCCACAATAGGACGGGGTTCCGATGGTGTAGCTTGTCTTATTTGTGTTGGAACTTTCTGCTTTCTTTGTTATGGTTCTCTTTGTTTTCTTTTGCCTGTTATAATCTTCAGAGTTCAGACCCCAAAAACAAAAAAGTACTAGAAAAATAATAGAGTTTATTTTTCTATAATAGAAAAGAAATATGTGTGTGGGGAATAAAAATTAAACAAGTGAACCACAAAGTTGCATTTTGGGGAGGACTGCTTGAGAATCTCAAATCCTTGTGAAAATCCAACAAAGCATAATCTTTTGAACAAGGAATTGTCAGAGAATCAACCATACCGATGTTTGACATGTGTCTCACACACAAAAAAGAGAAAAAGAAAGAAAAAAAGAAAGAAGAATAAACTGCCATAGTTTTCTCAAGTGGTACAAGGGACCCTATTGTGACAAATCCAATGATCAAATAACCCCAAATGGCTGTCCCTTTCTCTCCTTCCTCTGGTCAGAGCAATTTTTAACGAAATGGAAACTGGGTTTTGGTGGGTCACCTAACAAAATCATAATGAAGATAAAGTGGGGGCTACCGAATTATGATTATGCACATAATAATAATGACATTTCTCACGGCATAAACATAAAATTGTTCCTAAAAATAATGACATTTCTCAAGGCATTACAGTCCCTCCCACTCTCCCAAAAATAATCACATTTTTACATCCATCTTATTTAGACTTTGTGGTTGCCAATATATATATATAAATATGTGGGCTACTCATCGTGATTACCGCTTGAATTGCCATTGGATTCTCCTAATAATCAGATGGGTTTTAACCAACATTTGACCAAGTTGGATAATAGCGTATTCTTTTAGTCAAGAAATTCTTTGCAGTGGCTTGGAGACATCTGTACCCCATGTTCTTCCATGTTCACATGCAATTTTTAATTGCACCATCTCTCTCCCATTCTAAAACTCAAAAAAAAAAAAAAAAAAAAAAAAAAAAACTCGCTCTCTCTCTCTCCCAATGTGTGTGTAGTGGAAGAACATATATACAAACACTTTTATTAATTACTATTTCTATACCAGCTTTATTCTGTAGAAAAGAAGGGGTGGCAAGGAGGGTATCAAGGAATAAGAATTTTTTTTTGTCTTGCACAAAGCTCCACTCTGCAATAAAGTAGCACCATTGGAGTCCTTGTTTACCTTTCCCTAAATTGAGGGTATCATATATATCTAGTGGCCCAAAAAAGAGCTTACCAAATCTAATTCATATTCTTGTGTATAAGAAACTTTCTTTATTTCAAGAACTTTATCATTGCATAGTGATGGTGTCACAAAGGTTCACATTTTTTTTATATATAAAAAAAAAAAAAATCTTATTTTAGTGTATTTATCTCTAGGTGACGACCTTGTTTCCTCTTAGGTGCTTTAAAAGAAGGATTAGACACCATTAAATAACAACCATTTGCTTTTCCACTTCTTGGCTTGCTTAATAATGCACCGAAGAATTGGAAGCACTTGTGTCTTGTGATGCTTCAATGACACTCTACAATATTGAATTCATTTATATATAAAAACTCCAAAGTAATTGGTGCATGACACATGTTAAGTGCATATTCATTTAAGTCCTGGTTTTCGGCTAAGAAGCATACAAAGTCAACCTGCTTAAAAAAACCTAGCTGCTTGCATCATTAATTTAACGATTTAGGATAACAAATTTTATAGCTGTACACAAACAATAAAGAGAGAAAATGAAAAGAAAAGAAAAGAAAAGAAAAGGCAAGAACAAAAGAGGAGTGGTTCAATTGGTCGGGTTTGGACCAAATATTTTCTTCTTCTACTTCTTCTTTTTGGTCTTTATACATAGTCAAACCAATAAATGGCAAAGCCCCATAGACCATAGTGATGGTGGTCCCTAATTTGCAAGAACACACAAGGCCATTCATAGGATAAGAGACTAAAACCCAGCTAGAAGTTGTTGGTTAATCAGTGAAATTTCAACATAATCAATAAATGATACACTGTTAGTACCAAATATTTATTTCTACTTTCCCATCCTACATTATTTGGATGCTCTCTGATCAGTTGGTGAAGATCTGTAAAGTCAACTTCAATTTAATTAAGACATAGACTGAGTTGAGATAGAGTTAATGAGTTAGATATGGGAATTGGGATGTAATTGTAAATCTTTAAATTACTTTTTTGTCATCCAAAATAAATTGAGTGTTGTAAGCTCAGACTACAACATGGCAGGTCTGGATTACATGCCCTTTCCTAATCATACCAAAACTCTTTAAGCATGTATCTACAACCACATTAGATTAATTAGAGGGAACCTTATTCACTCAATTTATTTGAAATTTGGTAGTGAAATATTCATCCTCCTCACCCCACTTATTAGCAAAAGAGAGAGAGAGAGAGAGAGAGGGTCACTACATTGTAGGTTGTATTAGCTTTAGATCTAAGGTAAGATGCTAAAGAATAAAAGGGTGCACCTTTTACTTTCCTTTAATTCAAAATAAGACGGAGCACCTCACATTTAGAGTACTTACTATCTTGCATTCATGCATCAAGTGCTCTCAAGCATACAAGTATTTGAGCTCCTAAAACTTAAAAAACAAAATTTCCACCTAGCAAGAAAATTTAAATGAAAGGTAAATACAATAGTTGTTGTGATTGGTTACTGATATGATGTTCAAACTAGAGCTACTATTTGCTTTTGAATAAGTTTATGTACACAACTTCCTTTTTCCTTTTTCTTTTTATAACTCTCCAATAGGGTAAGTGTTTGAGTAATGAGATGTTTCATGCAGAATTATTGTCTATTACTCATAACTTGTCACGTTAAAAAGTTGTGAACAAAGTTACGAAGAAGTGTGTATTAATAATAACTAGTGTGTAGCTCCGCGCATATGCATGGAAACAATTAAAAATAATTACAATTAAATGATTCAAATTATACATTTTTTTAAGAAGATATTCAAATTATACATGATATTAGCTTACACTTTTTACAAAACAATACATTTCTAAAATATGAAATGGTTTTTAGATTTTTTAGTTTTTGCGCCCAATAATTTACTTGTCATAAAAATTAAAAACTTAGATAGATTCGTGACAAAAAATTTGACTTCAATTGAAATTTAATTTAGAATTTAATTGGATTTAGACTCTTTGATTTTTACATTCAATATTTCACTTGGCACAAAATTAAAAATTAAATGGGACATATGACGCAAAATTAAGAATTCAATTAAAATCAAATTAAATTTTCTCTAAGTAATATATATATATATATATATAACGAAATTATTTGCCTTTTTTTTTTCACATAATGGGAATTCTGCCCTGGTGATTTTTAAATTCAATGAGGTCGACGTGCTATTTGACCAAAATTTGTTAGAAAGCAAACTATTTGTTGAATTATATATGTTTACTTAAAAAATGAGTGCCATGTGTACAATACATGCATGCATAAAATAAAAACCGACAAAAGAATGAGACATGTGGCTTGATATTATAAGTTAAAAAAATAATAAGGAAGTTTTTAAGGAATTTGTGCAGATGACAAAGAAGGTTAGTTCAAACAGTTGGAAGGAATTCAAAAACCCAGAGATAACAGGAGAAGCTTCACAACTTTGAGAGTAAATTAGAAGAAAGTAAACTGATCCAAAATTTCTGGACAGGACCTTCCAAATAATCAAGAAAACACAATTGGAAAGGATCCCGATCTCTCAATTATAAATCTACATCAATTATTTTATCTTTTTGACAGAATTATTTCCAAGATTTAAGATTAGGCATTTCGTACTACTAAATAGTGTCATTTAGTAGTCGTCCATTGTTATCCTTTTGAAGTCTGATTAATTAAGGGCCCTCACGGATCCCCATTCTTCTATTAAATTCATTTTATTATTATTTTTTAAAGATATGATAAGATTTCAATCTATAAGGTTTATTTTATGATGAATGTTCTTAATCAGGTTAAGACATCAGTCAATTTTTGGTGAATGCAGAAAACCCGCGAGATCTTTTATTAGACAACATAAGACTCTACTAATTAAGCTAATTGAAATCCAACTGTTTAAGATAATTTTAATTTTTCCCTACCATGTGAGTGCAGGTGTATCAATGACTTTAATAAGGTTCCAATTTGGTTGGTTATGAACTTAGTTTGACTATTTGGCTTCGTTTCTAAAAGGAATATGGATTAGTAATATATCAATTGAGATGAACTTTTAAGATCGACGAAGATAATTCTAGTAATAATAAGTAAGGATGGAGCCATGGGGTTGAGGTGCCCCCTTCCTACACTATACCTATTTTTTTTCCTTGTGTTATTTAACTTATATTTCTACATTTATATGTGTGATATATAAATGTAGATTTCATTGAAAAGAAGTGGGTTCCAGTTAGCTTAACTGGTAAAGTTTTTGATGGTTGAATAAGATATTTGAAATTCAATCCCTGTACACCAAAAAACTGATTGATGTTTTTGTCTGATAATAAAGAGTTATCATTAAGAGCAGATGTCATAAGTTGAAATTCTCTCTTAAAAAAAAAGATTTCATTGAAAAGAAATATTTCCTATTATGACAGTTTTATAAAGGTTCAAAAGTTATAAAAGAAAAATAAGAATAAAAAAATAAGCATCGCATTATATTTTTGACAAAGAGAAAATTACAATATAGCTTAACAAAGAAAATAAATACACTATTATGGATATGCTATCTCTATTTTTTTTTTTAATAATCAATATGATATCTTTTATGGGTTCTCTAATATTAAAATAACATTTCATATTCACACAAGTGACATTTCATTGTATAGATTGATCTTAAGTATTTTATATATATATATATATATATATATATATATATATCATGTGTGTGCATTGTGTTTGTCCATAATGTCTATAAATCTACATATGCCCATGTGCATATAAAGACTAAAGTTAAATCTTGGCCCTATCGTTGATAGTAAGCTATGGAAAGCAAATGACTAAGTAATGACTTAGGTTCTAAGTTATCAAGTGTCAACACTAAAATTCTAATTAAGATTAGGTGCCATCAAATATATAAAAAAAACTAAGTAATTTATGTCAAGTCTCAATGTAAACAGAACATATTGATGCCTAAGTAAACAGTAGATATCAAATGAGTCGATGAAGGGGAACTAAAGACCTAAGAAGACTAACTACTTATGGGCATGAATACTTTACAAAGCCTTACGAACTAAGAGAAACTACTATGGGAATACAATAGAAGGGTAATCTTATGGTCCGTCTGGATTGAAGAGAAGAGAGAGGGGGTAAAGTAGAGTAGAGTGGGTTTAACTTAAAATTAACTTATTTTTAACTAACTCTATTCTATTCATCTCTACCCCCTTTCCATTTAAACGGGCCCTTAGTTTTGGCAAATTTTCCAGAGGAGAGTTGTGCCATTTCTTGAGAATGAATTCAATTTTATACTTGAGGCTTTTGGATGATTATTGACAATTATTCCATTCATGTGTCTGCCTCTCTCTCTCTCTCTCTCTCTTTTAATTTATTTATTATTTATTTTTTTTATGACACTTATCGTGCTTCCAAGCATCGCTTGTAACTTCCGTAACTACCCTGATGCTACTTGAATCTATTCTAGGCACCGTTACAAAAATTGATAACTATTACAAAAACCACCATGTTTCTTTTCTCACATTTTCGTACCTATTGTTTTCCCAAATGTTGTGTCCCTATTTTGCCACTTGTTGCTCTGGTGGCAAAAGGCTCAATTATTTTTTATCCAACATCTATTATTTGATATTTGTGTTTATTTGTTTATCACGTATTATTTGATAAATGTCCTTTTGATTAAGGCATGATTGAATCCAATCAAAATAAAATCTATAAATAGTATACAAGATGTAACTCGTATATTATGTGATAATTGTATGATTGTAGACCTAAGAAAAATGAATGTAGAAATTAAAATAGTAGAGAACTTGATTAAATGATTAATGCCAAGAGTTATTAGTTCGGTTGTTAAAAACAAAATTGCTTGGAAACATGTTTGAAAATGATATGTGGGTTTCAATTAAATGAAATGATAAAGTTTCTTATCGTTAAATAAAAGATTTGAAATTCAAATCTCGCATATACCAAAAATTAATTAGTATTTTGAGATGATAATAAAATATAATTGTTAGAGATATGTATTAGACATATATTAGCCTAATGTAATAGGCCCAAGCTCTGATACCATGTTAAATGAATTATTATTAACAACGCGATGTGTTATACTATGTTGTGTATGCTAGAGTGGATGTGGAAGGAGAAGCATATAATAGGAACACTGAGAACACGAAGGTTACGTGGTTCAGCCTTGTCGACCTACATCCATGGAGGAATCCCTTAAGGGCTATATCTTTATTATGTAAGAGTGTAGTACAATAACTTGTGTTACAATAAACCCTAATATGAGTATATATAGGCGACTAAACCCTAGACTACTAGTACAAGTAGAACTGGGCTTAGGCCTATTACATTGGGCTAATACATGTTTAATATATTAAAATTTTATCGTATCAATAAAAAATAAAAGGTTTTTTTTTTTTTTTTTTTTTTGGAGAATGAATAAAAAATAAAAGTTGGAAAATGATGTTGTTGGCTTTTCTGCAAGCATAAGTAGACATTAGAATAATGTTTAACTTAATTAATGGTATAAATGATTTGTTCCGTAGAAAAGGAAGAAGATAACAGCACAATTGACATATAACAATTAACAAACTTGGTTTTGGCAAAAAAATAAATAAAAAATAGTTGAAATGTTCTGGCGGTATCTGTACAATAATCATATCATAGTGATGACAAATTTAAGATGAATCCAATGATCACTTAGTATTTTAAGCAGGACTGAAAGAGGCTTACCAACTTTTACCTCGAGTCCCTGATGGATTATTGGCGTGTACGGTTTCGATTTGGTAATAAAGAAGCTTCTACTCTGCAAACTGCTCAATTAATGGTTGCCTTAAGAGCTAGGAGGATGGTCCATTATAATTACTGGCATGGATGCCAACCTGACTCAGACTCTAGGATTAATTAAATTTTGCACACCTAATTTCATATGGGTAGAGATTGAAAGCATTGGACCCGTCAAAATTATGTTTCAAATTTCAACCTTGTGTCATGATTTTGATGGGTCCAATGCACAATAATATTATTATTTTTGATACAAGATAGAATTTCAATTTTAGCATAATCTAAGTGTATATGTGTGTGAAGCTTTTTCTTGGAGATTTGAACACCGACCCTTACCCCTCACATCTCACAAACACTTATACTTCTAGAGGCTTGAGTATAATGCACAAAAATATTATACACAAGCCAAGTTTATATCATATTTATACCAGCTAATGAGTCCAACCTCTTAAAACTACCTGATATTAAATATTACCCATATGTGTAAATGATCTATAATTTTGGGTAACTACTACCTAATCTTAAATATTACCCATACGTGTGAATGATCTATTATTTTGGGTAACTACTACACTTTCAAAACCATCCCATCTTCCACTCTCTAACTTGAAGCAAATGCTATGTGCATGACACATATCATGCACTAATCTTTACCTTTTCTCTTTTCTGATTTTTTGGTTAACACTAGATTCTAGAGTGAAGTAAAGTTGCCACATGCATAGGTCACCTACCACAAAATGTTTGCCCATTTGTAAGTGATACTCATGCGTTTTGTGTTGAGCATTATGTGCTTACTGTATTTTTGGATAAACTCATTTTTATCAATGTGTTTTATTTTTTGTGCAAAAATATCATTGTACATTAAAAAAAATCATACTTTTAAATAGGATATTTTGTTTTAAGATGAAAAAAAGTTCATCAATTGAAATCTTAATACTTTAGTTAACCTCCTATTTATTAACCAATGTGTCCAAAACTGTAGTAATCAATCAAGGCTAATATTAAAGTAGCAATGATGAACATATAAATCCAATTGGTGAGAATGTGTTACCCCCTTGATCAAGAATAAAGGTATTCTTAATGCTTGTAAATGATACCTGACTCTTTATTTTGGAACATAAAGTAGCTGCACCTACTTTTGAGCACAAGCCCACAAAAATCAATTGCATTATACCCTACAAATTAAGGCTACATAGTACCTCTCCTTGTAGATTTACACACATTTTGCAGTTTTTGATTTCTGAAAAAACAAAAACCCCTCCAAAATGAGTTTAAAAGCTCTAGTTAAAGAAGGAAAAACTGCAATTATATACTCTACTTGTTCCTGTTCAATTATTATTGGAGTAAAAGTGCATCAGATATACTGTTTAACGTGTTTAAATATTCTAAGAAAAGACATTTGATCTAAAACCCAAAAAGAAAAATAAACAATTCAAAAAAAAAAAAAAAAAAAAGACAGAGCCTTTCAAAGCCTACAAAAGCAGGTCAAAGCTCAAATACACACCCAGAGACAATGTTAGCTCAATTTCTTAACTTGTTACAATGTTCACAAAATAATAGAAGTGAATGCAAGCAAATGCATCAATCTTTTCTTGGTTTTATAAGATCAATAAGGACAGGCTGGAAGGATCCAAACCCAACCCCACTTCCATAGTAGTTCCATTATTATTAGTGAAGAAGAGAAAGAACACACTCTAACCTCTAATTAAAAAGTTGATATTTTTGCAACACAAACAAAAAACCAGCAGCAAGAAAAAAAATTAATAAAGCTTACATAAAGCAGAAAAAGGGATACTTGGGTTTCCTTCCTTTTCTTGCTGCCTCTGCTAAGCATCTTTTCCTTACTTTTTCCCCTACTCTCTTTCTCTCTCATATTCTTTCCCTCCTCTTGTAGAGTATTTTCTTACTGGGTTTTCTTTGCTTTGCTTGTTTCTACCTTCATTTCCTTGCCTTTGCCTCCGCTTCAACCAGAATTTACTTCTTGTTTTGGTGAGTCTTCTTTGTGAGTTTTCCTCTCTGGCATTGTTTGTTTAATCACAAAAGTTAGTTTGCTTTCCTTGTTATTAGTTTTCCTTACCTGGGATTCCCTTTTTTCATCTTGAATTTCCTTGGGAGTTTGATCTCCTGGGAAAATTCAGGTGCTGAAATCCTTTCTGGGTTTTTGTTGATCATACTCTTTAGCCTGCATAGAAAAATTCTCTTATCAATTTCCACTTGTTAACTGTTTCAAAGTTTTGTTTTTTTACTTCACTGTTCATATATTGTTCACAAAAGTTTGAACCTTTAGTTAATTTCTTGGCAATTCTGCTTCTATATTATATTGGGTTTCTGATTCCATGGGACTCTGTCATGGAAAACCCATTGCAAATCCACAACACAAATCCGAAAACTCGTCACTTCCGGGCGAGAACGATCTTGTCCCAAATTCCCAGACCCCAAAATCCTCCAACTTTCCCTTCTACAGCCCAAGTCCTCTGCCTAGTCTCTTCAAGAACTCACCTGCAGTCAATTCTAGTGTGAGTTCAACTCCTCTGCGCATTTTTAAGCGCCCATTCCCGCCTCCTTCGCCGGCTAAGCACATCCGGGCATTGCTGGCACGGCGGCATGGCTCTGTTAAGCCTAATGAGGCCTCAATTCCTGAAGGAGATGAGTGTGATATTGCCTTGGATAAGAATTTTGGTTACTCCAAGCAGTTTGTAGCCCATTATGAGCTTGGAGAAGAGGTGGGGCGTGGACACTTCGGGTTTACTTGCTCTGCTAAGGCCAAGAAAGGGAGCTTGAAAGGTCAGGATGTGGCTGTCAAGGTTATACCAAAATCGAAGGTCTGGCTTTTTTTTTTTTTTTTTTGTTACTTTGATCTTCTATATTTGTCACTATGTTCATTTGTTTGAGCAGTTATGTTCAATGCAATGTCATTATTGAATTCCTCTAGTTCTTGGATTACTTACGTTCTTACATGTATCTATAAGACAGACTTATCTATGGAAGAATTAATTGAGGCCCATGTGAAATTTATATCCTATTGGGGCTGTTCTTAGTTCTTACTTGATACAATAAATTCGATGGGTTCTTTTTGTTCTTCTGATAAAACTAAAGTGGAAGCATGTTGCTGATTGTAAAACATATCCTGAGACTGAATGCATTTTGATAGCGGTTTGATTTTGATGTGGCTTGTTATCTGTTGGGATTGTTGAGACTTGAAAGGGTATAGGGTGTGATATGAAGGGTTATTGGATATATCATTTACTCCACTCAGTTGTGTGTTGCAGGTTTTCTACTTTGCGTCCGGCAGTGTGCTGTCATGTTAGGCAGGTCTCAAAAGCAGTGTCAAAATTTATACTACTCTTATGTTTATAATAGATTTTTCTCTTCTTCATAGTGATGAGATTGTTTATGTGTGTATGAATATGCTTAAAGTGAAAATATCCAGTATCGTGACAAATATGATGGGGGCTCAGTTCTCTCTGTTAGACAGTTGAAGATCCTTAAATATATGGTTTGTTTTGGCTAAGGTTAAGGAAAAGTTGTCTTTTATCATGATAAAGTTATGATTGTGATATTTCAACATATTCTCATAAAGTACTAGGTAATTTCTCTATGATTGTAATTTCACTTTTATAGTAGAGAAGTACATTTAAAGAACCCATATTCCTTCCAAATCATTGGGCATAAATACATGTATGAAAATTGTTAATAATTATCCTTGTCCTCTTGGCAATGGATTGTTGTAACAATAGAATGACTGTTGCTTTCTTATTGAAAGGGGGGTTTTGTTTTTGCAGATGACCACAGCAATTGCTATAGAGGATGTACGAAGAGAAGTGAAGATATTAAGGGCACTATCAGGACATAAGAACCTAGTGCAATTCTATGATGCCTATGAAGATGACGACAATGTTTATATAGTCATGGAGTAAGTGTAGAATGCTTTAATTTTTCTCAGGATATATCTTGTTGTGTTACAATACCTTTCTTGGTCTTTTGGCTAAGATAAAATAAAAAGATATAAACAGAACTTGAATGAGTTTTTTTGGGTAATGAAAATTAGATTGTAAATTGTACATATGGCAATCATACATAGATGTCACTTCTATGTATATAATTCACACTTCTCAGCGTGCTTCTCGTTGCCATATAAATTATTGGGATATTGAAGCCAATTTTACCATGTTGCTTCTGATATTAAATGGATTTGACATGGCTCAGTCATCCATATAATCAGCTTACAGATGCTTTATATGAGAATAATGGACCGGTTGAATATTCTGATACTTGGAAAAAGGTTTGGCCCTTGTGTTGTATGATATCCATCTGATATACCAGTATTTCTAGGGATGCATGCTTATCAATGTGTTGTCCTCTTGCCTTTCATGTTATACATTTTCTCTGTTATTATTTATTTCCAAAACAGTGATAGGAGTTCAATATTTGTTTTTAAGTTTCTAAATTGTCTTGATGAAAGCGACATCCTTTAAAATTTTGAGCTCACCCTCTTTATATATGTTGCATTCTTCAGGTTATGCAATGGAGGTGAACTGTTAGATAGGATACTTTCAAGGTATTCTTATTCTTACTAAATATTTTCTTGCATACCATAAAGTGGGAAAAAGATACGCCATATCTGCCTGTTATATAGCATTTTGACTGGCTGAGTTTCCATTTTTGTTTTCTAGGGGTGGAAAATACTCAGAAGAAGATGCCAGAGTGGTTATGGTTCAGATTTTAAGTGTAGTTGCCTACTGTCACCTTCAAGGTGTGGTTCACCGTGATCTGAAGCCGGAGGTAATTGACTCAAAAAGATTGTAAGTTATTTAAACCGTTACATTAGGGAGAAAAAAGAAAACAAAAGATGTCCTCTTTTTTGGAGTTTTCTCAGCTACGGATGCTTTGAATTCCTTGTTTCGCACTTACCAAAAAAGGAAAATGTGTCACTTTTAGTCTTAAATGTGCGAACATGATGACACCCTGGTTTTACCACTAAACAATTTCTTCATTGGAAAGTTAGTATTTGAAAATCCTTTTTTTTTCTTTTTAATGCTTTTGAGTTTTTACTTTATACAATATTAATTTAAACTGGTACAGTGTACTCTATGTTATTGTGGGTTTTCATTTAATGTCTCAACATAAGAACCGAATATGTAGTGCTGTACTGCCTCTATTAGTGACTTGCCTTAAGCTAGAAGAACATCTGTAGTTCTTATATTGCACATTATCAATTTCCCACTACCAAGTAAGGAAGTCAGAAGAAGCCTTTTCTGACCACATTCATGAATCTCTTAGATACTGATTCTATGGTTGTTTATATTATAGCACCAGTCTGTCAACTATTTATCATTGATCTTTTGAGATGAATGTTTTCAACATAATATATTTATATACTCAAATTAATCTATATCCTCTTTTCTGAATGCGTGTTTTTCTGCTGCAGAATTTTCTTTTTACTTCCAAGGATGAAAATTCCCCGCTCAAGGCCATTGATTTTGGACTCTCTGACTATGTAAAGCCAGGTCAGGACTACTACCTGAGATTTATCTCTCTGATTACTTTAAAAAAGCTGAGTTATGGTCTGATAATGAGAAGTTTCTGCAGATGAGAGGTTGAATGATATAGTAGGAAGTGCCTATTATGTGGCTCCTGAAGTTTTACATAGATCATATGGGACTGAAGGGGACATGTGGAGTATTGGTGTTATTGCTTATATTCTTTTATGTGGAAGCCGGCCTTTTTGGGCCCGGACAGAATCTGGCATCTTCCGAGCTGTCCTCAAGGCAGATCCAAGCTTTGATGAAGCCCCTTGGCCATCTTTGTCTCCTGATGCAATTGACTTTGTAAAGAGGCTTTTGAACAAGGATTATCGTAAGAGATTAACTGCTGCTCAGGCTCTAAGTAAGTCACTGATGCCATCTAATTTTCTATCATGATCTGTTTATCCACTATGGAATTATATAGGACTATTAGTAAGCGTGTGCAGGTGATGAAAATAGAATTACATTGGTATGCAAACAACCTAAATGCGAGGGATGTGACAGTGTAAAACCATATATTTTCTTCAATTAAGAATAAGATTCCCCTGGTTGCCTTTGTCAAAAGGATTCTGTTTTTGCAGCTCCACTGGTGGACTTGAATTAACATGCTGTGATAAATCTGGATTATATAGGGATGAAGACCAAATTTTATGCTTTTCTTTGTTTGCAATATGGTTTAACTATGGAGTTTGAGCCACTATCCATTGCTTTCTATTGGTCATGAAGTTAGCAATCATTACCGTGAATTTCTCCTAGTTTTTAAAATTTTGCAACCCTTCTTTCAGGAAAAATGCAAATAATGCGTAATTGTTTAGAGTCCTGGACTTCACCCCTGGTTTATAAAAATTAAAACCATATTGGAAACTCGTTTCATGGTTTCCTCTTCAAGTTTGTCTCTGGTGAAGCAATTTAATAATAAGGGACATGGGAGGCAGTTACACTGAGACTGAGTGTTCTTTTTCCACATGCCTGCGTGCCGTGTTTCATATTCTTATTCCTTAGTGTTTGTTTAAAGTTCTATTGCTTACAGCCCAAATTTTTGCCCAGGTCATCCATGGCTGGCCAATCATCATGATGTCAAGATACCGATGGATATGATAGTGTACAAGCTTGTTAAAGCTTATATATGCTCGTCTTCTCTACGCAAATCAGCATTAGGGGTATGTAATCGTACTTATCTTTTTCTCCCCTTTTCTTTTTACTTTCGCTTCATTTTATGTCTTGATTTTGACAGAAGACAATCTTTTCTGATCTAGCAATGTAGTGGTTTCTAATGTTAGTCCACGATTTATGCTTTGTACGTTACTTTTTCTTTGGTCAAAACCTTCCCATTCAACCCAACCAAATTGTAATAGGTCTAAGAAATCTGACATTAAGTACTAGTAAGGTAGTAGAGCTGACCTAAAATGAACATAGCAGCCAGCAGCTTTTATTGAAACTGTTGAAATTTAAAAAAATGAACATATTGGTTTCATGTCCATAATTTAATTGTCATGTGAGTTATCTGGATGACGTAATAAGTCATATGACTAAAATATAATTGGATGGTCATTTGAATTGCCACATAATGAGTTGGACAAAATTCTTCCAAAAACAGCTTTGTCCAAAAGAAAAATGACGACATCTCTTAGATGTGGCAATGGATTGATCAATACAATTAGTACCTGATTGATTTGTTTTATTATCTTCCTATTTTTTTTTTTGGCCTTTTGGCATTACCTATTTGTATCCAAGGTTTTGACAGTAGGTCTGATTGTGCCCTGGTTCCAAAACTAACCAGTCAGAAGCTTTCAAATCAGGTCAAGTAAACCTGGTTATAGTGCCGGTATATCAAGGCTGACCTAGATTGAGCTTACCAGCCTGCTTATCTTATAGGCTTGAAGCATCCAAGATTATTTAAAATAGATAGTGTTGTAAAATACATGCAAAATAATAAAATAGCAAGCACCACAGCGCACAAAAATTAATGTGGTTTAGCTAAATCCAAGCCTCATCTACAGGCATTACAACCACACCTAAACTTTCACAAAAGCTCTCAAACATAGACTAACCCAAAACCCTAATGGACTCAAGGTGCTCTCACACGAACACACTAGATGAA
Organism: Quercus wislizeni; assembly: GCA_023055345.1. NCBI lineage: Eukaryota > Viridiplantae > Streptophyta > Magnoliopsida > Fagales > Fagaceae > Quercus > Quercus wislizeni. The sequence continues at coordinate 7,388,459 of JALGQJ010000014.1, forward strand.
GCTTAGTTTCTAACTCTCTCTCTAGACAAAGCTTTTCTTTTAACTCTCTCACACTCTACAAACTTAACTAGCAAACCTTCTTACTTCTTTTCTTTTCAATGTGGGAACTACCACTTTTTAATGGAATTAGTGCACTTCATTATTTTTTAGTTGATGTGGGATTCCAAGAACAATAAGGGATTCTCTATACTTCTATCATTGGCTGGACTTAACAGATAGTCATTATAATTTGATTGTTTGATTGGTTGACCAAACCAATTTATTGTAAGGTTGGGCAGGATCAGGATGAGCCTAAAATATACATCTGTTGTTCCAACCAATTAAATTAATGAGCAACATGCGCCCCTTCATCTGGAATTTGTGATTAAATTATATATTCATCCATGGAGCCATGAATGGAGTTAATACTGTTTACATAATGTACTTGATATGAACATTGGATACGTTGGGAGTAGTAAATAGGTGAAGTTTTGCCATTGTGACAGGCTCTTGCAAAGACATTAACTGTAGCTCAGCTTGCTTATCTGCGGGAACAATTCACATTATTAGGTCCTAACAAAAATGGATTCATCTCCATGCAGAACTTTAAGACGGTCAGCTCTTTTCCTAATCTTATCTTTTCTTATTTTAATACTCTATGGAGCCATTATAAATATTGGTGGATTTAGCAGGGTATGGTAAAGAACTCCACTGATGCAATGAAGGATTCACGGGCCCTAGATTATGCCAACATGGTAATGCTGTAAAAAAATCATAAGTTTGTTACTACTGATTTCCTTAATTTAATTAATGTATTTCCTAAAAGAATATGTAATGATAAGAGTGTATGTTACAGATTAGTTCTATTCAGTACAGAAAAATGGATTTTGAAGAATTTTGTTCGGCTGCCATAAGTGTGCATCAGCTGGAAGGAATGGAGAGCTGGGAACAACATGCAAGGCGTGCATATGAGCTGTTTGAGAAGGATGGGAACAGACCAATTATGATAGAGGAACTTGCTTCTGTATGCTTTCTTTCTCTCTCCTACATGTATTTCTAGTATGTATAGAACAATGTGTGTAGAGTTGCCATCTGGTCCCCACCACCAATCCTGATTTCCCCTTTTTATTTAGCCCAAATAGATTTTTGGGGCTGGGATTTTTATTTTATTTTAATTATGACTGTTTCAAAGAGCATGAAAAAAAAAATTTATTTATTTAGTTTCATATAGAAATCACTTGCATTTACTGTTGGTCAATTGTATTTTGTTCTAGATCTTATTACCTAATTAGGTTAATAGCATTTTCCTATTTTTGTAATTCAATATATTGGGCTTGGCCCAAGTCAATTAGAGTTAGGGTTTATTCCTAGTAGTTTATATAAGCTTGCTATTTTACTCCAATGGGGACAAACGGACTTGATTAATGAAATTTCTGTTGGAATTTTCCGATAGCTTGGTGATTCCAAGCAAACCTAGCTGGAGAAGCCTATAATTTAGGTAGCTCTAGGTGGTGAAGTCTAGGGTTTGTCTTGTTATTTTTCTTGAACCCCTACACATACATGTGTTGCTTCAATGACTTGACTTTATAACTACTTCAGTTTCTCATTCAAACGTTTGTTCAACTCCTCACCAACTGATCCAAACTTAGTAAAACTAAGAAACATTTTTTCCTTCCAAAATCATCACACTAATACATTTTCTTCAATTTTTTTTTTCCAGGAACTTGGACTTAGCCCATCAGTACCTGTTCATGTGGTTCTCCAGGACTGGATAAGACACTCAGATGGCAAGCTTAGTTTCTTGGGGTTTGTCAGACTTCTCCACGGGGTCTCTTCCCGTGCATTTCAGAGGGCTTGAAATTGAACTGTGCTACATGTAATTTTTCCCATACTCACTTTTCTTGACCTGAAGTGTCTCAAGGTGACAAACTGCAAGCTTGAATTCTGAGAACTGCCCTAAATGAGCCAGTGATTTGCATTAGTCGAGTGGTGGGATGCTGCAAGCCATAAAACTGTAGCTGCTGTTGCGTTTGATGCTGGTGAAACCATGTGCAACATGTTTCTCATATAATTTTTTCCTTCCCACTTATATAAGGCCCTTTTTTTTTTTTAAAATGATTGGTGCTGTTGAAATTTAGAGAAATGTACAGATGAGGATAGATTTAAGAATGTATGTAGAATTAGCAGACTGCTTAATAACTGATGTGAGTTTTGTTGTCTTCAGGGTTTATCCCTCGAGTACCCAATGCACTTGATTTCCTAATAAATTCTTCCTGTGATTTACTTGCAACTTTTAGTTTAACCATGTCATTCTTCGTGGTGATAGCAGGGTGACCAGTTAATTGATATCAATCATGTACTAATAAGAAAGATAATATTGCTTATTTTCCTTGGGTCTTTTAACTGTAAAACTGATGAAAAACAAAAGGAATTATTGTGGCATTAAAGTGTAGCTCGAATTGTTATATTTTAAGTTCCTTATATTAGGGACAACTTTGGGAGATATTTTAGTGGTTGGAAACTCTTATGACTCATAACACCTGCGGATCCAGGAGTTATGAGTTCCAGTAGTAGCATGTCCCATTAGTGCCTAAGTAGTCTCATGTCGAGTTACAATGTCATGAAAATAAGCAAGCCTAAGTTCATTCATCCCTAAAAAGGTGAAGATTTGGTTTCGTGCATAGATATGTATCATTCTTACTTATCAAAAAAAAAAAAAAAAAAAATTTATTGTCGAGTCAAATTTCGAGGGGCAGCTTTGTATCGTTGCCTTAATAGACTTTCACCTAGCTTAAATATAATAATTACAAACCTCTTTTTTTATAGATAAAATAGGAGATGATATATTATAAAAACAAAAAACAGATCAAGTTTAATTACATCATTAGAGGTGTATTGCCCTTAGGAATTGGATTAATAATGAGAGTAATGTTAGGACCACAACTTTTTTTTTTGTTTGAGGAACCAGCCCGTAAAGTTTTTGATTATGAAATACCGGCTAAATTAGCCTGAAATACAGAAAGAGCAGGCAGGGGAACAGACTCCATCCACGCAACATAGTCTAAAACTTGAATAGCATACCTAGTTAAACTATAAGCAACTTTATTATCTTCACTCTTTGTATGAGATTAAAGTAATTTACTACAGTCGGTAAAAGACTTAACATCCTCAATCAGTAAACCAATGGGAGACAAGGACTGAACTTCAGCGGATAGGGCTTGAAAGATCAACCATGAATCCCCTTCCAACACTACATTAGCAATCCCAATTTCTGCTGCAGATTCCAGCGCCCTGGTTGCTGCAAAAGCTTCAATTTCTGATGCTTGATACACCCGTGGCACCTGCTGAGAAAGAGATGCAATAGCCAAGCCACGTGAGTCCCGAAAAACAAATCCAATCCCAGACTTATTCTCCGAATCAAATGTGGGACCATCGTAGTTGATTTTAAACAAATCAGTAGAGGGAGGCTACCAGGATACATGAGAACGAGGTTGTGGTGGAATTGCAGCGGGCTGGACTGCACTAAATTCGCTGTATCTGAACTTTGTCATTAGTGCAATTTGTGATACGACGCAGTGGGGTTGATTGAGTCGAACTTAGTTTCGCTGTGTCCAGATCGACCAAGCCACCATGGAGAAGAGTTCTGGATTTTGGTGATGTTGAAGTATCCAGGACAGCAGCTCTTTGAAGTCTAAAAAGCTATGATTTCGATGGAAGCCCCACAACTCCGATTCCAGGCTTCATCCAGCTTGGAGCACGACCACATTGCATGTAAGGGAGACTCGGCATATTCTTGACAATGATCACAGGTGGAGCTTGTGATAATAGTTCGCCGCAACAGATTTTCTTCGGTAGGCAGAGAGTTGCGGCATGCTCTCCATATGTGGTTCTTAACCTTGTTGGGAGTATGTAAGGACCACAATCCTTTCCACAGCTGAGTTTCTTGGGATGATGGTGTCCTCTGTACGTGGTACAAGCTCAGATATCCTGACAGGTATACTGTCCATCTTGAGTTAGAGGCCAATAGAGTTTGTCTTCTGCTTCAACAAGAGATATGGGGATGCTCCTGATGATATCGGCCTCTTGGGGAACAAAGAGTCCATCCAGCAAGTCATTGTTCTATTGTCTTGTGTCTCAGTATCCAACAGAACATCAACAGCCGGTGAGGAGATCATAGGTGGATGTTTAACAGGCAGCCACCTGTGACTCCATATTTGAATGGATTTTCCATTACCAACACGCCACCTTGCTCTCCTTAAAATAACATCATGACCATGTAGGATGCTTTTCCATGGGTAAGAACCCGACCTTGAATCTGCTGCTTCCATAATGGTGCATTGAGGGAAAAATAGAGCTTTGAAAATTCTGTAGAACAAAGAATTTTTATCATTTAGGAGCCGCCGTGCCTGTTTTGCCAAGAGTGAGTCATTGAGTATTGTCAAATCTCTAAAACTCATTCCTCCAACCATTTTTGATTTCGTCATCTCATCCAATTTGAGCCAATGGATTTTATGCCTATTGCCTTGTTCTCACCACCAAAATTTTTTTATCAAAACTTCAATATCATTACACAAACCCAATGGGATTTTGAAACAACCCATAGCAAAAGAAGGGATAGCTTGAATGATAGATTTGATCAACACCTCACATCCTGCTTGAGATAAAAGCAAGCCTTCCCACTCTTGCAATTTCTTCTACACCCTTTTCTTTATACAATTGAAACTCGCCTTTTTTCCTTTCCCTACCAAAGAGGGAAGGCCCAAATGCTTCTCATAATGTTGGATCTCCTGCACCCTAAGTAAATCTTTAATGAGTTCTTTTATATCATCTGGAGTGGATATATTTTTTGAAAAACAGTGCAGTTTTGCTTCTGTTTACTTGCTGGCCCAATGCATTCTCATAGGAAGACAAGATGCTCAATATCTTATTGCATTCATTTGGATTGGCTCTACAAAAAAGGAGGTTGTCATTTGCAAAAAATAAATGTGTTAGTTTTGACCCTCTTCTGCACAAGGAGAAACCCTAAATTTTCCCCTCTCTAGCTGCATTCTTGATGAGCCCATGTAGTCCTTCCGTGCATATAAGTAAAAGGAATGGAGATAATGGATTTCCTTGTTTGATGTCTCTACTAGGATGAATTAACCCCTTTAGTTCACCATTAACTATAATTGAATAGGTAACAGTTTTAACATAAATCATGATGAGGTCGATCCACCTCTTGTCAAACCCCATTTTTCACATCAAAACTTCTAGAAAGGACCACTCCACCCTGTCATATGCCTTGCGCATATCCAATTTGAGTGCCATAAATCTGAATTCCCTGATTTGTGATTTTTCATGCAATTCAAGGTTTCGAAAGTGACTAAAATATTATTTGAAATCAGACGATCCTTGACAAAAGCTGATTGATGTTCAGTAATAATATTTGGAAGCACTTTTTTCAATTTGTTTGCAAGTACTTAAGAAAAAATTTTATACAATACATTGCATAAACTAATTGGCTGATACTTATGAGTATGTTCAGGATTTGGTGTTTTGGGAATGAGAGTGAGAAACGTATGGTTAACCGTTTCAAGGTGAATACCTGCATTTAACCATAAGAGGACAGCCTGAGTAACATTAGAATCAACAATGTTCCAGAAGTGCTGGTAGAACAGTGGTGGCATTTGTGGGCACAAGGGGGGAGTCGCCACCTAGTTTTTTTGCAATGGTTTAGGAACCATATATATTGTGTCCTTTCAAGGAAAGACCTTTGATCTTACTACTAGAGTATGGGTTCGGATTTTAGGTATGTTCTTGCAAGGTGTTAGGCATCCAAGATCGTTGAACTATAAGGTTGTTAAGGGTCTTTTTTTTTGTGAAACCCAAATGAAAGGGAGGAAGCCCAACCCAACAACACAGACCGGAAAGAAGTCGGCAAAAGATAGAGAACAAAAACCATTAAGTCCAAGCGGTAGGAATAATGGATCACAGGTCCATGAAATAAGTAAATGAGCCTTGAGAAAGCAAATGGGCTCAAAAGAACCCAGAAAGAGAGAAATAGCAAATAGCAAACCCATAGGCAGTGTATGATGTGAAAAAAGTAAGAATAGGTTGCGGTAGGCCCAAAGCAATGCAAGTAAAGAGAGTAGGGGATTGATGGCTGGCCCATAAACCCCAAGAATGAGTATGAAGTAATTAGGCCGGGGAAGCCCAATAAAGTCAGTAAAAGCCCATGGGAATACAAAGTTAGTAAAATGGCAGAGGAATCCCAAAGCAAGCAAATAGGTCAAGGATGCCCAAGGGAAAACAAAAGGGACATAGAAGCCCATAAGTAAGAAAACCTATGGTCGTGTTAAGCCATTGGGGAAAGAATATACAGTAGGCTCAAAAGGCCCGACAAGATCAAGTCATTACAGCAGGAATGACAAAGTAATATGACAGGACATGATGACAATCAAGAAATAGGTTGGAAGAAATGTAAAGCCCAGTATCAAATAAAGCCCAGCCCCTAAGGGGAGCATAGAATTATAAAACAACCCACATAAAAGGACGAAGAAGGGTGGCAGACCATGCAAGCAAGCCTCCAGGCCGCAGCAAACGCATGAGCGGTAGATAGATTTTGGACATACATGAAGGGAAAGCACAGTGAGGCCTAGGCACCACCAGCCTGTACCCAGCCAATATGGGACATGGTGGGGTCATGGGTCAGAGGTAAGGGGGTATGGTTTGGTGGGAGGGAGAGGGGAAAATGCTTATTTCGCAGCTCCTGCTCAAGCTCTTTTAGGAGGTACGTTCTGTTTGGATGATAGACCACCCAAAAGAAGCAAGGTTGAGGGAGGAACCATTAGGTGCATGCCATGAGGGATAGAGAGAGAAAACACCTACACCGTGGCAGGAAAGGGTGCCACGGCAAACTAATAAATAAAACAACTTTTCTTTGTTTGGAGCTGGGGAGGGGGATGCAGACGAACCAGTGGTGGTCGGCAAGCACACCTAAACCAGACAAAGGTGGTTAAAGGGAAAAATAGTAAAATCTGGTCACGGTAGGCACTATAAGAAGACTTTTACTGTGCCCAGAACAGAGGTTGAAAAAACAGGGGAAGAACACGAAAGAAAAAAATAGAATAGAAAGAAAGTAAAAAGCAAGCAAGGGAAAGGAAAAAGATAAGAGAGAAAACAAAAAAACAAAGAAAGTTAATACGGTAGGCATGCACCAGTAGGTCGATTTCCCTCTCTCCCCTTCAAAATCTTACTCTTTTCCAAAATGAAAAAAAGGTCTCTATCTAGGCATTAACTATTCTGGTCCGGTTCCCTCAAAGCCATTAATCCCCACGGCAGGATCATTTTCTTGGGAGATTAACTGCATTGAGAAGAAACGTTCTTCCTCTTTGGTTTCTTTTCTGCTTTTGTGGACCAAACTTGACTTGATTTATATTTCCTCTTGACTAACTCACATTATTACTTACTCTTTTATCTTCCTTGAAAAAGTCAACATTATCATTGTAATTATGTTTCATAAGTAGGGATTATTTGGTCATTTTCTATTAAAAGGACGGAGGATTCTGTTTTTTTGTTATTATCATATTTGCCTGCTATAACTCATCTATAGTAGCTCTGCCTGCCATAAGCACACTCCTGGTAGACGAGGCATAGTTTGTGCGCAAGCCAGCCCAAGTTGAGCTGTAGTTGGACTGGTCTCAACTCCCTTACTCAGAATACTCAGGCCCATTACTACAGAAGACAGCCCAGCCCAACACACAATACAAAAAAGGCAGAGAAGACTGCTCATCATCAGGATCCTTAAGAACGTCCTCAGACTCCTTAGAAGACAAATCAGCATCAGGCCTGTAGGTGGCAGAAATTGGGATGGAGGAAGGAGTAACTACCAAGGAGGAACCATCCTTCACAGCCTGAGATAGAGCAGCGAAGGGGTCACCGATGGAAATGACAAGAGGCGTAATCGGAGTAGTCTCGATCTGAGTAGTAGCAGGAGGGGTGGCTCTCCTTTGAACAGAGGGTGTCTTGGCAGGAAGAACAATGACCTCACTAACCTCCCCAGTATGAGTACCCTCATCTATGGGTACTGGCTCAGTGGGAGAGGTAAAAGTCTCAACAGGAACTCCATGCGTGGCTGTAGAGGTGGCAGGTGTTGCAAACTCAGCCCTACCAAAAAAGCCCTCCATGGGTGTGCCCATGGGGACAGAAAGCTCCTCAGTAGTAAGACGATATATAGAAAAAGGCTGGGGCTTATCCTAGAAGACAAAAAAAAGGGAAGGAAATATGAAGATCAAAATAACATTTTTTAGGAGAATAAAGAAACCAAAAGCATATGGTAGATTGGTAAATGAGGAGACATACCTCCAATTCAGGCTTATCGAGCACAATGGGATGGGTGGCTGACGTATCCTCCTTATGCTTAGACTGCAAAGGAAAAGGGGAACAAGATACGGAGTCAAAGAATGAAGTCAGCAAGCGTGTCAGATTCAACCACAGAGAAAGTCAAAAAGATATGCGTATTTGAAGGACAAAGAAAAGTTAAAAGTGACGTACCCTTCGCTCAATGGCAAGCGCAGGATGGGGAGTTGTCTTCCTCTTACTACCTCGTGTTCTGCTGGCAGGAGTAGCGTCTATGGGTGGCCGAGGAGTGGCAGACTTGGGCTTGTTGGCAGACTTGAGTTTGGTAGGACCTTTCTTGACTGGTGTAGGGACATTTATCACTTTAACCTTATTTTCCTAACCTGGAGGATAAACACCTGTGTGCCAATACCATCCCTTCTTCTCCTTATCCCATTCAAAGATGGCAGACCGGTTCTGTTTCCTGGCATATGCCAACACGGACTTGGAAGGCAGGAGCAACCGAGGGTTAGGCGAGACAACCATACCAAGCCCTTCAGGAGGAATGAGAGAGAAACTGCGACTACCTGCCAACTCTTGCTCAAACGAGGTCATTACGGCCTGCCAGTATCCATGCATGGCAGGGGTGCAAAGGCCCTCCCTTAGCGAGCCAGGAACTGTGACTATACTAAAGCGTTGCCTCCAAATATCAAAAGCGGTATGTCGCAGAAAAGGTCTAACCAAAGTGGGGGACTCCATGAGAAAGGAAAGGTCATCAAGAATGTCCTGATCCAGCCCAAATTGCCTTCTTTCTCGATTGGCAGAATAATGGACAAACCTGACACCTTCATCGGCCTAATAGGGCAACCATCCAGTGTTGGTGGCCGCCAAATAAGTAATTCCTATCTCATCAAAACTGGCTAGAGAAGTAGTAGTTCCAACAGTATCAACAAACAAACCCATTGCAGAATCCATGCATGTATAACATGTACTCAAATGTCTGTAAGCTCTCCAGGAGAAACCAACACCTTCATCAAAGGATTCAATGACAGAATAATCAATAGGCTTCAAACTAGACCAACGGAAAGCCAGAGGAAAATCGAACTCAAACCTGCCGCAAAAGTCAGTAATTATCTTCGGGCAGGATTGATACTTCTCTTTAGCAAAGCGAAGGGGCCTACATTTTGCCAAGTGTTGGCCACAATGCTCGAATAACAACTGTTGCAGGATGGTGATATGTACAGAGGAAGTGACTATGTGGCAGGAGCCGGCCTAACTCTCGTCACTCCGCAGGATATCCAATTGGACATACAGATGCCCCAAAAACATGGGGGCTAGCGGCAGACTCATCCCGGCAGATATTTTTATGGCAAAAGGGAAATACAAGGGCTTTATGGCATAACGGGGGTGGGACCTAAAGACAAACTTGCAAAGCCAAAAAGCAATGAAAGCAGCACGACGAGCAACTACAGAAAATTTGGAAGAAGAACTAACCAAATACGATAACTTAGCATTTCCGGTCATCCTTTTCTTCAACTCAACTTCGATAACCTCTTCTTCTGGAGAAAGTTCTATGGTGGCAGGATCAACATCACCAAGAATTGACAAAAGTAATTAATTAGCCATGTCTTCAAAGGTAACAGTGAGTTCGCCACAGGAAAAGAAGAATGTATGGGTGGTGGCGCACCATCGGCGAACCAAATGGCGAAGGTTGTAGCGGTTTCTGAAATTGGATAGGCTTCGAGATAGGACGACAACCTTCAGAACACCAGCCCGCTGAAGCAAATCCATGAAGCCCGTATCAGATAACTTGTTATGGACCCACTCCTTCTAACCTAGGGCGGTACCCAACCCAAATTCGAAATGGATAGGCACAGGGAGTGAAATGCCTTGATGAATGACTAGATCGGAGATGGAGGAAGACACCGGGGCCTAAGAAACATTGAGGTTTCGCCGGCAAAGAGCGAGCCACACATGGGTCAGCGACGGCGGCACATAGTCACCAGGAATCTCGGGGAAAGAAGGATGGACATCATACCAAGGGTCAATCAGAGGGGTGCACTCACTGTCTGGGTCACGCCGCGCCTCTTCCTCATCGAAGTGGTCCAATTTAGAGTACACAGCCTCTTCGCCCGTTTCTTGTTCGACAGGAGGATCGTAAACGACCTCTTTCCCTTTACGGCGAGAAGAGCTTGAGCTTTTCACTGGCGCCATAGCGTGAGGGTTTGATTGGAGTAAAATGGGTATGGGTGTTCGAAAAGAAGAAAACGGTGGAGGAAAGGAAACAGATAGAATATTTTGGAAAAGAAGGAGTTTGTGTTTAGATTGCAGAGGGACTCTTTTCTTAAATGCCTGGGTCATTAATGCCGGTATGAAGGGAGGCGACGAATCAGCCATCGAGAAGAGAATGAAATAAATGAAGCAACAGTTATGTCTTAAAATAACTGTCATTTTGTAAAGAGTCATTACTGTTCACGACAGGAAAAGAAATATATATATATGACAAGGGGTTCATAGTTTAAAAAAGCCCGCGAAGGAAAAGAAAAAAGAGAGGTGGAAGGGACAAGAAGGTCTTTTATTCATATATGGACTGCAAGAACGCTCCATATGTTCAGGGGGCTAAATGTTGAGGGTCTTTTTTTTTGTGAAACCCAAATGAAAGGGAGGAAGCCCAACCCAGCAACATAGACCGAAAAGAAGTCGGCAAAAGATAGAGAACAAAAACCATTAAGTCCAAATGGTAGGAATAATAGATCACAGGTTCATGAAATAAGTAAATGGGTCTTAAGAAAGCAAATGGGCTTAAAAGAACCCTGAAAGAGAGAAATAGCGAATAGCAAACCCATAGGTAATGTATGATGTGAAAAAAGTAAGAATGGGCCACGGCAGGTCCAAAGCAATGCAAGCAAAGAGAGTAGGGGATTGATGGCAGGCCCATAAACCCCAAGGATGAGTATGAAGTAATTGGGCCGGGGAAGCCCAATGAAATCAGTAAAAGCCCATGGGAATACAAAGTTAGTAAAAAGGCCGAGGAAGCCCAAGGCAAGCAAATGGGCCAAGGATGCCCAAGGGAAAACAAAAGGGACATAGGAGCCCATAAGTAAGAAAACCCATGGTCATGTTAAGCCATTGGGGAAAGAATACACGACATGCCCAAAAGGCCCGACAGGATCAAGTCATTACCGCAGGAATGACAGAGTAATATGGTAGGACATGATGACAATCAAGAAATAGGCTGGAAGAAATGTAAAGCCCAGTATTAAATGAAGCCCAGCCCCTAAGGGGAGCAAAGAATTATAAAACAGCCTACATAAAAGGACGAAGAAGGGCGGCAGACCCTGCAAGCATACCTCCAGGTCGCGACAAACGCATGAGCGGCAGGCAGATTTTGGACATACATGAAGGGAAAGCACGCGTGAGGCTCAGGCACTACCAGCTTGTACCTAGCCAATATGGGACATGGTGGGATCATAGGTCAGAGGTAAGGGGGTATGGTTTGGTGGTAGGGAGAGGGGAAAAGGCCTATTTCGCGGCACCTACTCAAGCTCTTTTGGGAGGTATGTTTTGCTGGGATGACAGACCACCCAAAAGAAGCAAGGTTAAGGGAGGAACCGTTAAGTGCATGCCATGAGGGATAGAGAGAGAAAACACCTACACCGTGGCAGGAAAGGGTGTTATGGCAGGCTAATAAATAAAACTGTTTTTCTTTGTCTGGAGCTAGGGAGGGGGATGCAAACGAACCAGTGGTGGTCGGCAAGTACACCCAGACCAGACAAAGGTGGTTAAAGGGCAAAATAGTAAAATCTGGTCATAGCAGGCACTATAAGAAGATGTTTACTGTGCCCAAAACAGAGGTCAAAACAACAGGGGAAGAACACAAAAGAAAAAAATAGAATAGAAAGAAAGTAAAAAGCAAGGGAAAGGAAAAAGATAAGAGAGAAAACGAAAAAACAAAGAAAGTTAATACGGTGGGCATGCACCAGTAGGCTGATTTCCCTTTCTCCTTCTCAAAATCTTACTCTTTTCCAAAAAGAAAAAAAGAGGTCTTTGTTTGGGCATTAACTATTCAGGTCCGGTTTCCTCAAAGCCATTAATCCCTACGGCAGGATCATTTTCCTGGGAGATTAACTGCATTGAGAGGAAACGTTCTTCCTCTTTGGTTTCTTTTCTGCTTCTGTGGACCAAACTTGACTTGATTTATATTTCCTCTTCACTAACTCATATTATTACTTACTCTTTTATCTTTCTTGAAAAAATCATCATTATCATTGTAATTATGTTTGTTAAGTAGGGATTATTTGGTCATTTTCTATTAAAAGGACGGAGGACTCTGTTTTTTTGTTATTATCATATTTGCCTGCCATAACTCATCTGCCATAAGCACACTCCTGGCAGACGAGACATAATTTGTGCGCAAGCCAGCCCAAGTTGAGCTGCAGCTGGACTGGTTTCAACTCCCTTACTCAGAATACTTGGGCCTATTACTGCAAAAGACAGCCCAGCCTAACGCATAATACAAAAAAGGCCCCTACAAAGGTTAGTCTCCCATTGTTGTGTTTTATGTCTTAACTCTATTAAAAATTAATTCAACATTTGCATTCTAAACTCACACATACACTAGCATGCATCTAACAAACAATCATGATATCTTTCATTACAAAACACACATTTATCATCCTAAAGCAAGAGAGAACCAAATCACACACATCTAAGAACCTTAACATTCATTTAGCATTTAAGAACCCAATTATAGCTAAAACAAGGCAGCAACCCTAAACATGGCAGCAAGCATATCATAGCAATCACAAGATCATGTAAAGCATATAATTGGACATAAAACAAACATTTAAATGACATTCATCATCAAATGCATGCTCATACCTATGCATGGCTTAGTTCGCTTACCTTTCAGCAACATAGCACTTATGTCATCATGAATGGGCATGTGAATGCATGTGAATGGCATCAAAGCAAGAGACAAGCATGAAACCCTAATCTAAGCATGTTAAAGACAAAAAAGCATACAAGACAAAGGCTCAAATATGTATAAACATATGAAAAAGGATTAAATAGAGGCTAAACATGTAAAACAGGCAAACCAAACAACATAAGGAATCTAGATTAGGGTTTCTGGGCAAGTACCTGCGTACGCAGCCATGCTTATGGCATGCATGTGTGGGACTTGTTCAAAATCCTATCCTAGAAACATGAAACACAAAAACAAAGCACAAACAAAAAAACCCTAATTCTAACAACCTAGCATGCTCAAAACATAAACAGAACTATAAAACTAACCTACGCAAACATTAATAAACATAAACTAAGAAAAAACAAGATTAAAAACATAGAAAGAAAAATAGAAAATATAAAGAAAGAGTTAAAGCTTGATACCTCAAAAAGGAGTTCCTAAGCTTTGATTTTAAGCGTTCCTCTCAGTCAAATTTATCACAGTCAATAAACACGTGATTAGTGATCTTAAACTCAAAGGATTAGGGCCAGAAATGGTCCTAAACAAATAAAATTGACTAGATGGTATTTTGTGAAAAACTCCCTTTTGATTTACTATTTTCTAGTGAATCTTAGGTTTTTCCCATGGGATTTTTGTGTGTTTTGAGAATGTACAATGTAAGGCTTTATAAAGTGAAAAAAATAGGGTTTGGAACGGCTCCCAGATGATGTGGGATTCATTCCAAACTTTAGCCATTATTGCAAAAAACTTGCATTTTTCATACTTCTGAAACCCTAGTTGCGTACACAAGAATGTGACTGCTTATGCATGCTTTAGCCCACTTACGCAGGTTGCTACCCACGTACATGGGCTGAGGGCCATTTTGGTCATTTATTTCTAAAAATATGATTTTTTTTTCTTATTTAAAAGGTTATATTTTCCATTTTAACACTCCTCAACTCAATTTGATATCTAATTGGACTCTAAACTAGTCTTGGGCCTTAGAGTTTGAACATCATTGGGAAACGGGGGCTCGAGTCGTAAGGGGTACAAAATGCAGTGTCTACAGCATCCTATTTGGTCTGGGGGCATTAAGGGTGGCCATGTCCTTAAGTGTTGCTGCCACTTCACACTCATGAAATTCTACACATAAAACTTAATTCATCTCAATTGTAATACACGGTGAGACCTGGGAAAGGACCCTATTAGCAAGATTTAGATCTGATGTGGAAAACAAACCTTGATATTAGCTAGTCAAAACCGAAGCAATATCACTTGGATTAACCCGCCACTGGTTTGTCTCATTTAGGATTCCCCAAATTGTATTTTCCAGTGTCATTGGTGGCTTGGCTGTGAAAAACTTTTGTATTGTTGTCTCCTTTGTTGGCCTATAGAACCCATAATCTTTGGCTTCACATTTGTGCCTCCCTCTCCAAAAGAATACTAATTTCATCTTTCAACTCTCAAACATTATGATTACAGTTCTTTGTGCCTGTATCTCAGCTTGAGAAAAGAGATTTTTTTTCTTTTCTAGTTCTCTTCATACATTGCCAAAGCATTTTCGATTCCATCAATCCAAGTCTTTTCCACATTGTTCAAGTTTTGCAAGGATTATGTTACCCAAAATTCCACCTTCACTAGACTTCCAAGATGCCTCCATCGTTTCCCCACATCTCAAATTAGACAGCTACATATCCTTAAAGAGGAAAATTTTTTTCTTTGTAGGAGGAACCAAACCTGGGGGATTAATTAAAAGGGGAGAGTGATTTGAAGTATCACAGCAGAGATGATGAACACGAGTACTGGGGAATTTTAGGAAAAAATAATTTGTTGCCAAACCCCTATCCAATCTTTCTCAAATAGACCGTCCATCCTAAAAGTGTTTGCTCCAAGTGAAGCGCTGTCCAATAAACCCCAAATCTATAAATCCACACTCGTCAATTACTTCCCTAAAATGTTGCTCCTGATTATGACTTTGCAGAGCTCCACCCAACTTTTCACCTTGCTGAGTAATTTCATTAAAATGCCCTACACAAATCCATGGGGTATTTGAATGATGGATAAGAACCCGGAGATCATTCTAGGCTTCACAATGCTTTGTAGTTTTTGGTTCACCATAAAACCCCGTAAAACACCAAGCGGTCTCAAAATTTTTATTGATGTAGGAATCAATGTCATAATTTGAAGAGCCCTCCATAGAAAGATTAACTGATGATTTCTAGAAAAGTACCAGGCCACCTCCTCTTCCATTACTCAAAACCACCCATCTATTCTCAAAATCTATGTCTCGTTGAATGCGATCAAGCCTTGCTTCATCTGTTCATGTTTCGGCTATAAACACAATAGAGGGATCTTTTGCCCGTATGATTTCTACAAGCTCCTTCCCTTTAAGGTTCCCAAGCCCAAGACAGTTCCAAACTGAACATCAACCTCCACCAAATCCAAAGGTATAACTTCTTCATTCTTCAAAACCTGTTGACGATTGCAAGGTAAATTAGAATGAGTTTCAATTTGTCTTAGGCATCTTTCTCCATTGTAATGAATTAAGTCTGTTTCTTGGGTTGCTTCTTTGCTTGTAGGTTTTGTTAGCCAAGTCCACTTTGGTAAGACACGCAGCTGAGGTGCATGTGGAGAAACCCTAGCTTCCTCCAAATATTTTGATTTCTCAATATGTTTGGTAATAGCTGACTTGGGATAATTATTTTGCACCATTGATGGGATATTAAATGTTTGAGGGGGACACATGTTATCAAAGGTAGTTAATTCCTTATCAATCTCCCTTAATTGATCTTCAAAACAACCTAGAAAGGAAGTGTGTACGTTATCATTAGGATGGTTATTGTGCACCGAAAAAGGAGGAGCCATTCCATAGTCTTGAATATCATCCCGGATATCGCATGCTTCTTTATTATCTAGAAAGGAGGCTGCAATGTTTATTGTTTTGTAATTGTCAGCAATGGGTGGTGAGTTGGTTCATGCACCATCGGAAACTGCTGCTTGACATTCCTAGATGCTGTGGATTTCGGAATTTGATTGCTTTTGGCTTTGTAAAAACCTGGAATGACGATCACATTGTGAGAGATCATGCCCCTGACCCGTTTTTATGGGTGTGTTGGGCCAAACCTATGTGAATGGGTGGAGTCGTGTTATTGTCTCTCAAAATGGAGGTTTAATTGATTATATTTTCCCTTTTAAATTAAGGGTTTTACAATGGAGTCTCTACTTATTTAATTATTGGAAAAATAAGAAAACCATAATTGAAAAGTTCCTTATTTTATTAATTTGAAATTAAATTTACATTGATCATAGGAAAATTCCATGGCTTTGGTCCGAGATACAATCTAAGATAAAATACATGACTTTGTTTTCTAGTTACAATCTAGAAATTGAAAATTATATGGATAAGCATTTGATCTACTAACCCTTGATTTAAGCTCGGAGACTATGTTACAAGATAGGAAGGTGTTAGGCACCCACCTTGTCCGGTGAAACCGGTCTTCTAGACTATGGTGGCCAACATTCATATCATATCATCAAATATGTCAATCAATTTGTATGTTGAATTTAATGTATATGCATGTGATAAACCCTAATTCAGACTATTCAATTTATTAAGCATGACATTTGGATTGAAAAATAAACTCTAGTGAATGTGTGTGGATGATGATATCCTAGATTCAAGGATTTGAAAGAATTATTAAACAAACATGTTTTTCATATTTTTTATGTGGATTTAAGATTAAAACCAATGATATGCATAAACATGTGATGAACAACTAAGAACATGTGAAGAACACATAAGAACAATTAAGAACATTCAAACATATTCAAGAGAATTTGAAATAATTATTATTATGCTTTAATCTTAAATTCTCATCATGACAACATAAACAAATAGTTAGGGAAGAAGATTATACATTCATGCAAGATCTATATGGTGGAGGAGGGGACTCTTGATGGAGGTCTTAAGGGTGGAGGAAAAGAAGAGTTAGGAAAGGGAGAGTGAGTCTCGCTCAATACCTTGAGTTTTAGGAAGATCAAGATATGACAAAACTACTCAACTTCACTAGAACTCAAGAGAAGAGAAGAGAGAGGTTTTTTGTGTGTTTTGGAATGAAGGAGAGGGGGGTTTATATAGTAGTAGTTGAAGAAATATGAATGGAATATCATTTAATGAGAGTTGACAAAGAATCATGAACCTAGACCTCATTTTAACATTTGGAAAATCTAGTGCATTAAATGGAAAGATTGGTGGGAGTGCGGAGCAAGTTAAAATTCGGTTTTCCTGTAGCTGTTGTAACAACCTGTAGAGCCAACTTCGAAAAATTATATCTAACTCAATTCTGATCGGAATTGTCTCGTTCTTATGCTCATATTGAAGCCCCAGATGTCTAGTTTCTGGGAAAATTAACCTCATTCACAGATTCAAAATATTCTGAGAGATATCAACGAAATGGTGAGCAGAGGTCATTTGTTAGAAAACAATTTCAGCACAATTAGCATTAATAGGTCCCAAATTAGTTTCCAATTAACACTAATAGGCTCCAATCACTCCCATTTTAGACCTAATTAGTTCCAAATTTACCCTAATTAAAAGATAATTGCACAAATTACTCATTGAATGATTAATGTTTAACTATTTAGTTAATTAGGTGTGTGCAATCCTACCATAAAATGTAGTCCTAACCAATCAAATTATGACACATCATCGATCTCAAATTGATTATACTTATAACCAATTGAAATCAATTTTTCATAATCACATATAGTCAGACTCAATTTGTGATAGTGCATCTTAGCCATTAAAACTTAATTTGATGATAACTTTCAATCTGGTGGTTCGATTAGGGCTTATGACCAGTTAATTTGATCGTTACAACATCAAGACCATTTTGGTGAAATGAGATTAAGGATTTAGTGACCAGAATCAAGATGCATATTTTCAATGTGAAGTTACCCATTTACTCTCCATGTAAGGTTAAATGTGGGTTGCAAAATGGGTTGTCAACACATTTTTTTTTGTTGGCATAAAAGCTAGGGCATACAAGTGAGTGTTGAATTGTTGCTGCTTTGCCGAAAGGGAACCTTTACTCTTAATCCATATGTCATGGTCTTTGTCATCATGATCAAAGCATCCACACCATTAGCAAATATTAGGTAGTTGTTCATATTTGAAGTTAACCCATACTTGCTTGCCGTTTTCAAGAGAAATTAAACGACCTCTAGAGAGAGAGGAACAAAGATATCAATCATTACCCTGACTCGAATAAAATTTCCGCCCTCACTGACTGTAGTTTCTGAACTTCATAAAACATCACTGAGTATAGCACAAATCTTTTATGCTACTGCAACATTCATATAGCATATTGGGATATTGTGGACCTGAACCTAGAAAACAGCTTTCTTGAAATTTAAATCCGTGAGAGGGGAGTCCTTCTCGTATCGTAGCATAACAATAAGATGATTGCCAAAACTCCATGGCTCACTCATAAGTACTCGGTTCATATCTGCACTATCTTCAAAGATGAAGATGACCTTGTGTTCCCCTTGATTTTGTACCTCGAAGCCGTTCCTCGTCCTCCACAAATGGTTGAAAGTTTTGGCAATAGCATCAATATTCAAGGCTCGTTTTGTTTAAAATTTCGCTGCAGTAATGTAGTCTTGAGACTAAAGATCATCAGTGAGACAACATCCTAGGCCCTTTCTATCAGATAGAGTGAGGCGGTCCCAATTCTTTGTTAGGTCGTCCATGAACACAAAAAAAAGAATCAACAGAGAAGAAAGAGTGAAGAAGAGAACACTACTATTTCCCACTAACCTTGAAAAAAAAAACCCCATAACCCAGGGAATAAACTTGTTATTCCAAGGAAGACAAAACACACGTCTGAAAAGAAGGGACTCTAATTCTATTGCCTAAGAAAAGACACAGCTTTCTTTGTTAGCGACAAAAGTTGTGGTTCTAGCATTTTCCTAATAGTGACCGTGATCAACAATGTTGCGCAAATAAGTATGTTTCATTTAGGCCTTAAACTGTAAAGATTTTGTGTTCATTTATTAGCATGTCAAGCAATACTGGAGGGCTTTTATTTTTTCCAATTGCATACTTTTTTCACCCATTTTTTGTTACTATGCTACCCTTCCTTTTTTTTTTCACCTTAAAATACTAAGAAATTCATGATAAAAGTAAGATTTTTATTGTCAAGTTGACAATTTAGAAGAATCCGGTATTAATGACAAGAGATAGAATAGGAAAAACTCCTATTAAGCCACACATGTGAGGGCAAGTTTCATATGGAGAAAAAAGTTAGGAAGTTGGCAAATTAATGTAACATAGTAAGGCCCAAATTTCTAGACTTAATTTTTTGGATTAGGTGTTTTGATACCGTATTTTGTTTAGTCCCATTTCACGCATCGAACAATGATAAAAATCCAAAAAATTAAAAAAGGTGAAATTCATGATTTTTAAAGCCAAAAAGGAGCAATAAATAAATGAAACATGATCGGATGGATAATCAAAACATTGAAACAATTAATCCCTTATGATAAGAATTAAGATCAAAACTTTAATCAGAGATGGTCAAAAAGTTGACTTTTTTTATCCAATTGATCAATCGGGCTAAACTTTGAACCATCTTGTAGGTCATATTTTTCCCTTCGAAATGAAAGTTCATAGCCCAAAATTGAAGGTAAAATGTATGAGATATCAATAAAACTCTGAAACCCTAATTAAATATTTCACCTTTTTCAGGTAAAAATGTCTGTTTTTAGACTGATTTCATGCTAAAAACTGTACAAACTGAGCAAAAATTGGAGAGAACCATCCAAACTAGATTGAAGTATGATGTCTCAAATACCTCTCACAAAAAGGGCTCAATGATATCTACTAGAGATTGGAAGAAATGATTTTTTCAAGAAAAAGTGTTCCAAAATGTCCTACACTGCATCACCTCTCTTCTAGAAGAGATATTTTAGAAACCGTAGCTCTAAATCAATCAAGACCAGAGTTTATGGAAACTATACATTCAGATCTTTCCAAGGATATCAAATTTGAAGAAATTAGATCTTGAAAAGGCCTCCAAATAGCAGCACGAAAATCAGATCAGAAATCAGGAAAAAGACAAAATAGCCAAAACTTGGAGAAAAAAATAGGAGGCTATGTGATGGTATTCCAAAACACCATCACATAGTCGCCTATAGACATGGCAAACGGTTGGGTCAGGTTCAGGTCGGATTAATTGGGTTGTGGGCTAAACGATCTAGGTTAAAATAAAAGCCATTTTAAACAGGTTGAAAATGAGTCGGGCCAATCGGGTTGCAGGTGGGTTAGCACAGATCCGTATTTTCACATGAAAAAAAAAACTTAAAAAAAATAAATGTCAAATTTTTAGAAAGAATGAATCAAATCAATCAAAGAAACGAATTGTACATAATACCCTTTGTTTTTTGTTTGTTTGTTTGTTTGTTTGTTTGTTTGTTTTTTTTTTATTTGTTTTTGTTTTTTTGTTTTCGTTAAGTGGGCACCTACTATTATTAAACTATTTGTGTTATTAGTATACATGTAAAGGGAAAAAAACATAAAACTTTCCACATCTTTCCAATTTTGATAGTTTTGTGCATAACTAAAATTCTTTACACTCATAATAACAAAATCTTCCATGTTAATAACTCATGCGCATAATGATTATAATTATAAATTTACAACTTGAGAGAGAGATAGATTAGAAGGAGCACAAAAAGTATATATTAAGTTTACACACTTTTGATTCAAAGTTCACTAATGATATGGACTTTTGGACTTTTTCTTTTACTTTAGTTTTGTATTGTGCTAGTTAGACTTAGTGTTAGTAACTTAGTCTTAGTATTTATCTCTACTACTTAGTATTTAATTTAGCGTTAGACATTTAGTATTGTGGACGTGTAGTTGTGGGGGCCTTTTTCTGGCAGGATTGGGCTGCCTTCTGCGGTAATGGGCTGGGCTGCCTCTTGCGATGATGGGCCCTAGTGTTTCTGAGTAAGGGAGCTGGGGCCGGTCCAATTGTAACTCAACTTGGGCCGGTTTGTGCACAAACTTATGCCACGCCTGCTAGGAGCAAGTTTTCGGCAAGCAGAATCGTAGCAGACAAGCTGTGACAAGCTAGACTGTTATAGACAAGTTATGGCAGGCTAGACTATTGCAGACAAGTTATGCCAGACAGATAATATAATGACTAAAAAACAGAGTATTCCGTCTACTTAAACAGGTTACTTATGTAACTAAGAAAAAATAAAGAAAGTAACACTGATTAATTTGAATAAGCAGAAAATTAGGTTATAAGCTTCGTTTGCCGTAGTAAATCCAAAGAGGGGAGAACGTCTCTTCTCAATGCGAATAATCCCCCAGGAAGAATCCTGTTATGGGAATTAATGGCTTTGAGGGAGTCGGCCCTGAATGGTTATAGTCTCACTGGGAAAGTTCTCGTTTGCATTCTTAGGAGAAAGGTGAGATTTTTGAAGGGGGAGAGAGGGGAGCCTATCTATTGGTGCATGCTCTTTCGAACTAACTCTCTCCTTTCTTTCTTAGTTTTCTTTCCTTTTCTCTCTGTTTTCGTTCTAATCTTTTTTTCTTCTCCTCTTACTCTGTTTCTCTTTTCACGTTGTGAAAAATCCTCTGTTTTTCGATCCCCTTTACAGGGCACGGCAAGGGCCTCTTTATAGTGCCTGCCGTGGCTAGTGTTTTACCGTCTTGCCCCTTAACCACCTTTGTCTGGTCTGGGTGTACCTGCCGACCATACTATGCGACACAAAACCCCTGCCAGACAGAGGCGGACTCGTTTTTGTCCCTCTGTGCGTCGCGGCCTTTCCTGCCACGATGTTAATCCCCTCTCTCCTCACACTCAGAGCATGCACTCAACGGTTCCCTCTCAAATTGCCTCTTTTGGGTGGTCTATCATCCCAGCAGGACGTACCTCCCAAAAGAGGCTTGAGCAGGGGCCGAAAATAGATCTTTTCCCCTCTCCCCACCACCAAACCACACCCCCCTTTACCTCTTACCTCTGGCCCATGGCCCCACCATGTCCTGTATTGGCTGGGTACAGGCTGGTGGCGCCTGGGCTTTGCGCGTGCTTCCCTTTCAAATTTGTCCAAGAGTCTGCTTGCTGCTCATGTGTCTGCCGTAACCTGGGGACTCTCCGTCTGCATTTCCTGGCCTTTCATGTGGGCTTTCTTTTGGTCCTTCGCTTTAATCAGAAGCTGGGCTTCGTATGATGATGGGTTTTATATTTCTTTGGCCCACCTTTGGTTTTCTTTGCTGCCTGCCGTGTTTGGCTCGTAATTCCTACCGTAATGACTCAATCCTGCTGGGCCCCTTTTGGGCCGGCCATTTTATTCCTTTTCTCAGTGGCCTATCATAGGCAGTGTTTTGTTTCTTTTTTACTCATGGGCTCTTATGTCCCTTTGTTTTCTTCTTTTGGGCATCCACGGCCCGTTTGCTAATTCTTTTGGGCTTCCTCGGCCTGTTTGCTAATTCCACTCTCCCATGGGCTTTGTTACTAACTTCATTGGGCTTCCCCGGCCCAATAACCTTATCCCTATCTTTGGGTTTTATGGGCCTGCCATAAATCCCTTACTTTCTTAGTTTACATTACCTTGGGCCTGCAGTGACCCTTTCTCACTTTTCTAACTCATATTCTGCCCATGGGATGCTATATCTTTCTTTCCTGGCTTCTTTGAGCCCGTTTGCCTTTTCAAGGCCCGTATACATTGTTGGGCTAGTGACCCATTATTCCTGCCGCTTGGGCCTAATGGTCTTTTTTAACTATTCATACAGTCAATTTCTTGTGGCCCTCATCATTGGGCTTTTCTTTCCACTGGGCTTCCACAAATGGCCCTCAACAGTAGTTATAAATGATTTTTCCTTTTGTATTTTTTCCTCTATTAGTATTTGACTTAGTGTTAGATGTTTAGTAGTGTAGACGTGTATTGTAAATGTTTTTGCCTTTTGTGTTTATTTTCTCTTCTACTTAGTATTTAACTTTGTGTTAGACGTTTAGTAGTGTAGATGTGTAACTTTAAAAGCTTTTGCCTTTGTATTTAATTCCTTTTAATTAATTAATTTTTAATAAAAGAGGGCATGGCCACTGCCATTGGTGGCTATGAAATGGCTAAATAGTGTTTGTGCAGACTTTATGCATTTATGTCTATACACTTTGCACATTGGTATGTAGTCTAAATATTTTTTAGGAAAAAAAAAGTTTAAAAACAGGTCAGCGGGTTGGTCGGGTCAGGTCAAAGTGTCTCACAAAAAAAATGTGCGGGCCGCGGGTTGACTCATTTCTAATTCAGGATAAAACGGGCGGGTTCGGACTAGGTCAAAACAGGTGGGTTCAGGTCAGGTCAACAAATTTTGGCCCGTTCCAGGACACCATCACACCAAGCAGCTATGTGATGGTGTCCTAGAACACCACCACATAGCCTCCTACTTTCCACTATAAA
Source organism: Quercus wislizeni (assembly GCA_023055345.1). Classification (NCBI taxonomy): domain Eukaryota; kingdom Viridiplantae; phylum Streptophyta; class Magnoliopsida; order Fagales; family Fagaceae; genus Quercus; species Quercus wislizeni. Next base: position 7,412,172 of record JALGQJ010000014.1, read on the forward strand.
TAATTCCTCCCATTTTGTAAAAAATATGAGAAAATTGGCCTAGAAACACTAGAAAAGGATTGGAAATTGACTAGAAACCTTAGAAAAATTCTAAAAAAATTCTCTCTCTTTTCTTTAGGAAAATCCTCCCAAAATATTCAGCGCCTCTTTTCCTTCAAAAAAAAAAAATCTTTTTGGGTAGGTGGATAAGTTGTAAGGGAATAGGTTAGCTTCCATATAGCTATACCCATTCCCCTCTTCTCTTTTCTTTGTAACATCATATATACGAAAATGCTATTTTTGTTCATTGTCTCTGTATATTCTTGCTTTTAAATTCCTAGTTCTATATTTACGTTGTTGTTTATATTTAGCTCTTTATTTCCTTGTTCATGTTTACTTATTTGTGTATATATTGTTATATTACTGTTGTGGGTTTCCTAGATGGTAATATACCTTTACCTAGACATTATATGAGAAGTATCCTTAGGGAGAAGAAATCTCACCACTTCTAGACATCTAGGAACAATGTTTATTGTTCCATTTATTTTGTTTTTCATTTGTTTACCTTGTTCATATATACTTGTTTATTTATTCCTTGTTCTTATATTTTGTTCATCCTCATCCCCTTTATTTATTGCACTCTTTATTATTTTCTTTATTGTTCTATATATATATACATATATTGTGATATATCGTTCTCTTCTCTCTTATCATCCAAAAAATATTTTCTACCTATTTTTCCTAAGTGGGTTCTAAACCTTGCTTCAAGCACAATATGGGTACGTTGCCTTAGAGAATGGTGATGGCTTGTACTCCCATTTTTTCTTTTGGTAAAGGACCCATAAGGCTTGGGCAAAATTAGAACTTATTTAGGAGAAATCCAAAAAAAAAAATTCTAATTTTTCCAATGAACCTTTAAATTCCTAGTTATTTAAATTCCAAGTCATTTATTTTTCTTGTGCTTTAAATTCCAAGAAATTTATTTTTATGTCTTGTATTTACATTCCTCTACTTTTATTCACTTTAGTTTCTTCCCTTTTAATTTCTAGCACTTATTTGTACTTGTTGCTCTTTATTCTTTCTCATATACATTGTTGCCATAAAATAATAGCTTGGGTAAACAAATCTCTAAAGGTACTTTTTAAAAGAATATAGTTTTCAAAAACTCTCTTCTTTTCAAAAATTTCTTATCTTCTTTTTCTTCTAAAACCTAGAAAAAAAATATTTTTAAAAATTTCTTCTTGTTTTAAAAAAAATCATTTCCTTTTTCTTTCATTAAAATTCCCCTTTAAAAAAAGGAAAAAGAAAGAAGAAGTCTTTTAAATGTGCAAAGTTTCTAAAGGGAATAAGCTTTTCTTTAAAAACCATGGGATTTTTGGGATCTAAACCTTTTTTCTTTAAAAGAAAAACCCATGGATACTCCTTTTTTTTTGTTAAAAAACTTCTTTCTTCAAATCTCATTTTGTTCAAATTTTTTTTCCTTACAAAAAATATTTTCAATACAAGTTCTCTTTTTTACTACAAAAATCATGGGATTTTTAATTCAAATCTTTCCTCCTTAAAAAATAAAAACCGATTAAACATTTAATTTTTTTTTTCTTTTAACTCATTTTTCTGAATTAACAAAACCCATTTCTTAAAACGTTATCAAAATCATGGATTTCTAAATTAAACCCCTTTCCTTAAAAATAAAAACTCATGAATCTTTTTTTTTCCAAAATCCCCTTTTCCTTTGTTTCCTCAAAATTGGTATTCTTGCCAAAAAAAAAAAAAAAAAAACTATTGTTACTTCTTTTCTCTAAATAAAATCTTCTCAAAAAAATTTGAAAACTTGTTTTTTAAAGAAACTTCCCATCTCAAATTTTGCTTATTCAAAAGAAATTTTTTTCTCTAAAAGAAAATTGAAAAAAGTCTTCAAAAACTTCTTCCTTTTATTATTATTATTATTATTATTATTATTATTATTATTATTATAAAATTTTTCCCTCACCAAAAAATGTTTTTTCAAAACTTTCTTTTCTCAAAAAAATTATTGCATTCAAAAGCAAAGAAAGGGGGGGGGGGGGTAATTCATATGGGGTACAAATAAGGTGTCTATAGTAATATTAAGGCCTCAATCGGTGTGCCTCCTCAATTGGTGTATCATCAAGGTATTATCTTCCTAACAAGTGATGTTAGAACCTAGGATCATATACAACAATATGGAAAGATTATAAAGGTCATTTTTGCATTTAAAATGGGGGCATGTGCATGTACTTAGAGCCCAGACAAATGAGCATTGCACTTGACTAGACCACAAAACCCATACAAATGATCTTGAAAAAATTCCCAATAAAGTAGTGAGGTTTACATGACCAAGGGCGGAACTACCCTTGGACTAAGGGGGGCAATGGCCCCCCTAATTTTTTTTAAAAAAATATTATTATAAATATGTGTATTAATTTTAGCAATTTTGTTCTTTAAAATTACATTTTATTTCCCTTTAACAATATTATTGATTCTTTTAAGAGTAATGCTATACTCACAAAATTTTTTATAACATTTTTACAAACCGTTTTGGTAACAAATTTTTATTGGTTAACATATGGACACACCACTCACATCATTTTTTTTACTTACTAGTAACCACTTATTACATAAGTAATTAAAAAAATAAAAAAAAAACTTGCAACTCTAGCATTTTCCTCATTTTAGTGATCATAAAAAAAATTTATAGATCTAAAATCTAAAACAAAATATACAAGCCCAAAAAAAATAGCTAAAAAAAATTACCAGTAAAACTAAAAACAAAATTAAGCTCAATTAATTAATTTTATCCAAAATAAATAATCTTTCCCTTTAAAAAATTATAAACAAAAATCATTTGTTCTTACCTACCAAAAAAAAAAAAAAAAAATCTCAACAGCTAAGTAGCAGGATCAGAAGTTGAAATCACTACACAATCAACAGTAAAACTACCTCTCTAACTCAAAGTTCTGGCTCCGTCCCTATACATGGCCATGGGATGTGCAAGGTTCACATGGTTTAGCATGTGGAGTTGACATGTGATTCCCTTGGATGCTGTAAGAGAGCATGTGGATTACATGTGATGAAGTAAAAAACCTGTAAGTAAGGATAGTTAGTAGTACTTGTTCGTGGCCCATAAAATGGTCACAAAGTGCACAAAAAGGGATTACTCACACAAAGGGGGTAGTTTTTATTTATTTATTTTATTTTTTAAGAAATGGGGTAGATTGTTAGGTATACATGAGTGACAGTAGAATTCCTATATATTGAAAAAGTAAAAGAGTTGAGAATTTCATATAACATTATTGGAACCAAACTCATAAGATAAGCTTTTGGGTTAAGTGTGTCCCATGTATGTTAATTTAAGGCCTCATTTAGAGTCTCCTAAATTGTTATATACCTAACAATTCCCTCCACTCTTAGCATTTAACATTCGATTTAAGGAATTTAAAAGAATTTCAATTAAAATTTTATGAACACTAAAGGAGTTTTTTTATTTTCATTTTTAACTAAAATCAAAACACTCTTAAAGAGAGGAAATAACATTTAAGAAATAAAAGAAAAAATTTGAGAAAAGAATAAAATAAATTCACACGAACTTAACATAATATTCAACAAATCTAATCTATCACCTTTAGAGCATATCCTTCTCTACTAGGTGTTGAACTAAAAGCATGCCTTTTTCTTTGACATGGATAAAATCTACTTTACCTTCATAGAATTTTCAAATTTTAATTTCCTTAGAATTTATCATGTGGTTAGATTTATTTTTTATTTTCAAAATATAATTTTTTTGTTCTATTTTGAATATATTCTATAAATTTCTTCTCATTTTCAAATACTATTTGTTAATTTATGCATTGCAGCAGGCGTAGTGCAAATATTGATAATAAACATAAACAACATAACAATAAACATAACCATTATAACAATAAACATCAACATAATATAAATACTAATAATGATGAAGTAAAGGCACATCTTAATTGTAGACTCCTGATTTTATGATGAAGTTTAGTTGCACCTCATTGGATGATACATCAATTGACTGAAAGCTTTAGACTTCTTATTAGCTAGGTAAACAAGTCTTAATACCTCTATTGTTGCTCTTTTTACATTTTATTATTGTAAGGATCAGTTTTGACTCGAACCCAAAATAGGAATGGACTCAAGCCCAAAAAACCCAAACAATAAATTTGTAGAGAGTGGGAGAAAAAGCTAGTCTGAATCTAGGGAAAAGATATTGGTTGATAGTGTTAAAGGAAAAGAGTTACACATGTACAAATACAAAAAGCATCATCGGTCGTGCCCTAATAGTATGATCAATGGTTTAGGGTTCTTCCTTTCTTTCTACTATTGTACTTCTTCAACCTCCCTTTTTCTTTATGTTTTTCTTCCTTCTTCTTCTTTTCATTCCTTTCTCTGTTATATACCATGGTTTTTGTGCCATATTCATTATCCACGTGTGAGTCAGGAGTTGGGAGCTTCCCTGTCCCATCCCGCACCTCCTTGAACCTTCTACTCTTAGCTGTAAGGCTGCTTGTTTACTGTTCAGGCATCACCTCCACATTAATGCGGCCAGAGAGTTAGCTGGGTAGCATTTAATGCGGAGGTAGCAATATTTCCAGATATTTGTTATCCCTCATCCTTATCCTTTATCTGGTATTTGCCCATCCCCTTGTCGCAAAGTTCCTTTAATATGCTATATTAAGGGATTGGGAAGGTTCCTTGCCACCTCGGACAGAGGTTCCGAGATGGTCGTTATCCTCGGACATAGTTAAGTCATCCATAAATATTCTTTACCTCTTCCTATAGTACAGTTTTCATTTCTTCCTTAGCTGATCGTCCTCGAATACGCTCTTATCCTCGAACTGGGTATTGGGCCATAGGCCCAGCCATTTTCCATGCGAATAGTACCTATGGGATCAATTAGCCCCCACAATTATAATAGACAAAACTAATGGAATTGTTTTAAGATTAGTAGTATGAAAGTAAAAATAGTCATTATGAAGATTACTTCAAAAGAAAAAATTTATTCAAGGACAAATTTAATATAAAATATTTTGGGAAATATTTTGTATTTTTTTAAACAAAAAAATTAAAACAAGATTTTGGTTGGTTAAATGATGGCGAGCTTTAGAGAGTTTTTCTATTAATTTGACTAGTCTTTCATACGTTGATTGGATTATCCTCTTGCTCTAATTTTATTCTTACCTTCCTTCCTTTGTCTATCAGTGAAAGTTCAGTAATTGCCGTCATCTTTCTTTTAATAAAAAATAATTGCTATAAACCTTAAGTACAAATACGAAAGTCTGCTTTATTTAAATTTTAATCAGATAATATTTTTTAGACTAAAACATTTAAAATTTTAATTTTACGTATTAGCTTATTTAGTTATAGTTTAGGTTTTGTATGGATTTTTTTTTCCAAATTTCCTTTTAAACTATAAAAAAATTTCTCCAATTTTTGTCGCTACTCTTTCACATTTCATCCCTAACCAAACTATCAAATACCCCACCGTGGAAGAATTATCTTATTTACTAGAAGTCAAAGTAAAAGCAAGTTTTTTATTTCCATGAGGAGGAAGTGTTTTTTTAAAAATAATAATAATAATTGTACAGAGGTGAAATTTACCCAATCTTTATAGAATTTTAAATATTGTTGCGAATTTTTTAGGTAGTTAGCTCTATTTTTCACTCTTATAATCTTTTAATTGCTCGATTTTAATAAATTCTTGAAAATTTTTCTCTTCATTTAATATATTTTTTTTGTTAGCCCATGCATTTGAATGGGGCATAATACCTTTTTTTTTTTGGATAAACGAATGGGGCATAATAGCTAGTATTGATAATAAACATAAACACTATAGTAATAAACATAAACATTATAACAATTAACATTATAGTAACAATAATAATGTTAAAGTGAAGGCACAACTTGATTAAAGGCTTCCAATTGTACAATAACGTTCTACCGAACCTCACCAAATATACTCAAACACAATAATTGATTGAAATACCTCATCTTAGCCATTTTTCCAAAATATGTTTGTGAATTATTGCAACTTTTGTCTTCCACAAAAGCAGAATCATCCTAATAGTCTAAGTTTGCTTAGAACATGAGTTCATAATAAACATTGGATGTTTTGGTTGCTTCCTTCTTAAATGCTTGTCTTGAAATAAATAGTAGATTTCTCTTTGGTTGTCTCTAAAGAAATTAGTATCCTCCCATGTGGGTGAAATAAGGTAGATATTAGCCCTTCCTCAAGCAAAGAAACACCATTTGATGCAACAAACAACACTATAAAAGAATTGTCAAATTTAATATCTTCATTGTCAACCATTTTTTGAATGACATAGAAATATATCATTCTCTTTATCCCATTTTCTTTTTACAACTACTTGAAAATTTCCTCCACTTCATCGTCAAAGGAAGGAGAAGTGTGCCTTATACCTTATTTTTCTTTTCTAGTGCAATGCGTCTAACAGTTGCCTTTATATATGTACATACATCTTTCCCTTTACTATTTTTCCTCTCATTATTAATAAAGGCAGCTGTTGCTTTTCCTTTCATTTGTGATTTTTCCCTTCCATATTCATTCCTTTAGAATTACACACCTTTTGCATTGTAGCCTTTTTTTTTTTGGGAGCAATTTATGCCCCTCAACATTACTTGCCTTCGATAATAGTGTCAAAATTTTGATATTCTACAAGTCTCATTAAAGTTGCGATCTTTGGCAAGAGATTAATTGAGCACATTTGTACAACAAATTGTTCAGTTAACTTGTTTAAACATTAAACATTAGGTTTCCTCCATCTTGTAATGTCATCGCCACACTTTCTTTTGTTTTTTTGCTGGGAATGTCTAAATCAATTATTGAGATCTTTTCCATTGAACTTATAAATTGAGCAAGAGAAGCCCATTGTTAATTATCCCAAGTATGAAGTGAACCATGCTACAACTAAGTATACTAGGTAAATGTTGAGCCCTTAAGGTATTGGACAAGTTTTCTTAACTATAAGGCCCAAATATTTAGGCGCATCTATGGTTTGATGGAATCTGTTTACCTTGATTAGACGCAAAAATATTGAGTCTCATAAATTTGTTGTTAAACTCTAAATTTGACCAAGCTTTAACAAGATGGCTGAGTTTGATTAAGATTTTACTAAACATTTGGCTTCTTGATCACTGTAAATATGATCTTATGGTAAAGTGCATGATACTACCTTCGATTTGACTATCAGTGGGCAAAGATCAGTCTTGAATTGAATGACAAATCACCAAAATACAAATCACCCAATACCTAGGTGGTGTCTGCAGGATGCGACTCCAAATTATGCCTCATGCATGGTGCTAATCTTTACTGACAAGGGATTGATCAAAGAATATAGCTCTCAACACTCCTTAGGTGAGCATGTGGTCAATAATGGCTTAAAAAGACCTTTGGCAACATTAAATAGACATCTCGGGCTCCTTAAAGCCTCTAACTCATGTGGTTAGGTGTAGGAAAACTCTAGAACACAGTCATGGAGCCTTTCTTAATCGTTAACGTTGCATCTTGGGTGAAGAAGCGTTATTCTAAAGCCAAGGAAGAGCTTAACTCATTCGAACTGTCACGCATTTCTCACTATTGCCAGGTGAAGCTTTATGAACCTCTTATACATGTTAATGCAGAGTTTTGGTTTCCCCCGAGACATGTGTTTTGCTTCAAAAATGTGGAGTTTTGTCCGCACCATGGAAGAGTTTGGACTTTGGAGATCACGAGGCTCCATAACTTTGGTCACGTTTTACTATCTTTGTCAATGCCAAAATCTTTAACAATGAATAATACCTCAATACACCTATTGAGGTATTGTTCATTGTTAAGATTTTATGATGAATTGTTGAGGCTAATGGAGGATGGATTGAGATCCTCTAAAATTCCTAGGATACTTTACTTAATAGAATTCTTTAAATCCAAATTGTCCTATAAAATAAAAGGCTAAGATTATGCCACAACATCAATCTACTAACAAAAACATATAATAATAAAAAAAAAAAAAAAAACCTCAAACTCACAATAAAACCAAAAACTGCCTTCTCTACTCCACCTCTCACTGCCCATCTCTGGTGTCAAAATCCTCGAAAAACCCATGCCATTGAGATAGACCCATGGCTCGTGCCCCACGTGAACTCCAATCAAACACTACTTCTTAACTCACAAAAGCAATACTATAAGAAATATGGCATTTGGTACGAGAGTATTCACATTACTCCACATCCAGATTTTTAAGAATGTGATTCCTTGCAATCTAGATGTCTAGGAATGTAGGTATTCCTATGGTTGATTTCATTGAGAATCTCTTAAGATTCCTAGGAATGTGAGATGATAATGTTTGGTTTATTCCCAAGAATCTTAAATGAATTATTTATTTTTCTCATTTTATCCTTAGATTTGAATGTGAATTATCAAATCCTTAAAAAAAAAAAATCTTCCTCTAAATAAATAATAAAAAACAAAATATAAATTATTAATTACGTCTATCCTATTTATGTTATTTTGGTGGGAAAAGATAAAGATAAGATAAAAGATATTGATGATTTGTTTTATATTTTATCTTAATTGCTTAAATGATAAGGAAAAATGGTTAAAAATTTCAATTTATAAAAAATACAATCCTTTAAACTTGGGAATATGGATTCCCACATGTTTTAAAGGAAATCCACATTTCTACTAAGAGGGGTTTAAAGGGGGAATCTAGATTCTCTTGGCATCTGATTCCTTAGAGTAATTTGCAACCAAACATGAGAATCTTTAAACATTTCTGGGAATTCTAAAACATTACCCCATACCAAACGCCACATAAGTATAATTAGATAATACGGATATTAGACTTTGTTGTCGTAGCTGACTGCTTAACTTTTTCAATAATTTAACTGCATTCACCCATGGTAACAAAATGAAAAACCAATTAATTAATCTTATTCAGTATTAATTTATTTAATAACATAAAGCAAAACAAATTAATTAAAACATTTTCAATGTTTTAGGCTTTTAGCTCTATGAAAACATAAAGCAAAACCAATTTTAGACAATATGATAGGACTTGCTACTTGTTGAGGGCCATTTATGGAAGCCCAGCGGATAGAAAGGCCCAATAATGAGGGCCACAAGGAATTGACTGTATAAATAGCAAAAAAGACCATTAGGCCCAAGCGGCAGGAATAATGGGTCACTGGCCCAACAAATGTATACATGGGCCTTGAAAAGGCAAGCGGGCTCAAAAAAGCCAGGAAAGAAAGAAATAGCATCCCATGGGCAGAGTATGAGTTAAAAAAGTGAGAAAGGGTCGCTGCAGGCCCAAGGTAGTGTAAACTAAGAGAGTAAGGGGTTTATGGCAGGCTCATAAACCCCAAAGATAAGGATAAGGTTATTAGGCCGGGGAAGCCCAATGAAGTTAGTAACAAAGCCCATGGGAGTGTGGAATTAGCAAACAGGCCAAGGAAGCCCAAAAGAATTAGCAAACGGGCCGTGGATGCCCAAAGGAAAACCCAAAGGGACATAAGAGCCCATGAGTAAAAACAAAACAGTGCCTGTGACAGGCCACTAAGAAAAGGGATAAACGGCCGGCCCAAAAAGGGGTCCAGCAGGATTGAGCCATTACAGCAAGAATAACAAATCAATGTGGCAGGCAGTAAAGAAAAACCAAAAGTGGGCCAAAGAAATGTAAAGCCCATTATCATACGAGACCCAGCTCCTGATTAGAGCGAAAGACCAAAAGAAAGCCCGTATGAAAGGCCAGGAAACGCAGATGGAGAATCTCCAGGTTGTGGCAGACACATGAGCAGCAGACTCTTGGACGAATTTGAAAGGGAAGCACGCGCAAGGCCCAGGGGCCACCAGCCTGTACCCAGCCAATATAGGACATGGTGGGGCCATGGGCCAGAGGTAAGAGGTAAAGGGGGGTGTGGTTTGGTGGTGGGGAGAGGGGAAAAGATCTATTCACGGCTCCTGCTCAAGTCTCTTTTGGGAGGTACGTCCTGCTGGGATGATAGACCACCCAAAAGAGGCAATTTGAGAGGGAAACGTTACGTGCATGCTCTGAGAGTGAGGAGAGAAGGGATTAACATCGTGGCAGGAAAGGCCACGACGCACAGAGGGACAAAACGAGTCCGCCTCTGTCTGGCAAGGGTTTGTGTCGCACAGTGTGGTCGGCAAGTACACCCAGACCAGACAAAGGCGGTTAAGGGGCAAGACCGTAAAACACTAGTCACGGCAGGCGCTATAAAGAGGCCCTTGCCGTGCCATGTAGAGTAGGTGGAAAAACAGAGCATATTTTACAACGTTAAAGGAAAAAACAGAGCAAGAGGAAAAGAAAAAAGATAAGAACGAAAACAGAGAAGAAAAGAAAGAAAACTAAGAAAGAAAGAGGAGAGTTAGTTCAATGAGCATGCATCAAAAGATCGGCTTCCCTCTCTCCCCCTTCAAATCTTACCTTTCTCCAAAAACGCAAACAAGGACTCTCCCTTTGGGACAATAACCATTCAGGACCGACTCCCTCAAAGCCATTAATCCCCATGGCAGGATTTTTCCTGGGGGATTATTTGCATTGAGAAGAGGCGTTCTCCCCTCTTTGGCTTTGCTGCGGCAGACTAAGCTTAAAACTTAATTTTTTTACCCATTTAAACTAACCAGTATTATTCTCCTCATTTTCCTTGATGATTGATATCATTATGATTGTAATCATGTTTTACTAGCAAGGAATACATAGCAATCTGTTTAAATAGGCAGAATACTCTATTTTAGTCATTATTATATCTGCCTGCCATAACTTGTCTGCTACAGTCCAGCCTGTCATAACTTACCTGCTACAATTCTGCTTGCCGTAAACTTGCTCCTAGCAGACGTGGCATAAGTTTGTGCACAAACCGGCCCAAGTTGAGTTACAATTGGACCGGCCCCAGCTCTCTTACTCAGAAATACTAGGGCCCATCATCGCAGGAGGCAGCCCAGCCCATTACCGCAAGAGGCAGCCCAATCCTACCAAAAAAGGCCCCTACATTAAATTGGCGACTCCACTGGGGAGTTAGGAAGCAGACATGGGCGAAGGAAAAGAGAACAGCGCCCCTCACAAACAATGCCACCCAAGTCTAGGACGACACGAAATATGAGTGTCGTACCCTCACAAGCAGAATCTAGGCCAACGACGCCTCATCAAGAACAACTTAACCAGACAGAAGGTGCCAACAGAACGGGGGCTGATCCTCAGCCTCAAGCAAGAGTCCTCGTAGACAATGTCAACACCTTCGTCGAAGTGTTGCAATCATTGCAGCACTCGCAGCAACAAATGATGGAAGAGATCCGCCAACTGAAGGCAGACAAAACAAAAGAAAAAGGCAGCCAGCATGACCCAGATCATGTGGCAGACGAAGTAGAGACACTGGCAGGAGGTGCCCCTCGGAACGCAGGACAGCGTTTCATCACCATGGCTGAGGTAGCGGCTCTCTTGGAGCAAGAGAGAGCCAGAACACCAAAGGAGAGATTTTACTCAATGAGACCCCCCTATCTTCTAAAAGTGCTCAGCAAGCCGTACCTCGAGAGGTATGAACCAAGGGCCTTTGCCCAGTACGATGGCAGGAAGGGAAGCGCAGTAGAGCACGTGAGCAAATTCATTGACACCCTTGGCCCTTACGCGGCAGACGAAGACTTATGCCTTCGGGAGTTTTCAAAGTCACTATGCGACCGAGCATACACCTGGTACATCGGTTTAAAACCAAGATCAATCCCAACTTGGGATGACATGGTGGACGTATTTTGCACTAAATACTTTCACGGAGAAGAAACGGTGACGCTTGCAACTCTGCAGGCGACAAAGCAAAGGAACGGAGAAGATCTAATGGAGTACATCAAACGGTTCAGGGACATAGCACTGTGAGGAGAGGACGTTGGTAGAAATGTGCATGACCAATATGATTCGGGAATTCAGAGCTGTCTTGAAAAATCTGGAGATTTCCCAGTTTGCGCAGCTATTGCAGAAAGCGAGAAAGACGGCTCAGTCCGTGAAACCCAGTTCAGACAAGCGGAACACACCGCAGGCTATGGCCGTGTCCACTGGAAACCAGAGAAGGAGAACAGAGGGGAGGGAGTATGATACACCTCCACCCCTACCATGCACTCCTAAGGAGCTGGAAGTGCTACTTGACAAGTGGATAGCATATGGGATCTTTAAACCCAACCAGGTTTCTAGAGAGCCAACGGAGGAAGAAAGGAGAGATCCTTGCTTCTGCCGCTTGCACAACTATGTGCAGCACCCCACCGCAGAATGCTGGGCGCTCCGCAGGCTGGTGCATCGCAGGATCAAAGAAGGCACATTAAAGCTGACCCAACAGGAAGTCCAAAGAAACCCACTCCCAAACCACAAGGGAAAGGGTGTGGTAGCAGTAGTGATATGTGCGGACCCAGGAGAAGACGAGGAAGAAAACTTGGCCCTGCCTGCCGCGGCGATTACTTCTCTTCAGCAGAGTGCTAAGTTCAAAAATCTATTCGACCAGTTGGGACTTACGGCAAAAGAAAGAAAAATAGCCACGGAGGCTTTGGTAAGCATCGCCTCCGGCGCAGGGATGGAATGCCTGTCAGCAGAGATGTCAGAAGATAGGGCCCTCCTGCAGGAATCAACGGAAATCACATTTAGCAGTGAAGATATGGAAGTAGGGCACCCAGATCATCGAAAGCCTCTCTATTTAGCAGCATTTATAAATCAAATCCCCATCAAGAGGGCCCTGGTGGATACAGGTGCTTCCGTAAATCTCATCCCATTAAGCACCCTACAAGCCGCAGGAATTTCAGAAAGAAAGATCCAAGGATGCCCGATGGAAGTAACAGGATTCGGTGGGAGAGGTGAATACACCGCAGGCCACATTCAGTTATGGTTGAAAGTAGGCCCTATAGCCTCTCTAGCTCGCTTCCACGTAGTCAGAACGGAAGTATCTTACCATGTACTTTTGGGAAGGCCTTGGTTACACAAACATCGACCAGTCCCGTCCACCTACCACCAATGTGTGAAGGGAAGACTGAATGGCAAGATGATACGCACAGCGGTAAACCCTTCGCCATTCGAGCAGGCAGAGGCCCACTTGGTGGAAACCATGTTTTATGATCAATGGGCTCCATCTGGAGAAAATGTGGTTGTAAAACCACAAGGCACCTTTGTGCCTAGGTGGAAAGATGTTCAAGATGACCCAGAACCTGACTTAAGAGAGCTACTGGCACGAAAGAAGAAAAGGAAAGAAACGCCTGCCGCAGAGCTGGACGAAGTACCTTGGTGCATCAAGATCCGAGGCCTTGATGGCAAGATTGTTTACAAATTATGAAGGTGCGTGGGACCCACGGGTGAAATGCAAGTGGGTCCCGTCCAAAAGGGGTAACACAAGAGTTTGGCATGCTGCATTGTTGAAAGAAGTTTGGGAAAAGAAGAAGGGAAGGATGAGGCAGTTATGACAGAAAGGGACATCCAGGTTATGGCAGAGGAAGAATTGGAAGAGGTTGACTTGGGGTCTGACTTGCAAGAACCAAGGCCCATCTCAATCAGTGCAAGCCTAACGGAAACGGAGAAGTCAGAACTCATATTACTGTTGAAAGAATTCAAAGACGTCTTTGCTTGGGATTACAATGAAATGCCAGGGCTCGATCCCAGGCTTGTTGCGCATATGTTGAATGTGGACCCAGAGGCCAAGCCGGTGGCCCAGCCTGGCAGGATATTCCATACGGAAATAGAAGGGCAAATAGTCAAAGAAGTACAGAAGTTACTAGCCGCAGGATTCATCAAGCCTATCCAGCATCCCCGTTGGCTATCCAACATAGTACCGGTGAAAAAGAAGAACGGGCAGATAAGATGCTGTGTAAATTTCAGGAATCTTAACAAAGCTTGTCCAAAAGACGAATTTCCATTGCCAAACATGGATTTGCTGATAGATTCTGCGGCAGGAAACGCCATGTTCTCATTCATGGATGGTTTCAGTGGATATAATCAGATCAAGATTGCGCCAAAAGATGCAGAGAAAACTGCCTTCAGGACACCCATGGGCAACTTCTATTATACTGTAATGCCCTTCGGGCTAAAAAACGCAGGTGCAACCTACCAGCGGGTAATGACGGCCATATTCCATGACATGATGCACAAGGAGCTGGAAGACTATGTGGATGACATAGTGGTTAAGTCAGGGAAAAGGGAAGAACACTTTCGGGTGTTGAAAAGAGTATTCGAAAGATGCAGGGCTTTTAAGTTAAGAATGAATCCCCTCAAGTGCGCATTCGGAGTATCCTCTGGGAAATTTTTGGGTTTCCTGGTTCACAGTAGAGGCGTAGACGTGGATCCAGCCAAGGCCACAGCCATAGCAACTATGAGACCTCCTGCCACAGTAAAAGAATTGAAGAGCTTCTTAGGAAAAGTTTCGTATATTCGAAGATTCATCCCTGGTTTGGCATCAATTACCTCTGCTTTCACCAAGTTGCTTAAGAAGGGGCAAAATTTTGAATGGGGGGAAGCGCAGCAGACGGCCTTCAAAAGGCTGCAGCAGATAATGATGAACCTCCCCACGGTGCAGGCTCCTATTCACAAAAAACCACTGTTACTCTATCTGGCCACCAACTCATACGCCATTGGCGCGCTAATCGCTCAGGAAGACGGAGATGGTACTGAGCAGCCAATATACTACATCAGCCGTGCCTTAAAAGACGCCGAAACTCGTTACCCAAGGGCAGAGAGAGCGTGCCTAGCCATCGTTTACGCTTCGCAGAGGTTGCGTCACTATTTCTTGGCATACGAAGTATGGCTGATGACTAAGTCACATGCCATTAAAGCTCTGTTACAACAACCGATTCTCTCCGGCAGGATATCCCAGTGGTTGCTACAATTATCACAATACGACTTGAGAATGGGGACACCTAAGGCAGTGAAAAGTCAAGCTATAGCGGATTTATTGGCACAGTTCCCAGGAGAGGAAGAATTCCCACTAGACGATGAAGTTCCAGGGGAAGTAGCTATGGCAGAGAAGGTCAGGGAACAGTGGGTAATGAAATTCAATGGGTCTTCTACTACCCATTCCGGAGGGGTGGGAGTAGTTCTGTATCATGAAGAAGACAAGGCAGTGGCGCTATCGTTTAAGTTAGAATTCCCCTGTTCAAACAACACTGCGGAGTACGAGGCCTATCTAACTGGGCTTGCCACAGCGCTCGAAATGGGAGTCAAACACTTGAAAGTGCTGGGAGATTCGAACTTGGTCGTCTGCCAGGCCAAAGGAAGTTTTTCCTTAAAAGAACCCAGCCTAGCTCCGTACAGAGCAATGGCCCAGAGAATGGAAGAGAAATTCTCAACCTTTGAGATAGAACATGCTTCGAGAAATGAAAATCGGTTTGCGGACGCGTTAGCCGCACTGGGTTCGCAGATAATCTTTGAAGGGAGTAGCACCAACGTAGAAGTCAGCAAAAGGAAGGAATCGATCATCGAAGTGTTGAAGGAAAAGTTTCAGGAAGAACAGGGCGAAGGGGATTGGCGAATCCCCATAAAGGAAACCTTGGTGAAGAGAGACGACGCAGCAGAACTGAAGATGTTAAAAGACTATGCTTTGGTAAAAGAAGAGCTGTACCGCAGGATGCCAGGTGGGATTTTATCCCGATGCGTGGGCCTGGAGGAAGCCTAGAGAAAATTGAAGGAAATACACGACAAGACCTGTGGGTCCTGTGGGGAAGTCAGTCTTTACCGCAGACTCCAGAGAGCAGGCTTCTATTGGCCAAGCATGGGTAAGGACGCAGATCAAGTCCAAATCCAGTGTGGGACCTGCCAGCTTGCGGCAGACAGGGAGGAGAGTTATGCTGTGTTCATCAGCGAGGATTGGTGGACCCCCTTCATGTAGTACCTAGTGGAAGGCGTCCTGCCACAAAGACACAGCGAGAGGTACAAACTTAAGAGGTTGGCAACACGTTACTTCTTGCACAACACAGTCTTTTTTAAAAGAGGATATGATGGAGACCCTTTGAGGTGTTTGGGTCCTGAAGAGGCTAAAGAAATGATAAAAGAAGTACATTCCGGGGAATGTGGTGAACATCAGGGGAAGAAAAAACTTTACAGATGCCTGCTGCAGATGGGCTACTACTGGCCAACCATGAAGAAAGACGCGGCAGAATTTGTAAAGAAGTGTCACAGTTGTCAGGTACAAGCCAACTTAATCCATACCCCATGGCCCTTTCACACTTGGGGGCTAGATTTGGTAGGGCCAGTCAACCCGCCATCACGTGGGTACATATGGATATTGGTAGCTACAGAATATTTTACCAAGTGGGCGGAGGCGGTACCACTCCGCAAGACTACAGGAGGAGCAGTGGCAAACTTCATTAAAAAAAATATAATTGTGAGATTTGGAGTGCCCCACAAAATCATCAACGACAACGGCACACCATTTGTCAACAACGATGTAAGGAGAATGCTTGAGTTCTATCAAGTCAAGCACCACAGATCATCACCCTACTATCCTCAAGGGAACGGGCAGGCAGAGGCGACAAACAAAATTCTCATAAAGATCATCAGCAAAATGAGCCAAGAGTATGCGGGAGGATGGGCAATGCACCTGCCAGATGCTCTCTGGGCATACCGAAAATCACCAAAGTCAGCCACAGGCTTTTCGCCCTTCTCCTTAGTCTACGGAACTGAAGTAGTGAGTCTGGCAGAAATAATGACACCGTCCCTAAAGGTTATGCAAATGCAAGAAAAAGAAAAAGAGGAAGAAGTCTTCGCGGTAGAAAGGTTTGAGAACCTGGAAGGACTTGATGAAAAGAGGGAAGAAGCCCAGGAACGCAGCCGCAGATACAGGCAGAAGATGACTGAAGCCTACGGCAGGATGACCAAGGAGAGAGTGTTTGCGGAAGGACAACTAGTACTAAAAGTGGCAGATTATGTCAGGCGAGGTCTGGCAGGACCATCTAAGTTTGCACCAAAATGGGAAGGACCCCTTGTGATGAGAGAAGCGCATCAAAGTGGATATTATCGCCTGACTCAAATAGATGGCAGGGACTTGATGGACCCCATCAATGGAAAATGCCTGAAGCGTTATTTTGCTTAGAGAAGGAAGTTATGTGGTTGACCACCTTTCCTTAGCTGTTTGTTTATGTCTTCCTTTATTGAATTTTTTCCTTTTATTCCTCCAAGTGATTATGTCACAAGAAAAAGAAAAGAGGAAATAGCAAAGTGTAGCATCATTACAAACTCAAACTGTGGCAAACACAAGCCAAGCAACTACGGCAAGAAACATAAAAGTGTTTTGTATGACATAAACAGAGAAACAAAGAAAAGGAAAGGAAACGGTGCTATCATCAGTGAAGTCCAGAAATGAGACTCTGATCCCCAAAGCGACTGGGTCCACTAATGCCGGAAAGAAGATGCTCACGGCGACCCTCCAAGTCAGCCACCTCTTTCTTCAAAAGCTCAATGCGGACATCTATGGCCTCAATGGCTGGACGGACTCTCCTCATAAAAAAGGCTCGGGCAATCTCACGTAGATGATCAAGAATAAACTCCACAGCAAAACCTACGCTGATGAGCTCCTGCACCGCAGCCTTCCACTGCAGAATTCTCTCGGCAGAAACAGTGTCGATGAAATTATGCTTAATGTCGTTCAGCATACACCCCAACATTTTCAGGAAATGCTCCCTGGCAGAACGACCAAGACGAAAGCCCTGCATAAAGTTGCCGTGACTGCTGTAGATCATCACTAAGTGAGAAACACAGTCCTCAGGGACTCGAAAGCCATAAAAGTCCACATAGGGAGGATCGGAAGCCCAAAACTCTGCCGGACCAAGGTCATTAACTTCCGGCTGATCAAAACGGACAAAGAAAGATGCAGCATCATCTGGGATAGCGACATAACTACTACCCGCCTCAAACTGAGAAGGAATAGTAGGAAGCGGACCTGCAATAAAGGGGGAGTGGGACACAAGGAAAGATGAAAAAAAAAAAAAAAAAGAAAGAGATGACGTGGGAAGAAAAGACTTGCAAAAGAAAAGAAAAAAGGATGAAGTAAAAAGAAAAGGAAAGAGTGCCAAAGATTACCAGGAATGGGGGCTACAGGTGTAGCAGGAAGGGGTACCACAGGCACAGAAGGAACAGAGGCAGTAGGTACGGCTGAAACAGGTACTGAAGGTGTTGCAGGAACAGGCGCTACAGGGGAGGCAGGAGCAGTCATTCCCACGCTTGCTGCAATCTCTGGTCCCTTAGAAGTTTCTGCAAGTGGGGAGATGAGTATGCAAACGAAGCACAAATACAAAAAAAAAGGGGGATAAAGGGGAAGGGAGATACATACCCATCAAGTCAGGCTCGGACGAAGCACTACCCTCTTCATCAGAGTCAGAAATAGTCCTTTTCAGCACTGGTACATCATCAGGATCCTCAAAAATGTCAGCAGGCCCTTCTGAAGATAGGTCCAGATCAAGGCCACGGGTGGCAGAGCCAGGGATGGAGGAAGGAGTAACAACAAGCGAAGCACTACCCTTCGCAGCCTGGGAAATATCTACAAAAGGGTCGCTGGACGAAATCACTAGCGGCAGAATGGGAGAAGTAATCTTGGTTTGAACAACGGCAGAAGGAATGGCGCCCTCTGAAGGAGCGAATCTCTCAGCAGGCAAGGGTGTAGTCTCACCAACCCCTTCGACATGAGTACCCTCTCTAGGTACCGGCTCGGCAGAAGGGGTGGGAGTTTTGGCAGGAGTCTTGTGTGCAGCAGGAGGGGCAGGCGTCGCTAATACCGCCTCGGCCCCATCAAAGAAGCCTTCCATAGGCACACCCATGGAGGCAGAAATCTCCTCGGCAGTAGGGTGATATACGGACAAAGGCTCAGGCTCCTCCTAAAAAAAGAAATTTTTTGTTAAGTAAAAAAAAATGTGAAGAAAATGGGGGCAGAAGACCCGTGGCAGATGCGTGCGAAAAGGAAAGAAGAGAGAAGTGGAGAAAAGGGACTTACCTCAGGCTCAGGATCATCAAGAAAAATGGGGCGAGCAGCTGATGAATCTTCCTTATGCTTGGACTGAAAGGAAAAAGATAGAAGAAATTGGCGAATTGGCCGCAAGATAATTAAGAAATTTTATCAAAAAAAAAAGGAGGAATAACTTACCCTCCGTTCAGTGGTAGATACGGGGTGAGGAGTAGTTTTCCTTTTGCTACCACGAGTCCTGATAGCCGGCAGAGCACCTGCAGGAGGCAGCGGTGTAGCAGGCTTGGTTTTGCTAGCAGACTTGAGCTTCGCAGCAGACCTGGGTTTGGCAGGCGCCTTTTCACTCGGAGCAGGAAGATTAATTACCTTAACTTTTTTCTCCCAACCAGGGGGATAGTCGCCAGCATGCCAAACCACCCTTTCTTCTCTACGTCCCATTCGAAAATGGCTGACCGGTTCTGTTTCCTAGCATACACCAAAACAGACCTAGAAGGAAGCAGCAGGCGAGGGTTAACCGATGCAACCGTACTCAACCCTTCAGGAGGAATAAGGGAAAAGCCACGACTCCCCGCTAACTCAGCAACAAACGAATCCATCACTGCATGCCAGTAGCCGTGCATGGGAAAAGTGCAGACACCCTCCCTTAGTGAACCAGGAACTGTGACGGCATCGAAACGCTTCTTCCAAAAGTCAAAGGCAGTGTGCCGCAGGAAAGGATGGACTGAAGTAGGAGCTCTCATAAGGGAAGAAAGGTCATCGGGGATGTCTTGATCCAGTCCAAACTGTCTCCTCACCCGGTTGGCAGGATAGTGAACAAATCTAATACCTTCATCGGCTAGGTAAGGCAGCCATCCGGCGTTGGTAGCGGCAAGATAAGTGATCCCAGTCTCATCAAAGCCGACCAATGGAGTAGTAGTCCCAACAGCATCAACAAACGAACCCATGACAGAGTCCGCACAAGTGTAATCGGTACCCAAATTTCTATAGGCTCTCCAAGAGAAACCCACACATTCATCAAAAGATTCAACCACAGAATAGCCTATCGGCTTCAAACCAGACCAACGAAAAGCAAGTGGGAAATCAGATTCAAACCTACCACAAAAGTCGGTGATCACTCTCGGACAACTCTGGTACTTCTCCCTGGCAAACCAAGCAGGTCTACATTTCGCCAAGTATTGAGCACAACGCTCAAACAACCACTGCTGAAGTATGGTGCAATGAACGGAATAGGTGACAATGTGGCAGGACCCAGCCTGCTTCTCATCGTTATGAAGAATATCTAACTGAACGTATAAATGCCCCAGAAACATAGGAGCCAGCGGCAGGCTCACCCCCGCAGATATTTTGATAGCCAAACGAAAGTACAAAGGTTTTATGGCATAATGGGGGTGGGACCCAAAAACAAACTTGCAAAGCCAAAAAGCAATAAAAGCCGCGCGGCAGGCGGTAGCAGAAAACTTGGAAGAGGAACTCACCCAGTAGGACAACTTGGCATTTCTGGTCATCCTTTTCCTCAGTTCAACTTCAATGGCCTCCTCCTCAGGAGAAAGCTCTAAAGCGGCAGGATCGGTATCACCGAGAATGGGCAAGAGCAACTGGTCGGCCACATCTTCAAGAGTCACGGTGAGTTCGCCGCACGAGAAAAAGAAGGTGTGGGTGGTAGTGCACCACCGGCGAACCAAGTGACAGAGGTTATAGAGGTCACGAAAATTTGACAAACAGCGAGACGGGACTACGGCTTTCAGAACGCCAGCCCGTTGCAACAAACCCATAAAACCTGTGTCGGAAAGCTTGCTATCAACCCACTCCTTCCAACCCAAGGATGCGCCGGACCCAAATTCAAAATGGAGGGGTACAGGGAGTGAAACACCTTGGCGAATGGATAAATCGGGGATTGAAGAGGCCAAAGGAGCCCAAGAAACGTCGGGGTCTCGCCGGATAAGGGTAATCAATACACAGCCTGGCGGCGGCGGTACATATTCGCCGGGAACTTTTGGGAAGTGAGGGCTGATTTCATACCACGGATCGATTAAGGGAGCGCACTCGCTGTCGGGGTCGCGCTCCGTCTCCTCCTCAGTGGACCGCTCTGAATCGGAACGATCCACCTCCTCAGGAACGGCAGGGGGATCGAAGGCAACCGCCTTCCCCTTGCACGGGAAGAACTTGGACTTTTCACCGGAGACATGGTGAGGAAGTTTAACCGGAGAAAATGGGTATGGTTGACTGAAAGGAAGAAGAAGAGATGAAGAGCGTACGTTTTGGGAGAGGAAGGAGTTTGTGATTAAAATACAGAAGGATTTCTTTTTAAATACCCAAATCATTAATGTCAGCACGAAAAGAGGTGAAGGGTCAGCCATCAGAAAGGAAGGGAGTTAATGAAGCGGTGGCTCTGTTTTGAAAATAACTGCCAAACTGGGAAATTCGAAGAGACAACCCTGTTCGCAGCAGGAAGAAGGATATATGTATGAATAAGAAGGGGTCCACAGCTTAAAAAAAAAAAAACCGCGAAAAAGGAGAAGAAGAAAGAAGATGAGAGAAGGGCAGAAGCGCCTTTTCATTCACATATGAATCGCAGAAACGTTTCATATGTTTAGGGGGCTAAATGTTGAGGGCCATTTGTAGAAGCCCAGCGGATAGAAAGGCCCAATAATGAGGGCCACAAGGAATTAACTGTATAAATAGCAAAAAAGACCATTAGGCCCAAGCGGCAGGAATAATGGGTCACTGGCCCAACAAATGTATACATGGGCCTTGAAAAGGCAAGCGGGCTCAAAGAAGCCAGGAAAGAAAGAAATAGCATCCCATGGGCAGAGTATGAGTTAGAAAAGTGAGAAAAGGTCGCTGCAGGCCCAAGGTAGTGTAAACTAAGAGAGTAAGGGGTTTATGGCAGGCTCATAAACCCCAAAGATAAGGATAAGGTTATTGGGCCGGGGAAGCCCAATGAAGTTAGTAACAAAGCCCATGGGAGTGTGGAATTAGCAAACAGGCCAAGGAAGCCCAAAAGAATTAGCAAACGGGTCGTGGATGCCCAAAGGAAAACCCAAAGGGACATAAGAGCCCATGAGTAAAAACAAAACAGTGCCTGTGACAGGCCACTAAGAAAAGGGATAAACGGCCGGCCCAAAAAGGGGTCCAGCAGGATTGAGTCATTACAGCAGGAATAACAAATCAATGTGGCAGGCAGTAAAAGAAAAACCAAAAGTGGGCCAAAGAAATGTAAAGCCCATTATCATACGAGACCCAGCTCCTGATTAGAGCGAAAGACCAAAAGAAAGCCCGTATGAAAGGCCAGGAAACGCAGATGGAGAATCTCCAGGTTGTGGCAGACACATGAGCAGCAGGCAGACTCTTGGACGAATTTGAAAGGGAAGCACGCGCAAGGCCCAGGGGCCACCAGCCTGTACCCAGCCAATATAGGACATGGTGGGGCCATGGGCCAGAGGTAAGAGGTAAAGGGGGGTGTGGTTTGGTGGTGGGGAGAGGGGAAAAGATCTATTCACGGCTCCTGCTCAAGTCTCTTTTGGGAGGTACGTCCTGCTGGGATGATAGACCACCCAAAAGAGGCAATTTGAGAGGGAAACGTTACGTGCATGCTCTGAGAGTGAGGAGAGAAGGGATTAACATCGTGGCAGGAAAGGCCACGACGCACAGAGGGACAAAACGAGTCCGCCTCTGTCTGGCAAGGGTTTGTGTCGCACAGTGTGGTCGGCAAGTACACCCAGACCAGACAAAGGCGGTTAAGGGGCAAGACCGTAAAACACTAGTCACGGCAGGCGCTATAAAGAGGCCCTTGCCGTGCCCTGTAGAGTAGGTGGAAAAACAGAGCATATTTTACAACGTTAAAAGAAAAAACAGAGCAAGAGGAAAAGAAAAAAGATAAGAACGAAAACAGAGAAGAAAAGAAAGAAAACTAAGAAAGAAAGAGGAGAGTTAGTTCAATGAGCATGCATCAAAAGATCGGCTTCCCTCTCTCCCCCTTCAAATCTTACCTTTCTCCAAAAACGCAAACAAGGACTCTCCCTTTGGGACAATAACCATTCAGGACCGACTCCCTCAAAGCCATTAATCCCCATGGCAGGATTTTTCCTGGGGGATTATTTGCATTGAGAAGAGGCGTTCTCCCCTCTTTGGCTTTGCTGCAGCAGACTAAGCTTAAAACTTAATTTTTTTACCCATTTAAACTAACCAGTATTATTCTCTTCATTTTCCTTGATGATTGATATCATTATGACTGTAATCATGTTTTACTAGCAAGGAATACATAGCAATCTGTTTAAATAGGCAGAATACTCTGTTTTAGTCATTATTATATCTGCCTGCCATAACTTGTCTGCTACAGTCCAGCCTGTCATAACTTACCTGCTACAATTCTGCTTGCCGTAAACTTGCTCCTAGCAGACGTGGCATAAGTTTGTGCACAAACCGGCCCAAGTTGAGTTACAATTGGACCGGCCCCAGCTCCCTTACTCAGAAATACTAGGGCCCATCATCGCAGGAGGCAGCCCAGCCCATTACCGCAGGAGGCAGCCCAATCCTACCAAAAAAGGCCCCTACACTACTTCAGTGGATTCGTTTTTATTTTATTTTATTTAGGGCATCATCTTCAAGGGAGACAATCTCATACAGGAGGTTGTATCAGTTTGACCAGGAGAACGATATATTTCGGTACCGGCTAATACTGGTGTACCGTTTTGAGTTTACTATTATTTTATATATATATATATATATATATATATATATATATATATATGTACGTGTGTGTATTATAATAAATATAAAAGTTTACCATAAAACATTATCTCAATTCAAAACAAATTATTCATGGTTTTAGATTATTTTAGCATCAATTAAAAGAAGAAAAAAATACAAAAAATAAAAAGCTTAATTGTTCATTGCATACTAAGAAAAAAAAAATACTAATAAGTTACCATTCTACCCTTACAAAAACTCAAAAATTACAAAACAAAAAAAAAAAAAAAGCTTTTTTCTGTATTGGCGGGTATTACTTGAAATCGGCCGGTATTTAAACCGATACGAAACGTTGGCATTTCGATACCGGTATACGTACTGATACGGTACATACCGGTTGATACGCTTGGTACCAGTACAGTATCGACTATCTTGATCATCGTTAGTGGCAACAAGGAAGTGGTGAAGGAAGACAATTTGCTCGTTGGGTGTGACTAGCATTTTTCTTAGCTAAATATTTTGCACCGGTTTGGTGAGATTGATGCTCGAATTTTTTGGAATAAACTAATGCGTGAGATTTTTGGAATTTTTAGTTATGGGTAAGACTTAGGTACAATATTTAGTTGTTGTTCCTTAGGTTCTCCTTTTAAGATTTTGCCATGTGGAATTTTTTTCATAGAATAAAAGTGTATTTTTTAATTAAATAGTTACATGGCTAAATCTTAAGAGGGGAACCTAAGAAAACAACACCTAAGGTACTATACTTAAATTCTGTCCTTTAAGTATATATTTGCTGAAACATTAAAATAATTACACTAATGTGAATGCTTTAACAACTCTAGATACCTTGATGGTTTTGGTCAAATTTAAGCCAAATTAGCACCCCAAAACTATAGTCGCAAAATGTAAGCAAACATGTAAACATGTGGGACCCCTAACGTAGTGGGCCTATATGCTGTCATGGATGACGATGAGGCAAGAAAAGAGCATTGAAGTCAATTTAATAAGTATCTAAAAGAGAGCTTCATACACGTATATAGTATACACATAAATTAGGTTGAAGTAGAATTTATATCTTTCATTAAAAAAAAGTCAAATTAGCACCCCAAAACTCTAGTTGCAAAATGTAAGCAAACGTGTAAACATGGGGGAGCCCTAATGTAGTGGGCCTATATGCTGTCATGGATGATGATGAGGCAAGAAAAGAGCACTTAAGTCAATTTAATAAGTATCTAAAAGAGAGCTTCATACATAGTATATACATAAATTAGGTTGAAGTAGAATTTATATCTTTTATTAAAAAAAATCAATTTAATTTAAATGGGTTTTCCTAATGAGCTAGTATCTCGTGTGCTAGACACATGAGACTTGCTTCTCACAAGCAGGTCATGTGGGGCCCACCTGCCTGTGAGAAGCAGGTCTCATGCGCCTGCTGATATATATATATATATATAAAACCGAAACCTCCGAAGTTTTCATAATTTTCCACATTAACACAATATTTAAATAAAATTATCATTTTATTTAAATAAAATTATTTTTAATTAATCCAAACTTAACAAAGAGTAAAACTCTATCTCTCTAATAAGTTCAACTTGAACTCAAACTCAATCATTGATAATTTATTTCCAAATTTGTAAGGTTAATTATGAACACTATAAAAAGCAAAGCAAACCTCAATTTTTTATTTTACTTTTAAGCCGAGTAGGGGTATGAGCTTTTCTAATATTATTTTCTTCTCTTCTAGTTTGTTAAAAAAAAATTATGGTTTTTCATATATTTTTTTAAAAGTAATTTTCGTACATGAACCACCAAACTCTTTTTAGCTTTTTTTTACAAAATAAAAAAAAAACTTGCAATAATTGAAATTATTCTTTTGAATGAACCCATCTTTCTCTTATATTTCTCTATTGTTTAGTCATATATATTTTGTTTTATTTCAATAATTTCTAAGAAATGAATCATCTGATTTTTTAATATTTTTTGGTCTTTTAGAGATTTTAATATCTGAATTTTTGAGTTATTTTCTTGTAATATCTAAAACTGTCTAATAAATTTTTTGTAAGCTATTGCATTTTTAAGCAATGGCTTTTTCATCAAATTATAACACAAATTAAAGTCATACAAGAGCAAAACAATGATGTAATTTCTTAAACTTTTTATAAAATTATTTTAGTTTACTCACATATAGGTAAGTTCTCATGCATAGGCTAGTTTTTTTAAAATTTTTATTAAAAACTGAAAAAATTATCTAAAAGAAGTTAATTACTTTTTCACTGTCTTATAAAAAAAATTACCTAAAATATATTCCTAAACATAATTAAAACCCACTTCCGCAAAAAACACAAAACACTATTGTGCTTTTCAGTGTTCTCTTCATCCATCTTCGTCTTCCCTCTTTCTCTGCAAATCCAATGCCAATGGCATTTCACAGACCCACAAATCCCAAACCAAAACCCAGATCCCAAATCCTCTTTTTCACCCTCGCCATAGCCGCCATTGCCCTTTTGTACCTCTTCTCTACTCTGATGTCCACAAGTGGTTTCTCATTTTCCTCCTCCTCAAAAACTTTGAATATAGTTTTCAATCCCAACAACCGTAACAGCCACGAAAGAATTCACAAAGGACACGAGAAGTACTTGTATTGGGGTGACAGAATCGACTGCCCAGGGAAGCATTGTGACTCCTGCGAAGGTCTGGGTCACCAGGAGTCCAGCCTCAGATGTGCCCTTGAGGAAGCCATGTTTCTTAAAAGGTGTGTGCTTTTGAGTGTTTTGGTTCTTGGGTTTGTCTTTGTTTTGTGTTTTATTGCTGGGTTTGGGGTTTTATGCCCTGTTTGATTCCTGAGAAAATGTGGCAAAAGAGACTGTTATGATGTGGGAAAGCACACTTTTGCTAAAATTTTCTTTTAGTATGTAAGTATGTTAGCTTTGCAGTGGTAAATTGTTCATCTTTAGGTAAATTAACAGTAAAAAGTGTGTGAGCCTTTGTAATTTGGATGAGTTCTATGTGTTTAGAATATAATTTGACCAGCGTCAATTTTGGTTAGGATAAATCTTAGTTACAGTTGCATAGGTTCTCCAATTTAATTCAACCATGTAGTTGCATTGGCAAAGATAATATTGATTTTTTTTTTTTAATTTGTATTGTTCTATACAACCATGTGATTGAATTCAATTGGGGAACCTAAGGTACTGCAACTAAAAAACTGTGCCTATACTTATAAAAAAAAAAACTGTACCCACGTTTTGCCTGGTTGGTTAGTTGTATCATGTAAATGAATCTACTTTACCCATCCAAATTGAGTTTCTTATAGTTGCAGACTTTGTCCTAGCTGGTTTTACAAGATATGCTGTCATTATGGTTAATTAGGACAGTTTTTCTGGGAATTTCATTCTTGGAATTTGGTAGTGTTGAGTGTCCTGCAAATGGCAGCATATATTATCATGGTTGTTATTCTGATTTTAATAGTTTGCTGCAATTATGTACATTCCTATGCTATTTAGTTCTCGATGTACTGAGTTATTTATCATGGAATTCTTCACTAACTTGATATTTATGATGTGGGAATATATTAATTTTATGTAATGTTGCTGAATTGTTCACCTCTGTTTCTTGTTGCAGAACTTTTGTCATGCCTTCTAGGATGTGCATCAATCCTATACATAACAAGAAAGGAATCCTTCATCATTCCGATAACAGAAGTTCAGAGGAAAGGTGAGTTCAATGAGACTTCTTTTGTCTTTTGGTTTCAGAAGAAAATGCTTTGCTGTTATCAATATGTTATCTTCCCTGCTGCCAAGAGCCTTGTAGCTTAGAGGCATTGTCTAGTCTTCTTTATGAGGAGGATCCTCCTGCCCCCACTTTTTGTAACAAATGAATTATAAAAAGAATGTTATTGTCCCTGCACATTTTTTTTTCCTTTTTTTTTTTCTATCTGCTTTGAATTTGGAAGGTTCTGGAAAAGATGCCTTCTAGGTTTGGTTTTGTACATGCAGTTTGCCTTTACTTTCTATTAATGTATACGGTAATTATCAATCAGAAAAGTAAATTGATCTACAATCTGAACTGGCTTCCTTTAATTTGGTAGGTGGGCAGCAAGCTCTTGTGCCATGGACTCTTTGTATGATCTGGACCTCATATCTGATACTGTACCTGTAATTTTAGACAATTCAAAACTATGGTATCAAGTACTATCTACGAGTATGAAGCTAGGACCTAGGGGAGTTGCCCACGTGGAAGGAATTAATCGTGTTGATCTTAAAGAGGACAGTCATTACTCAAATCTCTTGCTCATAAACCGAACTGCAAGCCGTCTTTCATGGTGAGTTGACCTTTTTTCCCCCTTGATGGAAATTTTTTTCCTCTTCTTCTCAAACATTGTCTGGGTATTAAATATCGAACTTGATTGGGTCTTCCTTGAACCTCCATACCTATGATTTAGTTCAGTTGATTTTGATCGAAAGAAACATTGAATCATCAAGGATAGGGTTTCATGTCTTTCATGCAATCAAATATCAGTAATCTGTGAGGTTTTTGAAAATTTCTGTCATGTTCAGTTGGATTTCATATGTTATAATTATTATTATTTGTTAGAAAAGAATCCGGGATACGTTTCTGCCAAGTCTACCTGTTGTACATGTTGTAGTCCTTGCAAATCCCTGCAAATCAGTCATGATTTTAAATCTCTGTTGTTTTTGTCAAGGACTCGGCGTTCTGATAATGATAGCTCTTCAGGTTTATGGAGTGCAAGGATCGAAACAACCATAGTGCTATAATGTTGCCATATTCTTATCTCCCTTCAATGGCATCAAAGGAATTAAGAGATGCAGCTGATAAGGTATGTATTATATGAAATCCTGTTGAAAATTTCACTCTGCGTTCTTTTT
Organism: Quercus wislizeni; assembly: GCA_023055345.1. Taxonomy (NCBI): domain Eukaryota; kingdom Viridiplantae; phylum Streptophyta; class Magnoliopsida; order Fagales; family Fagaceae; genus Quercus; species Quercus wislizeni. The sequence continues at coordinate 7,440,692 of JALGQJ010000014.1, forward strand.
CAAGGCTTGATTGGTATAATTTTCAAGATGTCAATTTCCTTTCTTGCTGTGGGGACCAAACAACATGAATATCTATACTCTCTATGTTTTGTTGATCATATATTGAATAAGACTCTGAATTAATTTCACAGTTTATAACTTAATGATATTTAAGCCAATTTGAGCTGTTTGTCATTTAATTAGCACTCAAACTTTCAATTTATATTTATATTTTATTTTATTTTTTGATTGGTTCAACCTTTCAGCTTTACAAGCCTTATGCAGTTTTATGCTGATCATATAATGTGTATAGCTAATGAACGGAAAGGCCTTATTCTGGACTGCAAAATGTCACTTCCCAAACCAAAAATACCTTTTCCACATCTATGAAAGGTGAAACATTAAGGTCTGCAACAAATAATATAAATGAAGTTCATTTTGTATCTAAGCTGTTGAGGATTGGAGGTCGTATTATCTCAAGGGCTTTGTAAAATCTTTTGAAGTTTTTGTTCTCTGAGTATGCATTATGAATTGTACTAGTGAGCTCCAGCTCAATGGCACCTCCCCATTGTTGTAAGGTGGAGGTTGAGGTCATGGGTTCAAAACCCCCGGGTGTGAAACTTACCAATAAAAATATAAATTGTGTCAAAATTTCCAGTGCCTTGAAAAATAATATTCAACCTTACGTGACAAAAAATCTTTTGCAGCATTTGAGTTATATGCTTATATTATTATCTAATCTAGTCAATGAAGAAGAAATGGTGGGTAAATTTTGCCTATCTCAAATATAATGAGGCCTGAAATGCCCTCCAAATTTAATTGAACTGTCAATTTGGTCTGTGACTTTTTTTTTTTATTTGGTCAGTTTGGCCCCTAAATTTTCAGATGGGTCAATATGATCCTTCCATCAGGGAGCAAATTGATAGCTTTCACAAACCATTTATATATATATAAAATACAATTTCATTGAAACAGAAAGGCATATATAATATATGGGATGCATACAAGAATAAAGCCTTCTTGTGCAAACTTCAAGGGACCAATTAGTACTTAAAGGACTCCTTGTAAGGCTACCGTAACTCAATAAAATTGTAATTTGAGAATTTCAGGTTGATTTAACTGAATCAAATTTTAATTTAAGATCAAAGCAGAAGGTTGGTAATTAAGAGTTTGTTTTCCTGAAGAGACAGATATCAATGGAATGATGACTATGTAGCTAAAGTGGATATGTGATTCCAAATTGTTAAATATTTTGTGTACCCTGTTTTGGTAGTGGTGGTATCAATACCTTGCTGAAATCTCCTAAAGAACTAGAATAAGAATACTGCTTTAGAGTAGGGGAAGGGATGGATAGGTCAAGGGTGAGTTGTGGCAGGGATGTACATTGAAATCTGTGTCAAGATATGAAATGTTTGTCAGAAAGTAAACATCAATTTGAACATGTGCATCTTGAGAAAATTGGTGGTCTCAATAGATTTATGAAATATGGAACAGCTAATTGAGTCATTTTAGTGATCTCCTTTGAAGATTGATGGCTGTGTTCGGTATGTATATTTACAATATTGAAGGATCTCTTTTTCTTGATTGTCTATCCAACTTTAAATAGTTAAAAGCCAACAATTATTCATTGTCTGTCCAATTACAAAATGCAGTATAATTTTGAAAGCATGTTCAGCATGTTCAATCTCTGTCAGTATTCTGGTGCTTATTTCTTCCTACATTCCTGAAGTCCTAAAATTAATTGAAGATGTTTACATATAGCATGTGAAATGGGTCTCAGGCTGCAAAGCACAAGAAAGCTCACAAAAATCACCACTTCATGTCAAAGTGCCAAACATTAAGACATCCAGATCATCTTTCATAAAACCTCAATTGTGCAGGATGAGCACTGGGTAGTGGCCTATATTATAGCTATATGCAAACATTGCAGTGGAAACTTTGTTGAAAAACCTTGGTATGAATTGCAGTCACCCTAAAAAAGGCTTTTATGGTGATGAACCTCCTATCCTAGATATAGCTAGGATAAGGTAGTGTAGGTATCTAGATTATAATTCAGAACTATTGTTGATTCTATTTTGTTACTTTTGTATTATATAGCATTAATACTACTACTAGGAGATTTACTTTTATAAAAAAATAATAATATAAATTAAGAGAGGTTTAGGACAGGAGTTTTGTTGTTAAATAATTAATTTTCAAACTAATTTAGGCTAATCAATTTCTCCTTGCTCCAGTTGCTGCATTAGTGCTTTTTCTAAAATACATTTATTTGCATACTTGAATCAAGCTCTGACCAAATTCATGTCCACAGATTAAAGCACTCCTTGGTGATTATGATGCCATCCATGTTCGTCGTGGTGATAAAATAAAAAACAGGAAGGACAGATTTGGAGTTGAAAGAAGCCTGCATCCCCATCTGGATAGGGATACACGTCCTGAGTTTATCTTACGTAGAATTAAAAAGTGGATCCCACCTGGACGAACTATTTTTATTGCTTCCAATGAGAGGACTCCTGGATTTTTTTCCCCACTCTCTGTCAGGTAAACACTGTGCCCCCCCACTCTGTCTCTCAAGCACATTAAGGTCTTGAAGAGTTTTCACTGCAGAGAATATGTTCTGTCCTAAACATAAATCCAATCATTGCTGCGCTATTATGTGATATCTTGATGGCAGTTCATCTTGGAGGATCTGGCAGAGTTGTGGCAGTAGAAATAAATCACAATATATTGCCTTCATAGGTGGATAAGATTGATTAGGCTTTCGTTACACAAATGTGATAACTCTTTCCTTTTTTAAGATGAACACCTTTAAGCCTGCCCTCGTGTTCTAGAAACCATGTATGATGCACCTTTCATCATAATTTTTTCTTATGCATTAACATCACATATATTTTCTCCCTGTGAATTTGTGGTCCAACCTTAACTATATATCTGAGATTGGCCATGTAAACTCATGGTCAGTAATTCTACTATTGACAGCATATATTCATAAGGTGCCACATAATCCAGTTTGGAGGTATTCCTCCAAACTGGTTTGCATAGAAACATTGTCCTATATATATATATATATATATTAAAAACCTATCAATATATATAGAAGGAAAAAGCATGTTCTATTTTTATTTTTAACTGAATTCTGGGTTTTCAGATTCTTTTTTGTCATGGGGGGAAATAGTGAAGCTTTTTTTTTTTTTTTTGGGGGGGGGGGGGGGGTGTTTGTTAATTTTACTTTTTGTTATCCTGTACTGTTAGTATTTGTCTGAAGTTATTTGGCGGTACTTACTGGCTCAAAATCAGATGTCTTGAGGCTTCAGATTGTCATGTCAAGACCTGCTGACCTTGATTCCTGTTGATCCATGTTTGCAGGTACAAATTGGCATATTCATCAAACTTTAGCCGGATTCTGGATCCTTTGATTAAGAACAACTACCAGTTGTTCATTGTTGAGAGGGTTATCATAATGGGAGCCAAAACATCCATCAAAACATTCAAGGAGGATGAAACTGAACTCAGCCTCACTGATGACCCAAAGAAGAACACCAAATCGTGGCAAATACCTGTTTATACCATGGATGAAGAGGGAAGGTGACAATGCTTGCATAAGGAGTTTTCTGATTTATCTACCACCAAGCTCATTATTTCCACTCATTCCCATACAACACAAGCACACTAGTTGCATATCAGAAAGCTAACAGAGAAAAATCTACGTTGGGAGGAAATGAGAGGCTGACCACTTAAAATTGATGTTGTAAATTGTGGTACAAGTTAAAGATAGGCTTGTATGTGTTCACGATAAATATGTATATCTTTACAGAACATTCTCATTTTTGTTCCTTTTTACGTATTTTTGCACTTTCAAGTGTTCACTAGCAATATGTTAATTCATGCATTCTTTTCTCTCATTGTATGAGACCTTTGGCTCAGAATCAACACTCCTGCATTTAGCTGTCACTCTGTAGGCCGTCTCTAGAAGCTTGGTTCATGCCATATAAATCATTGCAGTCCTCAAACTTTTCTTTGTATTTTCTGAGATACTGAAGTGGATAGATGGAGAACATTACCATGTTCAAATGGTAGATTGACATTTGTATGTAGTTTTGGCCACCCTGATGCAGCAAAGAAACCCACTGAGCAAGACCAAAAATGTTGGAGGCAGACCTCCTCAAAATGCTGGAGTAGGAGCCTGCAATATTAATACACAATTGCTTTGACGTGAGATAAACCCTAATAACTTCTGACAAAAGCCAATTTTGGTTCAAATGTTGTCTATAACTTTCCTTATATTATTATTTATAATTTTGTTTTATTCTTTTTTTGCTGAATTTTATAATTTTGTTTGTTGATCCACCTGACCATTGGCTTAAGAATACATAATATGGAATAGAAATAATTGTTGTAATCTCACGTTCTTGGGTAAACGTTTGTACTCTCGTCCAATTGAAAGCCAAGCCATTATCATCAATTACAGTTTGTGGTAGACCAAAGTAATATATGATCATTTCTTCTTAGGAACTAAATCACATCTTCATTAAGAGCTATGTAGTTTAAGTTTTTAACTTAAAAAAAAAAAAATCACATCTTCATTTATATCATGATGATGACATGCTTTTGCCTCTAGTCACTTAGTGATATAGTTTATTGCTGCTATAACAAAGCTATTTCTTTTCCTTGAAGTAGCCCTTACTTTTCCTGTTAAACTGATTGCCAATCCTCTGAATGGCCATGATTTTAATTCTAAGGCATTATAAGTGCATCCACTAGGATTTTCCAATTATGAAATAATTGGCTTTCTCCAATCGCATTGTTTGGTAGTTGAGAAACTTTTGGGAAGAAAAATATTCTTTTTGCATGTTATTTAATTGGCTTGGCATAGATAAATTAACGTGACATGATTTGAGTGGTTGAAGTAGTCCATCTAACAAACATGGATGGCACTTAATGATTACATTAACGTTGAAGAATAATGGAACCTTGTTTCCAAATGCTAGGTTTAAGGATCAAAATATACCGAACTTTTAAAATGGTGTAAATTGTAATTTAGTTTTTATTGAAAGGTTAAAATATAATTGTACTTGAGAGGGGGAAAAAAAGAGGAAGAAAAAGAGGTTTTAATAAGCTACACATGAGCAAATTAGACAAAAAGATAAAAGAAAAACCTCTTGGTAAACGTACACGAGCAAATCAATGCATACCATAAGTATTTTCTCTAGAAACGAAAAAAAGAGAAAGAAAATTCTTTGTCACTGTACTAGAATGAGATATATGACTTTTTTTTTTAATTTTTTTTATTAATTTTTAAATTTTAAGAAAGAAGATATATCATATTTGTGGAATAATATGAAGAATAGTGTACACTGGCCCTTAGTAGTTGATCAGTCATATGAAGAACAATTAAATGACATCATGGCATTCCATTTCATTAAATATGTACAACTTTATAAAGAATAGCGTTCTCCCTTAACAAAAGAATCGAAATCCGTTACCAAATTCAGAAAGGTCAACAAATCCATGCAGCCATATCATGCATTGCATTTTCGAGAATTCGTTCTCAGTTAAAAAGAAAAAAAATCTTTCTTTAAATACTGGAATACGAATCTTTTGTATTTTTTTAAAAAATATATATATTTGTTTGACTTTCTTTATAAAATAACGAAAGTTAAAAATGGAAAAAAAATGTCATTTGAGCAACAAAGCTAGCTATTATTGTTCGATACAATAAATTGAAGTTATAATTCAGACATGCTTTTGTTTCAATTTTTACATTTTTTTTCTATTCTTGAAAGTTACTTTACTTCTTTTGTTTCAGTTAAAAATTATATTTTATCTAGGAGTAATTACACTCATCTCTTTTATGTTTGGATAAATAACATTTCACCCCAAATTTGAAAGAAAAAAACACTTTCCCCCTTGACATTTGATTGACTAAATTAAAAATGTTGTGTATTAACCTATCTTTTTGCTTAAGGGAAGGTTTCAAAAATTATCCTCTATTTCAAAATTAAAATTCATTATTTTTAATTTTTAATTAAAGTGTATTATAAAATATTAAGTATGATTTTTTTTTTCTTTTTTTAGTTATGTAGAGATTTGTTGTTGCAAATGTTTTGGTGTTTGATAAATTTTGCATTTTCACTCTAAATTTATCAGTTACTTTTTTACTAACAATAGTTAAATTTTTGTAAGGAAATTTATATAGAAATTTAGAATATTTCATTGCTAATATAAACAAAAGATGAGGAAGGTTAATTTCTTTAAATTTTAAGGGATAATTCCCATATAAATAAATAAATAAATAAATAGTATATATATATATATATATATATATATATTAGTTAAAGGCTGATGCCTTTCCTATAAAATATTAAATCTTAAATACTATATATTCCCATCAACTGTGATGTTTTTTTTTTTTTTTTTTTTAATAATTTATAATTTTTTACTTCTTTAAATCATAGGGTTCAATTTTTTATTTTTGAATTATAAGTTTTGCTTTGTTACATTTTATATTGCGTGAGGTTTTAGTTTGTTACGGTTTGCCTAACAACTTATGTTTATTGGTGAACACCCTTGATGGCTATATGTTGTTTATGAAGCCCTTCAGTTTACAATAAACTTAATGTAGATTTTATAAATTAGATAACCCTATACTAATCTTATGCTAACACTAATCCAAGGTTAATTTATTTGTTTTACAAGAACGTGAAAAAGAAGCTGAATTAGCTCGTTTGGTTAAGTAAGGGGAGCTGGAATTTTAGAGGCTAAACAGCAGATGAACTTGATACTGTCTTGAGATTGATGGACTTCATATAAAGATCGAACAGTCCGCCCAAGGCCTTTTGAAGTCCGAAGAAGAAATTAAGCAACTTCAAGAAAAGGCTAAGCAACATCTAAAAAAGGCTATCAGGGGTATGGAGGAGCTTGAGAGCTACAGGAAACGCCTTGTGGAAGCCTTTGAAAAATTTGAATTTGAAAATTTGCTATTACTATGGCTTTTATGTAATTTTTGACTTCGTTTATGTTTTTGACTTGTGTGTTTACACACTGAGTATTGAATAATTTCTTGCATCACATGCCAAATTCGTTCAAATAGAGTTTCCCATAACAAAAATTTATTGGAAAAAGTTGAACCAAAGATGATCCACAATTCCCAAATCAAAATAGTAGCTAGATTAATAACACTCTCAGAACCACTAGCATATATTCAAAGATATTACCAAAATGAGTAGCTAAATGTGACATAACTGATCAAAAAACTTTCCATGAAAACAAAAGAAAGAGATCTATGGAGAGTGACTACACCTCTTCCCTAATTCTCTCTCCACATATTCGGGTCACATCAATAAAATTCGTACTTCTAATTGTAAGGTGTACTAAAAAAAGGGTTCAATATTAACAATATGTGGTGATCGCTATCCTCTATTGGGTCTAACAAATGCTCAGCAAAATAAACTCTTACTAAACCTGATTTATTAATTACACAAAAAATGACTATGTTAGCCCAAAATTATGCATTTCCAGATTGTTATACATCTCAATGGCCCAATAAAATCAAATAGGTCCTGTCCTGACCATAACTTTTGTTTGGTGCGTCCCTAAAAAAAGGAAGATGGGTTCACTCCAATAAGATCAATTTGAATTTTATTTTAATCTTTTGGCCTGAGAAATTACAGATTGTGAAAATTTCAAGTAATCTATGTCTGTCCTCTCCACTAACCCCATGCAGGCATTCATGCATTGCCAATTTTATCTTTATTGTCTCAGTGTGCGATGAGTATGACTGACTAGTGCTTTATGGATTATGTGATTGAATAAATTAAACCATTAATCCTATTTGCTTTTTAAAATAGGGTCGTCTGACAAGTAACTAAAGGAAACCAAAGGATGGGAGAAATCCACAGTGGCAAGAAAACAAAGGAATCCAACAAAGCAATCCACCATCATCCAAAATGTGAAGCAAAGTGTGGATTGACTGTCACAAAAATTAAAAAGTATAAAGAAAAAAAAATTAATGACATTAGAGACCAAAAACATATCAAAGACCAAATGATAAAATTTATGACCAAAGAAATTAACAAGCCATCGGGTACTTGCTTTAGAGGTTATGCAGGCAATGCCTGATCCTATTAGGATTGGCAAACCATCACCACCATTGACAAACGAGCTAAAGGCACTGGTGAGTGGTGTCACTAAACAAGATTGCATTGGCTCAATCTGACGAAGAGTCAGAAACATCTGAGGCCATTTCAGAAACACTCTGATTTCTTGTTGATTTGTTTGATCAGTGAACCAAGGAAAACCCAGCAGATAGTCATACTGCTTTCGGTACAAGCAATGTTAAAAGTTCAAGAATTTAGGAATGTCAACAATTTTAGTAGTGTGGGATTTTGTATTATTCCTGTTGTGGTCAAATATATAGGTCTGCCCAAAAATCCTGTGTAATCTAATTTTTGTCTAATCTAATTGAAAAATCTTTATTGATTTTTTTTTTTTTTCTGGTTAGAGTACTCCAAACTTCTGTGGCTGCATCCTATTGTTGGGTTGTGTTTTACTGCTGGGGTTGACTGTAGATGGTCTTAGCCTTTCTGTAAGGCCAAATGTGAGAATGACTCCACATTAGCTGTCCTGTAATAATGGTTCCATTCCCTTGGAAATTCTTCCTCCTGCAAAGAATATTTCATCCTCACCATTTTATATTCAACTTATTAGGTTAATTTTCTATGCCAATTCACGTGTTTGTGTTTGAGGGTTTCAGGTTGAATTTTTTCCCTTCATGCCACAAAGATAAGAAAGGCAGTTAATGCCCTTTAAGGGCACAGGTCAAAGCAGATAAATCAGTTTTCACAGACATTTTTTTTAGTACAAATCGGTTGCCTCTGGCTGTTTGCCTATTTACATTGATGGTTACCCTTACATAAATGGACTTAAATCACTTTAATGTTGCTATGCTATTTATTTCAGCATATATAGATGATGAAGATTCTGTTTCTATCTTGTGGAATCTTATATTGGTATCTTTCAAGTTATTTGTTAATTCAGGTTATAACCCAAAAAATCCTCAAGTCATTTTAGTGTCATGTAGTTACACTTTTTTTTTTTTTTTTTTTTGGAACAGAATTTAAATTCGGTTAGGTATTCTATAATTAGCTTCCAAGATGATAAACCCCTTCTATTATTACTAATTACTTCACTGATCCACAATATAATGGCAGACACCAACAGATACCCAATTGCCAATTTATTATTGAACTTTTACTGGCCTACAAATCTTTATCCCTTGCCTGTCGAGCTATTTCAATTAGTGCAGTAGATTCATTTCTTTTGACAGATACAACAAAAATAACATATTCTTGAGTTGCATTACATATCTTTTTCATTCAGCATTTGAAATGAGATCTAGAGAAAATGCCTCAATCTATGATTTATGGCAACAAAATAAAAGATCAGTTTTGAGGCATAGCTGATGCAGGACATTCAAGAGGAAAATAAAAGAACAAGAAAATTAAAAGATAACCTTAAGAATTAGCACCTAAGAGTTTCCTGGAATCAGCACCAAAAAACTTAGGCATAAGCACCTAAGGTGTTAGGAATCAGCACACAACAATTTGGAAAATTTCCAACCTGAAATTTCATTAATCAATCGTCTTCTATAAATACAGCCATCTAGCACCCTTTTATAGAGCTTTTACAAATAAAAGATAATCCTATCTAAAAATTAATCCCTAGCTAAAAGATAATCTAATCTCCTATGAGACAAAGAAGATTTGAAAATAATTTTGGCTGTGCTCCCTCATCAATAGCCAAATATCACTGCAAGCTTCAAGGGCATGTAGCCATGTACCAGTCCAAGGCAAAAAGAAGCAAATACTATTTGGTGTAAGGCATACTGAGAAAAATACTTTGGATAAAAATGAACTTCAGCTACATTTTCCTCAGGTGATCCTTGATTTCAATACTCAATCTTTTCACTCTGATGGCAATACTTTCCACTGCCCAACATAATCTTGACTGTATTTCAATGTTACATGAAAAAAAGATACAGTTTGCATAATATAACAGTAATTAGAACACTGCAGATTTTGCATTGTATTCTATCATCAATATTTCATACATTAAAAGCAAGATCTTCTCCTAATTGTTGCATTGCTTTCATGAAGTTGCCTGAACAGATATGTTCTTCTATCACATTTCTATGTTCTTCAATTAATTATTAATATTGTACACCCAAACACCAAAGTAGTAAGAAAAGTTTTCATCTTGTGCATGCAACGACATAGATATGAGCTATGACCAGTCATGCTGTTAAACATGGAGAGAAATCTCTTGTAAAAAACAGAAAATTTTATGATGGGTTTCACCACTTTGCAAACCTTGAGTTGCCTACTCAGTTTCCTCTCATTCTCTTTCTTGTAAAGTTGCCTAATCCGATCACTCACTTTGTTCTCGAACTCTGCAGTTTCCTTCAGTATTGCTTCATATAATGTCTCCCACATTAACCACACCTTCCTTTCCTTCATCCTTTGAACCACAACATTAGCACTTGAAACCCCAAATTCTCTTTCATAGAATTTCTTCCACAACTTATCAGTCACAATGCTCACATCTCTTCCTATGGATTTGGAACACTTCTCCACATACATCAACTGATCAATATTGCAGTGTGGCAAAACCTTAAGAATTGAAACATCATATGTGAAAAATACCTCTAGACGGAGCTTATCACCCCACAAGACCAGCTTATCATCTTCTCAATCTCAACCTCAAGTAACTCTGACACAGAACCAGACCCATCTTCAGTTTCATTGCTCACCATGTTTCTATAGCCAAATTTTGATTCTCATCCATATTTGATTAGTTTCTGATCAAGACGATTAGAAACTTTCACCGCAAGATTACTGCTCTATCTGTAAAAAGCAATCTTTTAAGTCGGTCTCACGTATATACCCAAGCTATACACCGACTCTCATTCTAACCGTCAAAAATGGATTAATGTGCCCAAAAATAATTCAAAATTTAAATTAAAGCCCAATTCAACTAGTTTTTTTTTTTTTTTTGGGTGAAAAACTGAAAATATCTAGTGGCCCAAAATTACCTGTTTAGTAGAGGAGTTTGAATAATGTTATTTGTATTTTTTTGAAATATGTGTGGGTGAAAAAATGTGTGGAAATGCGTATAATATTGTTTGAAAACTGAAAAAACATGTGTTTAAGATACTCTACCAAACAGAGCCTAAAAGGCTCCGGTTCTTGAAAGTGTCAAAAAAATTTGTTTTTCGTTATTGGTTTGCTATTTTAATTCCGGTTTGCTTCTTATATGTAAATGTTAAATTGAAATTTATTTCCGTAAGTGTGTGAAAAACAACATAATTTAAGATTTGTTTTTGAATAAATTGAACATTTGAAGCAATCAAATTATACTGAATCAAAAATTTCTCCCGCTCTATTTGTTTCGTTGGAAAATGTTTTGTATAGATAGTTTTCCACATTTTCCAGTGTTTGGTGGCACAAAAAAAAAAACTGGTTAACAAAAAACTATCTTTAGTCAATAGAAAACACTAATAAAAATAAATCTTATTTTCTATAGGCTGTTTTCTAAAAAAAAAAAAAAAAAGGAAAAAAATCTCTCTCTCATGTGTTGCATCTCCTATAAATATTATATTCATTTGTAGTTGCGGGAAACATAATTTTTTGGCGCCTTCTCTCTCTCATAGTAAGCTCTCTCACTTTTTCTCTCCTTAGTCCTCACGCCCTCACTATCACTAACTCTGGTCTCCCCTCTTCCTATAGATCTTTCTCTCTCTCTATCTATCTCTTGTCTCTCTTTCTCCATGTTTCTCTTCTCCTCTATAATACAGTTCTCTGATTATATTTTTTTTCCCCTCATTGATCGATCAGTAGCTCCAACTTGCAAAGGAGAACAGATTTGTAGCAGTTATTATTTCATTCCTCTCTACCAAAATCTCAATTCTTTAGTTTGAATTTCAAGCTTGATTTTATTTTTTCTCTAAGAAATTTCCAGTTTGATGGATTCCAGGTAAAAGTTACTTCTTTTTTTAACATAAAAGTGAAAAAAAAGAAAGAAGAAGAAGAAGAAGAAGTAAAAGACGAAAATTTTAAATATAGTGCCACTATGGCTCTAAATTACTTTTACATAGGACAATCTTTACAGTAAATTAATAATATTGTTATATAATAAATGATAATTGTTTAGGGGAATTGCATTTGTTGGTGGATAGATTATGCAATGATGATATATTATACAGATACATTACATAAATACATAATTTAGAGTAATATTAAAAACTTGTAGTTGACCATAGTAAACAATTAGTGTACTAGTAAAAACAGTAGACAATTAAAAGTTATTGTTATTTGTACTTATTGAAGATGTATTCCCTTGTCAATTTATATTTATGTGTGTACATGTTTTAAATTATGCAAGAAATATAAAAAAAAAAAATTGCATACCAAACACTAGAAAACATTCTAAAACTCATTTTCAGGGTCGTTACCAAACACAAAAAAATGAGATAGTTTTCTAGAAAATGCTTTTCGGAAAATGAGCCATTTTCCAAAAATCAATAATGTTGAAACAAACAGAGCATCCATTTGCTTCTTTAAGACTAAATTTCAAAGGGAAAAGTATGGATTGGTTTAGGAATTATGTAGTAATATTTCTAACCAGTTAAAAAAAAAAAAAAGGGTTTGATTGTCACTTGTCACATAACAAAGTTGTGTTTCCAATATGCTCATTGCCATGTCAAACATATGTTTTTCAGTGGTATTCCATTATGTTGTGCTGTATCCCAATTTTTTAAGAATTAACATGTCATGTCATGTTTTGTCCTTATTAGTATCGGTCTTTGTGTTCAGGAAAAATTCATCCTGTTTCCGTTGCATATTTCTTCTCCCTCACATGAAGGTGGACCCCACAAGTGTGGGGTCCACCTTCATGTGAGGGAGAATAAATATGCAATGGAAATACAAAATAACTTCTCCCGTACCCATACTTTATAGGTGAAAGTGTGGGGTCCACCTTCATGTGAGGGAGAATAAATATGCAATGGAAATACAAAATAACTTCTCCCGTATCCATACTTTATAGGTAAAAGTGTAGGGTCCACCTTCATGTGAGGGAGAATAAATATGCAACGGAAATATAAAATAACTTCTCCCGTATCCATACTTTATAGGTGAAAATCATGCTTATATTTACATTCTTCAAAGATCAATTATGTTGCAAAGTTCATATTGTCAAACTACATTCTCCACAAAAAGCTTCACAAATATCTTTATTTAGTGCTAGGCCTCACCTCCCAATATAGGCTCAAACTGAACCGTCACATCAAAGAAGACATAAGGAATCCGGTCACCTTCCAAAATTGCATACCTTTGCCATTTGCCAATGTATATTAAATTATTAACTGATGTTCTTGTGCCCTACCAAACATAAGTACTCCAATCAAATGGGAGCTAAGTGCACCTTCTAGGCCTACCAGTTTCACCTGTCTGATAACAGCATTTGGCTAGGTACATGTAACATGGGACTAGTATCCTCTTTACACAATTTTTTTGCTTGTTGGACATGAACACATGCTAATGGATCCCACTGCTACACTTTTTAACAGTAGTGGGCTCCAAGTCTTAAGGATCGGATGCCCTAGAATATCTTTCTTCCAAAACATAATTGGTCTTGTACGGCTCAAATGCCCTTCAAACATTTGTTGTCCTTAAAATAAATAATAATCTTTAGCTCATTTTTTTTTTTTTTTATAGCTGTTAGCACATTATTGGTAGATAAAACACGATTGCCATGATGCTTTTCTTAACTAAATAATCTTTAAAGATCATTAAGAATCATAAAGAGGTTTCAGATATATTAATTTAGGCCCAAACGATCTTCATTAGGATACTTTAGTAGGATACAAGGAAGAAAAAGATTGCATGGAAAGATATGTATATTGTATACCCAATGTATTAGAAATGAGCTAAAAGCCTTGTATCTCTGTAATATTTCCCTATTCTCTCCTAAGTTTAAAAATCATAGCACTTTTATAATATTTCCTTATTTCTAAAAAAAAAAAAAAAAAAATTCTGTGAATTTTGTGTGTAGGATAGTAAAAACTTTTGTTTTGGAGATTAGAGTTTGGTGTGTTGTTTTGAGAGAAAAAACTATATTGCTGCATCTTATATTTTTATTTTTTTATAGCTTTTAGCATATTATTGGTAGATAAAACACGATTGCCATGATGCTTTTCTTAACTAAATAATCTTCAAAGATCATTAAGAATCATAAAGAGGTTTTAGATATGTTAATTTAGGCCCAACCGATCTTCATTAGGATACTTCAGTAGGATACAAGGAAGAAAAAGATTGCATGGAAAGATATGTATATTGTATACCTAACGTATTAGAAATGAGCTAAAAGCCTTGTATCTCTGTAATATTTCCCTATTCTCTCCTAAGTTTAAAAATCATAGCACTTTTATAATATTTCCTTATTTCTATTAAAAAAAAAAAAATTCTGCGAATTCTGTGTTTAGGATAGTAAAAACTTTTGTTTTGGAGATTAGGGTTTAGTGTGTTGTTTTGAGAGAAAAAACTATATTGTTGCATCGTATATTTTTATTTTTTATTTTTTATTTTTTATTTTTTATAGCTTTTAGCATATTATTGGTAGATAAAACACGATTGCCATGATGCTTTTCTTAACTAAATAATCTTCAAAGATCATTAAGAATCATAAAGAGGTTTCAGATATGTTAATTTAGGCCCAACCGATCTTCATTAGGATACTTCAGTAGGATACAAGGAGGAAAAAGATTGCATGGAAAGATATGTATATTGTATACCCAACGTATTAGAAATGAGCTAAAAGCCTTGTATCTCTGTAATATTTCCCTATTCTCTCCTAAGTTTAAAAACCATAGCACTTTATAATATTTCCTTATTTCTATATTAAAAAAAAAAAAATTCTGTGAATTCTGTGTGTAGGATAGTAAAAACTTTTGTTTTGGAGATTAGGGTTTGGTGTATTGTTTAGAGAAAAAAAAAACTATATTACTGCATCTTATATTTTTATTTTATTTTTTATTTTTTTATAGCTTTTAGCACATTATTGGTAGATAAAACACAATTTCCATGATGCTTTTCTTAACTCAATAATCTTCAAAGATCATTACGAATCATAAAGAGGTTTCAGATATGTTAATTTAGGCCAAAACGATCTTCATTAGGATACAAGGAAGAAAAAGATTGCATGAAAAGATACGTATATTGTATACCCAACGTATTAGAAATGAGCTAAAAACCTTATATCTCTGTAATACTTCCCTATTCTCTCCTAAGTTTAAAAACCATAGCACTTATATAATATTTCCTTATTTCTAAATAATAATAAAATTCTTTAAATTCTGTGTAGGATAGTAAAAACTTTTGTTTTGGAGATTAGGGTTTGGTGTGTTGTTTTGAGAGAAAAAACTATATTACTGCATCTTATATTTTTTCCACTGAATATTGAAATCACTAAAATTTCGTGGATGTAGGCAAATTGCCGAACCATATAAATATTATCTTGTGTGATTTTTTTTTTCTTTGGCACATATTTTTCTCTATTTTGCATCTCGCAGGTCTAGAAATTTCATAAGTATTCCCTACACAATTCTCTCTCTTCCTCTTACTCTCTAATGGTCTATTCTCTTCCTCACAAGCATTACTCGGTAGTGTGCTTCGGTGATGGCTGGGTTTGGGTTTCTGTTTTGGTTTTGGTGGTTTTTTGATTTAATGGGTTTTGGTGGTTCTTGAGTTAATGGGTTTTGGTGGTTGGCATCGTGGTGGCCGATTGTGGTTTTGTGGCTAGTTGTGGTGTTGCTTTAGTTACTGCTAGTGGTGGTGGTTACTTTGGTTTATGGTGGTGGTTTTATGGTTGTTGAGTTTTGGTGGTTGAATGGGTGGTGGGTGATGCATGCATTTATCTGAGTATGGATTTGGTTGGTAGGTGGTTGAAAGAGAGACAGAGAGGAAGGGATAAATAGAGAGATGGGGGAGAAGAGAGAGAAAGATGAGTTATATTATTTTATTGGGTAGTGTATATTATTTTAATGAGTTGTATGGAAGAATAGAGAATAAAATGTAGGGTGAATCATTAAATGAGTTGGTAAAATAGATAAAGTAATCTTTTGGGTTGTAAAAAAAAAAAAAAAAAAAAAACATTTTACATCATCAAAGACTACTTTATTTATTTTACCAACCCATTTAACAATATACCCAACATCCCAGATTTTATTTTTACATACAATCCAATAAAATAATATAAACTACACAATCAAGTAATATTAAAAAAAATTGTCTCTCTCTCTCTCTCTCTCTCTCTCTCTCTCTCTCTCTCCAATAATATATATTTTTATGTTTACACTTTACAATCCATGAATAGTAGGTTGTTATTTGAGAACTCACTATTCATGGTTGCTAAAAAATATATAGCAATACATACTCGGATAAAGGGGAAATTTGGGGTGTTGGTTGGTAAAATAGCAACTACACCCCCCAATGCTAATGCTTACTATAACAAGTTGTATTAATTTAAAATTAATATACTCTCTCTCTCTCTCTCTCTCTCTCTCTCTCTCTCTCTCTCTCTCTCTCTCTCTCTCTCTCTCTCTCTCATGGTGGTAGCTTTTATGGGTTTTGGTCCTAGTGTGGTGGTGGTGTTAGGTTTTGTTGATGGAGGTGGTGGTGGGTTTTGTTCCTGATGGTTGTGGGTTTTTTTCGCAGTTGTGGTGGTGGGTTTTGTTTGCAGTTTTGGGTTTAATTTGTGTTATTTTTTTCTTTGAATTTCTGTGTTTGTGGGTGTTTGGTGGTGGTGGGTCTTGTGGTGGAGATGGGTCTTCTGGTGGTGGTAGGTTTCTCTTGGTATTCTTTGAGTTTTTATGTGGCTATGTTGTGTAATGGGTTGTTTATTTGGGCTTTATTTAAGTTGTTGGGTTGCTTCAAGAGGAGTGACTTAGTGAGAGAGACGGAGAGGAAGAGAGAAAACGTAGAAGAAGAAGAGAGAGAAATTGAATAAAAAGTTAATAGTGCTGATTTAGATGTAAAAAATAAGAACTGAGATGTTTGGTGAGTTGTAAAATAAAATGGTAAAATAAATAAAGTAGTTTTTTAAAATATGTACTTTTTTAGACACCCGGATGTGAATGCTCTTATAAAGGTTGTACAAGTACAACCTTTACTATAGCAAGTGTGTAAAAAATTTTATATGTGCATACTGGCAGATAAAGCTTGGTTTTTGTGGTTTGGGGACTGGGGTTGTAAAATAGATTTTTTTGGAGTTTAGGCAATCCCAATGCTAACCTTCTTATAAATACTCAAATGTGAATGCTCTAAATATAAACCCCATAAAATCACTTAAAGCCATCTTATAGGAAACAAAAATGTTATTTCAGTTATTTTAATTCTACATAGCAAACAAATGAAGGCGTATGTTGCAAGCATGTTTAAGGCAAACGTTTTGGAAAAGAGGGCAATGATATGGAAATGTCCTTATGTTTTAGACAGAGGGAAAAATTCAAGAAAAATGCACCAAGAAAAGAGAGGATTTCCTTTTCTATGCATGGGTCCTAATATATTCATGTAGGGACTAGATTTGACTTGAATCCAGTACAGTAATGGACCAAGGCCCAAAAAGCCCGAACAATAAATTTGTAGAGAGCGGGAGGAAAAACTAGTCTGAATCTAGGATAAAGATATTGGTTTATAGTGTTACAAAGAAAGAGTTATATGCGTACATATTCAGAAAGTATCCTCGGACATGCCCTAATAATCAGACGGAGAGTACTATATTCTTCCTTTTTACTGTTGTATTTCTTCAACCCTTTATGTTCTCTCTTTCTTTCTCTCTTCCTTTTTCAGTTTGTTTTTCTTTTGTCATCTTTTCTTTTCCTCTTTCTTCGTATTATATACTATGGCTTTTTTTACCATTTCCTCCATCCACGTGTGGATCAGGTGATGGAAGTCCTTTTTTTCTGCTTCTCCCCCTCCCCCCCCTTTTCTTGAATCTTCCATTCTTAGCTATAAGGTTGCGTGTTTACTGTTCAGGTATCACCTCCACATTAATGCGGCCAGAGGGTTAGCTGGGCAGCATTTAATGCGGAGGCAACAGTACCCCCAGATATTTATTTTCTCTCACTCTTATCCTTTATATGATATTCCCTCATTTACTTTGTTGCAAGGTTTGTCCGAGGCGTTACCCTAAGGGACTGATAATTCTACTGGCCACCTCGGACAGAAGCTCCGAGGTGATAATTGTCCTCGGACACGGTCAGATCCTTCTCAGGCATTCTTTACTTCTTTTTGGAGTGCAACTTCCATTTCTTCCTTCACTGGTCGTCCTCGGATACCCTCTTTTCTTCGGACTGGGTATTGGGCCCGGCCCATTCTTATGCAGTCTGTACATATGAGACTAGATATGGGGCCCAGCCTTTCCCAATGCAATTTGTACATACGAGACAATTGGCCCTCACAATTCACATTCGAGAAAATTAATAGAATAGTCAACAAGTAATAGTGCATTAGTGCATAGGGAATTTTTCAGAGGGAAATTTTCGTTTATTAAAAAGGTAAATGAGTGATCATTAGATTCATTACTTTCTAGTGATCTCTATAATGGACCACTTCATCAACATCAAATAAGAAGCAGAATTTTACTACACTATAAAGTTAAAACAAATTTTATATTATGATGAATAACTATTCATTTCTAAAAGAATTGTAATAGTTATTCCTTAGTAAATGTAAATTTCTAACATTAATATATTTCTAAATATAAAAAAAAAAATTTCATATTAACCTAACAATTATGGAAATAAAAAATCATCAATAAAATAATTCATCTCTCTAAAATTTAAAATATATTATTTTCTAGACAATATAATTGTATGAATAAGATATTTCCTAAAATAAATCTTAAGTTTTATTCTAATGTTACATCTCACAACAAAACTAATGAATATGTTTAATTATTTCATTACAACACATTTTATTCTCAATAATAAATATTACTATTCCTGTTGTAATCCACATTCAGTGTACTAAACGTGCCCTAAAGAAATATAAGTCGACACCACATCAATACCACCTAAATTTTAGATATGTTTTTGAATGTGTCTAGGCATCGTATTGATGATTGGCTAAACCATGCTATTAAATTAGCTGGAAAACCTTAAAAAAATCTCAATTCCAAAAAAATTGAACTGCATGTCCCAAAAGATTTCCCACAAGATCTCCAAAATAGATTTTTTTTTTTTAATCTTAATCCAAGAAATTGAATAGTCCCAAAATGCCTCCCACAAGATCTCCAAAATAGAGCCATCAATTAATAAGATGAATTATTTAAACTTTACGTATGTTCCTTTTCAACTTGAGAACTAGAGACCCATCATCAATTATGAAGAAAGAACATGTCTTGGACAACGATTTCATGCACACGCCCAAGAACGATTAGGAAAAAGAGGGCTATGAAAGTTACCAAAAGAGTGGCAGTATTGACACACGGCATATTATCACAGGACTGCCATGCTGATTCGGTGGCTTGACGTGACGTGGATATCCATGTCCGTATGTGTATGTGTCAACCAACGGCAGTGGAAATGGACAAGATAATTATTTGGGGGCCTTTATTAGTGCCGCACGGCACATGATAGGATTAAACAATGCGACAGATTCTATCATCCACTCATTTTCACTGAAATATCTATGAGAAAATGAAGACTCCACGGCACGTGATGGGCACAATCAATTCTCATAGGGCGGAAATGGCCTAATATCACCATTTAGCAAAAAAAATTAGTAATTTATTATTGTTATGAAAATATGTAAGAATCTATTACTTTTTTGAAATTTGAATTTGTCGTGAAACTCGAGTCTTTTGAAAAAATACACTATGGTATTTGAATACCATAAAAAACTTGATTTCGCCACACTTGAGTATTCAAAAAATGGTAAATTCTTACATATTTCTAAAACAAAGGTAGATTACAATATTGTTTGCAAAAATGTGCTATCTGGCAATTTCCACGACCTCTTTCCAATCAAACAGTATTTCTTTTTTATATATTTTGACTATTTCATTTCATGCTGTAAATTTTAGAAAAGAAAGTAAAAAAAAGAGTCAAAATTCAAAAAAATTAATATATTCGTAAATAAGATGGTGAAAATAAGAATCATTTTAAGCATTATAAAGTAATACTCCTATATATTTACATATACGGCTCCGTTAATTGGATTTCTAGAAAAGCAAATAACGCAGCAGTATAATAATTGACATATACTGCTCCGTTAATAAATATTTATTATAATAATTAATAAGTATTTATTATGATATTTATTAAAACATAATAATAGTAATTATTAATATATATTTATTTTTATTGTGTTTGTATATAAAACTTCTTTTTCATTAATTAACAAAAATAGGATAAGATAATATTTTAATTGAGTGTTTAAATATAAACTAATATTAATATATAAAATTGTAAGGTATCAAAAACTTTTTTTTATTTTATATTAATATAAGGTAGAAATCCTACTTAAGTGATAATGTATTACGAGTTCAATATTCAGTTATATGTATCACTAATCTCACTTGTGAAATCTTATTATTGACGCTATCATTAATATTTCCACTAATTAACCCTATTGTTGCTACCACGATCATTCTCATCATCATGGTTATTGCACTTGATGTCACTGTCACCACTGCCCCATCACCATCCCATGACTACTGCTTTCATATTACAACCATATTATTATAGCAATGCCACTACCATCTTCATTGCTCTTCACCAGCCCTTTATAATCACCGCGCGCACAGGACCATACTGTCATTGATGTTACCAATACCATTAGCGCAGTGTAGCCATTGCCATCACGACCCCACACACTGCTATTATCATCTCTTTAATTCCACTTTCATTGCTTTCTTTGTTGCTGCCATCACACTGTCATTGCCAGCAATATTAGTCTATTGTTATTAGGGTTGTAAACGAGCAGCCGAGAATTAAAAAGTTCATGCTTGTTTATTTAATTTTATTTTGAACATAGGCTGAGTTCAAGCTCGTCACCAAACAAGATTACATTTTCAAACTTGGTTCATTTACTTGTCAAGTAAGCTTGAGCTTATTTGCAAGCTACTTGATTAACTTATTCTTTTTTTATTTATAGTAAAACTATGACTAAAGTATTTTACCCCTTTACAAATCTATGAATTTTTACTGCAAATAGATTGTTCATGTTTTGAATAAACTACAAGTACTAGTTTTATGTCATATGAACTAATTTACAAACTTATACAACTCGATTTCAAGTTTATATAAATATAATTTTAAACAATTATACATATAAATATGTAGTATTATATTTTTTAATTCGATCCCTCGTGTTCACAAGTTTGTTCATGAATATATTATTATATTTGAGCTTGACTTGTTTAATAATCAAGCCTAAAGTTGGCCCGAAGTTTGACTCATTTACTAAACAAAAGAATATAAACAAGTTTTTCCTCCAGCTGAATTCGAATTGTTTATAAACAATTTGATTCATATACAGCCCTAATTGCTATAGCCTTCACAATCTTTATAGCAAGGCCTAGAGGAATTGCCATTATCATCGTATGACGTTGCTCCCATCACCTTAATTTACCATCACCATTGTCATTACGTTGCCATTAATAGTGTTACCACCACCATTGTGAAGCCTTAGCATCGAAGGCCCCACTACTAATTTTGCCATTTACCATATTGCCATTGTTGTCATCTTTGTAATCGATATTCGATAGTATGTAACACCATGAAAACACACCACCGTTAGTATTGTTACAACAAGGACAAGTTAGTATTATTACAACAAAGGCAAGTTAGTATTATTACAACAAGGGCAAGGCTTCCATCCAATGAAATGGAGCGCTAAACGTGGTTAATTTTGGATATATATTAGGTCCGTTTGAATTGAACTTATTTTTGTTGAAACAGAAAACTGAAAACACTGTAGCAAAATAATTTTTAAATATGTGAATAGTGCTGTGAGACCCGTTTTTAATATTTTTAAATACGTGAACAGTGCTGCTACAATGATTTTTGTCTCCTACACAGTAAATTCATGTGATTTTACTGTTCATGCGCTAAAAAAAAAAAAAAAAAAAAAACCCAAAACGCTAAACGCAAACGCGCAATCCAAATGGGTACATTGTGTCTGTGTTGATCTAGTATTCCAATGCATTAGACATGAG